>PVHT021183705.1:16515430-16533956 GCA_004024745.2 Catagonus wagneri | reverse complement strand
AAAAAAAAAGGAAAGAAAAAATAAGAAGGAAAGCTAGTTCCTGGCTCCAAGGTGCACACCAAGGGGAACAGGAAGTTGGACTCGCCAGGCCCAGGTAACTTCCTGCTTCCTCCTCTAACACGACAACGCTGCCCGGGACACTTACATCACTGGCCAGCTCATTGGCTCTTTTGGCTATCTGATAAGCAGGTGTGATCATAGCAGGAAAACTGCCTTTCCCTCTCTGCTGTTCATAGTCCTCCATGTATCTCATCTGGAAAATGAAAGCAAATTTTGAATCACATGCCACAATCCCCCTACCCACCAGCGATCTGAGTAGGAAGCCTGCTAAGGACATCCCCGGTCACAGCTCTTACAGCAATGTGGTTGGCTCAGAGCTTGATGCACCCCAGGCATCTTTTTAACCATTTTATTTCCAAGACCCAGCTCAGTTCCTGATCCAGGGAGATGCTCAGTGTAGAATTCAACGCACACTTGTGAGCACCTACTGTGGGCCAGGTGGTGGGGCCAGGCAGAGCAAGAAGGCTTCTGCCAGTCAAGTCTCGGAGACCAAAAAGGCATCTCAACACAAAGCAAGTGGAAGCTTCTTGTAGCTGAACCTGGATTCATGCTTAAACTTCCCATTCAAACAACATTAAGGTCTCGGTCTTATGCTGTGAACCAAATGGGCTATGAAAGAGCAAATGGTAGAAATTCTTTGGGAGTTATTGTCTTTAATTTGCTGTGAAAAGGAGAGAATTCTTTCAGATTAATCAGATACATCTGGTTTGTTACTAACGCCATGTAAAGTTTTCTCTCTAAGGAAGAGTTTCTGCGAGGTCTTACTAGCTGTCAAAACTGACCTGACCATCCTTGACTTTAGCAAGTTCTTTCTGGCCCCCACACAGGATTGAGACACCACCTACATTCTCCCTGCTTCCTCCTCCAAGTGAGGAAAAGAATGGGGAACCTTAAATGAGAATGACTGCACGTTGGCCTCCATCGTTTCTTACATCACTTTGAAGCTGTCCCCCCGCCTTGGCTCGGAGCAGCTCAGGGGTATCCGCCACTGTGCTGAATCTGGAGATGCGTTCGTCATGCCCTCTCTTGTACTCCACCTGGTGATGAGACAGCATAGAGTCAAGGTCACACCCAGCAGCCTTTGTGAGGACCTCTCCTCCCAGCCATCCCAAAGCTACGCCATTGGGCAAAACTCAATGCAAACATGTGTCAAGTCTTTCAGGCTTGCTTTATGGGCTCCTCTCCGAAAAGCAGCGATGCTTATGTGTTAAGTAACGAGAGAGGGCTAGGAACTGCTAACCACTAATAAATATTAAGTCATCTCCACAGAAACCACATAAGGCAGAACTATGATTTTCCGCCTTTTACAAATGAGCAGCTATGGAACTGAGAGATTAAGAAATTTGCTCACGGTCCCATAGCTACTAAGACAGGGAGCCAGAACGCACATCCCAGCATTCTGGCTCCAAACTCTGAGCTCTTCACCAACAAGCTGCACTACTCTTCAAGAGGATCTGCCATCCACTTGATAACAGTCAGTTCCCCTAGTGCTAAAGCCACTTCAAGAAATTATTTGGTCCAGCCTTGGGTGAGCTACGTGGTCGTCTCTCCATCTGATAGATGTGGCCCGTTGAGGCACAGAGAATGACTGACAGGGAAAAGATAAGGACACAGTGTTCTCCATTATATCACACTAAGGACACCTGCCTCCCCAAAGCACTCTCCTATTGCATTTTATCTGAATCTCAGATAATGACAAAAATCAGCATCTCTGAGGGCGACTAGACACTGAGACACTCACTTGGCTGGCCAGCTGGTTGGCTATCTTGGCCCTTTGGTAAGCAGGTGTGATCATGGCTGGAAAGCTCCCCTTGCCCCTCTGTTGCCCATAGTCTTCTGTGTACTCCTGTTGGTCAGATCAAAGTCAGCATGAGAGCCAATACGACATCCAACGAGAACTAACAAATTTGTAATAGAAAACATGGTCAGAACCAACGCAACCAGATGCATGAGGTACTTAGAAGGCATTTCAGTCGCCTTGAATAAATTTGAAAAGGTTCACCTGGTTATTTGAATAACATCTTCAAGGCTGAAGAAATCGTACTTCCCAGGTCAAAGGGTTTCCCCTTCCATGTTTATATTAAAAGATATGGAAACTGGCACAACCCAAGAGATGCCCTCTGACTCAAAGGCTTACATGATACTGTGGCAGTGATTATGCAGGAGAGTTTTTGATAACTCGTTCACTAGAGGCAGTCCTATAGCACTGCGAGTGAACCGTCCCAACTTTTTTCTTCCTTACTTTATGAGCATCTCTGATGATTAGTTCTCCTAAGGAGACACAGCACCTTAGCAATTGTGTTCCTGCTGTTTGCTTTCCATTCACTAAAAAAAAGTTACTAAAGACTAACAATATTTTCCATAGTGGTTTCTTCAAAAGGCAGGGGCCCTGGGTTTATGGAGAGGGCTAGAGGTGCTCTGTGCCAGTCATGAGGGATTTCCACAGTCTGAGCTACAACTGCCTTTTCTACAGTGAAACTCTACTAAGATCTCTCTCACAGTGCTCCAGGTCAGTAGTCTAAAATAAGCCATCAGAGCCAATTCCTTCTGGAGGCTCTCATGGAGAAGTCACCTTTTTTTTTTTTTTTTGCCTTTTCCAGCTTCTAGACCTGGCCCAAGTTCTTTGGTTTTGGCCTCTGCTTCTGTTGTCACAGCATCTTTTCTCTGACTCTGACCCTCCTGCTTCCCTCCTTATAAGGACCCTTGTGGTTACATTACGTCCACCCTAATAATCCAGAATAACCTTCCTATCTGATCCTTACCTGAATTAGGAATTTGAGATTAGCAGATACAGACCACTATATATAAAATAGATAACTGTACAGCAACAAGGAACTATGCTCAATATCTTGTAATAAATTATCACGGGAAAGAATCTGAAAAAGAATATATATGTATATATATATTCACACATAAATATATATATTCATAGATATACATATCTGAATCACTTTCCTGTACACAGGAAACTAAAACAACACACAACATGTAAATCAACTATACTTCAAATTGGAGTTCCCGTTGTGGCTCAGTGGTTAATGAACCTGACTAGTATCCATGAGGACGTGTTGGATCCCTGGCCTCGCTCAGTGGGTTAAGGATCTGGTGTTGCTGTGAGCTGTGGTGTAGGTGGGAGATGCTGCTTGGACCCCACGTTGCTGTGACTGTGGCCAGCAGCTGCAGCTCTGATTCGACCCCTAGCCTGGGAACCTCTGTAGGCTGAGAGTGTGGCCCTAAAAAACAAAAACAAAAACAAAAAAAACCTACCGTTTAGTTAACAAAAATCCTTACCTTCATCACATCTGCAACATCCCTTTGGCCATAAAAGAGCCATGTACACAGGTTCCAGGGATTAGGACATGGGAATCTTTGGGGGAGGACCAGTATTCTGTCCCACAGTCTTAAAACAAACATTTGAACTAATTGCCAAAGTAATTTCTAGGGCCCTTACCTCACCCAGTGACTTTCGAGCCTCAACCATCCTTACGATTTCAGGGTCAGGCAGAGCTCCTGGACACCAAGAATTCCCTTCCCTGTACACAGGCCAATAAGCTCTCTATAGAGGAAAAACACAAATACATACAAATATACACTCCACACATCTGGTTGGTAAGACCACCCTCCCTACACCCACATACATTATCAATATAAGATAGAAAAGATAAAATTTTCTAAAAACTCTAAACTCATTTAACATGTGGCAGGTCTTAGGTAACCAGAATGATCATTTTTTTTCAAACTAGAAAATAACCTAATAGCCTAAATAACCCAAATTTCTGAGATTCACTTATACCATAGAAGGCCTCCAAATGTAACTTAATATTTCTTTGCTTATTATTACGCCAAGATTAGGCAGCCGAGATTAATCAGCTCTATTTGGCCAGGCTTCAAAACCTGCTACCTGTGTGCCAAGCATTAGATTAAGCAATTAACAATCACAAAAGAAAAAAAAGGGGGGAGGAGGCAAAGTTCCCTTTTAAGACACTTGTAACCTCTATAGGGAGATTAAACTAACATATGACACAACTAGCAATTAGAAAACATTTTTTGTGCTTAGATGTACTGTATGGAAGACAAACATGATGAGGACTTTAAAAAAGCTGGACCTCCAGGACTCAGGTCAGTGAACAGATGATGCAAAGGG
This sequence comes from Catagonus wagneri, assembly GCA_004024745.2. NCBI lineage: Eukaryota > Metazoa > Chordata > Mammalia > Artiodactyla > Tayassuidae > Catagonus > Catagonus wagneri. Next base: position 16,529,752 of record PVHT021183705.1, on the reverse strand, counting down.
AGAAAGAAAAGCTTCTACTCTAGGAGTCAAGTTCCATGAAGGCAGGGATTTTTCTTGTGTTTTGTGAACTAATGGATTCCAGCAGCTTGAAACAGTGTCTGGCACAGAATACTCAATAAATACATGTCAAAGAAATTCTAATAGTGGGGATTTGCACGAATAAAAGCATGAAGGCAGTGATGGGCTTCGAGTGAAAGACCTTGGGGAGGTGGGTTTGATTGAAATTGAAGGGAAGACATGGGGAGCCAAGCGGGCTGGAGGTTGGTCAAGTTGGACAGGCTGGGTAGAACTATCCTTTGGAGATCTGGAAAGACAGTTCATATGTGAAAATATGCTCAACGATACCTATAATCAGGGAAGTTTAAATTAAAACAGAACAAGATACAGATGGTCAAAACTTTCATCCAGCGCTTTGATAATGCCAAGCGTTGGTGCGAATATGTGAGGATATAAAATGTATAGTCATTTGAGAGAGCAATTTGACAGTGTCCATTAAAATTAAAAAGGCTCATACCCTTGACCTAGTAACCTCATTTTCCATATTCTGTTCTAGAGAAACAATCAGTGTGTCTGAAAGAGGTCACGCACAAGGGTGTTCACTACACGTTTATAAGAGAAAAAAAATGGAAATACGTAGCTCCTGTTGTGGCTCAGTGGTAACGAACCAGACTAGTATGCATGAGGACGGGAGTTTGATCCCTGGCCTTGCTCAGTGGGTTAAGGATCTGGTGCTGCTGTGAGCTCTGGTGTAGGTCACAGATGCGGCTCAGATCTGGTGTTTCTGTGGCTGTGGCACAGGCCAGTGGCTACAGCTGAATTTGACCCCTAGCCTGGGAACTTCTGTATGCCACAGGCGCAGACCTGAAAAGACAAATAAATAAATAAGTAAAGAAGAAAGAAAGAAAGAAAAAAAGAGAAAAAATAGAAATAATCTTACCCATCAATAAGAGAGTATGATATACCCATTCTTAATGGTTACACCCATGATATACCCACCTAAACATCTTAAAAGGATGCTGACATAGAAATATCTCCAGGGTATTTGTTGAGTGAAAAATGCAAGTTGTAAAACAATGCATATTGTGTCATGGAAAAACAAAACAATAAATTTCAATAGAAATATACATATATAATTTTCAATAAGAAATAGTAGCTGAGGGAGTTCCCATTGAGATTCAGCAGAAACAAACCTGATTAGTATCCATGAGGATGTGGGTTTGATCCCTGGCCTCACTCAGTGGGTTAAGACTCCAGCATCGCTGTGAGCTGCAGTGTAGGTCACAGACACGGCTCGGATCCTACATTGCTGTGGCTGTGGTGTAGGCTTGCAGCTGAAGCTTCAATTTGACCCCTAGCCCAGGAACTTCCATACACCACAGGTGTGGCCCCGAAAAGTAAAAAAAAAAAAAAAAAAAAGGGTAGCTGATCCATGTTCTAAGTAAGAAATTTATATTTGTATACTCTTTTAATTTATACAACAGTTTTATGAATCAGGAACTGTTTGAAGTTCACTTTATAGACGAGAAAACCAAAGAAAAGAATGGTTACATAACTTAGTACAGGTCCTTCAATAAATGACAGTAGTCACATCCACATGTAAGTAGCAAAAAAATTGTAGAGGCATGAATTTGTAAATGAGTAGAGAGAGTCCTAAAGGATACCCATAAGATTGATAGCAATGGGAACCACGACAGAAGGAAGTGGGGTTGGAGATGGTGGACAAGGGGTTAGCTTTGTGCTGTTGGATGTTTTTACAGGGAAAGTGCAAGTATTCTGCGGATCATGAACAATGAATGGCTAGGGATTTTTAAATGAGGAGGCTGTCAGGAGAGTGACCATAACTTCTCGGGTGATGGGAAGAGTACATCAGAGCCAACCAGGAAGATGCATGTGACCAATGCCCCATGACAGGCCAGGGAGGGGCAGACCCAGGAGAGGGAAGGTTCCTACTCAGGTAGGAGATGAGGGCATCAGAGCTGGGATAGTGAAATGCAGGGGCAGGAGTGAATAAGATGTGTCCAGTGTCGGAAGAAGAAAGGGCAGCCTCGGTTTCCAGCCTGATGGCTGACCCTAGTGACAGGAACACAGTGATTGGAAGGGAGAAGTCAGTGAGTTTGGACTGGAGCAGACACGGCTGAGGTGGTGCTGGGGCATGCTGGCGGAAGTCTCCTGCAGACACTTCCTTTGGAATTACCAACTGGATAAAAGGAAGCCTAGCTGAGTTCCTCTAGGAGTCACACTGGTAATACATTTCATTTGCATAGCATGTCCTTCTTTTCTGTTTCCAAACCCGCTTATAACACTTCTCTCACCTCATCCGATGGTTGGCTGTTAGGGGCAGCTGCCCCGTCCTTGGATTTCGTGTCCCAGTGAAACACCGACTTAAACCGCTCACCATTGTCTTGATCACCAACCTGCACAATGCAGACGTTGTCATCAATGTTTCCATCAGAAAAGAGAAAGGAAACAAATGATACAGAGCGAAACTTGGGGTGGGGGATCCCAAGTCTCAAACTTCAAAACATCTGAACTGCACTACAAACCACACTGTGCCGTCAGTCTCACTGTGGCTTCATCTATATCACCAGCCAAGTGGCAGGAACAGAGTACCCGCTGGGTGCAAAGTTCTATTTAGCAGTGCATATAAAAAGACTTAAAGACCCTATGAGTTTATCACACAGCACCAAGTATTCAGCTTAGAAAACACTAGACATTAGAAGAGTGGTTCTTGGAGTTACTGTCATGGCTCAGTGGTAATGAACCCAACTAGTATCCATGAGGACGCAGGTTCGATCCCTGGCCTTGCTCAGTGGGTTAAGGATCTGGCATTGTTGTGAGCTGTGGTGCAGGTTGCAGATGCGGCTCGGATCTGGTGTTGCTGTGGTTGTGGTGTAGGCCAGCAGCTGCAGCTCCAATTTGACCCTAGCCTGGGAACTTCCATATGCCTCGGGTGAGACCCTAAAAAGACAGAAAGAAAAAAAAGAGGAGTGGTTTTTTTTTCTTTTCCCCCCTTTTTTTTTTGGTTGCAGCTGCGGCATGTGGAAGTTCCCAGGCCAGGGATGGAACCCGTGCCACAGCAGTGACCTGAGCTGCGGCAGTGACAATACCAGTTCCCTTGCCTGCTTTGCTACAAGCGAATTCCTAGAGCAGTGGTCCTTAACTTTAGCCTGTGCAACACCAAGGGAGCTTGTTAAAACCCTGACTCCCCAAATTCATGTAGGTGTCCTCCTATGCTTTTTAATTTCACTTTTCACATCTTAGTCTATAAGATACCTTGAGTTAATTTTTATGTATAGGAGAGAGGGAGGTATCAAGGCTCATTTTTTTTCTCTTAAAGTGTCCAATCACTCGGTACCATTTATTTAAAGATTGAACTGTGGTGGTGCCTTTGTTCTAACTCAAGTGACCATATATGTGCAGCTCTATTTCTGGACCTTGTATTGTATTCCAGTGGTCTGTCCACTCTTATACCAATACTATACTGAGTTAATTACTGCTACTTTTATAGAAAGTCTTGAAATCCGGTAACCTAAGTCTCTCTATTTTATTCTTCAAGATTTAGTGACCATTCTAGAATCTCTGCATGTTCATATCAATTTCAGAATCAGTTTGTCAATTTCTATGAGACACACCAGGATGTGCTCTAGAATTGCACTGAACGTGTGGATTAATTTGAGAACTGACATCTCAACAATATCTTCATGACCTTGGAAGAAGCAAAAATGTCTTAAAGAGAATATGAAAAGAACTAACCAACAAAGGAAAAAAAATTAGGTCTTAAGACCAAACCCAGATATTATAATGTATGTGGACAGGACCCAGAAATCTGCAACTTTAACAAATTGAAGTTTAAATCGTTAATTTTACTGATGAGGAAAGAAGTTCAGAAAAAAGAAGTGAACTTTCATAAATCATTTAGTGGATTAGCAGAGCCAGGTTCAGAGCCCAGGAATTCTAGTTCTTTGTCAAGGGCACTTTGGGCTCACTTAATGTAGCTCTAACATGTATATTTTAAAATATATATATTGACATATCTTCACATGCTTTTTCCTCTTAGATTTTGAGAAAGTACCATGAACATTATATAGATGTTTCTAAGGTAATGTTTCTTTTTCTTTTTTTTCTTTCTTCTTTGTTTTTTTTAAATGACCAGACACATGGCATATGGAAGTTCCTGGGCCAAGGACTGAATCCCAGCCACAGCCATGACCCATACTACAGCTACAGCAACTCTGAATCCTTTAACCCACTATGCTGGACTGGGGATGGAGCCTACGCATCCACAGTAACCTGAGCCACTTCATTCAGATTCCTATTTTGTGAGGGCCACACCTGTGGCATATGGAAGTTCCCAGACTAGGGGTCGAATCAGAGCTAGAGCTGCTGGCCTACACCACAGCCACAACAATGCCATATCTGAGCTTTGTCGGCGACCAACAATGCAGCTCATGGCATCGCTGGATCCTTAACCACTGAGGGGGACCAGGGATTGAACCCACATCCTCACGGATACTAGTCAGATTCTTTTCCACTGAGCCACAATGGGAACTGCAGTCAGATTCTTAACCCACTGTGCCACAGCAGGAACTCCAAGGCGAGGTTTCTTGTTGGCAGCTCCACTGATATTTGGGGCCAGTTCATTCCTCGTTGAGGGTGAACGTCCAGTATATGGCCAAATGCTGAGAACAGAGCTAGTTTCTACCCACCAGAAGCCAACAGCCACCTCCGTTCTGACCCAGAAAAGTCCCCAGACATCACCAAACTGCCCTCCTCGAGAACCACTGACTTAAGGAATCAGAAGCTCATGACCTAAACAGACAGGAAGCCATACCTGCGGTCCTCCTCCCACAGTACAAATCCATCACTGGGGAGGCCTCCCCAGAGACCTTTCACAAGACTTGTGATTATTCGAAGTAGGAAGAGGAAAAAGCCTTAAAAGCTGTTAGTGGGGTAAGGGCTAAAGTTCACACTCTGAATAGAAGAGGACCCAGACATTCTATTCTGCCAAAAGGTCCATTCACAGCTGCCAAACAGGATATTTTGTCTTAGTAAATATTTATTTATCCATTTATTTTTTAAAGAGTGATATTTAAAAAAAAGAGAAAACAACAGAAAAATGTCAGCCGGCTTCAAATGCCAGCTTAAAATCTATACTTTTCTCCTTCCCACCATTACTGAAGCATCCTTTTCTTTGGTGTTTTTAATTTAGCACATGCCCCACGAATCTGCTTTTTATTCAACTGGCAAGGTCTCTCAGAGAAGAAAAGAGAGTAAAAAAGTAAACTGCCACACCCTGTAGGGTGATGACATCTGAGGCCCAAAAGGGGCCTGGTTGTCCAGCTGACTTTTCCTCTGGTGGGAAAGAAGGAGAAAGGGGTCTCAGCAGTCAACTGTTCAGTACACATGCACACACGCACACACATGTGCACGCACACGCAGGTACACGCACACGCAGGTACACACATATATGTACACTCATGTGCCTACATGTATGTACACACATGTACATATATATACGCCTATACACACATATGCATACATATAGACATCCACCATACAGACACAGAGATAACACACATATACACATACACACATACACACACCACACACATACACAGATATGCACACAGGCATGTATACACACACACGTGTATATACAAACATGCATATGCACCATGTATACGTGCACATACACATATGCACACAAATTCACACATATGCACACACATACGTACACTCCCCATGTGCACACAAACATATTTATACACACACACACATATTCACATAGATGCGAACAAACAGACACACACGGGGCTCCTGGGAATCTCACACCACTGTTCGCAACTGGAAATAGAACCAGCGACAATCTCGCTCCAGGTAGGGCCTGTCATATACAGTTAAAAGAAAGTGAATCCACTGCCACCTCGGAGAAAGGTTAATCCTGTGTGACCTGCTATAAGTTTGCAAGGGGGACATGCCGGTCGATACCTAGCATGGGGTGTGATGCAGACATTATGGATCTTTTTGTAATAAATACAAATAGTACTCTGACACATCAGCATATCTCGTGTTTAGTCTGCCAAACTCTGGCCCAGGAACTACAGAAATATCTAGACGGTCATAAACATAAACAAACGAGTTTTTTTCCTTCTGGAGAGTTTGCCACCTTGAGGACACGGGGCAATGGAACAGTTTAGAATAGGGGATCCAAAGTCCAAAAGATCTGGATTAGAACCCATTCAACCAGCCAGGTAAAACTGGGCAAGTTACTTAATCTCTCTGAGCCTCAGCCTCCCCGACTGTCACATGATAACATTACCGAGGGTTCTTGTGAAGAACCAGTGAGGTCACAGAGATACGGGGCCTAGCAGAGTGTTTGGCTCTCTGTTGAAATGAGAGCTAACTTCAGTATTTATTGCAATTTCGCGTAGACATGCAGAGGTGAAAACAAACAACGACAGCAAAAACACAAACCAACAAAGAGAAAGAGTTGAAAGCGAAATTCTAGAAGAATTAGCCTTTCAGTAATCTAGGATGATTTGTGAATTCTTAAGGCTTGTTGATGCTTAGATGATAAAGGAACAACTCTCCGAGCCTGGGTTTCCTTACCAGTAGAATGGGATAATAACAAAATTTACTTGATTGAATTCTAATGTATTAAATGAGTTAAGCAACTGTACAGTAATTTTTTTTTTTTTAGGGCCGCCTTTGCGGTGTATGGAAGTTCCCAGGCTAGGGGTCGAATGAGAGCTACAGCTGCCAACCTACGCCCCAGCCCCAGCAACACAGGATCTGAGCCCCGTCTGTGACCTACACCACAGCTCACAGCAACGTCTGATCCTTAACCCACTGAATGAGTCCAGGGATGGAACCCACATCCTCATGGATACTAGTTGGGCTTGTTACCACTGAGCCACCACAGGAACCCCATTTATACAGTAAATGTTATAAAATAATAAACTCACAGTTGGTGCAAGCGCTTAGTGAAATAAGCAACACGGCAGTGTGTGTAGAGCATCACATGACAAGAATAAGCTCGGTCTAATGTCCGTTTCCTTGAGGGGGACGAGGGCCTGGGTGGGCAGGAGCGTCAGGATGAGAGGAGGTAACACGAGGAAGGCAGATTACTAGAGAGCCTTCCACCTCCTGTGTCATTTTCTAATTTTAGAAAACTGCTAGCTCCATCCCACAAAACAACTTGCTGAGAGGCGTGGGGGAGGGAAGTGACATGATTCATCATTCTATATGGCAAGCATTCAATCAATCATCCCTTGATAAAATTCTCCTGTTCGTTTTTCAAAAGAGGTTGGCTTATCCATATGGCTTCCTTGTCTATCCAACCATCCTTTCCAAACCAAAATATCCTTGACCTGCCCCTACCCAGAGGGAAAGAGATCTTAAACACCGTAAATAATCCTTTTTTCCTTTTTTAGGGCCGCACCCATGGCATATGTAAGTTCCCAGGCTAGGAGTCGAATCGGAGCTGCAGCTTCCGGTCTACGCTACAGCCACAGCAAAACAGGATCCATCCAGGCTGCCTCTGCGACCTACATGACAGCTCATGGCAATGCCAGATCCTTAACCCACTGAGCGAAGCCAGGGATCGAATTTGAATCCTCATGGGTGCTTGTTGGGTTTGTTACAGATGAGCTACAATAGGAACTCCAATGCAAATAATCTTAAACACTACTAAATTCAGAGAGATTTAAGAGTGTGGAACTAGGAGATTTCAATTTTTGTGCCAAAATGCCATGGGAAAAGAAAGGAAAGGCCTTTGTAATGTTTTCCAACTATGTGAACTTTGTTTTATGTATTAAGTACCTAGTGTATGCATGGTCTATTGTATCAATGCGTCCAGAGCTGGCAGACACAGAGAGGCTGAGATGGACACAAGGGGAGTTCCCATCATGGCTCAGCGGTTAACGAACCCAGCTAGCATCCTTGAGGACACAGGTTCGATCCCTGGCCCTGTTCAGTGGGTTACGGATCTGGCTAAGGATGAGCTGTTGTGTAGGTCACAGACACAGCTTGGATTCCGCATTGTTGCAGCTCTGGTGTAGGCTAGCAGCTATGACTCCGATTCGACCCCTAGCCTGGGAACCTCCATATGCCGCGGTGCAGCCCTAAAAAGACAAAAAAATAAAAATACAATAAATTAAATGGACACAAGGACCTCAGCTATTCGAGCTAGATTGTCCTGTGTGTTGGCCTCTATGCTATGGTAGGACAAATAGCAACGTTTGTTACTTAAATGCCCTCTGCTGTAGACGTGGAGAAAACAGGCAAGTTCACATCTAGGCAGAGACACTTAAAAACCTAACAGGTGCCTGAGTTAGGACATTTTCTTTAAAGGCTATTTTGAAATGCAGACTTCAGTAACTTACCCCACAGATGGCCTCTGGAGACTGCCTCACTTTTAGATTTAACGGAGTGTGATAGACGCTTGTAAAGCTGTTGTTCTTGGGGTTATGGCTACAAAAATTAGACAGAAACCAAAATTAGAAACGTACTTTATCCACGATGACTGCGCAACTGTTCTTAAAGGAAGAGTCTTTTTTAATCAAAAAATATAAAACTCCATAATTATTTTTAAGATTTTCCAGGCAATGAGTCCTAGAGGAAAAAAAAATCAAATAAATTCAACCTATTTAACCTACAGACTCGACTGAAGTGGAAATGATCACTTAAAAACTTTCTGAAATAATTCTGAAAATCATTTAAAAGAAAACCTTTAAAGCTTTATGTATCCCCACGGCAATTACACTGTTCTGTATAATATTTAATAATTTGACGTGAGGTTATAGTGGATGGATTTGATCTTTTATTCATAAGAAATGTGAAATTTTCAGCTTTCTATTGCATAACATCCTGTCTTAGGTCTCTTTAATGACTGGATGGAAGTAAAAACTTTGGAGTAGACGTTCCTTGGATTTAACCCAGCAGTCTGTGATTTGAACCTCTGCTGGCTACTTGCTAAAAAAATAAACACAACTCAAGAGGTGGTGGGATGCACATCAAACACTTACGCGTGACAGTATGGCTTTTTCTGGTGACTCACAAAGTTATTAACCGATAGCATCATCTTGCAGACTTCACAGTGAAAACATGCTTTGTGCCATATCTACAAATCATATAGAAAAGTTTTAGCAAAATTCCCTTTTTTTTTTCAGACTCAGGATTCTTATGTATTTCAGGGTAAAAGAAAAAAAAACAGCTTTAGGGATAAAATGGTGATAAAACACACACACTAGGATGCGTAGACAAATGCATACAATTTTTCGAGACAATACAGGAGATGTAGCTAGAAATGGGAACACCTGAAGAAGAGTGGGAAATACATCATATTTTGGTGGTTCAAAAAAACCCCACAGGTCTATATGGGAGAAGACAAATTTCTCAGGTTTGTTATCATTGCCAAAGGCCAAGAAATGTCTACTGACCTGGTCTAGACAGCTGATCTTCTCAGCAGGGTACACCCCGTACCCACACCTGGAGCAAGCCTGCACATTCATCTTGACGTCCAAAGAGAGAAGACAGAGATAGATTACAGGCAAGAAATCCAAGAAGTCCCCTTCTAGTTGTTCAAGTTTGCAAAGTCCCGACTCCTATTAAATTCCTGTGAGCACCTTGACCGCTCAGAATCCAACTTCCACTTTCCTCTACTGACCTTCTAGTTTGAAGTCAGCTTCTGGATGGTTTTTAAAGCTGCCACTTACTCAAAGGGCTATTTTGGCGACTCACTCAGCACGCATGCGTCTGGGAAATAAGGTGGAGGTATTTCTAGCTGACATGCTTCTCGAAATAGAAAAGTGAACTCAGGATGGCATCATGTTTATGGGGATGACCAAAGCCTCATGTGTGTGATTGGGCACCTGTAGTCGTCTAACACTAGCTGTGATCATAACCCAAGAAAAGAACTCAGAGGCATAGGCCACAGCAAATGAGAAAAGCCTGCTCTGGGAAGCCTGTGACTAAAACACAAAAGCCAGCTCCCCTTCCTCCTCCCACCAAAGAAGATAAAACAGGATTGATTCACTCCACAGGAGAGTAAATACCCTATTTGAAATTTAGCCTTAGCTCTTCAAAATGTGTATAAGAGTAGGATGGAAAACTTAGTAAGATACTCATTCGTTCAGCTTCTGCAAGAATACAAACATAAGAACAGATGAGAATTCTGGGTGCTGGCCTCTGTATGTTACCCTGGACTGTTCTAAGAAGTTTTTTTGAAAGCAAACTTTTTTTTTTTGGCGGTACATGTGGCATACAGAAGATCATTGGCCAGGGATCGAACCTGCGCCACAGCAGTGAACTCCCTCTCTTGTCTTGGCTTTGTGAGGCTCCTCACTGATTTCAGTGTCTACCTAAATATCAGCTTAAAACAGACCTTCACCAAACAGCTCACAAAAGATGGTGTCTCACCACCCCTCAGTTCACTGCTTTCTATGGCCCTTCTTCTGCTTTATGTTGTTCATAGCAGTTACCATCATCTGACATCATAAGCATTACTGTATCCACTTTTAAAAATCATCTAGGGAGTTCCCATCGTGGCACAGTGGAAATGAATCTGCCTAAGAACCGTAAGGTTGTGGGTTTGATACCTAGTCTCGATCAGTGGGTTAAGGAGCTGGTGTTGCTGTGAGCTGTGGTGTGGGCTGGCAGCTGTAGCTCCAATTCAACCCCTAGCCTGGGAACCTCCATATGTTGCAGGTGCGATCCTGAAAAGAAAAAAAATGACAATAATTAAAAATAAAAATTGCCTAGGAGTTCCCAACATCGTAGCAGAAACAAACCCGAGTAGTATCCATGAGGATGCAGGTTCAATCCCTGGCCTCACTCAGTGGGTTAAGGACCCAGCTTTCTATAAGCTGTGGTGTAGGTCACAGGCACGGCTCAGATCCCACCTTACTGTGGCTGTAGTGTAGATTGGCAGCTGCAGTTTTGATCTGACCCCTGGCCTGGGAACTTCCATATGATCAGGTACAGCCCTAAAGCAAACAAACAAAAATTATCTATCTCTTCTATCAAAATATGGGTTCCATGAAGATAGGATTCTTGGTCCTTGTTGTCATTTCTGTATCCCCAGTGCCTAGAATTAGGTCTAATATGGAAAAAGTGCTCAAAAAGTATTTATTGAATCAAAATAATCAACTTAATACTCATACCAAAATGTCTGCAGGGGCCGGAAGTTGAGCCATAGGTCACATGGCCCCATCTGAACCATGCTTACAACCAGGCCAACTTGTCATGAGGGAATTAATACCCAGCATTGCCAAATATTCTGATTTTTCCAGAAATGCTAGATAGCAGAATCTGCACCTGAAATTACGCTTTATAAAACACTGGGAATAAGATGATAACAGGTCCATGGGCAGTGTTAGGTCGCCCGGCTCTCAGTTAGTGACCTTTAGCATAAAGAAAAGGCTCTGAGGAAACTCTGCTGGGGGACCAGGCAGGGCGGAAAGAAATCAGCAGTGCTTTGGTGTAGTGTTTGGACAACCGGGGGAGGGGGAGGCCACAGAGCAAGCAAAGGAAGCCATGTGACACTAAGGGAGTGGGGTTCAGTGTGCAGTTCCCCACAGAGAGGCGTGGGCATAGGGTGCCCCTCTCAGTATGGGGAGGGGACTCTTGGCGGGGACTCCAGGCTCGGGAAGCCTCCGTGCTGAAATGCGACACAGGGCAGCCTGAGCAAGTGGGAACAGCAAAGGCAAAGAACAAAGACCTATAGGTTCCCCAAATGTTTTGTTCTGTCTGGGATTTCTCCAGCCTTGCCCGGCCATGGGCTGCAAGCCCCGGTAATCACGGAGAAAGAACTCTGGTCCCAGCCAGCAGGAGGAGGGATCGCAGCCAGGTTTCCTTTAAGGGAAAAACAACGTAATATGTCTTCTTTAAGGTTGTCATTGCACTGCCTGGCTGCTACAGGTGCTCCATCACCCTTGTGAAAATAAGGGTGACCAAAACAAAATTTTTTTTTCTTTTTAGGGCCACACCTGTGGCATATGGAAGTCCTCAGCCATAGCCATAGCCACAGCAACGTGGGATCGGAGCCGTGTCTGAGACCTACGCCGCATTTGGCAACTCTGGATCTTTAACCCACTGAGCGAGGCCAGGGATTAAACCTGCATCCTCATGGATATCAGTCAGGTTTGTAACCCGCTGAGCCACAAAGGGAACTCCCAAAATGAAAATGTGAAATCTGACTGGTCCCAGCACTTCTGCTATTAAAAGGCACTTATCGCGTATCAGACGCAGTGAGGAAAAACAACCCCATAGAACTGGAAATGGAACCATTTAAGGACCTAAAATGAACACTCATTGCCAGGGCAAGAGACATACAGCCCTCACCTGCCTGATGGACCTTGTGGCTGGTCTTCCCGTGTCCTTCCCACGCCCTCACAGCTGGTAGAGCCCCTCCCCCTTGTCACAGCAATTACATCAGGCCCTCCAAGCCTTAGCCAGTGAGCACACACGATCCTCTGGGTCCCGGGATTGGTTAAACGTGGCACTCGATTCTCTCTGCTAAATTGCATCCTGTTGATAGCGGCCCCATTACTTCAGCCAGTCAACACCTTTTTCTTGCTTGGTTCTGTCATCAAGAATATGCGCTAACTTCCCCCAGCTCTGAGTCATTTTCAGCACCCTCCAGGGTCATGGATGCAAGACGGTTTTGAAATTACAGAGAGATGACAAATGTGAAGCAAAAGAAAGCTACCAAGACTTCACTCTGAGAGTCGCTGTCACTCTGCTTAGACTGGGCTTGTTCCCTGCCAGGCTGGGGGTGTGTGCCTTAGTTTTAGGTTCTCCCCCAAGTGGAGCCTGACTGGAGGAACTGGGTGTGGGTAGTTTGTGTGGGAAGTGATCCCACTAGGTAGGAGTGAGGGTTTGAGGTGAGCAAGCCAGAGAAATCAGGGTTAATCAGGCACCTTCTGAGCCAATTACTACTGCGGGCAACTGGATTCAATCTTGCTAGGGACCCCCGAGAAATCATGTAGAATGTGTCCCCAAACTGTCCCACTGAAGGGCAGGATGCTAGGACACTTAGCCACCCAACTCTCATCTCCCACTGGCTGTGAGTGCTCTCGGGGCAATAACTGCCTCCACCTCTAGGGTATACCTGTCTGCACAAGCCGAGCAGACTTCTTCAGCTTTGGAGAAAGCCCAGAGGCAGAGAAGCAGAGATGCTGCTGCAGGAACTCAAAAAGTCCTGGTGACATGCATGGAGCTATCAGTGAGCCAAAGGGAGAGGGCACAGGGTAGCCTAAGGGCCAGTCACTTAAAGAAATTGATTATGGGAAGAGTAAAGGAGAGTGTTTATTTTTAAATTATTTTAAAATAAATTTTATTAGAGTATGGGTGACTTAACAATGTTGTGTTAAGTTTCAGGTGTACAGTAAAGTGAATCAGCTATACATCTACATACATATCTATTCTTTTTTCAGATTCTTTCCCCATATAGGCTATCATAGAATACTGAATAGATTTTCCCCAAAATACAGTAACTATATAGTAGGTCCTTGTTACTGATTTTGTATATAGTAGTGTGTACATGCCAATACTAACCTCCCAAATCATCCCTCCCTTCAGCGTTTCCCCTTTGGTAACCATAAATTTGGTTTTGAAATCTTTGAGTTTGTTTTGTTTTGTAAACAAATTTTGTATCTTTTTTTTACTAGATTCCACACATAAGTAACATCGTGATATTTATCTTTCTCTGTCTGGCTTCCTTTACTTACTGTGATAATCTCTAGGTTGATCCATGCTGCTGCAAATATCATTATATCATTCTCTTTTTTGTGGCTGAGTAATATTCCATTGTGTATATGTACCACATCTTCTTTATCCACTCCTCTGTTGGTGGACATTTAGGTGGCTTCCATGTCTTGGCTGTTGCAAACAGTGCTGCAGTGAACACTGGGGTGCATGTGTCTTTCCAAGTTACGATTTTCTTTGAGTATATGCTCAGGAGTGGAATTGCTAGATCATACAATAATTCTATATTTAGTTTTTTATGCAACCTCCACACAGCTCTCTACAACAGTTGCACCAACTTACATTCCCACCAGCAGTACAGGAGGGTTCCATTTTCTCCACACCCTCTCTAGGATTTACTGTTTGTAGATTTTTTGATGATGAGATATCACTTCAGTGATATCTCAGAGCAGTTTTGCCTTTATCTGATAATTGTGATGTTGAGCATCTTTTCATGTGTTTTTGGCCATCTGTATGCCTTCTTTGGAGGAAGGTCTGTTTAGGTCTTCTGGCCATTTTGATTGGAGTTTTCTTTTTTTTTTTTTTTGCCTTTTGTCATTTTATGGCCGCACCCGC
>PVHT021183705.1:16504799-16515330 GCA_004024745.2 Catagonus wagneri | reverse complement strand
GCTAGGGGTCTAATCGGAGCTGTGGCCACTGGCCTGCGCCGCAGCCACAGCAACGCAGGATCCGAGCCGCGTCTGCAACCTACACCACAGCTCACGGCAACGCCGGATCGTTAACCCACTGAGCAAGGGCAAGGATCGAACCCGCAACCTCATGGTTCCTAGTCGGATTCGTTAACCACTGCGCCACGACGGGAACTCCTGGAGTTTTCTTTTGATATAAAGTTGTATGAGATAAGGAAAGTGTTTGTATAAGATACACCAGGAACCCCCACTCTATTTTCCAGTGGAAGGTGTCAATTTGGTTCTATTCTTCCCTCCTCTGCTCTGTGCAACATGTGTCCAGATACTGGGGGTGGAGATGTCATGGAGCAAGGGCTTGTCTCGAGCTTTCATGCTTTCCCAGGTCAGAACTCCCACCCCACTCTCACCCCCATCTGTTGGTGCCTGAGGAAAGCTGTAGGGGTGCGCTTAGGGTGGGTAAAGTTTCACGGGCACCAGCTGGTGGCTTCAGAGTCAAGTTCCTCCATGCAGTCATGGGGCCTGCACACTAGATGTGGTGACCATAGTTGGGCAAATATTTCTCCTCATCCTGGGGAAGCCTGAACTTCTGTTGCGGTTGCCTTTTCTTGGGCCGGGGGACCATGCCACACGCTGTGGGTGGATAGAGCTTCCCCTCTGAGTCAAGAAATGGATATTCCCACTGCTGAAGGCCACAGAATCAGAAAGGAGGCAGCCCTTGGCATCAGGAACATAGGTTTAGCTGTCTGGGTCCAATCAGGAGACATAAACCTCCCAGTAATTTGAACAAGGAAAATTAATACATCGAATTATTAACTACAACTGGGGATTGAACTATCAAGAGGCTGACTAGTAAGAAGTAAAGAGAACTTTAAAAAACAGCAATTACAGATTGAATACACTTACAAATAACCAGTGTATTGGTTTGCGAGGGCTGCCATACAAAATGCCAGAGACTGGGTGGCTTAAACAACAGAAATACATCTTCTCACAGTTCTGTAGGCCAAAAATCCAGGATGAAGTGTCAGCAGGACTGATTTCTTCCAAGGCCCCTCGCTCCTTGGCCGGTAGATGACCGTCTTTTCCCCGTGTCTTCATGTGGTCTTCCCTCTGTGTGTTATCTGTGTCCTAATTTCTTCTTATAAAGACATCAGTCATATTGGATTAGGGACTATTCTAACGATCTCATTTTACCTCTTTAAAAACTAGATCTCCAGATAAAGTCATATTTCTTGGTACTGGTGTTTAGGATTTCAGCACATGAATCTGGAGACAGGAGACGCAGTCCATTCCACAACATACAGCATATGGTAACTTACTTGCTACCACCTCTAGAGGGCCTTAGGGCTGTGATCTAAACTTTGTTGGAGAGGACATGTGCATGGCTTTTACTATATGCATGAAAGTTATGACAGTGGAACTTGCTAGAAATCTGTCTTCTAGAACTTTCTGGAAATTTACCCCCTTAGGTGTCAGAGAGAGCTGTTTGTGGGAAGGTATCTCAACGGAGATACTCTGTGACAAAAACACCTGGAGAGGGTGCCAGGGAAACTTGCTAGCTGTTGGGTGCTGCTGGCCAGCAGGCAGAGGAAGAGCTGGGTGTGAGGAAGCTAGGTATGCTGTAAGAACCCGAGGAGCCACCCCTTCTGCAGGAGCAGCATTGCTCAAAAGCCTGCCGGACCCACCAGAACCAGGAAACAAAAACCTGTACCTCCTGCAGCTTTTCTCCAGTGCCCCCTACAGGCAAAGCTGAACCTGGGGCCACACGCAAAGGGCTTAGCTCCGTTTTTCACAGAACAGACAGGGAGCTTAGAGGCAGTGGTTAACAGGTACAGCATCAATTCCTCCTCTCAGGGAAATCTTTCCCCCTACCCTTTGTAGAAGCCTGATGGTACCTCAGGCAGAGTCTGGGGTTGGGCCTGTGAGTCCTAATAGTGGCATTTCTGTTATTCACGAGACTGTCCTTCAGTGGAGTCCTCTACAAGGTGATAGCCTGGTCTGAGCTGTCCTGTGAACAGCTGGAGAAGCAGTCACTGCTGGCACCCCTTGGGGGAAGAGGTGCCCGAGAGAGTGAGGGTGGGATTAGGGAGCTCAGCAGGGTTAGCAGAAACAGCCTGTGACCGGAGGAGAAGGCTGCAGGCAAGGTCCAGAGGGACGAGCCCAGGAGCATCCATGAACCCAGCCCTTGGAAACCATCTGAATAATGGGGTCGGGGATTTTTCTGGAGTGAAGAGGAGATACACACTCTAATCATATGAGTTTAGAAAGGAGGCATAAAACAATGACATGGACCAAGGCTGGAGAAACACAAGAAATACAATTAGAAGAGAATATCATTTGGATCTAAAGGGTTAGTACAATTATCATAGAGGGAGAAAGTTCAAAATTGTTTCTTCCCTTTCATGTATCTATGGTTTTATTTGTTGGTATTGTGATAATTTGGCCTCGGAACAATATGAGAACTATACTACAGAACTGAAAAAAGAAAGTTTTCCTTATGATGGAGTATGACAACGTGAGAAAAAAAGAATGTATACATGTATGTGTAACTGGGTCACCTTGCTGTACAGTAGAAAATTGACAGAACATTGTTAACCAACTATAATGGAAAGAAATTAAAATCATTAAAATTAAAAATAAAAATAGGAGTTCCCTTCGTGGCTCAGTGGTTAACAAATCCGACTAAGAACCATGAGGTTGCGGGTTCGATCCCTGGCCTTGCTCAGTGGGTTAAGGATCCGGCGTTGCCGTGAGCTGTGGTGTAGGTTGCAGACGCGGCTTGGATCCCGCGTTGCTGTGGTTGTCGCGAAGGCCAGCAGCTGCAGCTCCTGTTAGACCCCTAGCCTGGGAACCTCCATATGCCGCGGGTGCGGCTCTAGATAAAAGGCAAAAAGACAAAAAAATAAATAAATAAATAAAATAAATAAAAAATAAAAAGAAAAAAGAAAGTTTTCCTTGAAATCATCTTTCGATCTGAGACAGCAACGAATTCTGTGTGTGTCACATTTAAACAACTGCTTGATATACTCTATGGTAGAACTTTCTTGTGGATGGAAAATACATTGTTTTTCTAGGCAACCTGATCCTGGTTCTGCCACTAGCAAGTCTCTGGTGCGGGCAAGCTCTCTGAGCCTCAGATTCTTTATAATACCAGTGGAGGGATTAGTTGTTAAGGCCACTCCCATATCTGACACCATGTTTCATTTTATTTCACGAATAACCTGCAAACACTTTAATTCATAAATGAGATAAATCATAGGGTAAGTTATTTGCCTTACTAATAGGATTTTTATTCCATTTCTGAAATGATTCACCACTGAATTCCTCCAAAAAGAAAATTAACTTTGCGTCTACCATGACTTAGTTCGCCCTGACATTTCAGAAACATGGGTATCAAAGAAAGAGTAGTGCAGCCTGTCTTAGTCTGTTCTGGCTGCTATGACAAAAATAGCAGAAACTGAATAGCTAACAAACAGCAGAAACTTATTCTTCACAGTTGTGGAGGTCAGAAGGCTAAGATCAGGGTGCCAGCATGGTTGGGTTCTAGTCAGAGCCCACTTTGGGGTAGCCAACTGCAATTTCTCTTTATGTCTTCATGTGGTAGAAAAGGCCAGGGTGCTCGGCCTGGCCTCCTTTACAAAGGCGCTAATCCCACTCACCAGGGCTCCACCTTCGTGATTTAAGCACCTCCCAAAGGCTCCCACCTCCTAATGCCACCATTTTGGAGATTAAGTTTCAACATAAGAATTTGGAGGGGAGGTGTGTGGCACAACCAACCATAGTGGAAACAGTGTAAATGCCTGTTTGAAATATTCAGGAATTCAGGATTCTGGCAGAAGGTAATAAATTACAATTATGCCCTTACACTTCCCTGGGGCCAGTCTTCCTTAAATCAAGAAAGTGTCCTTACCTGGTGAGATCTTAAGGACAATACTGAAGTCTCAGGTCCAGAGGACAGCAAACAAAAAGACTGAGATGCGTTCTTGCCTAATTACGCACGACGAAGGTTCCCTCCTTTCACTCACGGTATTGACGGTTCTTTCGAAGCAAACATCTCTGGTATGAATAAAACCGTAATGTCTCCTCAGGTATTTATACTTCACTGTGACTGCGTTCATAAGCTGCTCCCCTGAGGAGTCTTCGAGAGCAAGGCCTTGGAGGCCTCAGGCTGAAGAAAGACAAAAGTGGGAGCGTGCATGGGTGTGGGGGATACGGGGGATGCAGGGCTGGGAGTTAGGTGGTATGAGTCAAAGTAGGATATTAGACTCTCCCACGTTAGACTAAACTCATGGCCAAGTACCCAGAGGCTGACACATGGGGGCGCTCGATAAATAGCCCATGAATGATTCTGGCGCTACATCCTGGCCAGCAGGCTCTGTTAAGAGGTGGGGACGCGCTCTGCAGAGAACTCTTAGCTCCTGCCGCCCACGCGCGAGAAAGGCGCGCCTGCGACTGAAAGCAAGTTCTGGGTGGCGGGAGACCAAGGACGACTCCTTCGGCTGGCCCGGGAGACGGTAACTCAGGCGGATGCGGGCGACCAGACCCCCGGGGGGCGCAAGTCGCACAGACTGGGGTCAGGATCTGGCTGGGGAGGAGCCTTCGGGCCTTTGGAGCAGGGACCCAGGGCCGGTGCAGGGGCCCAAGTCGACGTGAAGACCGGGGAGAGCGGGACGGCAGGAGGGTGGACCCGCGCCCCATTGTCGAGCGGCGCGAAGTCGGCCGGGCGCACCCTTCAGTTCGCCTGGCTGGGAACACTGCGTGCGGCGGGTCTGCGGAGCGCACCCTCCGGGTCCCTTGGAGCGCGGCGGATGCTGTAGAACTTTCTCCCGGAGATTGCGCGCGCGACGCCGGGACCTTTGCGGATCTCTGCAGACTTTGCCCAGCACTCCGTGCGGCGCGCGCGGCCAGCTGTGCCGAGGGCGCCCTCCGGCGACGACGCTCGCCATGGTCGGCCCGCTTCCCGCAGGGCGCGCCCTCCCCCACGGGGCGCGGCGGCGCGGGGGTCCTGCGCGCGCGGCCGACGCTGAGAAGCGCCGGGTCGCGAGCCGGAGGCGGCACCCGCAGCCCCGCCCGCCGGGTCCGCGTCCGGCTCCGGGCGACTCCTCCCCCGGCCGCGCTGCGGCTTTACTTTCGCTTTCGTGGGAGCGGCCGCAGACCCTCACGGCAGAGGGACGGAGACAGCGCCGGTTCCGGACGCCGTGGGAACGGTAACATCGGCCGCCGCGCTTCCGCCCAGCCCTGCCTTCCCCCGCGTGCCCCCGGCCCGCCTGGCTGCTTTCTCCCCTGCCGCCCCGAGCGCCGTCCGTGGGGTTCGGTCCGCAGGCACTGGGCGGCCCCGACGGCTTCACTGAACTTGAGGGAGAAGGCTCTGCCGGCCCCCAACATCGCCGGCTTTGCTCAGCTTGTCCTTCCTTCCCGCCTATTCCCCGGGCTTGGGACACCGGCACTCTTGGGATTTGGAAGAGAAAGAGGGATGGATTGGGAAGGGCCTGGGCTGGGCGACAGTGAGGGCTCCCGTGTGGGACAGCTGTGGCTTCCTTTCCACCCGACAGTGCTTCTCAGCTGTGGGGCCTAGGCCCTCTCTGTGCCCGTCTGTGTAATGGGGATAATGGGTGGGCCCAGGATGGAATGAGGTGGTTTGGGCGCAGAGCAGTGCTGTCAGGGCTGAGCACGCCTTGCGTAAGTTCCTGTCATCCTTGTGCTTCGTGCGGGGCTCTGGAAGATTCCTTGAGGAAGTGGAAGAAGGCAGGCCGCTCGGGCTGCAGCTCTTCGCCCGTTGTAGTCACCTTTGCTTTTTATGGGGCAGTAAAATTATTTGTGGGTGAGTTTAGTGAGTCATTCCCAAGCCTTTTCCCTTGAACTCCTGGGCTGGCTCAGGACACGGCCCTCACGTTTGTTTGCTTACAGACTGTTTCCTCCCTCAGGGTCCGCACGCAGACTTTCATCCCAGATAGCCAGCCACCATCTAGGTTCATAATCCACTTCTGCCTTCTACTAGCTGTGTGGCTTGGGGCAGGTTACTTAATCCCTCTGAGCAAACCAGAGTTTCTTCAGCAATACAGGGTCAAGGCTCCAGCCTCCTAGCAACAGGGTATCAGCTGACAGCAGAGCCCCCTCCTTCCCCAGGTGTTGGAGGTGAGACGTGGAGGTCCTGTGGGCTTCTTCTCCTGGAGCCTTTTAGGATGATTGTCTTCACTGGGGCACAAGTGAGGTACCAGTTGTGTCATTTTCCAGGGGAAGCCGCTGCAGTGAAATTCAGACAATAGCTGGGAGGTGACATGTACCATCACCTATGAAGTGTGTGTAGAAATAATCGCTAGAGGAATTTTCTGTTTCAGTTCCCATAAAAGGTGCTTAAAATATGAATGTGATTTCGAAGTACTGGTGAGGATTGACAGCTGGATGTGGCCTTAGTCTTGAGTTCTGCGGACAGTGGTAATGGGAATATTTATCGAAGGTTTAGACACCATGTTTAGCCTTCTACATGCATTGTTTCATTCATCCTCAGAGTCATGTGTGACTTAGGCATCACCATTTTCCCATTTTACAGATGAGGAAACTGAGGCTTAGAGATACTGAGTACTTTGTTCAATGCCTGTGGCTAATAGGTGGAGGCACTCATTAACCCTAGATCTTTGGTTCATCGTGATTGGGCTCTCAAGCATCCTCCTGGGTCTCTTTGGTCCTGCTGTCTGTCCCATATCAACAATTTATTCAGGGCTGTGAAGGATTTAAAATTTTTAAGTAAAATGTTAAGTTTTAACATTTATAAAGAAATTTTTGTTGAGTGCCTGCTGTGTACCTGGCACTTTTCTTTGACTGGAACTAAAAAAGGATGGTGAAAATAAGCTTTTCAGTCTACAAAAGAGTCCTAGGGGATAATAGCAAAAGTATTAACCATCACTGAGTGCTTACCGAGAGTGTCTGTCACAGTGCCAGCACTGTTACTGCTTGAAGCGTTTTATATGTTAATTTATTTAAAGAGAATATAGATGTGTTTAACAATTGCATAAGCAGTATCTGTTGAATGACTAACAGCTCCTTGCACTCTGAGACTTAGGAAGGGAACAGATCAAAGCAAACAATGCCATGCCTGCCCTCTCCAGGCACAGCCAACTGAGACAGGCCTGGATTGTCTTGGGCTGTGAAGATGAGTGGAAATAAAAGGTCATCGCCAAGTCTTGGCTTGACTGAAACAATGTGACCAAGGCACCCTACTCAGCCACCACTCTCATTCTGGGTCAACTTGATTTCACCCAGAAATAAAGGCCAACCTCAAAGGAATAAGAAAGTCACTGAATGATTAGCCTTAGAGATTTAAGAGTCCCACACTGTTGAGTTGTAGACACACACCCTGGCAACTTCGTAGAAGGGACTCTAGCTGCAACCCCCTCCCCGGCAGACTGTTCAGCATCAACCCAGAAAGACAGGTTTCAAACAGAAAACCCGTCTGGTCTGGTGTCTGGAGAACCTCCTATCACTGAGTTGTGTGAGAATTCAGCCTGTAGCTAAAGCCAAAGCCTCCTCCAAGTGGCTGGGAAAGATGAGGGGTTTATGCTGCGCCCCTCATTGATGGAGCTTGTCAGATATTTAATGAGTGTGTACTTCCCTGTGCCTTCCTCAGACCTCAGATCAAACATTTGCTCCTCTGAGAACCCTCCCTAATTCCTCTAGGGCTCAGTCAGGTCCCCTACTGTGGCCACAAGTTCTTGGTCCTTGTGGTTCAACATTTGTGCCACCCATTTATCAACGCCTGTCTCCCGACAAGGCAGGGCCAGGACTGTGTAGCCCTGGTGCACGGGACTTCCAGGAAATGTTTTTTTTATAATGGTCACGTTGTTTTATTCTCCTACATCTGAGCTTCAGTTTTGAAGATCAGCCTTAGCAAAAGACCCAGGACTTCAATACTGCATGTCCCAGTTAGTGTCTTTTTCTGGTGGATATTGTATAATGTTAACTTGTTAGTTTTGAAAATATCCCATTGCTTTGCTAATCTCCACAGTGAAAAGTAACTAAGCCTCTACAAAGAAGGTGACATAAAAATGACTGAGCATTTTCTGCGTGCCTGGACTTAGGCTCATCTCCTCTGGGGGTAGGGTTATCTCTGTTTTCGAGGAACAGTTTGGGTCCTAATCTGAAAAATCTTACTCCCTCCCCACCGGAATCAGATTGGTGGCCGTGGCAGGGTGTTCATGACATATTGAGGCATAGGATGGCCATCGGAACTCTCAGTGTATTTGTAGCAATCCCATTCTCTCTTTCACTTCTCTCATTGCCCAGCTCACCCCTACATAACGGCCAGCGTGACACAATAATGCTGCTCAGGGCTCAAGGCCACAGGGTTGGTGATTTGCTCTTTTAGATGGCTTCCCCCAGCCGGATCCCTTCTCCCCACCTGCAGGAGTCACTGCTTATTGTCTGGGACACAGCATATTCTGTCAGATAGATGTCTTCATGTTTCTTCTTGCTTTCCAACCACGTGGAAGCATTCCTGGGTGATCCTGATAGGAATACAGACCTGCACACATGTGCAGCCAGTTTGGCAGTCGTGCAGAGGTTGAGACCAGCAGGAATTAGAGTCTAGAAGATGTGTGACCAAAGGACAGTCCCTTTCCGGAAAAGGAAAAGGACAGGACTTGGTTTAGGAGAAGCGACTCTAGTACAGGCCCTGCTTTTGACCAGCTGTGTCACTTTCTGCTAATTCTCTTTCCTTGGGGTGTTGTTCCTTCCAGCTTTCCATTTAGTTCATATTTATTTAGCACGTATTTTCTGTGTTCCAGGCACCTCTGCCATGATGCACTTATATTGTCGTGTTTGAACCAAGCACTGAGTGCAAATAAACAAGACAATACGTGGGCTGTAAAGGAGATGGGGGGTGGGGAGAGGGAGCTGCTGAGGCAGATGTGATCAAGGAGGACAGGTGCCGCTAAACTGAGTTCTGAAGATGGAGAACTAGCCAGCTGGGCAAAGGGGGCCTGTCCAGCATGCTTTTGGGTGGTGACTTCCAGAAAGGGAAACCCAAGAGCCCTGAAGGAGCTTGAAATGAGCATAGTAGGTCCAAGGATGTGAGAAGGCTGGGAGGCCGAATGGTGTGATGGTGAAGGGTGGGCTCTGATTGCTTGCTTCTGGTTTCAGATCCGAATATAGTTTACTAGTTACTTAGCCTAAGGTCAGGAACTAGCCCTTTCGAACCTCAGCTTCCTCATCTGTCAGAAGGCAGTGATCAGAGAGCTGATCTAGCAGCATTTGGGGGAATATTAATTAAGGTCAGGCTTATGAAACAAGTAGCACAGCAGATAATAAATAAATGTTTCTATTCTTATTCTTGTTATTTTTACTTCTTAAAGTAAAGGGAGTAGTAGGTGAGTAGGGGCTCCCATTGACTAGTAGTTGTCCTAAATCAGAGGTTGGCACCTTTTTTGTAAAGGGCCAGGTAGGCTTTTTGGGCTACATATTCTCTGTCACAGTTACTCAACTCTGGCTGTGGTGGGAAAGCAGACACTGACAAGACTTAAGGGAATAGGCGTGGCTGTTTTCCCTGAAAGCTTTATTTATAGAAAGAGCTGGTGGGCCATAGCTTGTCATCAGCTCCAGTGCTAGATGCTGAAGAACCGTAAAATCCCAGGAGTTCAGTTGAAGAGTTGCCCTTTTCCACGTTATGGGTCTCTTGCAGATTCTCGAGCAGAAAAATAATTTGATGGAAATGTGTTTTGGTCAAACCATGTAAAATGGTCTCAAACATAAAGAGCTTTAAACCCCAAGTCGCCTCTGTTTTTGAACCGGGTTTGAGTGATAACGGGCAAAGGATGGGTATCTTATACCTGTCGGGATTTAGGGGGAGTTTCTTGTTACAGACTCTGGGGACCTTCCACAGCTTGTCATACATGGTGAACATTTAACAAAAATCACGAGTGCTGGGCTAGAAGCTCCCTGAGGACCAAGGACCTTGCTTTCTTTGCCACTGTGTAGCCAGGCTCAGGAGTGAGGCCTGATAGTGCTGGCACTCAAGCCCTTGAACGCATTGTTGGTGCAACAGCCCTGAAGCCCAGATGTGCAGGATTGCTCATCTCCAGGCTTCATTAAAAACTGTGTTACTGAGTGTTATTTTAAAATCTCATGAGGTAGCTCGGGCCGGTGGCCGTTCGGCGGCGTCAGGAAACTGGGGTCTTTGCGCAGCCCTGCCCGTCCCTATGGCTTGTTTTATTGTAATTACGGGTTGCCCTTAACAAGCCAAGCAGATAGAGAACAGGAAACAAAGCCCCTAACCGAGTGACGGCTCAGTTCAACCACACAGCTCAGGCCAGGACTATTGAGAATGGCGGAATAGAAGGACTGGAGCTCAACTTCTCTCCCGAAAAACAGCAAAAATACAGCCAAATGCCGAGCAACCTTCAACCAAATGGACTGTAAACTTCCAAAAAAGATACTCTGCTCCAGAAGACACAGCGGAGACCACATCAAGAGGTAGGAGGGGCGATTACGCGATAGAAGCAACCCCCTACCTCCCGGGTGG
>PVHT021183705.1:16285876-16503799 GCA_004024745.2 Catagonus wagneri | reverse complement strand
ACTAAAAGACACAATGAACCTTCTTACAGAGCAGACAATGACTCACAGACTTTGGAAAACCTTGGTTTTTCAAATAAGACAATCTGGGGGGGTGGGGGGATGCACTGGGGGTTTGGGATACAAAATCTGTAAAATTGACTTGTGATGATTTATGCACACCTATAAGTGAAATAAAATCCATTAAGAGAAAAAAATAAAATAAAATTAAAAAAAAAAAATCTCATGAGGCCAGTGATGCCACTGGGTACCAATTTTCTGGTTGTTTATTTCCCCCATCCAGATGGCAGACGATCAAGACGGTGTTGTCGAGCAGGGGGCTGGGGACTCAGGAAGCCAAGATACGGTTGATGCGAAGCCAGACCGGTCTTTTGTCCACTCACTCTTCAGGTAAGTCCCCATCCCTCCTGAGTTAAAAGAGGGAGCCCAGACCACTTGAGTCTGCCCCGCCTCTGCCACCTCCATGCACACGTGTGGAAGGGGTCCTTTAAGGCAGAAGGTCCATGCATTGCATGTGAGATTTGCACAGAATCCTGCCAGCTGCATGTGACAACACTGGGGTCCCCCTGTGCACTGCCATGCCTCTGGAAAAGCCCAGGTATGGGGGAGCCAAGCTCTGGGGGATCTCCTGCCTGGTGGTTGTATGTCTGGGAAGCAGCTGCCCAGGAGTGAGGGGCTGTCCCCGTCACAGGTGATTGACAGCCAGCCTCCTTTGAGGCAGAGCGTGGGCTGCTGTTGCCAATTAGAACCAAACTTGGCTGAAAAGTAGAACTGGGGGCCACAAGATAGGAAGTTTGATGGTGGTCCTACCTTTTCCTTTTTGGGAGTTCACTTTTTAAATTCTGTACTTTACATTTGATAATAATACTAATAGGTTAATTTATTAGGTGCTTGTATGCAAGCTCAGTCTTGCATGTAGTCCTCACAAGCCCAGGAGATGGTTCTACTATTACTGCTGTTACCATCATGTAACAGGTGAGTAGACTGAGGCATTAAGAAGTTTAGGAGTTTCCATCGTGGCTCAGTGGAAACGAATCTGTCTAGTCTCCATGAGGATGCAGGTTTGATCCCTGGCCTTGCTTAGTGGGTTAAGGATCCGGTGTTGACATGAGCTGTGGTGTAGGTTGCAGACGGGGCTCGAATCTTGCATTGCTGTGGCTGTGGTGTAGGCTGGCAACTGTAGCTCCAGTTTGATCCCTAGCCTGGGAACCTCCATATGCTGCGGGTACAGCCCTTACAAAGATTAAAAAAGAGAGAGAGAGAGAGATTTAATAACCTGCCTTTCATTTTTTATTCTTTAAAATTTTTTTTATTAAAGTATAGTTGATTTACAATGTTGTACCAATTTCTGCAGTGCAGAAAGTTGGCCCAGTCATACAAATATGTACATTCCTTTTCTTATATTATCTTCCATCATGTCTATTCCTAGAGACCAGACAGTTCCCTGTGCTAGAGTAGAACCCCATTGCTTATTCATTCTGAATGTAGTAATTTGCATCTACTAACCCCAAACGCCAAGTCCATCCCACCACTGCTGCTTTGGCAACCACAAGTCTGTTCTCTATGTCTGTGAGTCTGTTTCTGTTTTGTAGACATATTCATTTGCACCATATTTTAGATTCAACATATAAGTGATATCAATGGTATTTATCTTTCTGACTAATTTCACTTAGTATGAGAAGCTCTGGTTGCATCCATGTTGCTGCAAATGGAATTATTTCATTCTTTTTTTATAGCTGAGTAGTATTCCATTGATTTATGTACCACATCTTCTTGATCCATTTATCTGTCAGTAGACGTTTAGGTTGTTTCCATGTCTTGGCTGTTGTGAATAGTGCAGCTATGAACATTTGAGTGAATGTATCTTTTTGAATTAAGAGTCTTGTCTGAATATATGCCCAAGAGTGGGATTGATGGACTATATGGTAGGTCTGTATTTAGCTTCCTGAGGAACCTCCATACTTTTTTTCCATAGTGGTTGTACCAGTTTACATCCCACCACCAGTGTAGGAGGGGTCCCTTTTCTCCACACCCTCTCCAGCATTGATTTTTTTTGAGGTTTTTGAAAAATGCATTTTCTTTTTTTAAAAATTTTTATTGTGCTTGATTTACAATTCCAACATTTGTTGCTTATAGACTTATTAATGATAATAGCCTGCCTTTCTTTCTTTCTTTCTTTTTTTTTTTTTTTTGGTCTTTTTAGGGCCATACCCTTGACATATGGAGGTTCCCAGGCTAGGGGTGGAATCAGAGCTATAGCTGCCAGCCTGCACCACAGCCACAGCAACGTGGAATCCGAGCTGCAGCTGTGAACTGTACCATAGCTCACTGTATCACTGTATCCCTGACCCACTGAGCGAGGCCAGGGATCGAACCCACATCCTCATGGATCTTAGATTTGTTTCTGCTACGCCACAACGGGAACTCCAAGCTTGCCTTTCTGATGGCAGTTAATACATGGTCTAGCTGAGCTTAGAACCCAGATGGTACCAGTACCACTTAACTCTGCTATGTTTTCCATTTAAAAGTAGGGTTGTGGGGACAGGAAGGAGCCCCCTACTTCCCCTTAACCTTGGTCACGGAGGGGCAGTGAGTGGGCTTCCTGGCAAGAGGCAGGAGTGGTCTCTGTGTCAGAAACATCAGGCTTCTTGGTAGCTCCTCAACCAGCTCTTTGTAGGAGGGACCATGAAGGGGATAAAGGTTGAAGTTAGGGGGTGCCCCCAAGCAGTGCTCAGGAGGGGAAGAGCCGGTGGCAGCACCCTGGCTCCCTGCAACATCCCAGAGAGAACCTGGGGACAAGTCGTCCCTAACAAGACTCAGAAAATTGGAAAGACCCCAGCACCCTGAGTCCGAATTCCATTGGCATTGGTTGCCATTTAGGGTCAAAAATATTTGATAAGATGATTAGAAAATATATCTCTATCTCCTGAAAACTTTTCAAAGCCATGAGGTCAAGTGGTTTAGCGAAACCACTCCCCAGTGCAAACTAGAACAGTAGCCTTCAAAGTTTTTTGCTCAAATTCCCCCAAAATAATGTAAAACTGCACACCCCCTTATACATTTTAAAGGAATGTAGAAATCTTGTCAAAATAGTTACAAAGCAGGTAGTAACATTTCACTTTTTCCATCTCTCTGTGTATCCAGGTTAAGCCGGTTGCCTCTAAGTGAAAGAGAAACCGGAATCATTTAATAGTCATTTCATAAGTCTTAGTAAAGCCTTTTGTTGTGCTTCCCAGAAATTATGAAAATGAAGGGTGTGTTATAAATATCAACGTTTAAAAATCATCCCTTTAAATGTATCCAGTAGAGTCTAAACCCTTAGTTTTATCCCCAAAAATGTAAATAAGCTGTTCTTTCTTTTCTCCCCCTACACTCTTTTTTTTGTTGTTTCTCCCCACAATATTTAGTTCTGATATAATAGATTTAGTTGCCTGACAGTCTTTCATTGTGATTCATTCCCTATCACCTTTTTCTCCTGTTTTTCATTTTTAGGGATAGAGGTGCTGAGGAATCATGAATAAATACATGAGATGGCAGGAGTTTTGTTATAATAGTGTCACTTAATTCTTTCAGTTCCTTCCAAGTTCTGTGCCAAAAATGACAACTCAATTAGGTCCTTTTTCAGTTGTATTGAAATAAAGAATTGGAAATTACCTGACTTACAAAAGGAATTGTTACTCAGCCCTTAGAGACATTTTTTTTTTTTCAGTTTCTGGGAAGTACACCAAAAAGACTTTATCAAAACTTCTCAAACAGCTGTTAATTAAACCTGTTCCTTTTTTACTTAAAAGCAACTTATTTAACCCAAATGTGGGGAGATGGCCCGAGGTAGATTGCAGAAGGGCTTATCCGCAGTTCACCTGAAGGAGTTGGAATCAATCCTAAGGATGGGGAAGTCACTAAAGGATTGAAGCTGTCAGTGACTCGATCAATTTTACCTACAGACGCACACCAGGACAGCCCAGCTGCCCTGTGAAGGGGAAAGCGCTGGCCAGGGGCCCTGTGGAGAGGGGAAGCGGGTTAGGAGGCTGTTCCTGTTCCCAGGCCAGAATGGATGGAGTAGATGGAGCGGGGCTGGAGCCGGTGGAAGGGAGCAGCTGGACCACAGAGGTGCCTGGGAGGCAGAAGCTGCCAGCCTTTGATCAAGTGGAAGGAGGGGCTGGAGAAGGCATTGAGGATGAGCAAAGTGGGACCTGGACCACAGGGAAGGGTTGCAGTCGCTGGTGCCCACTGCGCCCTCTTGCTGGGAAAAGGGGTAATACAGTTTATATTTCCAGTGTCGGTGACAGAACTGCACCCAGCATTCGCTGCCTTTCAGTGTTCCCCTGACTGCCCGTGGCCTCTGCTCTCTCTGCTTTGCTGTCGGCGAACTCGAGAGCCCCTTGGGTGGCTTCAGGGACCTCCTGTATGATGGGGTGAGAGTGAGTCTGACTTGAAGCAGAGGGAGTGCCCCTTCTCACACCTGGTGCGCGGACACCCAGTACTTATCCTCCCTGCCTTCAGGATTCTAACTGCGATCGTTATTCTGTAACTAACTGGGGTCATCTGAAAACAGCACTAACCATTGGTTGTTTCCTATAAATCTGGCAGGTGCCGTAGCCCCTCCCGTGCTCCCCTCTGTGGTGTGTGGGGAGCTTTGCACCCCACGCGGCCGAGGTGTGGGTGCAGCCTGTGGGAGCGTTCCCAGCTGCTCTGGGTGCTCCCTGCAGCTGATGGCCCACACGTTCCCCCTCCTGTCCCATCCCCAGCTCCCTTCTCTAGGGTGTCAGGATTGCAGGGGCATCATTGCAGTTGAGTCGCATCCCCACCTGACTCTAATTGAGGACTCTCAGTCTCTCCCTGGAAACCTCAAGGCTTCCGGGAAAGGAAAAGACACCCCAGTACCCCCGCAGCCGCCAAAGCCTGAGTGGGACTCAGCAGTCCTAAGTAGTCCCAGGCCCTGAGACTTGTCTTGGCTTTTTTGTCTCACCGCCACTAGATGGCAGGACAGCATTGTTTTAGGTCCATCTCACTGGGTCCTGAATAAACTAGACTTCCTTACTTAATTCACTTCTTAAAAAACAAAAACTTAGAAAAATGTCTTCTACTTATCTGATTATTAAAGAACGCTTAGAAAATACAGAAAACCACAAAGGGAAAACATATTTAGCATGTAAAGTTAAAATTATGAAAGTGTTTAGACTATAAAAAATGACCTAGAAGAAATAAGTAGCCTGCCCTCTGTATCCGTGGGTTCTGTACCTATGGATTCAACCAACGGCAGATGGAAAATATTAGGAGAAAAAAATGCCAGAGCACCCGTGGATTTTGGTATCCTCAGGGGTCCTGGAATCGAGCCCCCTCAGTATGCAGGGACAACTGCGTGTGCACAGTCTGTGTCCATTATGAGCCATAGTTTTTGAGGCCTCACATCATATGAGAACTTGAAGAAGGATGGCTCTCGTTGTAAAGGTAACCCTAGCACCTAGCCCGGGTTACCTGCCACCCAAGGTAATGATGTGGTCCCTGCCCTTGATGTAAACTCAATTTCTTAGTGAATGTCTAGGAAAATCGCTAATAACAGGAAATAACTGATTGCCAAGTTATGGAGTCTGGGGAGCTATGGGAGGCTGGGGGAGGGGGCTGGAGGAGGAGTTGGAACTTGTCAGAGAAAAGGCAGTGGGGAGATCAGGGCACTGGAAGAGCCTGCCTGCTGGGGCTGGCGCCACTGTGGGCACGATGGTCAGAGGGGTCCGCACAGCGCAGGTCTGGGGAGGTGGGAGGAGTCTTGGACCATGTGAATTTGATGCTGGTGGCACCACTAGGAGCCCTTGCAGGTACAAGACCAAGCCCTGCCCATAGCCTGGGAGATGTCCCCTCCTGAGAACACTTCAACTGTGAAATTAGAGGCCTTTTGTGAGCTCTGCTCAAGGTCACTATAAAAGGAAATAAAAAACAAAGCAGCGAACAGATTGCACAGGCTCTCAAATTTCCCCAGGGCCTTGGTGGAGCCCCGGGTGTCCCTGCTGAGGGATGTGTTTATCCTTCCAGCTCCCGAGTGAAGAGGACAGGAAAAGAGTCTTGTTTTCGAAACTTGATAAACTCCTTACTTTTGAGCCTCAGGCTTAGATCATGTGGGCTTTCTCCTCTGTATCATCTTCGTGTTCCAACCTTTGTCTTCCTGACATGTGTTTCATAAATGCCACTTGGTTGTAATTCTTTCTCCTGGACTGCAAGTTGAGTTGCTCCACCAGTAAGTGTTATAATCAGGTCCTTATGTAAAAGACAAAAAATAAATAAATAAGAAAAGAAAAACAAATGACCAAAAACAACAACAAAAAAAAACCCTAAAACATGGTATTTGTGTCATTATAAGAAAGATCCAGGGAGTTCCCTTGTGGTGCAGTGGGTTAAGATCTTGTCAGTGTAGCTGTTTGAGTTGCTGCTTAGACATAGGGTTCAATCCCTGGCCTGAGAACTTCCATATGCTGCAGGCTTGGCCAACAAGGAAGAAAAGGTGGCCTGCCGGTTCATTTGAAGAGAGTGGGGCTGGTGTTTCAGAAGAAGCCATGCTTTGGAATCGGAGGACAGAACAAAGAAAGCAGACCTTAACTCATTCCAAAGACTAGGTCCCAAATAAAGGCAAAGCTTTTCAGTCACACTTGCTAATTGCAAGAGGCCAGGTCTGAGCCCTCTAAAAGAAAAAAGGACCTTAAAACATACCCAGGGACTTGACTGTTCAATAAAGGAAGACTTGAGATTCAGACTCCAGGATACTGATTGCCTGTCTCCCCAATTGGTATATAAAGAGTAATAAAAATTTAATGCTGTATTTAAAGCAGTTATGATACCACTTAAAATGACAGCTGTGGAGTTCCCGTTGTGGCGCAGCGGAAACAAATCCAACTAGTAACCATGGGGTTGCAGGTTCAATCCCTGGCCTCATTCAGTGGGTTAAGGGTCCAGCGTTGCTATCAGCTTTTGTGTAGGTCGCAGACGAGGCTCAGATCCTGCATGGCCAGCGGCTACAGCTCTGGTTTGACCCCTAGCCTGGAAACTTCCATATGCCATGGGTTCAGCCCTAAAAAGCAAAAAAAAAAAAAAAAAAAGCCATGCTGGTGTGGAGTTGGACAACCCAAGTTCAGATCCTGGCCCTGCTTCCCCCTTTCTAATTGAACAACTAGAGCAAAAATTAGGACCTTTCTGAGCCTCGGTTTCCTCATCTGCACAACTGGGATGTGAATACCTATCCACTCAGTTGTTTGTGAGAATTAAAGTACCTGATGAGAAAAATCATAATAGACTCAATTTCAAACCGGAAGACTCCTTAAAAGGTGATTTATCCAGTTCTCTTCTGTAACAGTCAAAGTTGAGACCAGTAGTCCCATTGTGGCTCAGCAGTAATGAACCTGACTAGTATCCATGAGGATGCGGATTTGATCCATGGCCTTGCTCAAGTAGATTAAGGATCCGGTGTTGCCATGAGCTGTGGTGTAGGTCACTGACGCAGCTCAGATCCCATGTTGCTGTGGCTGTGGTGCAGGCTGGTAGCTACAGCTCTAATTTAACCCCTAGCCTGGGAACTTCCCATATGCCTTGGGTGCGACCCTAAAAAGACCCCCCCCAAAAAAAAAGAGAGAGAGAAAGAAAGATGAGACCAGAAAGGCCAAGTTTTCTACCCATTGTCACCCAGCAGGACCCAGGTCTAATGTGGGGTCCAGTGGTCCCTCCCCTCACATCAGGTACCACCCACAGCTGCAGTGACATCAAGCTGTTCAACCACATTAATCCACCAGCAGAGCATTTTTTTCCTTCCACCCAAGTGGGTCAGCAAATTTAATTCTTCACTGAAACTGCTCCCTTTCTGCTTCACTTCAGCTGAGGGACGGTATACAGACAGCATTTCAACAGGGCCAGTGATGGGCTTTCTGATGCAGAGCGTCTCATGCCCATTTCCGGAGCAGCAAGCCACGCCTCTGAAACATGGTCAAGGGGTCTAGAAACTTGGAAGCCATCACGTCTACATGTACAGAATACCTCTAGTTATTTTAGATTATTGCTTTTCAAGGGGGGGGAAAGTGAGCTCCAGGATTAACAGGAAAAGTGAAGAAGGGAAGTAAATGTCAGGTTTTCACAGCAAAAGAACTTTGAAAACACCGTTCGTATAACATTAAGCCCAGTAACAGAAAAGTACTGTGAAAACAAGCCCTGTTGCTTCTCCGGGAACACATCATCACAGGTACGAAATGTGCATTAGAGCCTTGCATGTCCCAACCCCAAGCTCGCTGGCGCTTACGGCCTTCTGTCTGTCACGCATCAGTCGGGGTGGGTTTGTAGACGGCTCAGCTGCAAGTGGCAAATATAGACGAAGTGGTTGTGTCAGAGTATAGACTCAGGTATGCGAGCTGTTCCAAATTCTGGATCCTGCAGCCACAGTACAAACAGCATTGTGTCTTCCACTTTGTTCCAGGCTATTTGAAGAGCATTCAGTCTTTTATTTCCCCTGAATGATTTTTTTTAAGTTGTTTGTCAATTTTAATTGCCAGAGGTCTTGCTTGTCTTCTTTTTCTTTTTTTTTTAGAGGGAAGTTGAAAATAGAGACGCTGGTAATTCTCCTTTGTCTGTTTTAAACTGACTTTGTTTCTTAGTGTATTTGTGCAAACTGAGTTTCAGAGAAGAGTACACAGAGCCAGTTTTCTCTGCTTCACAAACCTGAGGCTGGCAGGGGATTAGGAGGTTTGCCCGAGAGAGCAGGTGTTGTTCCTCCACTTCATCAGCCTCACACCTTTCGTTGACTGTGACTTTGAACCAGGAAATTGAGAAAGCATCGTTGAGGTGTTTGCCTAATGATTTTGGCTTTTATGCGTTCACCTCTTCCTCATTGCATTCGGAGGGGCGAAATGGGAAAGCGTAGTGACTCCCGAGTCTGTCGCTTTATTCAAGACCCTTTATGTGCCTCATTCGAAAATTAAGGTGTTTGGTATGCCTCTGTGGTCTTTTGATTTATGACTTATTATTTCATTACTCCCTTGAGTATCTTTATAAGGAAAAAAATAACCCAATGAATTTGAACTCCTTGACTCAGCCACCAACTCACTTCCTATTTTTGTTCACTTATATGTCATTTTACATGTTTTGCAATCCCGACGTGTGCGGTTTTGCCACATTTTGTAGATTGCTGGGTCACCCACATCTGCACGCTCATCACTTTAAATAGCTGTGTAGTATTTTATTCTCCAGCAACTCCGTGCCCTGCTGAGCCATTTCCCCATCATTTCCAGTTTTCCACTCTTCAGGATGGTGCTACTGGCTGTATCTTTGTGGAAATGTGGAGTTTTTCCCCTTGGGATCCCAAGTTCCTAGAAAGTCACTTTTGCTCTAGGGAGTTGTCCTGGAGTGGGGACTGTGCAGCCGTGTGGAGCCTGGGCATTTCTGCCGGTCAGCAGAGAAGGGGGAGGCCAGTGTGACTTTCCCAGCCCCAGCGTCCTATGGAAAACTCCAGCGTGCAGTTCACTGCTGATTCAGTCACGGGCCTTCGGGGCCGGGCCGGCTGTGCCAGTCTTCTGCCCCTGCTCGACTCCGAGCATGTTGAGTTTTTATTATTTCAGAGAAGAAGGGAACTCCCTGCCTGTCGTCACAGGGCGAAGCCTAGTTCTGATGCAGAGGGAGATGCTTTCCGATGGAGACATGAGGTACCAAATTCCCTCTCTCCTCTCCTCTCCGTCCTGTTCTGGGCTGGGCATGCCCTCTCCTGAAATCCTGAAACCATGAATGAATCATCCCCAAGATATTTAGACAAAGCAGCTATGAAAACCAGAGCCCTAGTTGCGAATGGAGCAGCCCCCGGGGGAAGTGTGTGCCTGGTGGTGTGTTTACTTTCGTGCTGATGAATGTCTGCAAACAGACAGAGCTACTGGGAATCCTATTCATGGAGACGCTTTAGAAAATAAATAGGAGCGGGTTTGCGTGCCTCTCTTCCCTTCCAAATATAGAAAGGTATAATTCACTTTTCAAGGAGCCTAGGGGATCTGCAAGAAGGTAAAACCTGTATTTATCCATTCTGGTGATGGGGAAAATTATACTTGTACCCAGAGTAGATTGTAAAAAATGATCGTGCACTTTCTTAGGTTTTTCATGTCTTTGTGAGATAGGTGCAGTATTTTTTTCCCTATAGGCACAGTATTTTTTTTTTTTCCTGTAATGTTTTCTGGTATGAACTACTGTAGGCTCTAGAAGCAAGTCTTTTTATATAAATAACCCATCAGAGCTCGGTTGTCATTTTTTGCCTCTTGATTTTGGTGAAATGACTGAGTTGGCCTCGCACTGTGAAATTTGAGCCTCCAGGAAAAAAAAAAAAAAAATGGCTCTCAACCCAAGAAGTGAAGATAATTTAGTTCCTTCCTGATAGTCAATGCTGGCGTTATCTGTGTTCATAGCAGAGATTTGAGCTTACTGGAAAGCATGGAAAGCATCTGGGCAATGAAGATAGTGGCACTTGCCCGTGTTAGTGAGGAAATACATTCAACATCAGGAAACCTGTGGTTAGGAAGCACCATAGTCAAACAGCCTGTTTCTGTAAATGAACCGCCTGTTGTATTTTAGTGCACCCTTTGAACACATTTCCTAAGTCAGAACTTCTCCCAGACTTTCATGGAGGTTGTAAACTTGTTTCTCTGCCCTAACCAAGTGCAGTGATTTCATGGCCAGGTTTATTTTTTTTTCATCTGCAACCAGTTGTGGAACACATGAGCTTTTAAGAGGATTTGGAACTTTTAATTCACTGGTCTGATTTATCATAGCCTTGTACTTAATGGCAGCTTTCAAAACCAGAATCTTGTGTTTCTCTTCAGCGTAGTAATCTTCGCTATTGTGGGAGGGAGTTCCCGTTGTGGCTCAGCAGAACGAGCCTTGACTAGTATCCAGGAGGACGCAGATTCGATCCCTGGCCTTGCTCAGTGGGTTGAGGATCCAGTGTTGCCGTGAGCTGATGTATAGGTCACAGATTCAGCTCTGATCTGGAGTTGCTGTGGCTGTGCCATAGGCCGGCATCTGAAGCTCTGATTTGGCCCCTAGCCTGGGACTTCCATGTGCCGCAGATGTGACCCTAAAAAAAAAAGGTAATCTTGACCACTGTGTTAGGAATGTAAAAAGATCAAAACTAAGTTTATCAGCAGAAAGTTAGCAAAGGGAGGGGACAAAATGGGGTCTGGGGCATAGAATAGGAAGTGATAGAATCTGGCTTTAAAAATCCCCAGTCCAGGGAGTTCCCCAAGTGGCCTAGTGGTTAGAATTTGATGCTTTCACCATTGCAGCCCAGGTCCAACCCCTGGTCTGGGAACTGAGACCCTGCATAAAGCTGCTGCACGTTGCAGCCAAAAAAACAAAAACCCTGACCAACTTTTATTTGTTGCATTTTTCCATACCTCTGACTTGTACTTTGCAGAACAAATGGGGGTAATGATTAGTAACACACTTGGTAAAGCATAAAGCAATATTTAAAAATACTAATGATACTTGTTCCTGGTGACTTGGGGCATATCCGAAGTGATCCTTCCACCTTCTCTCAGATTCAGGAGAAAGGCTGGCTTCCGCTGATCTGGGCTCGAAGGAAGCACAGGTGCCCACCTGTTAGGGTCTGTGTCATGGCCACTCTCACATGTTCCAGCATCTTTGCAGAAAGGCCAAATGAACCCGGACAAGGAGAACAGCCACTTCTAGAAAATCTTATCTTTGGGGGAGGATTGCCTGCTGTAGAAGTTTTTAATCGGGAACTCTGAAAGCGTCTTATCACTCTCTGTTCCCTCCCGACCACTGCTTGGTGCCGGGCCGTGGACCAGTGCCATCTCTTGGCAGTTGGCTAATTAATTAAGCACCATCCCTTTGGAGCCCTTCAGGGCCTTGCTTCTGTCCAATAGCAGTTGTTTATCTCATGCTCTGCTTGGCTCCGGCCATTGATCTCCAAACAGACAGTAACTCTTGATGAGCTGCTAACACTGGGATCTCAGCGCTCACCTCCCCACACTGTGCGGATAGTGAGATACGGGGCCACCACGGCAGTGCTGGGGACTCGCCGAACTTGGTGCCAACAAGGGAGAGTAAGGATGGCGTTGCTTGCAAAGTGTCCTTTCCTGGAAGCGTTTTGGTTGTGCTGTTAAAATAATCTCGGTTTAATGTTCAGCTCGGCTATCACCTCCAGGAGACCTTGCATGTTTCGTGGAGAGCTATAAATCCCACAAGTGACCCGAAATATAACCCCACTGCAGCTCCGGGCACCCTCCACAAGGCCCTGCTCCCTGAGACGTCTCGGTTGATCTTCTGGCCAAGAGCTAAAGGGACCCAAGGCTGCAGCCATGTGGAGAGTGGTGTTTGATAGGCTGAGTGACCTGGTGCCGTCCAGCCTGTGAGGGAGGGAGAGGGGCTGGCCTGGCATGGGTTCTGGAAGTATCCAAGGGGCTTGAAACAGAGCAGAGACAGCAATGAAAGGCCAGGGCCAGGCGGGCCCAGGCAGTGGGCAGACAGGCTCGCGCTGAGGCCCTCAGGCTTCAGAGGATATGAGTGTCTCCAGGAACACACCCAGACCTGGCTCTGATCTTGGGGTCTAGGGCGAGGCCTGGGAATCTGAATTTTAACAGAGACACCCTGGAATAAGGGACTGGGTGTCAGACCTCAGAATCAACCTGCCCCTCCCCACCCCGCCCCGTCCAGCTGTCTAGCTTTTGTATCTTGGCAAGCTGATGTGATCTTTTTCCGTGAACTGGGGGTCAATAACTCACAGAGGTGTTAGATTACATGAGATAATATATGCAAAATGGCAAGTGTTCAAGAAAGCAGTACTTATTAGAACTGTATTTATTATTTTTGTTACTATTGACACATAGAGGAGGGAGAAGTTTGAAAGGCTACAGAGAGGGGTAACATCACAGTGAAAAACAGAAAAATGGGGTGTTCAGGGATGCCTTTCAACAAGTCACACAAAAACATGTGAATCCAAAAAAATCCCCAAAAGGAATTTTCAAAACAGGTCAGTTTTTTTCCCCCCTCCAGAAACTCCTAGGCCAGGGATCGAACACTGCACCACGGCAACGACCTGAACCACAGCAATGACAGTGCCAGAATCTGTTAGTGTTGTACCACCAGGGAACGCCAAAGGACCAAAGTAGGCCAGATCTTCAGATCCATTTGCAGCAAGTGATTTTTAAATTATAGTTTTTATTTTAATCTTTTGAATAATTAACTTATTCAAAAGTTAATTTTGATACAAAAAAACATGGTCAAGATTCTTTCTCCTTCCTGCTTCCTTCCCCTCTTGTCTCCCCTCGTATACAGATAACTGCTTTTGATGATATTTAATATATAACATGAGTCATAATGGCTTCTGTTTACCACTTACGACGTGCTGCACACCAAGTGCTTCATGGACAGTAACTTGTTTACCAGCTCTGGAGCAGACGCTGTAATTTTGTCCTTCTATACAAAGGAGTAAACTGAAACACAGATCCCTCAGCTGTGTGGTGGAGCAGGGTTTTAAACCCAGGCAGTGCAGCCTCGGAATCCATGGACTCGACTCATCCGTTATATTATCCTTCAAGAGTCTCCTTATGCAAATACAAGCAAGATGCTAGTTTTTCCCAGTAGGTCACATCCTTGTCTGCCCCTTTATTTTATTCCACACGTAACACTACTTATTGGCAATCATCACGCATCAGGACAGGGAGAGCTTCCTTATTATTTTATTTTAACTGTACTGTGTGATTTGGATTCAAAATCAACCTTTCCTTTTATAGTCCAATCAGAAAGTAGAGACTGAAATGGATCTTGGTAGCCCTGCTGGTTTCTATGGGAGTGAGTGGCTAATTGAGTAAACTTAGGTTTGCCAGCCAGATGCTTTGAACCTATTAATGTTCAGACTTGGAAATGAGAGCGGCCAGGGGGAAAGGGGGGACAAGAACTTGTCAGTCCAAAAGTGTCTCCAAATACTATTAGGTGTCACACACGCAAGGAAGGCTCCAGCCGAACAATTGTCCTGTGTTCCTGCAGAATTAGCAACTAGGGGCTCCCTAACCTAAGCCCTTCTCGGGAATCAGCCCCCTTCCTGAATGTGAGGCTGCACTTAATTCTGCAGCAGCCTGGCAGCGGGAACTGGCAAAATGGAAGGGATGGCCCTGCTCCTACAGGAGTCTCCAGGGAGAATGGCGTGAAAGGCAGGCAGATAACCAGTCCCCAGGAGAAGGGGGCCCCAGAGCCTCACAGCCGGCAGGTGGTAGACTCTTTTCCTTGCAGAATAATAAATCCATAGGCAGTAAAGTCCACTTTGTTTTTTTTTTTTTCCCAGGCACTTTTCTCCCTGCTGCCTTCTCGACTACCACTTAATAAATGTAAACATGTAATAAATGTAAACATGTATTTTATATACACTGGGAAACCAAAAAAAAAAATCACTCATTTTATTGTGATATTCACTTTGTTGCCATGGTCTAGACCAAACCCACCATATTTCTGAGGCCTGCCTGTCTATAATATTGCATTGTAGTATTCCACAGTTTAGCTGGCTAGTGTAAGTGGACATTTGGATTATTTTCTGTTTGGGGCTGTTACTGAATAGTACCGCTGTGCACCCGGGTGACTCTGTTGTTAGGTAAATGTCTGCTGTCCTTCGGGCTCTGCACCCAGGAGTGGCATTGCTCTGTCATGGCAGATGTCTAAGGTCAGCTTTGGTAGATTCGGCCCGTTTCCCGCAGTGGCTGTGCTACGTGGGCTGCCCCAGCAAAATGCATAACACTTCCAGGTGCCGAGCGTGGTCACCAGCGCACTGTAGCCGTTCTGAGGAGTGTACTGGTACCGTGTGGGGATTTCAGTTTGCATCTCTCTAGCAGCTAATGAAATGAAGCAGGGGATCTTGTTCATTTTAAATATAGCAATGAAACAGGACCATCTGTCCACCTCGGTCTTTTTGGCACAGATTTTGCAGCTTTCTTGGGCAGCCCTTTCACGCTAGCAGTAAAACCAAGAGACCAGGGAGTTCCCTGGTGGAGCGGTGGGGTAAAGAGACAGCGTTGTCCCTGCTGTGGCTCAGATTTCATCCCCGGCCTGGGGAACTTCTGCATTCTGCAGGTGTGCCCTGCCTCCCCCCCCCCCCCGGCCCACAAAAATCAAGAGGTCATTCCTGTGCAAACATCTTCCACAGCCCCTGACTGGCTCTATATTTCCTCAGTAAGAAGAAGAAAAATGGCTCAGGGAACTCAGTCAAGACCCCCCGGGACCGCGTGCCTACGTATCAGTATAACATGGATTTTGAGAAAGTGGGCAAATGTATCATCATTAACAACAAGAACTTCGACAGAAAGACAGGTAGGTGCTGTGGGCACGGACCGCCCCTTTCCGTTTCCTTTCTGATTCTTCATCTTGCTGTGGCCACCTGCTGTGACAGACAGCCCCTCTGTCCACAGGTGGTGTTCCTGTGTCCTGGGAGAGGGATGGGCCGAGAGACTGGGAACGCTCATTCTGAGATTCCCATCCTGTGCATCAGTAGATGTGGGACCAGAGGGCTGAGGATGAAGGGGGGCCGTTTAGCCTTGACTGGACCTGAGAGTCACCGGGATGGGGCTCACCTTTTGCGGTTGGGCTGAGTTACCCTCTCCTTTGAGTCTGCTTCTTATTTCAGTGGCTCACCTCAGTTGCGACTTCGGCAGCATTGATACCGGAGCCCCTGGCCCCGTGGTACCAGCACGCGGCACTCACTGTGGACTCGGTACTTGATTCCCACAGGAATGGGCGTCCGCAATGGGACAGACAAAGACGCGGAGGCTCTTTTCAAGTGCTTCCGAAGCCTGGGTTTCGATGTGACCGTCTATAACGACTGCTCTTGTGCCAAGATGCAAGATCTGCTGAAAAAAGGTGTGCCCCGGGCCCTACCCACCTGGTCTCCGGAAGTGGTCTTTGCAGGCTGGAGGGAGGGAGTTCATCGTGGGAAGCCCTTCCTTCCTCTGGTCACTCCATACCTGTCCCTGGGGCACCTGTCTCAGGAAACTTGGATCTCCCCCTGAAAAGCTGATGTCAGCTTGCATCACAGCAGGAGAAATAGATTCTGTATCTACAGAATGATCTCCGTGTCAAAGGCTAATTCCGAGGGAAGTCACAAGTCTGTCTTTCTGTTCAGAAAAGAGTTGAAGTATACACTTTTCCCTGGTGGCAGATAGAGGATAATGGGCCCTGGACACTTCGGAACCTCCTTATTTTTTACCACTACGTGTACACAAAGCTGTTTCTTTATTAGATCTTTAACACAGTTCCTGCCGTGTTGGCCAGCAGTATTATGGTGCCCATTTCATTTTTTTTTTTTTTTTTTTTTTGTCTTTTATCATTTTAGGGCCGCAGCCGTGGCATCTGGAGGTTCCCAGGCTAGGGGTCTAATCGGGGCTGTAGCCGCTGGCCTACCCAGAGCCACAGCAACACGAGATCCGAGCCATGTCTATGACCTACACCACAGCTCACGGCAGCGCCGGATCCTTAACCCACTTAGTGATTCCAGGGATTGAACCTGCAACCTCACGGTCCCTAGTTGGATCCGTCAACCACTGAACCATGATGGGAACTCCTGTGGTGCCCATTTCATAAATGTAGGACCAGAGCTTTTGAGAGGGTCGGGGACACCCTGAAGGCACAGCGTGGTTCTAAAAGGGGCAGAACCCAAACTCGAGCCTTAGTCTCCTGATTCCAGAACAGTTATCGTTCTGTGACACCACAGTCTCCAGAGTG
Organism: Catagonus wagneri; assembly: GCA_004024745.2. Taxonomy (NCBI): domain Eukaryota; kingdom Metazoa; phylum Chordata; class Mammalia; order Artiodactyla; family Tayassuidae; genus Catagonus; species Catagonus wagneri. The sequence goes on along the minus strand of PVHT021183705.1, from coordinate 16,487,068 downwards.
GGTGACACCTAGGATATTCTCACATTGAGGGCAAATGACTGAAAGTAATTCCTTACTAATTCCCTAGACAGTGGCCCAGGGGCAGTGTGTAGATGAATGCACAGTTCCAGTCACTGTCGCTCTCCTTAGCCATGCAGCTAAACAAGAAAAAGATCCCTGTCTCCTGTAACAGCCTCTCTTATTTTTAAAAAATTAGGCATCTTTTCCTTATTTCTTTCAAACGTAACTCTTGAAAGCTGACCTTCTGTACCCTAGTAGGCCTCAGGCTGCAAATCAGCACAGGTCTGGGGTCTTATCCGAGTTCCAGCATCCAGGTGAGTGAGGCAGGGCATCTGTGCCTCCGTGGTGCTTTGCTCTCCTGAAATGCAGTTCATGATACCAGCTCCTCCTGCATCCTGGAGTGAAAGGAGGCTTAGCCGAGAAAAGGTTTGCGAACGTGGTCTGAGAAGGGTACCGGTGTATCCAGGTGCTAGGGCTCGTCCCAGTTGTAGTTTCCGTTTTTATGAGCCGTGAGTCATTCCGCTCAAGCCAGGATATGTCAGGATCACAGATTTGTTATTTCTGGTCTCATCAAAATAGCAACGTGGTGATTTTTCTTCACTAGACGAAGTTGGAGGATCTCTCCAAGATTCCGTAGTTTATCTGTGAAATGAAAATAAATGAGGCCTACTGCACGGGGCTCTTGGTAGGGATTAAATAACGCAGGCAGAGTGCCTCGGTCATTGTCTGCATGTAGGAGGTACTCAGGAAATCCCACATCTCACTCTTCCCTCATCATTGATGGTAGACAAAAAGGAAGGATAGGTTATTGTCATTAGCTAGCTAGCTAGCTAGCTAGTTAAATCACAGAGCCGTTGATGCGCTCAGGCTGAGCCAACCTAACGATCGTTGCATTGTTTATGAGTCCCATCCTCAATATCCTCAATTGACAGTCAGCCTAACACTTTTTAAAACTTTCCTTCTTTTTGTAATTTTATTTTTTACTTCTAAATTTTTTTTCTAGGGCTGCACCTGAGGCATATGGAGGTTCCCAAGCCAGGGATCGAATCAGAGCTGTAGCTGCCAACCTACACCACAGCAACGCAGGATCCAAGCCGCATCTGCGACCTCTGCCACGGCTCATGGCAATGCTGGATCCTTAACCCACTGAACGAGGCCAGGGTTTCAACCTGTGTCCTTATGGATACTTGTCGGGTTCGTTAACTGCTGAGCCACAACGGGAACTCCTCCTTTTTAAATTGTGGTAAGATACACATAGCATACAAGTTATCATCTTAACCACTTTAAGGGTACAGCTCAGGGACATTAAATTCATTCACATTGCTTGGCACCCATCATCACCATCCATCTCCAGAGCAACTCTCTTCACCTTGCATAACTGCAACTCTGTCCTCATTAAACACTAGCGCCCCATTTCCCCATCCCCCCAGCCCCCAGCGACCGCCATCTGCTTTCTGCCTCTGTGGACCTGGCTGCTCTAGGAACCTTGTAAAAGTGGAGTCGCAAAGTATTTTTCCTTTAATAACTGGCTTATTTCACTTAGCGTGATGCTTTATGTTCTTTAACAAATACTTGCACCATACTTCTGTGGCCTGTTCTGCAAGTATCAAGTCCTTTAGTAGATAGATACTGTTATCTCTATTTGACAGACAAAGAAACCAAGGCATAAAATGGTGATGCAACTTGCCCGGGGTCACGACCTGAGAAAGGAGCCCCTCCTAAGCCTCCCAGCAGCTGCCTGAACACCCTGTCCTTGGGGCTCTCTCTGGGAGGCAGCCCCGGGCCGGTGTCAGGCTGCATGAGAGTTCTAGAATTCTCCCTCTCTCTAACTCCTCTCCAGTGTCATCCCGGAGTGTTCCTCCACCCGCTCCCCGCCCTCCCTCTCTGTCCCTTGCAGCTGCCCGGCTCGAATGGAAGGCCACAGCTGAGGTCCCACAGGACTGGTGTTTTAACTTTTCAGTGTTCAAATCGCTTGCTTGCAGCTTCTGAGGAGGACCACAGGAATTCAGCCTGCTTTGCCTGCATCTTATTAAGCCACGGAGAGGAAAACTTCATTTATGGAACAGATGGTGTGACAGCAATAAAGGACCTGACGGTGCATTTTAGGGGAGATCGGTGCAAAAGCCTTTTAGAGAAACCCAAACTCTTCTTCATTCAGGTAATCCCTTTTTTTTTTTATTTTGAAGTTTAGAAAATATTTCAGTTGTCTTTCCAGCCTTATTGAGGTCTACTTGACAAATAAAGATATTTAAAGCACAGAATATGATGATTTGATATTGAATCAAATTAACACATTAACACAGTTACCTCACATAGTTACCACTTATTCTGATTAGAAAATTTAAGTAATGCTTCCTTATCAAATAGAATCACCACGCTGTATTAAATCCCTGGAAGTTATTCATATTAAAACAGAAAGTTACACCCTTTCACCTGTATCTCCCAACCCCCACCCCACCTCCCAGTACCTGGAAACCATCATTTTATTCTGTTTCTCTTTTTTGTTTTGTTTCATTTGTTTCCCCCTTTTTAAATTCAGTAGAAATGGAGAAATATTAGAGAGTGACTTGAACTGTATCATTTTTACAAATCTACGTGCTGTTTCCATGGGGGGCGGGCGGTATATGAATTTGGAGTTTGTCTTTCTACCTGAAATGCTTGGCCTTGGATCACAAATTAGGAGAGTTGCTTTCAGACATAGCGGTATTTTCACTCGCTCTGCTTACAAACGAGACGCGTCGTCAACATCTCAGTGTGCTGCTGGTCCATGCCAAGTAGTCCCGGGACAACACAGGGCACGGCAGGGAACACCGCTCGTCTTCCTGGTCCCAGCTTCATGGAGGCATCTCTGCTTTGGTGTTTAGGCTTGCCGGGGGACGGAGCTCGATGATGGGATCCAGGCGGACTCGGGGCCTATCAATGACACAGACGCCAATCCCCGGTATAAGATCCCAGTCGAAGCCGACTTTCTCTTCGCCTATTCCACAGTTCCAGGTATCACGCCATCCCACCCTCCAAGTGCAGGCTTGAAGCTGTATTAGTTTTCTGTTTCTGCAGCAGTAAATGACCACAGACATCGTGGTTGACCCACAAACGTATTCTCTTACAGTCCTGGAGGTCAGGACTCCACAGTGGGAGGAGTGCTTTCCTGGCAGGGCTGCTTTCCTCCTGGAGAAACCCTCGCTTTCCTAGCATGTTAGACAATCCCGCGCCCTTAGCCAGCGGCCCCCTTCCTCCAGCTTCAGGGCCAGCAGCCACACATCTCTGACCCTCCTTCCGTCCTCTCATCACTCTTTCTCACCATAGCCGCTCTTTCGAGTCCTCCTGTGACTAGACTGGCCCCATCGGCATAACCCAGGATCATTTCCCCATGTCTTTTCCTTGACCTCAGTCACATCTGCAAAGTCCTTTTCACCACATCAGGTAACATTCACAGGCCCCGGCATTAGGGCCTGGCCTCTGGGGACCATTATTCTGCTCACCACAGGGATGTGGTCACACGAAAGCTGACTTCTCTCATTTATGACGGTAGTTGTTACTGGTAATTATAAGAACAAACATTTCTGTGACACTTTACAGTGTACAGAGTGTTGTGCATGTCTTTCACCTCAACCATCCCTGAAATGATTGTGTACGTAGTTAGGAAAGGTGTTCCTGCCATCCTAATTTTATTTTTTTTAAATTGAAGGTGAATTTCAGCCCAAGGTCATAGAGAGATTTTGGTACATGATAGAGCTTGAGCTCAGGCCGGGATTCCTTAATAGGGCAGCCTGTAAACAGGCACCAGAAACACCAGTAGCGAGCAAGCCTTCTCTTTATTTACCAAGCTCCAGGTTTTGCCTGAGTCAATTCGGTGAAGATCCTTCATTTGGGGTCAGAACCACCACTAAGTCAGAACTCTCCCAGCTGTAGTAGTAGTTTGTCAGGGGCTTGATACAGAGGTACTGGTAAAGGCCATTGTGTTTGGAAAACCAGCCCTGGCAGGTTTTTGTGAGAATGATAGTGTCACAAGTGTTAAGGATCCTGTAAGACAGAAATTAGATCTCATACCGCTGAGTGGGAGGCGGAGTCGTGGGCCATAGATCTGTGTAAACCAACCTGTTGGAGGTGCTGTGAGCCAGGTCTGGCGGAACCGAAGGCAGAAGGGTGAACTCTAAGGAGGCGGGTGAGACAGGCTTGTGGGGGAAACCTGCTGTAACTGAGGCTTGAAAAGTCAAACAGCAGGGGGCAGGGAGAGGTGGCTCACCAGAGTGCCTGGGGCAGATGGCGAATGCATTGGTAAAACTCAAAAGGCGGGACCACAGCTTGGGCTGCTGTAACATACATAATACAGACCAGGAGGCAGAAATTCATTTCTTACAATTCTGGAGGTGCAGCAGTTCAAGGTCAAGGTGCCAAGCATTGTGGCTTCTCATGAGAGCTCGTACCCCAGCTTGTCAATGGCTGCCTTTTCACTCACATGGCAGAGAGAAAGAGAAAGAGAGAGAGAGGCTCACCATAGCACATGCGTGGCTGGACATTGTCAAGGTTCAGACCTGGACGGGTAGACAAGGGACCCTGTTGTGAAGGGCCCTGTGGGCTGTGCCGAGCGGCCTGAACTTCACCCTGATGTCGGCCTTCAAGGTTGAGATTTGCATTTAGAACGGTTACCTCATAGGACAGGGGTTAGAAAACAAATCTTGCGCACAGACAAGCGGGCACCATCATTTCAGAAAAGCACGTGTGAAGGCCCCGAACACCGACCTCTCCTTCTGGGTGGTGAGCGGAGCAGCAGCCAGGTCAGCTGATTTCATCTCCTTTCTCTCCCACTGAAGGCTATTACTCGTGGAGGAGCCCAGGGAGTGGCTCCTGGTTCGTGCAGGCCCTCTGCGCCATCCTGAACGAGCACGGGAAGAGCCTGGAGATCTTGCAGATCCTCACCAGGGTGAATGACAGGGTGGCCAGGCACTTTGAATCCCAGTCTGACGACCCACGTTTCCACGAGAAGAAGCAGATCCCCTGCGTGGTTTCCATGCTCACCAAGGAACTCTACTTCTGAAGAAAACCTTTCAGGGGCGCCTTTTATCTGAGAAGTTCCGCATCATTTGTGGATGAATCAAGAAAAAAAAAAAAATTGGGGAGGGATGCTCTTGAAAGATCCAGAAATTCAGAAGGATTTTAATTTCAGGAAAATTATTGATTCAATGGGAAAGAAAATTTCTGGTGCTGTCCCATGTTCTCTGAATTTTCAGAGACTTTTTCTTTTTACATTGTTATCCGTTTGAAGACTTAAGATTAATTTTCTGTTTGTCTCTCTTTCTCCTTGTTGTCACACTCAGTACATACAACAAAAATGACCTCTGCAGATGGCTTTTGGCTTTGTCCACTGTGATTGGTGGTGACATTGGTCAACTCTTAGAGTCGTGTTTGTACCTGGCAAAGAGTGCTTGACGAAGAAACAGTCCAAGGGATATTCATTTGCCTGTATTGCAGACAGTGGGTCTTGAGTGTGGTTTGAGTGATTTTTTTTTTTCATTGGCTTAGGGCAGATTCTCATGCAGAAATTCCCAGATACGTTACGGGGGTGCAGGGTGGGGAATGTAATGATTCTAATATGTAGCAGTCAGCATCTAGTCAGGAACGCAGAAGCCATTCTGAGTGTTTCAGTAGAGAGAATTTAAGAGACATCGACATACATAGATGATGAAAGAGAAGATAAATAAAAGGAAGCTCTTGCCACCTAGGGCTTTGAGGGGGTGTGATTCCTGGAGTCCAGAGGCTGGGGTCATCCACAGGAGCTGGGAACCATGGCAGGAGCTGGCTGGTGGAGCTAGTGTCCCTTAGGCGTTGTAGGAAATGGAACTGGGCCAGGGACACAGCCACTGCCCAAGATGGGGCAACACCGGATGACTCAGACATGGAAGTATACCCTGGCTTCCTCTCTCCTTCTGCCCTTTCGTCTTTGTCCAGCACTGGCCCTTTCAGCCCCACCTGGGGACGGATCTGGCAAGGGCCTTGGAAGTCTGGTTTCCTGCAATACAGAGCACAGCAAGGGACAGGGAGTCCTGGAAGGAACAGGAAATGGATATAGGCCGGGCTTACAAAGTGAGGAGAAAGAGTCCTTTTCCCTATGTTCCGTGATTCATCCATTTATTCATTGAGTTGTCAGATAATCTATGTACTGCCCACTACGTGCCAAATAATTTGTTTCAGCTTGAAAATAATATCTGGAACTTTTTAGGTTATCCCAAGCCTTAATTCTTGAGTAAAATTTTTGTTACCTCGAGGTCTCTAAGTAGGAGAGGGTTGATGGCGAAGATATTTGTACTGTTTCCAAAGAGGTGGGAGCTTTTGAATTCCTGATAAATTACTGTTTTATTGTGCCTAATAACTTGTTAACAGCCATTTATATTTATTGATTAAAATGTGATTGCTTAATTCCTAACCTGCTCAATTTACTTGCCTTTTGAAGTTTTTTGTTTTTGTTTTTTTTAATGGCAGGGGAAAATGAGAAAACAGAATGAGAAATGACCCTCATGACTTGATCACACACAAAATGTAAATTCATGCTTGTTCTGAAAATAGCACACTAATAAGAACCACAAGTAAATAATCACCAAGGAAGCTGAAATTAACTCTTTGCATAAAGGGTTAATGAACTTACGAAGCTGTTTGTGATGGGCTGGCATTTATTAATTTGGCAACAGAATCAGATGGTATAAAAGTATCTTCTTTCAACAAGAAAATTAATTTAGGGCCAGTTTATTAGACTTGTCCCTGGTTTCCTGCCATCTAAAATATACCAAATGTTCAAAATTTAAGTGGTGATTATGCATCAGGAGAATCAACAAGCATCTACCGTACTTTTCTTAGAATTCACAGGCTGTTCTTTGGGAGCTAGACTATCTTATTAAAGGTCCCTCTCTTAGAAATAAATACGCCCAAGTGCATTATAATTTGAAGTAAAAACCATCGCACTCTTAGTTATTTGCCTTGTAAGCTTCATTAAAGAGATAAAAGTGGTCCCAAGTGTCAGCAGTTATTTTTTTTTAATTCTCTGAGCGGTAAGCTTATAAATAAGGAGTATTGCCTCATGCCCCTTAGACCAGAAGTATAAATCCTGGTTAGGAAAGAACTCTCATTCTGAATCCTTCATTGGGCAGAAGGTCTTATTTATCAAGACCAGAGATCCTCTTCCAAGTGGGGTATGTGTTCCTACCACATACCCACCTCCATTCTTCAACTTTCCCATCTTTTTATAATGTGAAATTCTGATGCCAATTTACCCTAAAAGAGAGCTCAGTCCTGGTGAATATCCATTCCTAGTCATGGTTTAGAACCCGAGCTTCCCCCTGGCAAGTACCAAGCAGGGTGTTGTTGCCTTTGAGAAAGGTGCCTCTGCTGGTATCATGGGCTCAAGTCTGGGTTTCCTTTTGCTTTTTCCCAGGGTGCCACTAACCCTATTTCAAGTGTCAGCTTTAGACCCTGCCCTGAGCTTTTGCCTCTGAGCAGATTTCCATAAAACACCATAAGCCTGTTAGGTTTATAAATCACCCCAAAGAGGTCTCAGAGTGCTGGGTTGCAGTGGATTCAACACGGTGTGAGACCCCCAGGAAACCAAAATTTCTCCATGAGAAGAAGATCATGTCCATTGAAAGGACACGGACATCAGGTTGACCAATCCTTTCTTTTGTCCAGTCTTGCAGTGCGTCTCCTGAAATCTTTTGTCCAGATACTCTGGCAACCAAGGATTTCCTTTTGACTTCCTAGGAACGCACCCTTCCGTCTGGCTTTCCATCTGTCAGGCCCTCTTCCAGCAGGTGAGAAGCTGCAGTTGGTCACCAATTTAAAACAGCATCAATGTGTCTGTGTCATTAGGCAGGGACACAAGTAACAGTAGCCCCGGGCATTGCTAATTTCTGAAGGAATGTGATCGTTCAGAGTTCTTAAAAGACAGGCAGTATCCAAAGATCCTTTACATGGGTTTGCCTTGTAAGTGTCTTTGCCTTCTAAGTGCCACGGGTGTCCAGAAACATTTGCATTCTCTGAGAGCTTGTCAGAAATGCAGAATCCCAGGCCACGCCCCAGCCATACCCAACAAGAATCTGCATTTTAACCAGGTTCCCCAGTGGATCCATATGCACAGAGTGGTTTGAGAGGCTCTCATTTTGAGGGCAAGGACCACTTCTTTACCCCTTTTGGCTTCCCCTATGCACTGAAGCTGGAGCTGATAATATAGTATATGCCTAAAAAGAATTCATGAAAGAGCATATATATATTTTTTGTGGTTTTCACAGGAGACATGTTTTCAAGCATGTCTTAACCTTCAGCAAAATCCCATAAAACCACACAGTGCTCTTCATTTACATGGTATGCTTTCTATGCCCGTTTCCATTTCAGATGAGCCTTCTGCTGGGTGGTACAACAGGATTGTTTATATGTTTTCCAAGTGTCATCGGAGAATATGAATTGCAACCTTTAAAATGTCTTTGTAAATGGGATGGTATTCAGGGAGCCGTTCTTTGCATGTTTTCATTGCGGGCAGGAGCCGATGTGCACTGAAGCCAGGGAGGCTGTCTCTTCCCACTTGTCCTCCCAGTCAGAGAATTATTACCTCTTCCTGCCAGTGTGCCCTCAGCCATAGATCACCGTTCTGATAGATTTCAGGACTCTGTCCTTGGATCAGTTCACAAATAATTCTTTTTCATTCACAAATCATTAACACAAATACACCCAGAACACATGTGGGCCCCAGCCACCACCACAGTACTGGGGTGGACATGAAAACTCCATTAGCTGGCAAGTTCATGCTTGAAAAGCCCTCTAAAAGTACGTGAGGCACACCTGAAAACTCAAAAGCCAAATATGATGAGTTGGCTTTGGCGTGAGCTTTGGTTTATATAAATATTTGTGGCACTACCATTTTCTAATACATGTGTTTTAAGCATTGAAAGCCAAACTATGTCAAAGGATTTAAATTTGGAAGGCACCTGGAGTCACAACTGTAGAAATACAAGGCCAAGCATTTCTTGAGCTTTGATGGTCTGACCGAGGCAGATGGTATGAGATTCAGGAAGGATTTTGGAAGAAGAGGGACATGGAAATAGTCTGATAGATTTGGTCTAAATTGCTATTCCAGCTTAAATTGTTTAAGGCATATCTCGATCTTGACAGCATCAAACTTTTTTCTCAGGATCCAGGGTCAGCAGAGGTGCTTTTAACCAGCAGTAGTTAGAAATTTGGCTCTGAGTCCTGTCACAAGATAAACTGGGACATAGTAGAAGTTGAGGAATTTATTTGAGCCAAAGGGAAAGTGATTAGAAGTGCTCCCTCAGAGGGAGCTGGGGAAAAATCTTTTACAGGAAAAGAGTGGAAACAAAGTAAGGACATTATTGACTGGCTATAGTTTAAATCCTAGCTTGCTGTGATTGGTTATCTCTAGGCTTCGCTTTCTTAACCTTGAGGTGTTTACAGGCTTAGCCTTTGGTTTGCTTATGCAGGTACAGCAGCATTAGAGCTGCCTGCCCCCTTGTTTAATTAATTTTAACAGCCTGACCCAAGTTTTAATCCCAGCCCTGACATCAGACCATTTGATACTCATATGACCTTGGGCAAACTTTTTGTTTCCCCATCAGCCCCATGAGGCTAATAGCTTTGTGGGGATTAAAGATCATATATGTATAGCGCTTAGCACAATGCCTGGCACAAAACACTCCATCAAACGTATGGAGTGATGATGATGAAAAAGGTGATGATGATGTGAAGACAGTGATTTTTGACATGAAACATAAGGGAAAGGCAAGAATGGAAGATGCTCTGTTGGACCCTCTTTCGCCCTTGAAATGAGGTCTCCCTAAAGTGCAGAAATTGCACCAAGGATTGATTACACAGCAGACATTCAAAGAGTCCCACTAAATGCCAGATGTTGTATTAGGGGTGGCGCTAAAAAGATGAACACAAAAATGACACTTTCCCCAGAGGAGATCAATCACTCCAGTGAAATAGTGGCCTGTTTGTGTTTGTTTATTGAGTTGTAAGTACATCTCTCTGGAGTACAGATGAGGACGTGAACCTCTGCCTAGGGATTCAGAGAGGGGATCCCAGAGGATATGTCTAATTCTCTTCCATTTTAGCCTCCAAACAAGGCCAAGAGGAGGCAGCAGAGAAAGGGAAATGAAAGCCAGCAGGTAGAAGCTGACTCCTTTACTCCAGTGTTCCTCAAGTTTTAGGGTGTCTGGGACCCCTGGAAGGTCTGTGTATGAAGCAGAGACCTGCACCGCACTCCATCCTCGTTATCATTTGGTATTTCTGGGGTGGAGAACAGGAATGTGTACATTTCGCAAAACTGCCTGGAGATTCTGATGTAGGTGGTCCTAGGACAAGGTGCTTCTGACACTAAAAGTCTCCCTTGCAGATGAGCAAGAGTGGCAGCAAAACCTCAATTAGACAGCTAGGAAAGACCATCAAAGGGCAAGCCGTGCATTGGCTGTTCTCAGATCTGATGTCTTAGCCACTTTGGACTGGTAACAAATTACTATGGAATGAGAAGCTTATAATAAACATTTGTGCCTCACAGTTCAGGAGGCTGTCAAGCCCAAGATCAAGGCAGATTTGGTGTATGGTGAGAGCCTGCTTCCTGGTTCATGGATAGCTGTCTTCTTACTGTGTCCTCACATGGCAGAAAGGCCAAAAGAACTCTCTGGGTCTCTTAAAAGGGCACTAATCCCATTCTTGAGGGCTTCACCCTCATGAACTCATCACCTCCCAAAGGTCCTACCTCCTAGCACTGTCACATTGGGAGGGTTAGAATTTCAACACATGAGTCTGGGAGAGGGACACAAACAGTGAGTTCAGAACACCCCGCTAGCCAGCGTATGCTGATTCCAGGCACAGATGTGCTCATAACTAGAGAACATTTGCCCAGGAACTTCCAGAGCCTGAACTTCAAGCCCAGGGCAACTTTTGGAAGTAGCTTGGAAAGTGTTAAGGGGGATTACAGTGAGTGGGTCCACATGCACTGGCTTCTCCAGCTGGTGTCAGCAGGCACACTTCTTTCCTCTTCCTATCAAATCACTTAGGCAATCATTTCTAGGCAAGATGAGCCACTCGTGTTTTCCCACTTCTCCAGTGCCTTGTAGGAACCACAATGTGAAATACTTCCTCTAACACCTTTCGTAATTAATATTAACTGGATTGATGTTAAGTAAGAAAGGGAAAAATAAATTCTGAAGTGAATATTTGTTATTATACTAGGGTATAGGACCAACTCTTAAAAGCATAGGAAAGTCAGCTTTTGCAAATTATCTTTTCTGAAGCTTCCAGCTGTATTAAGTGCTGACAGTTTTTAAGGGCTGAGATGAAAGAGACAGATTCTTTTTCTTTTGTGTTGCTAATTACAGTTTTGCTTGGCATTATGAAGCCTGCTTTTCTCTTGAGACATTTGCCAGCACACATTAATTGCACAAATATTTACAGACTGCTAAAGCATAGGGGCAGCTTATACCAAAAAAGATATGGAACACTTGAAAAAAAAAAAAAGCCTCACTGACACATTATATTTGTGGCCCGTTACCCAGAATCAGCATAAAGTCTTTGCTCCTTAGCCTCAGCAAACATCCTTAAAGAACGTTATCCCTGGGTTGACTAAGTATTTACTTTGCTGGCAAAGGATGCCGAAGTCTTTTTTCAAGAGCCTTGGGGGTGACAATTCTTTTTTTCAGGGTTAAAAATAAGGTTTCCAAAAATATGTATGCATCTTATGGATTGCTATCTTGTCAACTTTTCATCTCAGAAGAGGTTTATCCGGTGCTTGCTTCAAATCCCAGAAGCTTCGGAAAGCTACGTTGAACAAGCTGGAAGATCTGAATAGCAAAGCCACAAGGCTCTTTGTACCATCTTGCTTTCCTAGTACACTAGTTGAGAACAAAGTCTCTGGAGTAAGGGCTACGTTCAAATCCCAGATTTGGGAGTTCTTATTGTAGCTCAGCAGGTTAAAAACCTGACTAATATCCATGAGGATGCAGGTCTGATCCCTGTCCTCACTCAGTGGTTTAAGGATCTGGCTTTGCTACAAGCTGCAGCATAGGTCACAGATGCAGCTGGGATCTAGCATTGCTGTGACTGTGGCAGCTGTAGCTCTGATTCAACCCCTAGCCTGGGAACTTCCATATGCCACAGGTGCAGCCATAGATAGGACCAAAAAAAAAAAAAAAATCCTAGCTTTGGCACTTCCAAGTTGTATAACCTTGAGGAATCTCTCAAGCTCTCTAAAGCTCGGTTTCTCCATCTTAAAATGGAACTAGCCATATGTCGGTACCTAGGAAATGGTATCTATCTCTGAGTCTGTGAGGAACACATGAAATAATGAGTATAAAGCACTTGGCACAATTCCTGGCACAAGGAAAGCACTCAGTAAATGTGTGACTGTGTTTTTTAAAGCACCCTAACATTATTAATAATTTAGGAGCTAGGAAGGAGGACAGAAGGGGGAAGAAAAGGAAGTACAAGTGGATTCTAATCGACAGAAGAGGCTCCCTGCGGACTTGGCTGCCCATACAGAGGAGCGGAAGAACAGGGATGGGAGCTGGTTGTCAAGGTCCTGGAATGTTATAGGGAGGCAAGAGAGTGTAGAGATACCCAGTAAAACACAAGGTTCCTGGTTACATTGGAATTTCAGTAGAACAAGACTATGTTTAGCATAAATATGTCTCAAATATTTCATGAAACAGCCTTATGCTAAAAAAAAATATTCGTTGCTGATCTGGAATTCCAATTTAACTGGGTATCCTGGTTTTGTGGGCTTATTTTTTATTGTATTTGTTTGTTTTGCTCAATCTGCCCATCTCTGAAGATCGTTATTCCAGCTTCCATCATCTCATCTTGGCCCCGAATGCTTGCCTCACAGGAGAAGTCAGAGGAAAAAATACATGGAAAGGGCTTTGCAGACTCCAAAGAGCTAGAAAAGCAAGCAGGGAGACATTTCCTTTGGTGGGTGTTGTTATTGAGTCATCAAGCGAGAGCTAGGTCTGTGTGAATTTAAAGAGATAAATGGAAAATTCCAGGGAGTCCGTGGAATTTTTTGAGAAGGGGAATCTAGAGACCCTAATGAGGGGACCAGATGTGATGGTTCACAGCTGTGGCTACACCTTCCACTCACCCGGAGATCTTACCCAGTCCCAGGGCCCAGACAGCATCCCAGACCAGCTAAGTCAGAATCTCTGGGGGCCGGTGCGGGGGGGCAGGAATCCATGTTGTTAAACCCCTCCATGTGACTCTGATTTTTCAGCCAAGCTTATAAACCAGTGGTAGAATGTACCTGGGAAGGGGTAAGTTGAACAGTTTAGATAGAAACTTTTGAGCCTGGGGAGGGTCCTCAGGAATATATATACTCTTCGGTGACACAGAGCATAAGGAGAAGAAGAAAAAAATAAGAAAAAACAAGAGAGGAAGGAATTGCAAAGATAGATATATTCTATTTTTTTTTTCTTTTTTACAGTCTCACCTGTGGCATATAGAATGTCCCAGGCCAGGGGTCAAATTGGACCTGCAGCTGAGGTCTTCACCACAGCCATGGAAACACCAGATCCAAGCCAAATCTGCGATCTATGCTACAGCTTGTAGCAGTGCTGGATCCTTACTTAACCCACTGAGCAAGGCCAGGGATGGAACCCACATCCTCATGGAAACAATGTCAGGTCCTTAACCTGCTGAGCCACAACAGGAACTCCAAGATAGATCTATTCTATCTGCTAAATTTTAAAAATAATGTAAAGACCAAGAGCAAATGAGTATGGCTGATTTTAAAACTGGAGATTTGGATGTGTGCTAGGGGCAATGGTTAGGTAAGAATTTTCTAAAATTAATCAGCCAGCACCTGACAGTCACTTAGCTGATATGAACAGTGGTCCTCATTTGAGGGCAAAATGATCCATTTGTGACTGAAGAGGGCTCTGCTGGAGGATTTGTACTTTCACTGAAGTCACAATTGTTGCACAGCTTCTCTTCTAGCTTATGACAGGAGTTGTGGGAGATGAAGACGAATTTTTCTTTCAGGCATGAAACTCTAGAAGGTGTAGGTGGCTATGTAAAAATGCACTAATTTGTGTTCTGAGTAAACCTCTCCTACACAAGAAGCCACCACTTGTCTTTGACTAATCATGAAAGACACCAAAAAGGAAATACCTTATACACACACACACACACACACACACACACACACACACATATATATTTTAGTGGAGAAGACAGGGGATTTAATGTGATTTCATGAAGTAAGAAGTATTATAAAGATAAAGCAGGATAAGGAGCTCGGGAATGGTGAGGCGGGACAGAGGAAGATTAACTAAAGCAGAATGACTGCGGAAAGCTTCTCCCAGGAACTTGAGTTGAGTGATGGAGAGGGGCATGTGGCTATGGAAAGAAGGAGTTTCTAGGCAAAGGCCCAGAGGCAGCTACCACCGGGCCATCAATAAAGCCAGTGCTGCAGAGTGGAATCCTGGAAATAAGGGTGAGAGGCAGGCAGGGCAAGATGATGTAGGGCTTTCAACTATGACGTGCACATTAGATTTCATTCTAAGGCAATGGGAAGCCACTGGAGGGATTTGAGTGGGGGAAGTGATAGGTTCTGAACTGAGATACCTCGGAGAATGGATTAAAGAGAGAACGAAGAGATTCAGGGAGCCCAGGTGTTGCGGTAGTGGCCTGAGTGAGAGATGATGGACCGTGAACCTCACGGGAAGTGGCAGATGTGGGATTTGTCTTGAAGGCAGAGACAGCAGGACGGGCTGCCAGATTTGCAGTAGGGATGTACGTAAAGGCTGAGAGTGGAGGATGACTCAGGTTTATCGCCTGAGCAGGTAGATGAAATGGTCTTGTTTCCTGGGACTAGGAAGAGATTTGGTGGGAGGGGTGAGAAAGGCAAAAATCAAGGCCTCTGTTTCTCACAAAGTTGTTTGATCTCCCTATTAGACATTTGTGGTAGATGCTGACATTAACCCAGCCAATATCCACTCTGCATTCGTTTCCAGCTGCTGCTGCAACAAACGACCACAAAGTTAGAGGCTTAAAACACTAATTTATTCTCTTAGAGTTGTGAAGTTCAGAAACATAAAACCAAGGTGTCAGAGTTCTCTCGTGCTCAGCAGGTTAAGGATCTGGTTGTCACTTCTGCATTCGGGTGGCTGCTATGGCGAGGATTCGATCCCTGGCCCAGCAACTTCTGTGTGCCACAGGCTCAACCGAAAAATAAAAAAATAAAACCAAGGTGTTAGCAAGGTTACTTTCCTTCTGGAGGCTTAAGGTGAAAATCTATTTCCTTGCTTTTTCCAGGTTCTGGGGGCTTTATGTTCTTGGCCCTTGGCCCCTCTGTTGTCTTCAAAACCGGAAGTGTAGCATCTCTCTCGTCTGACTCCGCCTCTCCTCTTATAAGGACCTGTACTATTCTAGCAGCCCCCCCAAATAAGACAGAATACTCTTCCCATCTCAAGAGGCTTGACTTACATCTGCAACGGCATTTCTGCCGTATGAGGTAACACACTCGCATGTTCCAGGGTGGACATCTTTGGGGACCATTATTCAGCCTGCCCCAGGTCTCTACTTCCTTGTCCTCAGAAACCCCGGGTGCGCTGAAAAGAGCGATGTGCCCAGCTAAACCGCTACACCTCACAGACCTGTTTGCAGGTGAGAGTGACCAGGGCATCTTCCTAAAGAGACTGCAGCGGGTGAGGGTGACAGCCACACCAGGCTACTCCCAAGTGTCCCTCCGGATCTCTTTGGCCTCCTGAGCCCACTTTGCTACATGGATGACAGGTCAGAAGTGCCAGAAATTCATGTCCCCCTGATGATTGACAGGATTTGGTCTAGAAATACCCCAGCTCCTTTACCCCGGGTGGAATAACTAAGGTGAGTGTTGTGAAAGGATTTCCAGTTGCCCAACACCGGTTAGCTTCAGCGATAACTTACTAGATACCAGACTTTTTTATCAGCTGATTTCACTTCTTGGTTGTAAAACAGGGAAAATAATAGTTGCCATGCCTCCCTCACAAGATTTTTGTGCCAACAGGAGACGCTGTATGGGGGCTTTGTAACTGGCAAACTGCAGAATCAATTAAGCGTGTGTTTTTATGAGACCTATAGACTACTAGGCCTGTGAGGTACCTGGAGGTCATTTGGTCACATCCCCCCACCCCCGGATGGGGGGACGAAGGGGACAAACTCAAGGTCTCCCAGTGAGCTGAAGCAGACCAGAAGCATAAACTTGGTGTCCTGATGCTAGGTCTGGTGGGTTTCAACTCTGTCACGATGTTTATTACCAAGTGACTCTTCGATGATTTCTGAGCCTCCTGTGGCGTCTATTTACTCATGTGAAACGTGGAAAGAATGACATCGCACCCACAGGGTCACTATGTAAAGTACTTTGGACAGTCTTTAAACTCAGAAGGGAGCCTAGCCCCTCCCATTAGAGGCGTGGCTTCTGCACACACTTAAAGTCAAAGAAAATGTCCTTGATTTATTTGACTAACACTTATAAAGGGCTTATTATGGGCCAAGCACTTTACAAACCTCTGCTCATTTAATCCCTGCAAAATTATCGAGTACCTATCAAGGAGGTACTCTTACCATTCTCGTTTAAAAATGAGGAAACGGAGGCACAGAGAAGTTAGGTGAATTCTCCAAAATCACAGAGCACAGTAGTGAGCCCCGAGTCTGGAAGTCTGACTCCAAGCTTGGCAATGCCATGCTATGCTGAGTCATCCTCTTTTTTATCCATTCTCTCCTATAAACTCCCTCCCCGCTCTCTATCCCCAGGCCAGTTCCTAATGTTAAAATCATAACATCCCTCAATCAAAATGATTTCCATTTGCATGAAACAAACAATTTAAGGCAAACCGATTTCAACAGCCAAGAGAATTTCCATTTCTCCTAGCAGAAAACACCAGGGGAAGGATGGAATTTAAGCACTGTTTAGACCAAAGTTTACCAAAGCTCTCGAGACGGCAGCCCTGTATCTCTGTGTTTCATGCAGCCCCACTCTTTCCCTGTGTCATCTTCATCATCAGGTTGGCCGCTTGTGGAAGCAGAATGCTCTCCCATCCACACGGCACCGCCCAGAGGAAGAGAAGGAGACTCTGACACAGCATCGCTCTCACACGACCTGAGATTCCCTCTGCCTCTAAGCCAGAACTGAGGCCAACGCTGTTGGACAGAATGCATCCACTGTCCAAGAGTCACATGGGTCCCAGGGACCACTGGGCAGTGGGAGGTAGAGAGGCTTGAAGACCCAGCTGAGCTGCCACCTCCTCCATGGGGGACCCCTTGGTCTCGCCCTCTTCTGTCTTTGGAAGAACAGCCCTTCCTCTGAATTCCCTTGACTCTTGATATCTCCATCACTCTGATGGCATCTCACATTCTTCCTTTGGACTCCTTCGGGACCACTCCTACTTGCCCTTCCAGGGCCCCCCTCTGCTATTCTGTATTCTTCTCTGCCCTGCTCTGCACCCCAGCAAATGAACCTTATCTCTTTTTAGTCCACTCCAGTCCGACTTACATTCTACAAAGTTCTGGCCAAATAACTCTTGCCAAGGCCATGATGACCTCCATGTTGCCTCCCACCCCTGTTCTCTTTAGGCAGGACCGTGCTTTTGACGGTGGCCATGTTCCTCCCCATCTGAGAGTCACTAATGTGGTGCCTCTCCCCCAGCTACAGCCTTCACCAGAATCTGACAGCACTTTTCCCTCCTCTTATCCCAGCAGGCCTAGCGGTGGTAAAAGCTTCTCCCTGCTGCCAGACTCTAGATGCTTCACCCTCCTTGTTGGCTCTCTTAGTCCAGCATACACCTCTATAAATATCCCCTTTGGTAACTCTCTTCCATAATTCCTCTGAGTGTGCCGTTGCCTGCTAGAGCCCCGATTGACACAGTGCTTTTTTCGTGTGTTGCTTATCTCTCACAGTAGCTTATAAGGTCACTAAGAGCAAGGTCTTAGTTCTTTTTTACTCCTAGTAGTGCCTGCTTTACAGTTAGTACCAATGAATGCTGAAATAAAATAGTCTTTCTTATTAACTGCCTTCAACTTAGATAGGAAATGAAAGGGATAAAAGCATTTAAAATGTTCATCCAGCCCCCAAGACAAAAGACAGAAGAATGAAATAATGCTAAATGCTGATTTTTATGGGCTTTGCCTGAGTCCTCAAATTCACGACTCATACAAAATCCACATGGAACATGCTCTTTCTTCTTCAGGTCCATAAATGAAAGATGGTTACTTCTGTCACAGTAGAAGTTGAAGTACAAATAAATTGGGCAGCTCTGAGATCCAGACCAGCAGGGAAGGCCCACTGTGGACCAACAGAAGAATCTGAGCAACATAGGGCGTCAGTAATTTTACAACATCGGGTACATGTGATGGGCTTTGGGAAAGTGGCTACTGCATGGGGTCCCCACTTTGTGGGTTTCCTTTCTACTCTGCTTGTCTCTTTCTCTTCACTGTTATGAACTGCACTGCCATTCTTTCTCTACCAATTCTAATTCCATTGTCCCAGTGCCAACCAGGCTGGCAATATAAGGATTCAGGCCAGCCAGGAGAAAGGAAGGGAAGGAAGAAGAAGCTGTCTCCATCATCCCTCCCCTGGCTCCAGTGGTGTCTTTTTGGCTGTCTCCCTAGCCTACAACCTTTGGGCCATCTTCTGTCACCTATACACAATCCCTCATCCCCAGAAACTGAACCCCCAAATTCTTTTAAGTTAAAGAGGATTCTAATTTCAGTCATCTGTGGATCCAAGGGGCCTCCTTTAGCATCTATGTCTACTTTTGCATTTACAAATGAATCCAAGATATTAAAATAGACCCTGTTGTATGTAGGTATTGAGAGAAGTGGGCAGAGATGATTAATTTTATTCTGTTTCTCATTTCAAAAAACTTCAGAGAAATTCGAAAGGATTTTGTTCCGTAGATGGGGCATCCGCATGAGTGACCAAACACCATAGCCTCTAAGTTCCTTGACCTCCTCTTTGCCAGTGACCTTCTTCTGCACTGTAGCTCAGCCACCACCTCCCTGCAACTATTCTACTTTTAAGATCATGAATCAATCATGCCTTCTCCAATCACTACCTCCTACCCTTCTGGCTAGCTTACTCCATCTGTCTTCAGTCTCACCAGTACTTCCTCTCCAGCAGCCCCTCCTAACATCTCTTCCCTCCTTATACCCCTCTGATTCCATGGTTCATCTATTTGGGCACTCTTTTACAAGTATCCTAAACTCCATTGCTCTTTTATTCTTCTTTGGCATCTCCCCAGCAAAAACACTCACCCAGAATGAACCTCATTATCTGGGCTTTCCCATGCCTGCTCCTGAACAGCTAAATGGATGCCACTAGAGAAAATCACACATCAGGCAGATAGGAATCTTGCCAGATTTATGGGTCATCAACCTCAGTGGACCCTCAACACTGTCAGCATCAAAAAGTACTTGTAGAGTGGGTAAATACCTGAGGAAGGAACTCCGGGGATTCTGAAATGCAAGAATTGCCTGCAGGAAGAGGAGTGAGCAAGAGACAAAGAAAACAGATCAGTGCAGAAGAGAACCAGATGAAAGAGTAACTTTGAGGTAAAGGAAAGAGTGTTTTAGCAAGGCTTCACTAACTGCCTTTTGAGCAAAACTCTTTGTGTCAGGCCACTCCGTTGCGCCACCAGCCAACCAATGGAGGGACAGCTCTGGGGTCACGGGCTCACCCTGATCCAAAGCCCAGGCTGGCTCATCTCCTTTGACAGGTGGTTGAGGAACAGCAGTTTCAGCTAGAAGAGGTCACTGGTCACCGTAGACATTTGAAAGTATGAGGAAGGATCAAGAATCTCAAGGCTTGAGGAGGCCGAGAAATGGGTTTGGTTGAAGTGAGGAGATAGAAACGGTAGAAGGGTGGAAGCTTTCAGTCGGAAGGTGAGATACCAGAATTAAAGTGAAAAAGGCCAGACAGGGTGGGTAAGCACATGGTCCAAAGTATGGCCATGGGAGTGAGGTATGGAACTGGAGTCAAAGCGAGTATCACTGGAGTGTTAGACTTCATTGTCTCTGGTCTCCCTGGCCACTTTATGAGCTCTCAGAAGAAATTCTTCTCATTTATTTGTGGCCCCATAATATAATACCTTGCATACAGCAGGCACACAATAAATAAATAAAAAATGGGAGAGGCATTTAAGCTAGCTTCTGGGACACAGTGGTCAGCAGAAGCAGGCATAATACTAATAATCCTCGTGGATTTTACAGTCTTGTGGAAGAAGAGACGGTCATTAATCAGATAATCAGAACAAAATGGGAAAATGTATTCAGAAGTTAACACAGCAACATGATAATATATCCTAAGAGAGCCTGCTGGCCTTGTCTTGGGGAGAGAGGAAATCACTGAGAAGGAATATTTAAATGAGATCTAAAGGATGAATAGTGGGTAGCCAGGTGAAGAGATGGGAGAAGAATGAATCAGAGAGGGACTGGTACGTGCATAGGTCTAGATGCCTAGAGGGCAGAAAGTACCTGTTAGAGTCCTCAGAGGTGATCTTGGAGAGAAAAGCAGGGGCCAAGTGATGATGATGTCTGCATCAGGCTTTCTCCATCTTCCTGGCAGACTGCACCATAATTTTGTTCAGATGATGAGGCAAAGAATCATAACTGGGCCAAGCCAGCCAAGGAAATCTCATTTCCTCTTGGCCAACGATTGTTCTTATAGTGACACAAGACCTATACTGTACAATCTGATGGAAGGGGAAGTCTTCTGCAGGATACCTAGGAAGAATTTTCCTCCTTAAAGTGGAAGGTACATAAATAGAATCTTCCTTTTCTCTCAACCCTTCTCTGCTGCTTAAGATGCTGTCTTGTGAAAACACAATGCTTCTGACAGCCAGTCTATGGCCAAATAGAAAAGATCAAGAAAATCAGGAGTTCCCATTGTGACTCAGCAGAAACAAACCCGACTTGTATCCATGAGGATGCGAGTTCGATCCCTGGCCTCGCTCAGTGGGTTAAAGGATCTGGCGTTGTCATGCGCTGTGATGTAGGCTGCAGGTGCAGCTTAGATCTGGTATTTTTGTGGCTGTGGTGTAGGCTGGCAGCTGTAGCTCCAATTCGACCCCTAAGCTGGGAACTTCCATATGCCTTGGGTGTGGCCCTAAAAAGCAGAAGAATGGAGGAAGGGAAGGAAGGTAGGGGGAAAGAAAGAAAAAGAAAGGGAGGAAGGGAAAAGATAAAGAAAGTCAGAGACATGAACTCATTGTTCTAACTTCGCTGAATCATCCAAGCATCACTTCAGACATCTTACCTAGTATATGATAAACAAATTATAAGCCACTATTGTTGGGTACATTTTCACGTGCAGACAAAAGCAATCCTAAACTGTATAGCAATTTTCTAATTTAGTCATAGCAGAGAATAGTATAAAATACTTGATATTATCAATCCTGTTCTGTTTACAAATATAAGATGACTCTGATCACCTCTAAGTAGGTGATAGAAAATAGATTCTGCTCTGTTATCATTTTAGCCCAATCTAAAAGTCATCCTTGTTATTATTTCTTCCTACGTACAGCTTTATCCTTGCTTCCCTTGGATTCCTTGTTCCAGAAAAGAGGTAGAGCAAGGATGCCCTGCAGTGATGAGATTGATGTCATTCCTTCACTGGTGACATCAGCAAAGGCGGACACATTATCCACTTGGAGAACGAGCATGCAACATGCAATGAGACAGCCTGCATGTTGATAAGTCAGCTTCGCCTCAAGGGCATCATCATAATCAGAACTGAATGGGCCCTTAAAGCTCCTTGACAAAGGGACAACAATCAGGTTATGAGGCCCAGAAAGCTGACAGCCTGTGCAGTGTCACATAGCTGGTGGCAGGCCAACTGATCCCAGCTCAGGATTCAGCACAGAATAGGGTACGAAAGGGCACATGCAGGCTTAAAAGCCAAGGCAAGGCAGACCCAAGCGATTTCTGGTAGTCACATTCTAGCTGTATGACTTTGAGCGAGGTATTTTTTCTCTCTAAATTTCAATTTCCTCTTTTTAAAATTAAGGAATCATACTACTTATCATGCACAATTGTTTGGATTAAATGACATATTATATGCAAAAAAGTTTTCAAGAAATTTTAGGTTGTGTAATATCAGCTGTTCAGTTTTATGTTGCTTAAGAGACAGCAGAACTAAAGAGCCCTTTTGTGATAGAGAAGCACAACTGGCAAAATCATGGAATAACATATGATACTTTAGATGAATAGGTGGTGGTTTTTTGCAATAGGTATTTCACTGATCCTTTGTTTTCAGGTCACTGGAGACAATAAAGGAAACTATGTTTGCAGTTCATAGGTATGTGAACTTTTTACAAGCTTAGTATTTGGCATCTGCTTGCCCATTTTTTATTTTCTAGGTGGCATCTACAGTACAAGCAACTCTCCTAGGCACCTGTAAGATATGTTAAGCATCTTCTTCAAAGAGCTTTGTACACCTATTAGGAAAATAATGACCAAAAAAAAAAAAAAGCCTAGAACAGGGGAGCCTGGATGGGTGGAGGGTTGAGTGGACTCACAGACGGGTGGACGGGTGGGAAGTCCATCTCTCTAACTGGCTTATAGATTGCCTTTTCAAAGGAATACGGTGTTAAAGTAATTTCCCCTCTTCTCCTTTTCCATTAGGTCTTTGGACTATGACAATGGGTTCTCTGTAGCTTTACAGTTCCTAAGTAACTAAAGATCAGCACGCCTTTTTTTTTTTTTTTTTTTTTTTTTTGCTTTTTAGGGCCGCACCTGCGGCATATGGAAGTTCCCAGGCAAGGGGTTAAATTGGAGCTACAGCTGCCAGCCTATGCCACAGCCACAGCAACTCGTGATGCGATCTGTGTCTGCCATCTACACCACAGGTTATGGCAACACCAGATCCTTAACCCACTGAGCGAGGCCAGGGGTCAAACCCACATCTTCATGGATACTAGTCGGGTTGTTGCCACCAAGCTACAACGGGAACTCCCAGCACAAACTTTTTATGAACTACTTAGAGCAGTAACTAGTAACGTCTGGTTAAAGACCAAATGTGAAGATACTAAAAACTACTTCCATCGTTGTCAAAAGCTGGCCTAAAGAAATATCCAAAGAAATATATTCCAGGAAATTACTTCTCCTAAATCAAGCCAAATCTGTTCTCTGCAGGAAGTGAACAATAAATTAATAATTTCCGCATATCTGAAGACCGTGTAACTTTGCTGAATAAAGAAACCAACCTGTACCCTCCCTAGGGTACAAAAGAGATAAATAGAGAAATAATCTTTGTTCAAGCCTTACCATCAAGCACCATGCTTTTTATGATGAAACCTTAATTTTTAAAAAGATCCCGTGAGGTCAGCATTTTTTACCCCATTTTTCAGATAAGAAAGCAGACTCAGAGAACTTAACTTGCCAAAACCACTTGGTAAATACTGGGCAGAGCTGATTCAAGTCCAGCTACACTTAGTGAAGACAAAGATTAAATATATGTACTTATACTTCCAAAGGTGATGTAAGAAGATAAAATTCATTCCCCACTTCCTCTTTCCTCTAAAAAAATGTTAATATATATGAAAATATACCTAAGGCCCTTTGGTGGCCAGGTATCACTGAGAGCCACCATTAGTGGTGGTCTGCTGATTTTTAGGGGTTATGAGTGGCTATTCTGGGCATGCAAGAGAACCAGCCAGGACTACCCTGTTGGTGATTCCTCCCATATAGAGAACTATGCAGATCTTCCCGGAGAGCTTTGGCCTGGGCAAATCTGTTGGAAAAGCCAGGATTTTGTTTCTACATCTGGCCCCCTATCTTTGGGGGCCATTGGGAGGATGTGGATGGGTGGAAGGTAAAGGAATTGTTTCAATGGCAGTCACTGTAGGAGATCAAGACCAGGCTGGCCCCGTTTTCAATGAGAGTCATTGTGATCACGGTCCAAAGTCTGGCAGGAAGTTTTGATTTGTTTGCTTTTTGTTTTGTTGTTAGACACCTGGAATGCCAAGGGCGGTTCTGTGCCAAGTCACAAAAAGAATGAAAGCCTAGGACTTCCCTTGGGTCACCAGCTTCCTTCAGCTCTGGGGCAAGAGTGAAATCTGCTAGAAAACAGAAGTTCAGGAATTTCCCGTGGGTTCATATTTCAAACAAAGCCTGTCCTTAATCCTCAGAGCTCAGAGGGACAGGACACTTTGCTGAGAACTGGACTGGCGACCACCTGGCTTCTAGTAAGTACTGCTTGATATGATTGGTTTGGGTTCTCAAGGTGGTGATGATCTGGAAGCTGAATTGAGCAAAATTGCATTAATGGGCCCTTTCATCATAACTTTCTTGGGCTGTACAGTGGGAAGGAAATAGGACCTCTAACTATCACACTCATCAGATCCCATTACAATGAATGAGTTAGGCAAGGAGCCTGGGTAGAGCCTCTTGAATAAGATCAAAGAGCTAAATCTGAAAGGCTTTTTTGTTTGGGGGAAATGGCGAGAAGTGAAAGCCGGACTATGAACAGGTTTAATTCTTTTTGCTCAGATAAAAGGAAGGGCTGAGTAGTTCAAAACCAGCTAGTCCTGCTTCCTTTTAATTATGTGATCAAAAGCAACCTGCTTAATCTCTCTGGTAACAGTCTCCTCATCTGTAAAATGGATATTGTATCATTGTAAGAATAATGTATACTCTATAGTATTGTTATACCTCATTGTTATGTTGAACTTCATTAGATTTCATATATAAATATATGTGTGTGTGTATATGTATATATATATATATATATATATATATATATATATATATATATATATATATATATAATATTAGGAGTTCCTGTTGTGGCTCAGCAGGTTAAGAACCCAACTAGAATTCATGAGGCTATGGATTTGATCCCTGGCCTTGCTCAGTGGGGTAAGGAGCCAGTGTTGCCACAAGCTGCAGTATAGGTCACAGATGCAGCTTGGATCTGGCATTACTGTGACTGTGATATAGGCTGGCAGCTGCAGCTATGATTCATCCTCTAGCTTGGGAAAGTCCATATGCTGCAGGTGTGGCCCTAAATAATAATAATAATAATATATAATATATATATAAAATATTAAAAATTTCCTTATATAAGTAGAATTTATATAACAAATTTCCTGTATATGCATATTGTGGATTTCATACATATGTATACATACGCTGGATTTCATATATGTAATTTGAAATACATATAAGTAATATGTGACATATTTATTATATGAAATCCAGAATATGTATATATATGAGTTCCCTCATGACTCACTGAATATTGTTACTGCTGTGGCTGTGATTACAGTCGTGGCTCGGGTTCAGTCCCTGGCCTGGGAACTTCCACATGCCGTGGGCATGGTCAACAAAAAAAAGATCAGAATATGTATATATATATAGATGAAGTCCATTTTATACATATAGATAAAATCTATTATACAAATCTTGCTTAGAAGTACTTGGAACATATTAAGTACTCAACACATGCTAGTCATTAGGAAACAATTATAGAATCATAAAATATCTGACCTGGAAATGACCTAACTAGTAATACTTGCTGAGCACCTATAAGATATGAATGCTCTTTGCCAGATTATTTCAAGTGATGCTGATAGCAGTCCTATGAGGATGGTGATGTTATCGCTTCCATTTAAAAGATGAAGAAGTGGAGGTGTAGAGAGGCGTTATAACGTATCCAAGAGGCTAGTTCCCCTTGTAGCTCAGCTTAACAAACCTTACTAGTATCCATGAGGATGCGGAGGCCCTGCTCAGTGGGTTAAGTATCTGGCATCAATGAGCTGTGGTGCGGGTTGCAGACATGGCTCAGATCTTGTGATGCTGTGGCTGTGGCTTAGGCAGGCAGCTGCAGCTCTGATTCTAACCCTACCCTGGGAATTTCTAGATGCCGTGGGTGTGGCCCTAAAAAGGAAAAAAAACAAAAAAACAAAAAACGGTGTATCCAAGATCACATCCCATAACTGATGGAGATGAGAGTTAAATCTAGATTCCAGAGCTTAAACTCTAAACTACCATCTTATTTTACACAGGGTAAAAAAATGAAATAAAAAATTTTAAAAAGAATAGTCCTTACACGAGACTTCGGGGCCCTTCAGAGACACTGGACAGCCAGAATTGTCCTCCAGAGCTCTCCTTGCCATCCACGGTGCACAGGGAACGTGGGTGTGGGTGAGAATGTGGGGCAGCCTGGGGCCCTGTGGGGCTCCATCAGGGAACTTGGCACATGTCACCTCTGTCTTCCTCTCTCAAATGCAGAAAGAGCTGTCTCAAAGGGCAGTTCTGAGGCGCCAAAGCAATCATCTAAGTGAGCTCACTTTATAAACTGTAAACGCTTAACAGGTAATTATTTTATCTAGAAAAAAATGATTTTTGGCTTTTTAACAAAGAGCTTGCTGTAAACACACTGCTCTACAATTGTTTCCCACAGCTCATCTCTCCTGCACAGTTCTCCCATCTGACGTTTGAACTCTATCACTCACTAGGTTAAATACCTGGAGGGAAGGGAGGCTGAGTCTCATGTGAAGGGAAGGGAGATGGGCTGAAAGCACTAAATCCCTGAATTTGGAAAGAAGCTCATAGATATGAAGCAAAACCTCAAGGATAAACTATTTCTTAATGTCCACGTTTTTTTGGGGGGTGGGGGTGGGCATGGGCAAAATCTTAAGCAGGTTACATTCCTTTTCCTCGTCCAGAAATGCTCTTCCAGAGAATTGAAGTCTTCAGCCTCCATGGCCTGGTGCCGTCACCCAGCACTGAAGCCCGCAGCACAGAGCCAAGTGTGCCCGTCACACTAGGCGAGGCCTGAGGGTATCACTGCTTCAATATGTGCCTTAAGACACCCCAGGGACCCTGTTTGTTACCTTACTTGTTATTTGTTTATTTGTTCAGATAATCATTATTCTTATTATACAAAGATGGCTCAACAGTGAAAACCATTTTTAAAGTCAGGGAAGGAGTGGGTTCAGGGTTCAGGAACACTCCACTTGTGTCCAGAGAGTTCCCAATTGCTTCTGATGAGGCACAAAAAGTATGCTTTGAGAACTTGTGGTCTTAACCTTAAGACTTTCATTTCTGTTTACTGTATATATAAATGTATCTATGTATAGTATATACTTACTGTATATTAAATATAATACTGTGTATTAAAGAATTGCTGTGAGCCATTTATACCCTTGGAGTAACGAATGAGTTTACGCTAGAAAAAGAGAGAACTCGGCACAAGAGGAAGGACCTCCTGCCAGCTGGATGGTAAAGAACCCTTTGTCTCCTCGCCTTTATGGGGACTTCCCTGGCACTACCCTGGTTAGTGCTTCCTCCTATTTTGCAAGTCTTACTAGGTCAGGCTAAAAATTGGTCACCTGCAAAATAATGCCATTTGCAGCCACATGGATGGAACTAGAGATTCTCATACTAAATGAAGTAAGTCAGAAAGAGAAAGACAAATACCACATGATATCAGTTATATCTGAAATCTAATATATGGCACAAATAAACCTTTCCACAGAAAAGACACTCATGGATTTGGGGAACAAACTTGTGGTTCCCTGGGGTTGGTGGGGGGGGAGTGGGGTGGACTGGGAATCTGGGGTTAATAGATGCAAACTATTGCCTTTGGAATGAATAAGCAATGAGATCCTGCTATATAGCACTGGGAACTGTATCTAGTCACTTATTATGGAGCATGATGGAGGATAATGTGAGAAAAAGAATGTATTTATATATGTGTGACTGGGTCACTTTGCTGTACAGTAGAAAATTGAAAGAACACTGTAAACCAAGTATAACGGAAAAACTAAAAACCGTTGTTAAAAAATTGGTCACCAGAACCTTCCTGTTTCAAAGATCTCACCTGCCCTGTGGTCTTTCACCCTGTAGGATTCCTCTCCTAGATCAGATTGCCAGCTGATCTGCTCAGGAAAAGACTCCACCTCTAGAGTCAGTTTGACCATATCAGCCTCAGCCCGCAGAGTTGGACAGCCTTGGGAGTGGGCCACTCAGTTAGTTGAGGCAGTTTAAGAACAGAGTATGTGCGCCCTGGTCCTTGCTCTTAGGTTTCCGTCTGGAGAAAGTGAGTTGCTGGCATGGAGAAGAAGGGCTTATCTTGGGCTTCCTTTTGGCAGAAGTGCTTTCTCAACTGCAGTTGTTCCATAGCACCTTGCCTTCTGCCTTGGTCTTATCTCTCCACCTTGGTGTTGCTGTCCCCAGGGACTGTCTTGTCAGAGCAACTTATGAAGCAGGAGGAGGGAAATTCCAGAGAAGATGATGGCTCCTTCAGTCTTCCTAGCAACACCCTACAGAACTGCCACTTGATGAGCACAGGCTGCTTGGACGGCTCCTCATTATCATGGCTACTGTGAGCCTCAAGGGCAGAATGGGAAGAGGGGAGCTGGTAACCCATCTCACCAACCTTCGGGAGCACCATCCTGATACTTGGTAGTTGAGTGGCTAATCAATGAAGCATACTGCTGTTTGGGGACTAACTCTTACCCGTTCTTTTTGACAGGTGAGAACAGACAACCATAATGGAACCCAAACCTCAGAAGAGTCCAGGTACCCAAGGGGCATACTCTCAGAAGGAAAAACTTTGTATTGAAAATAATAAGCAAATCTTATCAAACTAACCAGGATACAGAAGATGGTTTTAGTAAGGATAACAGGTGGCATTCTAGGACAGTGATTCTTGGTGTGGAGAATGTAGCAGAGGCTATTAGATTCACTTAATTATTTTGTCCAAGAGCTCATTTATCTAGAAATTTGGCATTTTCTGATTTCTTGAACCAGATGGTCCATTTGTTGCTTGGAGATGGTGCTAACAGCAAACTATTCCCTGGAAAAGACTGGAGCATATTTTCTTAATTTTATATGAAATTCTCACTTGGAGAAACTACCTAAATTGTTACCAGGGGTTAGTATAGGAATAGGTCAAGGAGTATTATTCAGATGTTCTTGCTTCATGCTCACATGACTCATTGTAGACGACTGGTCAGAGGAGCGATGTTTAAGGTGAAGTAACTTCGAAAGCAAACTACCCAATTCAAATTAAAAATGAGTATTTTTGAATATTTATTCAAAACACCTATTATTAGTAAGTCACAATACTTTATATTGCAGAGGACATAAAGGTTAATTAGTAAGAGTCATTGCTCTCAAAGAGTTTGTAATTTCATTGGAAAATTAAGATAAATATGTTCTAGTGGCTGTATTGAGAAGTTTAGATAAGCACACACAATCAGGCTATGATAGGAATCATGAACTACTGCAAAATGCTATAGAGTCTGAAGGGAAAAAAAAGCACACACATAGTTGTAGGAATCCAGAGAGGTTTAATGGAGAAGGCATTTTGAGCTGGACCCTAAAATATGTGCAGGGTTTTCAAGGAGATTAGAAAAGAGTATATTTCAGCAGAAAGAGATGGCGTGACCAAAAGCAATGAAGAGGGTTAGAAGTAGGATGTGTTAGAGATAAATGTGGCTATAAAATAAGAAGGAGGAGCATAGAGGCTGAAGCGCAGAAATGTGGTGCTGTATTGCAGTGGGTCTTGACTTCATGTAACAACCCTTGAAGCATTTTGACCTTGGGAGTGGTGTTGCCAGGTTTGCTTTTTCCTTATTCTCTTCCACAGCAGTGATTGTCATCCTCCTATGGAAGAATCTCTGCAATATAATTATTTTCCAGTTTGTGGGTCACCCACCCACTGGGTGTGGGAATTGATTATATCATAAAAGCACCCCTCCTACCATCTTGTTACGGCTTGTTTTTGAAGAGAAAATATCTTTTTTTCATAGGTTTCAGACTTTTTTTTATTAATGGTTGTTCAGTAATTAGTTATGGTTTTGATGGATTTTTTTTTGAGAGGAGGTAAGCTCAACTCCTGCTCTGCTATTTTTGTCTCCAGGTTTGCTTTTTGGATTGCTCACATTTAAAAAAAATAGCTTTATTGGGGTATAAATGATATACAATCAACTTCACATATTTAAAGTGAACAATTTGATGAAGTTTGCTCATCTGGGAAGCTATCACCATGAGCAAGATAGTAATCATTGCATGACTTTCAGAAGTTTTCTTGTGCCTGTTTATAATCCTTCTCTCCAGCAATCAATCCCACTCTCCATCATTCTACTTTCAATCACTCTAGGTTTGTTTGTATTTACTAGAATTTTACATAATGGAGTCATACCAATACACTATTTTGTATAGCTTCTTTCATTGAGCATTAATTCCTTTGAGAGTCAGCTAGGTTGTTACATCTATCAAGAGTGTGTTCCTTTTTATTCCTGAGTAGTATAATATTGTAGAGGTATGTCACAATTTATTAGCCTGTTTACCTATTTTGAACATCTGGTTTGCTTCCAGTCTTTGGCTATTACAAATAAAGTTGGTATGAACATTTGTGACGAATTTTTGTATGGTCATATATTCCTTTACTTAAGAGTGAAGTCATTCTTTATTTTTTAATTTAATGAAAATAAAATCAATCATTTTAAAGTGAACAATTTGATGGCATTTAGTATATTCACGATATTGTGCAACCATCACTTCCATCCAGTTCCAAAGCATTACCACCAATCCAAAGTAAAAACCCTCACCCAGGAATTCCTGCTGTTATTCAGTGGCTTAAGGATCGAACTACAGCAGCTCAGGTCACTGCAAAGGCACAGATTCAGTCCCCAGCCCAGCACAGTGGAGTAAGGATCTAAAATTGCTGCAGCTGTCGTGTAGGTCACAGCTCTAGCTCAGATTTGATCCTTGGCCCAGGAACCTTATATGCTACAGGTGCAGCCAAAAAAAAAAAAAAAAGGCCCTCACCCATTAAGCTGTTTTTCTCCATTCTACTCTCTCTCTGTTGCCCACCAACCAGCAGTCTGCATTCTGTCTGTATATATTTATCTATTCTTGATTTTCATGTAAATGAAATTATACAATGC
Source organism: Catagonus wagneri (assembly GCA_004024745.2). Classification (NCBI taxonomy): domain Eukaryota; kingdom Metazoa; phylum Chordata; class Mammalia; order Artiodactyla; family Tayassuidae; genus Catagonus; species Catagonus wagneri. Next base: position 16,456,139 of record PVHT021183705.1, on the reverse strand, counting down.
ATGACTTTTTGTGTCTAGCTTCTTTCATTCAGCATAGTATTTTTGATGTTCATCCACGTTATAGCATATACTTCATTCCTTTTTGTGGCTGAATATTGTTCCATTATATGTATATACAACAATTTGTTTTTCCGTTCATCCATTGATGAATATTTAGGCTGCTTCTACCTTTTTACTATTGTAAATAATGCTGCTGTGAACGTATGTGACTATGTACTTGTTTTCAACTTGGGGGAGGGTGTTATTTACCTAGGACTGGAACTGAGAGATCATATGCTAAGTCTGTGTTTCATTTTGGGGAATCTCCTAAATATTTTCCACACTGGCTGAACCATTTCACAATTCACTAGCAGTGTATGAGGGTTTCAGTTTCTCCACATCTTCACCAATTCTTGTTATTTTTCATTTTTTTAATTATAGCCATTCTAGTAGGCATGAAGTGGTTTCTTGCTGTGGTTTTGACCTGAATTTCCCTAGTAACTAATTATGTTGCACAACTTTTCATGTGCTTATTAACCATTTATATATTTTCTTTGGAAAAATAAGTATTCAAGCCCTTTGCCCATTTTTTAATTGGGTTGCTTGCCTTTTTCTAATTGGATTGTAAGAGCTCTTTATATATTCTGAGTACCAGACTCTTATTGGATATATGATTTGCAATTATATTTTTCCCATTCTGTAGGTTATTGTTTCACTTTCTTGATAATGTTCTTTGATGCACAAAAGTTTTTAACTTTGATGAAGTCCAGTTTACCTGTCTTTTTCTTTTTGTGATATTTTTTTCTTTTAGTGCTCATGCTTTTGATGTCTTATCTAAGAATCCATTGTCAAACCCAAGGTCAAAAAAATTTACCTCTGTGTTCTCTACTTAGAGTTATATGGCTTTAGCTCTTATATTTAGATCATTGATTCATCTTGAGTTAATTTTTTAATATGGTATAATATAGGGATCTAATTTCATTCTTTTGCATGTGGATACCCAGCTGTTCCAGCACCGTTTGTTGAAAGGACTATCCTTTTCTCATTGAATGGCCTTGATGTCCTCATCAAAAATTAGTCACTAAATGTATGGATTTATTTCTGGATTTTCAATTCTATTCCATTGTTCTTTTAATCTATTCTTATACCACACTCTTGATTACTGTAGCTTTGTAATAAGTTCTTTTTTGGTCATTTTAGGGCTGCACCCACAACATATGGAGGTTCCCAGGCTTGGGGATCGAGTTGGAGCTGTAGCCACTGGCCTATTCCACAGCCACAACAATGCCAGATGCAAGCCATCATGTCTGCGACCTAAACTATAGGTAATGGCAATGCCGGATCCTTAACCCACTGAGCGAGGCTAGGGATGGAACCTGCATCCTCATGGATACTAGTCAGCTTCATTTCTGCTGAGCCACGATGGGATCTTCTGTAATAAATATTTTAACTTTTTTTTTTAAGATTGTTTTGGCTATTCAGGATCCCTTGCGATTCTGTATGAATTTGCGGATAAGCTTTTCCATTTCTACAAAACCTGTCATTGTGATTTTGATAGAGATTACCCTGAACCAATAGATGTGGATCCACATTTGGTTTTTTGCATGTGGATAAACAGTTGTTTTATGTCATTTATTGAAATAACTATCCTTTCTGCATTGCATTGCCTTTGCATCTTTGTCAAAAATAAGTTCTCCATATATGCATGGGTTTATTTCTAGACTGCTTATTTTGTTCCATTGATACATTTGTCTACCTTTATCCAACGTTACTTTGATTACTACAGCTTTATAATAGTTCTTGAAATCGGGTACTGTTGATGCTATAATTTTATTCTTTTTTAAAGTTGTTTTGGCTATTCTAGTTACTTACTATTTTCATATGAATTTTAGAATCAGCTTGTCAATTTCTACCCAAAAAAAGCTTGCTGGGATTTCAATGGGTATTTCATTGAATCTATAGATCAACTGAGATAACATTTTAACAATACTGAGTCCTCTGACCAACAAACAGGTGTCTCTTCATTTATTTGTTATTCCCTAAATAATTTATTTCTATCATAAATATTTTGAAATTTTCGATGTATATACCATTTACATCTTTTGTTTTGTTTTGTTTTTTTGTCTTTTTGCCTTTATGTAGAGCCGCACCCACGGCATATGGAGGTTCCCAGGCTAGGGGTCTAACAGGAGCTGTAGCTGCCGGCCTTCACCACAGCCACAGCAATGCGGGATCCAAGCTGCGTGTGCGACCTACACCCCAGCTCATTGCAACGCCAGATCCTTAACCCACTGAGCAAGGCCAGGGATCAAACCCACAACCTCGTGGTTCTTAGTTGGATTCGTTAACCACTGAGCCACGAAGGGAACTCCCCATTTACATCTTTTGATGGATTTATAATTTTAATGCTATTGTAAATGATATTTTAAAATTTCACTTTCCAGTTTGTTTTAATAGTGTGTAGAAATACAGTTGACTGATTTTTATATTGATCTTGCATACTGCAAATTTTCTAAACTTACTTATTAGTTCTATTGGATTTTTTTCTGATAGATTCCATCAGATTTTTATACATAAACAACCATGCCATCTGTAAATAAAGTATTACTTCTTCTTTTCCACTGTGAATATTTTTAATTTCCTTTTTTTTTTCCCTAGCCTGATTGCACTGGTTAGAATTCCTGGTAAATGTTGACTATGAGAGGTGGAGAGCAGATATCCATGTCTGACTCCTGATCTCAGGGAGAAAGCATTCACTCTCTCACCATCAACTATGATGTTAGTTACAGATTTTTTTTTTAAATATATATCCTTTATCAAGTTAAGGAAGCTCCCTTCTATTACTAGTGTGCTAAGAGTTTTATCAGGAAGATTAATACTGATATCATAGAATGAGTTGGGAAATATTCTGTCCTCTTCAATTTTCTGGAAGGCTTTATGTAGAGTTGGTATTATTTCTTCCTTAAATGTTTAGTAGAATTTACCAGTATAAATACTTAGGCCCAAAGTTTCCCTTGTGTGAACATTTCTAAGTGCAATTCCAGTATACTTAATAGATATTGAGGACTATTAATGTTATCTATTTCTTCTTGAGTGACCTTTATTAATTGATGTATTTCAAAGAGTTTTTCATTTTTTTCTAAATAGTCAAGTTTATTAGAATAAGGCTCATAACATTTCTTTATTCTTTTACTTATCAGTAGAATCTCTAGTTATGTCCTATCTCCTGATATTTGCAATTTGTGTCTTCTCACTAGTTTTCCTGATCTGTCTGGCTAAGTAAAATAGAAGTTTATTAATTTTATTGATTTTGTCAAGGGATCAACTTTTTGTTTCATTGATTTTCTCTATTGTTTTTCTGTTTTCTATTTCATTGTTTCCACACAGATCTTTATTATTTCTTTTCCTGTGTTCACTTTTATTCAATTTGCTTTTCTTTTTCCAATTTCTTGAGGTGGAAGCTGAAGTAATTGATTTGAGACCTTTTTTCCTTTTCTAAGAATTTAGTGCAATAAAATTCCCCCTAAATACTGCTTCAGTGGTATCCCACAAATTCTGTAATGTTATGATTTCATTTTCATCCAGTTCAAAAAACGTTCTAATTTAACTTTGGATTTCTTTGATCCAAAAGTTATTTATATCAGAATTTTTGAGATCTTTCTGTCATTGATTTTCAATTTATTTCATTTTGTTTTGAAAAGATACTTTATATAACTTGGATCCTTTCAAATTTGTTGAGACTTATTTTATGGCCTAGAAAGTGGTCTGTCTTGGTATATATTACATGTGCCTTTGAGAAGAGTGTTTATTCTACTGTTGTTGAGTGGAATGTTCTATAAATATCAATCAGGTCAAGTTGATTGATAATGTGCAAGTCTACAATATCTTTGATTTTTTTGCTTGCTTTTTAAAACAGAGAGGAATATTAAATCTCCGACTATTATTGAGGATTTGTCTGTTTTTCTGTTCAATTCTATCAGTTTTTGCTTCATATATGTTGAAGCGCTGTTATTATGGACATAAATGTGTAGGATTGTTTTGTCCTCTCGGTTAATTGATCCCTTTACCATTATGAAAAGAACTGATTTATACTTGGTAATATTTGCTGCTTTGAAATCTGTACTGATGTTAATCAATACAGCTTTCTTTTGACTGCAATTGGCATACTATATGCTTTTTCTGATCTTTTACTTACGATCTTTTTGTATCTTTCTATTTAAATTGTTTCTTACGGACAGAATATACTTGGGTCTTACTTTTTAATTTGACAATCTCTGTCTTTTAATTCAATTGTTAGATCATTTATATTTAACGTGATTATTGTTATGGTCATGTTTGAGACTATCATAGTGGTGTCTTCCCTTTTTTTTTTTCTTTTTTCTTTTTGTCTTTTCCAGGGACGCACCTGTGGCATATGGAGGTTCCCAGGCTAGGGGTCTAACAGGGGCTGTAGCTGCCGGCCTTCACCACAGCCATGGCAATGTGGAATCCGAGTAGTGTCTGCGACCTACACCACAGCTCACAGCAATGCTGGATCCTTAACCCATTGAGCGAGGACAGGGATCGAACCCGCAACCTCATGGTTTCTAGTCAGATTTATCAACCATTGAGCCACAATGGGAACTCCAATATTTGTCTCATTTGTTCTTTGTTTCTCTTTTTTGTTCTTTCTGCCTTCTTTTGAATTAACTGAGTATTTGTTATGATTCCGTTTTATCTCCTTTGTTGGCTTATTAATTATAATGCTTTGTTATTTCAGTGGTTGCATCAGGGTTTATAGTTTACGTCTTTAACATATCACAGTGTCTTATTACAAATGATATTATATCAATTCGTATATGAGGATTTTACAAAAATACATTTCCATTTTTATCTCCTGGTCTTCATACAACTGTTGAAATGCATTTTGCTTGTATATATGTTGTAATCTGCACAGTGTACTGCTATTATTTTTGTTTAGATAATCAATACAATTTTTTAATGTTTTAAAGAGTAAGAAAAATATTTCACCTATTTACCTTTGCAGTTACCACTTCAGTATTCTTCATTCATTTCTATACATTCAGATTTTCCATCTGGTATCCTTTTTTTCCACATCAAGGATTTCCTTTGACATTTCTTGAAGTGCATGCCTCCTGATGATTAATTCTTTCGGCTTTTGTATGTCTAAAAATGTCTCAAAACTGCCTTCATTTTTGAAAGATATTTTTGCTGCATATAGAATTCTAAAATGACAGTATTATTCTCTCAGTACTTTTTTTTTTTCTTCTTTGGCTGCACCTGTGGTATAGGGAAGTTCCTGAGCCAGGGATTGAATCCAAGCTGCAGCTTCAACCTACACCACAGCTGCAGCAACACCAGATCCTTAACCCACTGTGCTGGGCCAAAGATTGGACTGGTGCCTCCGCAGTGGCAAGCAAGATCATTAACCCACTGTGCCACAGTGGGAACTCCTCTTTAGTACTTTAAATATGTTGTTCCACTGGTTTTTGTTGTTGTTTGCTTGCACTGTTTCTGATGAGAAATCTAATGTCATTCCTATTTTTTTATTCTGTATGAATTATGTCTTTTGTTTTCCCTTCTGACAATTTTTAAGGTTTTTCTTTATCACCAATTTTGAGAAATTTGACTATGATATGCCTTATAGTTTTCTTCATATATTTTGTGTTGGGGGTTCCTGAGCTGCTTAGACTTCTAAGACAGTTTTATTTAAATTTGTAAAGTTGTCAGCATTATTTCTTCAAATATTTTTGTCTCCCTCTGCCACTTCAGGAACCCAAATTAATTGAAATTAGGTCATTTGAAATTGTCCCACAATGAACTGGTTCCTCTTTTTATATTTTGCGATTCTTTTCTCACTCTGCATGTGTTTTCATAGTTCTGTTAATCCCATCCAGTGTTTTGCTTTTGTTTTGTTTTTCCTGAGGCATTGTAGTTTTTATCTCTAAAAGATCCCTTTGGATCCTTTTTCTATCTTATATCTCTCTAACTTCTTGAATGTATAAAATATAGCTAATAACAACCCGTTTTAATGACCTGCTCTATTAATCCAAACATCTGTGTCAGTTCTAAGCCTGTTTTGATGGATTGATGATTATCCACATTATGGTTCATGCTTTCCTGCTTCTTTGCATGCCTGGTGATCTTTAATTGGTTGCCAGACCTTGCAAATTTTATCTTGTCAGGTGCCGGACATTTTTTATTTCTATAAATCTTTAGCTTTTTTCTGGGATGCAGTTGAAGTTCTTTGGAAACAACTTGATCCTTTTAACACTAGCTTTATGATTTGTTAGGTGGGTCTGGAGCAGTCCTCAGCCCAGAACTAATTATTCCTCACTACTGAGGCAAGATCTTCCTAAGTACTCTACCCAGTGCTCCATAAATTATAGTCTTTGCCAGTCTAGCTGGAGGGAACAGGCACTTTTTCTGGCCTGGTAGAGCAATGGGCACTGTTGCCTCTAACTTTTTCTAATGGTTCTTTCTTTGGCCTTAGCTAGTTTCCACAAACACGTATACTGATCAGGATTCTTGAATATTTGAGGGAGATGCTATGCATGTCTCTGGGATTCTCTCTCTGTGCAGCTTTCTCCCCTGTCCTATGAGCTCTAGCTGCCTTCATCTCCCTGAACTCTTAGCTTTGTTTCCTCAGCTCAGGGGTACATCTGGTCCCGCTTCAGTTTCCCCTTTCCTGTGCTGTGGACTGAAAACTCTGTTGAGGAATTGGAGGGCTCACCTAGTTTGTTTCCTGTCTCAGGGATCCATGACTTTATTGCCTATGACCAGTGTCTTGAAAACCATAATTTCATATATTTTGTATTTTTGTTTGTTTCAGACAGGAGAGTACATCCAGTTCCTGTTATTTCATCTTTGCCTGAAGTGCTGAATTGGTCATAGCTCTCAGGACTATGTTGAGGATGGATTTGAAGATATCTGGTATCTAGATAGCTACTGAAGCAGTATAGTGAGAAACATATGATGGTCTTAAATTCACATGAATTTAACATATTGAAATGTATGAAGATCTTGAAGGCAGTGGTGATAGGAACTGAAAGATAACAGTGGATCCAGGAAGGGTTTGGGAAGTAAAATAGACATAAGTCAATGACTTATGACAGGAGGGTGAAAGAAATGTAAAAGTGAAGGCAACTCTTAAGTGTTCTAGATAGATGTGACATAGGGCATCTGAGAAAAGGATGAGATGAAGTTTATGGGAAGTTTATGGGTGGAGATGTTCAGGGACAAAAATGATATATACAAGAGAGAAAATACTCAAAATTTGTCCTATAAATTTCCCCAGAGCCTGGATTTTGCTGATTACATCCTTGGCATTATGCTTAACATGTTTCTGTTTTCTGTATTTCCTACAAGTTGGATCTATAAGGTTGATGAGGTTGTTTTTTGGGACAAGGCTAATCCATGGAGGGTAGGTGGGAGTTGTCCATTGCTTTTAAAATAAAATCCAGGCTCCATCATGGGCTACCATCTACGAGGTCCTGCATGACTTACCTGCAGCCTCGTCCTGTACCACTCGTACTCTCTTACCTGTCTCACTCTATTCCAGCCACTCAGGACTCCTCTTCTCTTCCCAAAACACACCAAACCCTTTCCTGTTGCCGACCTTTGTCTTTGCAGCTTCCTCTGCCTCCCCAGCTCTTCACAGATTTGGCTCATCGTCATCCTCACAAAGGTTTCCCCTAACTGTGCTACCAGACCTCTTCTGGCTACTCTGTCTCATCACCCTGGTTATGTCCCCAGTGAACATAATACAATCTGTGGTTATCTCACTTGTTTATTTAATTTCTTGTTTACCATCCACCTTCCACACATGATTGAAAGTTCCATGAGGGCAAGGGTATGAACAGAAGTCATGTGGCCTAAAAAGATCTCACCATGAAGTTTCTCTAGTAGCTCATTTCTAAGCCCAGAATCCTGCTACAGAGAAAAACCTCAGTGCCCTTACTAACATTAGCACCATTATGGTCAGAGTTATTTTCTGTACCAGTGTATCAGTAATCTGAGTTTGCTTTAATGGGCAATGAAGCAGACACATATGTCTGGGCTTAATATTCTTTAACTGTTAAATTGGCTGGGTGCTGATTGCTTCATAAACTCAGAATGGCATGGATTATTTTGTCCACTGGATTATTTTCCTCAGTACAGAGTCTGGGGAAAACAATCTGTTGGCATGGTCAACAGGTATCATCAGAGCTTCTGTAGCTGGGAGCTGGAGCTGGGAGCCAGTATGAATACTGGGACACTCTGGGAGTTCCCAAACTGGGCTACATAGTCACAGACATTTACTTTTTTAAGATTTTGCTAATTCTATACAATGTTTTTTTTAGCTGAAGAAACTATCTAGTTTATTTTTTCATTTTTTAAAGTTTTCTTGAAGCATGGTTGATTTACAATGCTGTGACGATTTCTGCTGTACAACAAAGTGATTCAGTTATACGTATACACACATTTTTCAGATTATTTTTGGATTTTTTTTCAGATTATTATTTCAGATTATTTTTTTTTCAGGTTATTTCAGATTATTTTTCAGATTTCAGATTAGTTTCATTTTTTCCAGATTATTTTCCCAGGTAGATTATCACAGAATATTGGGTAGAGTTCCCTGTGCTGAACAATAGGTCCCTGTTGCCCAGCATTCTATCTATCATAGTGTGCATATGTCAATCCCAAACATTATCAGAGACATCTAGGATCAAATTTTTTTTAAAAGGTCTACATCTGCTGAACCCTTTCAATTTAATATCACCAAAGAGCACCTAGATTGTAGGTAAGTTGAAGACTGGTTTACCCTACAAATGATGAAACCTGAAGTTTCCCCTATTGTTAATAATAGCTGCTCTTCAGTGAGCCTTACCATGTTCCAGGCTTAGTATGAAGACGTTTCCACACATTAACTCCTTAAGTCTTCACCACAAATCGATGAGGCAGGTGCTGTTATTGTTATCTCTAATCAACTCAAAGAAAAACACACAACTTGACAGTTGTGAGTTTAAATTTATTCAGGGACCTTTCTGAGGACTACAGCCTGGAAGACAGCCTCTCAGTAGCCCCAGGGAACTGCTCTGAAGTGCTAAGGGAAAAAGGGGCTTATATATGACTTTTGGCTAGAAAATACATGCAACCATACATCTCAGTAAAAGATTACTGTTAGTCACAAAGAACAGATATCTCAAGTGAAGGATTTTAGTACTTTTCTATGTGTGGGAAGATGCAAGAATCTGGGTTCATTAAAATTCTTCCTGAGATACGCATCTATCTATGGTGCCTGTTTTTCTAGAGCACAGAGTGCCTCATCCTGTTTTTCATCCTGAGTTCCTCTCAGGGAGCTTGCTTGATCAGCAACTGCAGGGGCTACTGCTCTTAGCTTTTCTTTGTTTTATGCCTCCATTTTACAAACAAGGAAACTGAGGGAAATTTAGTGATTCAAGAGGTTCTGTAAATATTTGTTCAGTAAATAAGTCTGAGGATTTGTCCAAAGCCATAAAACTATGAAATAAAGGAGCTAAAACTTTTGGAGAGGGCAGGAAGGAAGGTGAGGACGGCTGTAGGAGAATTACTGGATATGAGCTTAATTGCTCTATCTGCTGCACTGCCTAAACTTGATTCTGTTTTCACTTAATAAAGAAGCACTAATTGTTTTTCTGTGTTTTTTTTTTTTTTTTTTTTTTAGTGTACATTAGGGTTTATTTTTGGCGCTATACATTCTGTGGGTTTGGACAAATGTGTAATAACGTGTCCACCATTAGCGTATCATTCAGTGTACTTTCACTGCCCTGAACATTCTCTCTGCTCTGCCTGGTCATGCCTCTCATAAACACAGGCAACCACTGATCTTTTGACTGTCTCCATAGTTTTGCCTTTTTCAGAATGTCATATAGTTGGAATCAAACTGTATGAGTCCTGTTCAGATTGGCTTCCCTCACTTATTAATATGCATTTATGTTTTTTCCATGTCTTTTCATAGCTTGATAGCTCATTTCTTTTGAGTGTTGAATAATAAATACTCCATTGTCCGAATGCACTGCAGTTTACCCATTCACCTATTGAAAGACATCTTGGTTGAAGAAGCACTCATTCATTTATAAAGGCTGTCTGTTTTTTTTCATTTGTTGTTATTTTTTAAATCTTTAAAAAATTTTTTTTCCATTATAGCTGGTTTACAGATTTCTGTCAGTTTTCCAACTGTACAGCATGGTGACCCAGTTACACATACATATACAGATTCGTCACAAGTGATTAGACATAGTTCCCGGTACTATACAGCAGGATCTCTTTGCTTTTCCATCCCAAAGGCAATAGTCTACAACTGTTAACCCCAGACTCCAATACCATCTCACCCTCTTGGCAACCACAAGTCTGTTCTCCAAGTCTGTGATTTTCTTTTCTGTAGAAAGGGTCATTTGTGCAGTATATTAGATTCCAGATAAAAATGATATCATATGGTATTTGTCTTTCTCCTTCTGACTTACTTCACTCAGTATGAGGGTCTCTAATTCCAACCATGTTGCTGCAAATGGCATTATTTTATTCCTTTTTATGGCTGAATAGTATTCCATTGTGCGTATATATACCACATCTTCCTAATCCAATCATCTGTCAATGGACATTTGTGTTGTTTCCAGGTCCTGGCTATTGTGAATAGTGCTGCAATGAACATGCAGGTGCAAGTGTCTTTTTCAAGGAAAGTTTTGTCTCGATATATGCCCAAGAGTGGGATTGCTGGGTCGTATGGTAGTTCTTTGTATAGTTTTCTAAGGTACCTCCATACTGTTTTCCATAATGGTTGTACCAGCTTACATTCCCACCAACAGTGCAGGAGGGTTCCCTTTTCTCCAAACCTCCTCCAGCATCTGTTGTTTGTGTACTTATTAATGATGGCCATTCTGACTGGTGTAGGGTGGTATCTTGTGGTAATTTTGATTTGCATTTTTCTAATCACCAGTGATGTCAAGCATTTTTTCATGTGCTTGTTGGCCCTCTGCATATCTTCTTTGGAGAAATGTCTGTTCAGGTCCTTTGCCCATTTTTCAGTTGGGTTATTGGCTTTTTTGCTGTTGAGTTATATATGTTGTTTGTATCTTTTAGAGATTAAGCCCTTGTCAGTTTTATCATTTGACACTATTTTCTCCCATTCTGTAAGTTGTCTTTTAGTTTTGTTTTTGGCTTACTTTGCAGTGAATAATCTTGTCAGCTTGTCAGCTTGATTAGTTCCCATTGGTTTATCTTTGCTTTGATTTCTGTTGCTTTGGGAGACTGACCTGAGAAAACATTTGTAAGGCTGATGCCAGAGAATGTTTTGCCTGTGTTTTCTTCTGGGAGTTTAATGGTGTCTTGTCTTATATTTAAGTCTTTGGGCCATTTTGAGTTTATTTTAGTTCATGGTGTGAGAGTGTGTTCTAGTTCCATTGATTTGCATGCAGCTGTCCAGGTTTCCCAGGAATACTTACTGAAAAGACTATCTTTTTTCCCATTTTGTGTATAAAGGCTGTCCTTTACCAAATCATGGACAAACCAGAACTATAGCCTGGGTATAAAAGTAAAACAAAGCACTTAAAAAAAAAAAGGTAAATTTCATTTTGGAGTTCCCATTGTGGTTCAGCAGCTTAAGAACCTGACATAGAGCCTATGAGGATTCAGGGTCCAACCCTGGCCTCGCTCAGTGGGTTAGGGATCTGGCATTGCTGCAAGTTGTGGCCTAGGTCATAGACACAGCTTGGATCCAGTGTTGCTGTGGCTGTGGCTAGGCCAGCAGCTGCAACCCCAGTTTGATCCCTAGCCTGGGAACTTCCACATGCCACAGGTATGACCATAAAAAAAAAAAAAAAAACGAAAAGAAAGAAAAAATTAAAAAAAATCAAAACTGCCTTATATTTCAATACTTACAGAGAAGCAAACATTTTGGAAACCTCTTTTTTTTGGGGGGGGGAGAATCCCCTTATTTAACCACTTTGCCACCTCATTTTCAATAGCCAGTGGTTTTGCTTTTGTTTGCTAAGCCAAAGAATAAGGCAGAATTATCTTGCTCCTATGGCTGGTGCTTCAACAGGAATGAAAACAATTCTTTGCTTACATCTAGAAAGCCAGTAGTGTCCTCCAGAGACAGAGATCCAAACAGGTGTGAGGTGCATTAAAGAGCTTCTAAATGTCACCTGAGTGGAGGTCCCAACTGTGGATGAGTAAGAATCCCACACCATCCTGGGTCCTTTGTTTTCAAGGCCTATCATAGACATTCTTTTCTGCAAGTGAATAATTTGAAGACCTTTCCATAGGTAAACAGTGTTTTCCAGTTGGAGCCGTTCTTCTCAGAAATTTACAGGGAACAGACTGAATCCTGTTCACTTTCTTTTATTAGGCAGACAATTTACATTTTATTATGAAAATGAAGTCTACAAACAAGATTACTTTATTAAATCACCACCTCCTCAGCTTTTCTTCTCTGCAGTAAGTATTCACTAAGATTTAACAAGCCTCCCACCAGCCTCTTGAGCGTTTTTTAAATCCTTTCTCTTCCTCTGATATTTAACTGAGATGCAAAATGTTTCCATTTTTCAGGCCTCTTGGAAAAAGCGTTTTTTCATTCTGTCAAAGAATGGGGAAAAGGGCTTTAGTCTTTCCTATTACAAGGACCATCATCATCGAGGGTCTATTGAAATTGATCGGTATGTATCCAATGACAAAACATTTATAGCAACAAATACTAACAAGTCGCATGCAAGTTAGAAAAAAAAATTAGAAAACGTGTTAATTTGTAGAACCAAGAATCCCACTGAAATAAGAATTTTGTAATTAAGTTTCAGGCTTAACAAAGTATTTTTAATCAGTGATAAACTGGAATCTAAACTTATTTTCTGAAACTATTGGACAGCTTTCAAAGTATTGATCAAACAGATCTAAAGTTTTAGCCAATTTGACTCTTAATAAAAAAAAAAATTAGTTTCCTTCCTAAGTTTGTTTTTGCACCTGTTTAATACTTTACATACAACAGAAATTCCAGGGTAGAAGTTGGCATAAGTAGCCATGAAAAAATGCAGTCTGTACAGAAGATGTTCAAATGCCACCCTGATGAAGTGATGTCCATCAGGACCACGAACAGGGAATACTTCCTCATTGGCTATGACAAGTAAGTAATAAGATAACACACAGGGTCTTCTATGTGCAAAATAGAAAGCAAACACATGGAGTTCCCATCATGACTCAGCGGTAATGAACCCAATGAGTATCCATGAGGATGTGGGTTCCATCCCTGGCCTCACTCAGTTGGTTACAGATCTGACGTTGCCACGAGCTGTGGTGTAGGTTGCAGATGCAGCTCAGATCGGCATTGCTGTGGCTGTGGCACAGGCCAGCAGCTACAGCTCCTATTTAACCCCTAGCCTGAGAAGTTCCATATGCCACAGGTGTGGCCCTAAAAAGACCAAAAAAAAAAAAAAAACCCCAAAACCCACAAATATTCTAAACCAATAGACAATAAACGTGCTTTGACTTGAAACTCATGGCCACAGCCTTAAACACTGTCTTGGCTGTCTTCATTATGGGTTAAAATACCTTGACAAGTCACAGTATTCATTTTCTAGGGTTGCCATTACAATGTACCACAAACTGAGTGGCTTAGAAAAACAGAAATGTATTGTCTTGATGTCCTGGAAGCTAGGAGTCTGAAATCAAGATATCACAGATCATGGTTCCTCTGAAGGTACTAGAGAAGATCTGTTCCAGGCTTCTCTACTCACTTCTTGTTCCTTGGCTTGCGTCAGCATAACTCCAGTCTTGACATGGCATTCTCCTAGGTTCAAGTCTCTGCATCCAAATTTCTCCTTTTTATAAGGATGCTAGGCGTATGGGATGAGGACGCCCTACTCCAGTAAGACCTCATCTTAACTCATTACATCTGCAACAATCCTCCCTGATATCCAAATAAGGCCACCTTCTGAGGTACTGAGGACTGGAATTTCAACATATGAATTTAGGGGAGGGGACACAGTTCAACTCATAACAATCACTATCACCCCAGATGCATTTTATGTAAAAGACCCAAATGCACATACATCTGTATAAGCTACATATACAGGTAGGGAGGGGCTCTGCTCCTCCCTAAAGGAGTCTTTGGTTTTTAAGAGGGGCTCCTGGGTGCTGGAAAAAGATGTCTGGAGTTCCGGCCGTGGCTCAGCAGAAACGAGTCTGACTGGCATCCATGAGGATGCAGGTTCGACCCCTGGCCTCACTTGGTGGGTTAAGGATCCAGCGTTGCCGTGAGCTGTGATGTGGGTCTGAAGATGCGGCTTGGATCCGGCGTCGCTGCGGCTGTGGGGTAGGCCGGCAGCTACAGCTCCGATTCAACCACTAGCCTGGGAAATTCCATATGCCGTGGGTGCATCCCTAAAAAGACCAAAAAAAAGGGACGCCTAATGGATTTTTTATAGATGATTATCTGCTTGACAGAGAGGCTCAAGTTGGGGGAGGAAGCTGTGCAAAGGAGGCTACAAATGCTTAAACCAAAAGATGAAGAAACTTGATCTGTTGCAGATCAACCCCAAGGCAAAAAGCTTACTTTTCAACTGTCATGAGAGTCCATAGAAAAGAAGACGTGGTTTATATAAATTCGTTCAAACACATACATTCCTTAAAGGGAGGCACACCTGGATAGCCACACAAAATACTGCTGACAGGTTAAAGGACCGCTTAAGAACACAAAAGACATCCGTGTCAAAGCCAGAAGCTCCAGACCCTGTGATTATTACTGTTTCTTTCCACTTCTCTTCCTATTTCGATGTGCTTTCTTCCCAGAGGTGGCATGAGGGTTAATTCTAGTTTGTGAGCATGGAGGTGGTGAGGAGCCGGGGGTGTTGAAGCTACTTGGGGAAAAATCCTTACTTGCCTGGTACCTACTCCCACTGCCTGCTCCAACCTTATTAAAATGAATCCTTTGGTTCAAAAGGAGCGCAGGTGCCATTGTTGCCACATGCCAGCTGAAAATGTATTCCTGTCCACAGGGAGAAGATTAAAGACTGGGTCTCCTTCTTGTCATCACTCTGCTGGGATGTAAAAGCAGCACGCCACAATGCAGAGGTGACTCTACATCACTAATGAAATAACAGGGCACCTGAACACACCCCTCTTTCACAAGGAAACAATGCAAGCCTTTTTTTTCCCCCTCCTTAGCAACTGGCATTAATACAAGGAATAAATAAGCGAGAAAATGTACATCTTTGTTATTTTTATGATTAACAATAGAAAAGAGTACTTTAGTGTTTTTCAAGAGAGCTAAAGTACAGACACTTCAGATTTTCATTATGGGGGTAGAGGGAGTGAGTTAACTGTGGCATTTTTTAATAGTAGCTGAAACTATAATATTGTCCATCATTGTTATTCAAGGTACATAATAGCTACCTTTTGAATAAGTCCAAGGTGGTTTCTGTAAAAATGCTTTTCATCTCTCGTATATTCCATATGATGTTTCTTTGATGTAAGTGCTAGCAATTTTAAGTTGTTTACTTACTTCCTAAGAACCTTTGCTAATTTATATTGTCTTTCTTAGGACAGACCTTTATAAAGGAAACTTTGGCCTCTAGGTATCATGTTGACATGTTTTCTGGGGTTTTATATGCTTTCAGCAAAAGCAGAGGCCAAGAAGGGGAAAGCAAAGTGTGTCCACAAGTACCCAAATGATTAGAGCAAAGCGGTGGGGTACAGAGGGACCCAGGGTTGAAAAGACAAGTGGAAAGAAACTCAGGGCAAGTGGAAATGACCAGGCTGGGAACAAGAGAGAAATGAGATCAGCTCTTATCTTAGATGGAGAATGCTGGCAAGCAGTATAAATGTTAGAGGTCAAAGATCGAAAGCAGCCTCATGATGAGGCTGATGCTTCTTTCCAGACAAGGGATCAGCCATGCCCTGATCAGCCATGCCCTGATTCCATGCCTTTTTTTTCATAAGCAGGAGAAATTTGCATCGGATGATAAAAGGCCCATTTCAGACCCCAGCCCTCTCCATGGTCCTTCCTGCAAACCAGAGGCTGTCAGCACTACCACACCAAGAAAGAGTCTTCCACCAGACATGGTAATCAGTCTGATTACCTCTCTCTCTCTCTGACCTCTCTCTCTCAGGGCACCATGCCTAGGAGCCAGCTGATGCCTCGAAAGGCAATATATAGAGTTCCCATTGTGGTTCAGGGGGTTAAGGACCCGACATATTATGGGTGAGCAAGTGGGTTCGATCCCTGGTCTCGCTCCGTGGATTAAGGATGTGGTATTGCTGTGAACTGTGGTGCAGGTCACAGATGTGGCTAGGGTCTGGCTATGCTGTGGCTGTGGTGTAGGCCAGCAGTTGCAGCTCCAATTTGACCCTTAGCCTGGGAATTTCCATAGGCTATGGGTGTGACCATAAAAAAAGAAAAAAAAAAGAAATATATTTGATACCTTCCTCAAAGCCTAACCCACTATAAGAATGACTCTTGGTCCCAGTATTTATCCTATATTTAGTCTGTTTCCTCTACCACAATGAGCCTTACCGCTTGCCCTGCCTACCTGTAAATGTATTCATTAATTTTGGATGCTCTTCAGTCTGCATCCAGGTATGTCCAGTGGAGATTCCTCTCCAGGTGAATAAGCCTGGCTGGCAGCATCTTCCTTCCTTTTCACCCACAGGACACAGAGGACCTCTGTAAAAAAAATTCCCCAAACTTGATTTTCTGCCATATCATCTGTACTCCTGAGGGCAAAATTAGAGTTCTGACTAATAATTTCCTATATTTACCCAGAGCAGTCTTGCTTCTGTGTGTGTGTGTGTGTGTGTGTGTGTGTGTGTGTGTGTGTGTGTGTTGGGGAGGGGGCTTCAACCTCATTTCTTGTGAAGTCCTTTTGAGGAAAAAATGATAATGCATCTGCCCTTGAAAGTGATTTGTGGAGTTTCTGTCATGGTGCAGCAGAAACAAATCCGACTAGGAACCATGAGATTGTGGGTTCAATCCCTGGCCTCACTCAGTGTGCTAAGGATCCGGCATTGCCGTGAGCTGTGGTGTAGGTTGCAGATGTGGCTCAGATTTGGCGTTGCTGTGGCTGTAGCACAGGCCGGCAGCTGTAGCTCCGATTAGATGCCTAGCCTGGGAACCTCCATCTGCCATGGGTGAGGCCCTAAAAAGAAAAAGAAAAACAAAGAAAAAAAAAGGGAAAGTGATTTGTAATTGACTCTCAGCTCTCTCAGATTTGCAGTCTTCCCAAGTTTGGATATTATTAACAAATGGGCTGTGTTGTTTTCGCCTTCTATGGATACTATTTTGTCCCTTAGAGGTGTAAACACTGACTTTCCCTTTTCCCTGGGTACCAAGCACATCTTATTAGGTTGTAGTCTCTTGTTTTATCTAGCTGGAAGCTCTCCAACTATTTTAAAAGCTTTTAGGGACATATCA
This sequence comes from Catagonus wagneri, assembly GCA_004024745.2. NCBI lineage: Eukaryota > Metazoa > Chordata > Mammalia > Artiodactyla > Tayassuidae > Catagonus > Catagonus wagneri. Next base: position 16,438,741 of record PVHT021183705.1, on the reverse strand, counting down.
AATGCACCAGGCCAAATACTTCATTTGGTATTTGTAGGAAAGCTGGTAGGAAATGGTGTTAAGAAGGATCACTGTTTTCAGCAGATGCCTCTTGCTTTTCACTCCTAATAGCCCATCTCCCTAAAGATAATATTATGGGTCATCTTTGGAGTTCCCGTCATGGCGCAGCGGTTAACGAATCCGACTGGGAACCATGAGGTTGCAGGTTCGATCGCTGGCCTTGCTCAGTGGGTTAAGGATCCGGCGTTGCTGTGAGCTGTGGTATAGGTCGCAGACGTGGCTCAGATCTGGCATTGCTGTGGCCATGGCATAGGCCAGTGGCTACAGCTCCGATCCGACCCCTAACCTGGGAACCTCCATGTGCCACTAGTGTGGCCCTAAAATGACAAAAGACAAAAAAAAAAAAAAAGGGTCATCTTGCTTTTTCACACTATATATTCCAATCCAGTTATTTTTCTGTTAGCTCTGGTCAAGAGTATCATCTGTTTTGTTGGATGTTGCTGCTATTGTTGTTATAATTAAGTGGGAACCCTTCTTCATCCCCAACTTGGCATGACCTGGCTCCATGAACTGTCAGCTAAAAAAACTGAACACTATTTAAGTACGACTATTTTTTAAAAATCACTCTTTCAAGGACTTCCTAGAGAATATTCAGGTTTTTTTCACCCCCCTCCCCGCTTTAAGGCATTTTTCTTGGAATAACTGAATTGTGCTTTTAACAATTTTCCTGTCAGGCAAAGTAGCTACTTTGTAGAGTGTCCTGTATCTGTTGGGGAGCAGAGCATGAATTCCCTGAATCTAGATCACCTGGAAGCCAGTAATTCATATTATCACAGGATCGGTGCTACAAAGTTGCATTGCTTTGCAAACAATAGAAGCATATGAGCAGAACACAAAAGAGGACTATTGAGAAGAAAGAGAAAATTGCAGTGACTTGTCCTCAGGCTAATTACCTTCTCAGTCAGCACTGGATGAAAACTAGAAAAGATGAGGGTGCAGGATTCTGAATACCACCCACCAAAGCCAGCCACTTGTTGCAGCTGCCAGTAGTAGAGAAAAGCCTGAAAGATAGGCTTGTATTTTTATATTACTAGTGATGATCCTGACGCAAGAGTCACGTTCAGGTTGTATGGGCTTCTGGATATAACCTTGGAATGTCCTCTGGTGCTCTCAACCTGATTAATCTGTCATGTATTTCTTAGAAAACATGTGGTTTAATTCTGTCTCTTGCAAAGAAAAAGCATTAATTCTGTCTCCATCTCTTTATTCAGCATTTAATGGAAACAAATTCTGCAGGACTCAGACAAGCTCATCTACCACATGATTTCTTATCAGAGACCACTCAAGATATGAAAGAAGAGAGTCATTATCTTAATCCTCGAAGTATTCTTTTAGAGGTAACCCCCTTCTGTGCATTAGTCACTTATTCCTTCTGCAAATATGTACTGAACCCCTGCTATGCACTGTGCCTGGGACACAAGGCTGGGTTCAGTGGAGCACAGAGCGGGGGGGTCAGACACAGGTGATGCGCTCCCGGTGTGGACACGTTCATAGGAACCCACTTTAGTAGGAACAAGACAGAAAGGGCTCCACGCTGAAGAGAGTTGCCTGTAAAATGCTCGGAGCGTATAAGGGTTGGTAGTTGTGGGTGGGTGGGCTAACTTCCAGACAGAAGTCTAGGGGAGGTTCCATGGAGATGACATTTGACCATATTTGATAGCAAAATTGGCACGTGAGGGATTGGCTTGGGGAGACTTTTGCATTCTGGGCAGAAACAGTAAGACCCTTGGGTGATAAATTGTGTGGTGCCTACCAAGCAGTCTGTTGATCAACTGAAAGCCCCTACTGAGCGCCTTCTGTGTGCTCCTCCCGTATGGTGCTGGGTGTGGTGGCTGCCGTGAAGGACCTGATATCCCACTTGCCTCAGGGCTCACAGTCTTATCACTTTATACCTGACGATGTTCCACCAGAGGCGTGGTTGGAGTGCTCTGGAAGCAACAGAAAAAGGACAGATTTTCTGTCTCCACTGCAGTCCGAGAAGCCTTCAAGACACAACACGACATCTGATACATATATGATGAATGGTTTAGTTGAGCTCTAACTTAGCACGAGTGAGTGGCATATTGGGGAGGTAGGGGGACAAGGGCCAGACCGCCATGGATCTTGAACGTCAAGTTGACTTCATGGTCTAGGCAACACAAGAGACAGTGATGGCTTCTCAGGAAGTGGAAAAGCTGACTTAACTTCTGGTACTGTTAATTGAACAGCTATATTTGAGGTGGACAGTAGAGAGAAAAAAATGGAAAAGAGAGGTGGGAGGACAAAATGGGGAGGGTGCAGCACTTCCCAAATGGGATTTGCAATAGGATGGTGATGCACTTTCACACAAAAGAAGAATTGTAGGGTCAAAAAAAAAATCTGGAAATATCAAATCATAGTACATTACACAGGCTTCTTACCTGCAGAATTCTCAGAGCTTTTCATATATGGTAGTGCATTATTAATAACCAGGCAGGATACAACACACAGCATTTCCTTTGACCACAGGACCCTTCTTTCACTAAAACTATTTTCATGCCAGTCTTCTCTGAGCCACAGTGAAGGCAACTAGTCTTACCTGACAGTCCAACCTACCAGTCAGGTGGTACTGAGCACCAGCTCTATGCCTGGCATTTGCCAGGTACTTTATGGGATGCAAAGCCTAGCAAAGCAGATCAAGGCAAAAAAGCATTGCAAAAATTAAGTACAAAGCTAGGCCATAGAAGTTCAAAGAAGGGAGAGGCTGGCCAGTGGCTAAGGTGATCAGAGGGGCCGTGGGACCTCAGGCCGGGCCTGAACACAGCTTCTTAAGACAGAAGAGAAAAGGGAACAGTTGAGGTGAAGAAAATCAGAGGAAAATTGGCACTAGAAGAGCACCGTTTGTAGGGGGCATAGTGGGAAGACTGGCTTGACTGGACCGAAGCGTTCCAATGATAGTTAGTGTTTAATCTGTAAGGCAGGCAATCGGAAGTCCTTAGGGTTTTTGAGAAACCATTGCTCCAGATGACTTATTCTCCCCTGGGAGAGCCCCAGGGGACAGTATTTTCTAGCAGCGGTCCAGCCCCTTGAAGCAGCTTGACTGCCTATGAGCAGAGCAGCGTGAGGCCAGCCCTGCCTTGAGTCAGAGCCTTTGACCCAGTCAGGGGGTGTGATTCTACAGTAGCGTCAGTTGGGAAAAGAAGTTCCTGTCATTAAGGGCCTAATGAGGAGACAGAAAAATAGGTAGCAGTGCAGCCCAATAGAACACTGTGTCAGAAGCGTGGGGAATCCGGGAGAAGAAAAGAGACTCAGAATCTGCCAGAAGCTTCCTAGGTTCATTCTGCCACAGGGAGCACCATTGTTCATCCCACAGAAGATGTACTTACTGTTTTTGAGCCCAGAGTCATCGTGTAGGGGGTGAAAGGGTAGCCTGCCTATTGGTAGACTCGCCTCCTAATGTCTATTTCTGTCTCTAGTTGGATAAAATTATTGCTGCCAGTGATTCGGGCAAATCCCTTGAACCCGGTGAAACCCTTGAACCTGGTAGTGAAACCCTTGAACCCGGTAGTCCAGACAACAGGACTGAGCGCCATTACATGTCCATGAAATCCTGGTAAGTAAAACTGCAATACGTTCAAATTTCGATCTTAGCTAAAGTGCTGGGGCTAAGAATGATTGCTGCCAGTTCACTGAAATAGTTGATATCATAACACAAAAGCATTACCATAGGCCAAGTTCAATAGTTATTTAGTCATCTCAAAACAAGAAAAAGTGAGAATGGTTTCTCTACCGACAGAAAACCATTAGTGACGCCCCCAGGACATGTCCTGTCTCCTGGGGTAGTTGCTTTCTATTTTGCATTGATGTCTCTCACGCTCTCACTTTTGTCTCCAAACCTTTCCAATGTAAAGGACTATTTTGACTCCATTATCCATTTTTAGAAGGAAAGTTTATTGGATTTGATTCTAACGGTGGCTATGATTCCGAAGGCTGGACATACTTCAAAACCTTGTTAGCTTTCAAGTGGCTGTTAGCTTCTTAAATTTGATTCACACACTGTGGAAAAATGTAAATAGACATGCTAAAAAAGGGTTTGTGGGAGTTCCTGTTGTGACTCAGTGGCTTGAGAACCTGACATAGAGTCTGTGAAGATGTGGGTTCGATCCCTGGCCTCACTCAGTGGGTTAAGGATTTAGTGTTGTTGCTGCAAACTGCGTTGTAGGTTGCAGATGTGGCTGGGATCCAGCGTGGCTGTACCTGTGGCATAGGCCGGCAGCTGCAGCTCCGATCCAGCCCCTAGCCTGGGAGTTTCCATATGCCACAGGTGTGACCCCAAAGAGAAAAAAAAATTCAGGATCTATCACAACATTGTAAATCACTATACTTCAATAAAACATTAAAAAAAAAAAAAAAGGTTGTGTTACCTTCTTATACTCTAGTCTTTTCAGCGAGACGTCCCAGGAGTCTGCTGGTAGCAAAGAAGAATCCCAGACCGTTGCAGAGATCCCAGATGGGGAGCTTGACCTGAGAGGACAAGGTTCAGGAACGAGCTCGTGTCTTTCACCTGCCAGTGCGGAAGCACAGACCACAAATGACAAAAAGGGGTCGGCCTCGCTAACTGTTGTGCAATTGTCTATATTAATCAAGTAAAGTTCTAATTTCTAAAACTTTCTGGGCTCATGGAGCAAGGCAGCCTTCCTTCTGTACTCAGAATTCAGATTTTAAGGTAGTTCCTAAAAATTGCCAAGTCAGCCAAGAAGCTGACCAGTTTCACCTTCTCTCTAATGTGGTGGCCAAGGACAGTGAGTAACAGAGCTGGAAGCAAAGTGGTCCCCTGGGCTGCGGGTGGCATTTTCAAATACTTTAAACATTCTCCATTAGCTAGTCTTTCAGGTTTTGGAACCTTGGATGACACTGATCTGGGTAGCATGTCACCCAGCTTTTACTGTTAAAATTATGGGCATGCCAGCCACTTGCGGTTTGGTTATAGACTAGGAAGGGGAACATTGAGGTTTTAAATGATACCGAGAACTTTTGATGAGACTGTTCTCAAGTTTAACTCTTTTCAGTGTCTTCTTCTGTGAAGAAATGTGCAAACTGATATGACATGTAATCAGCTTAGTCCACTGTCCATCATTATTACCACATCCCAGGAGGGGTGCATGGGGTTAATGAGTAACTTAAATTCATATTCTCCTCCAAATGTTTTGGACAATCTTTAACTGGGAAATGCCATCTCAGATGTCAGAGTCCAAAGTCACTCAGAGAGTGTAGTTCAGAGCCAGAGCCAGTTGCCTGACTTTTGCAAACATCTTATCTCATAGTAACATCCCGGATGAAAGCCAAGTGGAGACACTGAACGTGTTCCTTTCTTCTGCTGACATCATAAACTATCTTGCTCTCAGAGAAGCTGCAGGACGGATATGGTAGGTAGCAGATTTGATGGTTATTGATTAGAAATGGGGTTGGATGATGCAAAGGAAACAGTTATATTTTGAAGCACTCTATATGACAAAACTGATGGGAGAACTAGGACTCTTGTGTTGCAGTTGTCACACACGGCCTTTGATGGAGGCAGAAATAAGGATGCTATTGTATAGGAGAGTCAGCAGGAAGTGGGTGGATATGGGAGGACCCAGAAGTCCAGGAAGCAGCAAATTTCTGATTTCTTGAAAGTGAGGAAAATACATCTGGTCCAAGAAAATCATTGCCAATCAAGGATTAGTGAGTTTTTGATGAATGAGCAAAGTTAATGAGGTCAACAAGGATCTAAGATCTAAAAGAAAGAGGCACATCAGGGCTGAAGACTTCCAGACTCCGGCTAAAAACCTGCTGGTCAGGGACTTGGACATAGAAGACTGTGTGGAAGAGAATTTTCTTAGAGTGATCACTGTTTATTTGCTCCTACATTCTTTTAAAGACTTTGTAATCCATTTTGATGGAAGCTTACAGTTTTTTAAGGGAGGAAAGCTTGTTAATGTGAAGGAAACGTTACCTATCAATTACAAGTTCTGTAAGACAGCAGGAACCCCAACCTTCCATTTCTCCAAACTTCCCACAATCTGTCTCAATAAATATTAGACTGAAACTGTGGCATCCTCTGTGCCTGAGATTCCTCATCCTTAATTCACTGATTTGTTCATTAGCTATTCATTGTGTAATGACCTTGTGCTCACTTTTGATAAGTACTTAGCACCTTCTGTTTATGGGCAATACTACAAAAAGTTTTTTAAGGTGGTACCGTATTTCTGGGGTCTCACAGCCTAGGAAAAAGACAGCTACATAAACAAGTACCTATAAAATGCATTTTATTTAAATGTGCAATAAGTGAGGTGATTACACAATGCAATAGAAGCCCAGGGGCAGGAGAGTTTAATTAAAGGAAGTGTGACGTAGGAGGGCTTCGTAGAGGTATTACTGTTGGAACTAGACTTTGGAGGAAGGGTCTGACAATGATAGAGGAAAGAATATTCCAAATAGAAAAAGGAGTTCATTGTTCCCATTGTGACTCAGCAGATTAAGAACCCAACATTGTGTCTGTGAGGATGTGGGTTCAATACCTGGCCTTGCTCAGCGGGTTAAAGATCTGGCATTGCGGTAAGCTGCAGCGTAGGTCGCAGATGCAGCTATGATTTGATCCCTGGCTTGGTGGGAACTTCCATATGCCATAGATGCGGCTAGGAAAAAAAAAAAAAGGAAAAGGGGTTAGACTGCTTCAGATGTGATGCAAACTAGCTAAAGAAACTAGTAATAGTAGCAGTAGACTAGTGTGAGGAGCCCCCGCTCCCGCCCCCACCATGTCTCCATCTGGGCCCTGCACTCCCAGCAAGTACTTCTCACACTTATGTTGGATGCTGTATTGCAGTGTGGCTCAGTGGGAAGGCCCCCCACGCCTGGGATGCTTATTTTTTCATGGAGATCACCTTTTGGCTGTGAATGACCTGAGGCCCCGGAGCCTGGAGGAGGTTTCTCTGTTTCTCAGCCGGTCCATCCAGAGGGAGGTGAGTCCTGCTGACTGGCCCCTGGCTGGGGCCGAAGAGGACCAAGATCAAGGTCCCGGGTGGTATCTGAACTGTACTCTAAAGACAAATGAGACTCTTCCGTCCTCAGCCAGCGCATGTAACTAAGAGAATAATGCCTGGAAATAACTTCATACGAGAAGTACAAATGACAAAAATGTTATTTTAGGACCCTTTTAAAGAGCAGTATTTGGAGGGACCACGGGGCTAGGAGACTGAACAGATGGATTCAGGGCCTCAGACACAGCATGATGTGGCAAAAAAAGACCTCGCGCTGGAATCGGGCAGGTGCAGAGTTTACATCCCACCTGCCTTAACCAAACTGTGTCTCAGTTTTCTCTTCGGTAAAATTAGGGAGAAGGATAATACTGGTTATTGGAGAATTAAATGAGACAATATATGTGACATGCCTGTAACAGTGATGGGCACATATTAGGTGCTCAATTTAATTACTAGTACTTTTACTTCTGCTATTGGCTGAAGAGTGCTGAACAGGTTTAGCTTCTTTTTAAAGTTGTTTTAATGATTTTTGTTTTTTTCCATTATGGTTGGCTTACAGCTTTAGCTTTTTAAGCCTCCGTTTCCTGATCTCAGACACTGACACACCCTCCTCACAGGGTCACTGTAAGAATTCTGCCTCGCATGTGACTATATACTGAATGTGATGCACATTGTTAAAAGGCTCGCTGTGCTTCTGGCTATTAGTACCTTCTCCGTATTTTTAATACCTTTCTTGATCTGTTTTTATTTTTGAAGAGCCACATGACCTTGGAAAAACCACTTCCTTCTCTGACAAGTGATTTTCTGCTTGTTTTTTTCTTTCCTCAGTGAGAGGGTTGTTTTTCAAACTATACTTATTGGACCCCTAAGATGGGGCAGGAGGAGAGGAGAGGGAAAGGGACACCTTCAGAACTTCAACTAGAGAGAGCGTGAATGTTTATTTTATTTTATTTTTTTGACATTGGAATTTCCTGTTACTTCACCTTGAGGAAGTAGTAACTGGCTTACAATTGCTGAAAGCCAGTGTCCTGGATAATCTATCAAGTTTCTTCCAGTTACGAGAATTTGTAATTACAGAAGATAAGTATAGATTGTGGTTGTCTAATCTCTTCTGTATCACACGGTAACCTTGTTGGTTAGACAAATGGCACTACCTCTACTATCTAAATGGGGAAACGGGAGTTCCCGTCATGGCTCAGCTGGTAATGAACCCCACTAGTATCCATGAGTACGCAGGTTTGATCCCTGGTCTCAATCAGTGGGTTAAGGATACAGCATTGCCCTGTGAGATGTGGTTAGGTTGCAGATATGGCTCAGATCCCGAGTTGCTGTGGCTGTGGTGTGGGCCTGCAGCTGATTTGCCCTCTAGCCTGGAAGAAAGGAAGGAAGGAAGGAAGGAAGGGGAGAAAGACAGAAAGACAGAAAGGAAGGAAGGAAGAAAGGAATGGAGGGAGGGAGGGAGGAAGGAAGGAATGGAGGGAGGAAGGGAGGGAGAACGGAAGGAAGGGAGAAAGGGAAAGAAAGGAAGGTACTAAGAAGGAGTGAGTTGTCTAAGATACATAAATAGTATCAGAGCAAGGACTCATTCATTCACTCGCCATCTATTGAACATCTGCTGTGTGCTGGATCCTCTGCTAGGACCTAGAGCTATGAAAATGGCCTCAGCTTGAGCTTAAGGAGCCTACAGATTAGTGGATAAAACAGCTATGTTATGTGCTAGTGACAAGCACGCTGTGTGCCTTGAGAGACGAGCAGAGGGCCCTGGGATCTAGAGGAAGCATGAAATTGATTTGAGGGAGGCCAGAAAGGGGTCTCAGGGAAGGGGATGCTTGGCTTGGGTTCTGAAGACCAGGGTAGGAGTTTGTGTGGTGAACAAGATGGAGCCTTCGGGGGTCCAGCCCAACAATCTAGTGACTGTAATGTATTTCCTCTGCCAAAGACCCACACTGGGGCCAAGTGCTGAATATAAACTTCTGAAAGTTACCAAACAATACTCTGATCCAAAGACCCAGGCATCAGCTCCGAAGCCAAGAAAAGGGTTTTTGCCTGGGTTGGGACCCAGGAACTCCGCCTGGGTGTCGCTGACTACAGTTTATCAAGGCAGCCTTCTAGACTGTGGAATCACTTACATGTAAGGGGCTGACAGCATTTCTCCTGTGTTCATCCTGCCAGAGGCTTTGCTCCTAGATAACTAGATGCTGTTGAGAAATATGAGGTGTTCACCAACGTGCTTATTGGAAGTCCAAAAAATTCCCCCACTTGCCCACCCCTGCCACTCCTGACTTATTTCTCTTTTTTTACATATTTATTTATTGTTAAAACAATTTTTATTATAGTTGATTTACAATGTTCTGCCAATTTTTGCTGTACAGTAAAGTGACCCAGTGGTGTGTGTGTGTGTACATTTTTTTTCACATTATCCCCCATCAGGTTCCATCACAATTTATTTCTTTATGTTAAAAATGAATATCTGGTCTTTTAAAAAATTCTAATACCTGACCCCTAGATGGGAAAAGAATGTTGGAAAGAGGATGCTATGACAGCCAAGGGCCCCTAATATTTTAGAGCAGCTGAACCAGGCAGATGTACTTTCCTTCCTTGAGAATGAGGTTGAGTTGAGAGAAACCAAAATTGAGGCTGAGTGTGGGGTAGGCATGGGGAGGGGAGAGAATGGGAGATTTTAAAAGGTGGGAGAGAAGACGTGCAGGTGAGGGGGAGGAAGTGCTGGATTGTAGGAGAAACAAACAGGAGGTTCATTTCCTCCCAGTTTTGTCAGGGGTTAGTCCTGACTGGTGGATTTGTTTGGGTTATCCAGTTGCAAGAGGCCTTTTAATTCTTGGGTACAAATGGGCCCATCTGGGCACCATGGGTGTTCTCTGGAATTTTCCCTGAAGGCTCAGGCCCATGGATGCCAGAGAATAAAAGTCCATCTTCCGCCTGAACGTGTAAGTCATTCTGGCTTCCTCCAGCCCAGATTTTCTTCAAAACTGAGCTTCCAAGGGTAAGAAGGAAGACAGACTGAGACTGAGAACACACCACCCTGAGGATAATCTTTAGTCATTTCGTGTTCTTTTTGCGTTTTAGAAAGTAAAACTCACCATTGGTCGGATCCCAAATTCAGAGAAATTCCATGCTGTAGCCTGTACGTGCTCCTTAAAAGATCAAGGTGTTGTACCTTCTCAGCTGGATACATCTGCACTGGAGAAGATACTGAAGAGGAGTCCAGCCCTTAAAAAGGGTCAGCAGAAAGAAGCTGCCGAATAACATGCTGGGATCCATTGCCACCAATCCAGGACAGCCCCAGACTCTGCTGAGCTCTGCCACTCACTGCTGTGTGATAGGAGGCAAGTCAACGCATCTCTCTGAACTTCTCCATCTGCATCTTAACAATGGGAATAACCATCCCTTCTCCGGCTATTGCAACAGGGCTATTGAGAGGACCAGGGGGGGTAATGCTGATGGAGCGTAGTGAAAATATAAGGCTTCTTAGCTCAGGTTTTATCCCAAACACCACAGACAGAGATTGGGTAAGTTTCTCATCTAAAATGTGCTTTGCGTTTCTGTGAGGTCATGGTCTCCATCATCTCTTTGTTAAAGAATGGACCGTTGGAAGTACTCATTCCAGGAAGGCAAGATTCCCGAGAGAGATGTGATACCACATCTGACTTCCCAGCCACTTACTATGTCCAGAGCCCAGAGTGCTGAGCCACACAGGGGGCTCTTGGAATCAACGATTACCTTGTATCCTTAAAGATCCAGTAACTGTTGTAGAAGTTGAAGCAGTTTTAAGGTTATAACCAGCAAAGATCTGTTTGCTGCACAAGTAATAAGAGAGTCACCTAGCACATCTAAGTTTGAAAGGTCTTTTTTTTTTTTTCCTTTTGTCATTTTATGGCCGCACCCGTGGCATGTGGAGGTTCCCAGGCTAGGGGTCTAATCGGAGCTGTGGCCACTGGCCTGCGCCGCTGCCACAGCAACGCAGGATCCGAGCCGCGTCTGCAACCTACATCACAGCTCACGGCAACGCCGGATGGTTAACCCACTGAGCAAGGGCAGGGATCGAACCCGTAACCTCATGGTTCCTAGTCGGATTCGTTAACCACTGCACCACGACGGGAACTCCTAAGTTTGAAAGGTCTTAACTAACTGATGCATTAAATAATTGATCCTTGAAGGCTGAAGGAATCAAGTCTTTTTTCATAAGTAAAAAAAAAAAAAATGCAGAGAACTAAAGGATGAATCAAATCAGGGAATGACAGAGCCAAAGAGGGCTTCGAAAAATAGATCTTAATGTGTTGCCATTTCACGGGGGAGAAAACCAAGGCCTCACACATTTAATGATACCCTTTCTTTGTGGGTTTCATAGCTTGTTAGTGGCAGAATCCAGAATTTAAAACCAGCTCTAAGAAACAGATGTCCTGGATCTTCACTTGGTATTTGTATTTAGATTTGAAAAGACCTCCAGCACATACATGAGACACTTAAAGACAGTTCACATTCTCTTATCTAAATTGCATAGAAAGTATTAAAAACTTTTCATTTGCATGTCTAATTGGACCTACTGTTTCTTTTCTTTCTTTCTTTCTTTCATTCTTTCTTTCTTTCTTTTTTTTTTGCTGGATTGGAGTTAAGACTACTTTTTTAACAGTTTTACTGAGATATAATTGACATACAACAGTGTACTAGTTTAAGGTACACTATATAATGATTTGATATGTGAAATTTGACCTACTGTTTCTACCTCTAGAAATCTGTCTTACAGCAGTACACACAGAGAAACACATAGATGTCTGTATAAAAAAAAGAATCTTTGGGGATTGCTTAATTATGATGGCTTCATATACTTGAACATTCTGCAGATGTTCAGCATTTTACATCTAGGATTAATAAAGATGGTCACAACATATTAAGAATGAAGGAAGAGTTCCCTGGTAGCTCAGTGGGTTGAGGATCCAGTGTTGTCACTGCTGCAGCTCAGGTCAATGCTGTGCGTGGGTTCGATCCCTGGCCTGGGCTGTTCCACATGTCATGAGTGGGTGCAGCCAAAAAAAAAAAAGAAAGAAAAGAAAAAAACAGACAAAGAAGCAAGTTGCAGTACAGTAGGTATAACATCATCCTGCTTTTATAAAAATAAACGATTAGTGTTGGTGTATATCAAATTTTCCAACCGCAATCAGGGAGAGAAATCACAGAACACAGGACTCCTGGCTCCCACCCATGCTCTCCCCAGTACAGTGAGGGCGGAGAGCCTGTTCTTGGCTGCCCTCTCTTCATTCCAGAACATTCTACCTGCAGCTGAACCACCTGAGGTACTTGTGATGAAGGTCCTGCTCTAGGGGCTTCTCCCACAGGAGTGGTTTGTTCCCCCAAAGGAAAGTCTCAGGTAGGTTTCCAGGTCTTCCCAGACCCAAAGGTTCTGGTTCAGTAGATTTGGCGTGGGGCCCTGGAATCTGCATTCTAATGACCACTCCCAGGTGACTGGACTGCAGGTGGACCAGGAAGCACTTTGGGGGAGCATCACCCCCCAGGATCACAGGGAGAGGTACATGTGTCTTCTGAGAAGCTGCAGAACACGGAATATGCCCATAGGCAGTTTTGAAAACAAGGGCTCTTCATTTTCAGTGGTCCTAGAAGAGGCTGCTGACAACCTCCCCTTCCAGAATAGAACCCTGCTCCTGAGCAGAGAAGGCTGGTTTTACTTTGCTCTTTAACCCTGAGGAGTGTCATAACCAGGACCTGGAGGAAGCAACCCAACCTGACTCTGCGCCCCACGTGCCATCAGGCGGATGAGGTGCGGAAAGAATTAGGATGGAGAGGAGCCTGGGGCTGGGGCTTTCAGGAGAAGTCATTTCTGCAGGCCACTCCTGTCGTCCAGTTTCACCTCTGCATCTCCCCCTTCGAAGGAGTTTTAGGGTTCTAACTGGCAAAGATCTATTTGGAGCCAGCCCCTCTTTCCCGGGATCCAATCTAGGTCCCAGCCCAGCCATGGCTCTTCTTCCTCCTAACAATGGTGGTGACAAGGAAAGCTGGTGACTGAGCTTGCTCAGAAGTCTGCTAATCAAGGCCTTTGTCCCAGACCCCAGCTTTTGGAGATTTCCTCTGTTACTTGGCCAAGAGAACTGTTTCAACACCTGCTGAGAGATGGAGCTGGTCTCAAGGCCAAGGTTGAAAGGACATGCTCCTCATAGAAAGGTAATTACAGCAGAGCAGAGAGGGTGTGAGAGACCCCCCTCACACTGTGCACCCTTCTCCCCCACCGCCACATCCCCAGTCTTGCATAGAGCCATCTGTGACCTTCCCCTTTCAGAAGTGCCCTTGATGTTCATTCCAACCCAGTTCCAGGTGGATGACCCTGAGTGAAAGTGGAGCCTGGGGCTGCGGAGTCGTGGACCCAGCTGTCCCTACAAGGGATGGCCCTGTTCTGGGCATCTTTCTGGAGGAAAGGAGGTCACAATAATGGATTATAAGCTAGAATGGTCATCATAACCTAGGCCTGAATCTGGGGCCTCTCCTCAGTCTTGCTGGAGAATAAACCAGAGCCTGGCAAGGTGAAGAGACTCACCTGGGGTCCCCAGCTCTGGTGGCACCTCTAGCTCCTGGGAAGACGTCTTTTCTGTACTTGTACGGCTTTCTAGCAGGGCATATGGAGCAGCCACCACTCAGCCATTCCCTGCCACTGCCTCTTCCTGATGGTGGCCTCCTGCCTCTAGAACAGGCCTCAGAGGCTGTCTGTATCTTTCCACTTTGTTCTTTCTGCTGAGGACACAAACTATTCAGAGTGGAATCCAAATAGCAGTTGGTAAGATATGCAGTGAACATGCAGGGCCAGTTACGTCCACCTCGACATGAAGCTGCTGACAGGTTAGCAGGGATTCCAGAAAGGCATTCATCATTACGCAGAGAGTGAATGGCTGTGCCTTTATATAGATGTGTGTGTGTGTGTATGTGTGTGTGTGTGTGTGTGTGTGTGTGTGTGTGTGTGTGTGTTGGAGAGGGGGAGAAGACAAGTGGGGAATGACAATAATTCTTTAATAAGCTGAAGCACCACAATGTCCCCGCTTCTACCTCCACCCCCGCCGTCCTCTGCAGGGCTTGGGCCTTGGGATGATAAGGAGAATTTAAAGCATCATAAACAGACCCAAAGGGAGAGGGCTTTTATATCCAGAAGCTGGATTAACTCAAGCTCTTTAGTGAAACTGAATTTACAGAAATGCAAGAAATGTGTTTTATTGGAAAAGCTCTTTAAAATGTCCGGGTTAATGAAGCCTTTGTCTAATCATCGGGGATCTGGAAGGATCTTGGGAGCCATTGTCACTATCAACTCTGGCTAGATGGTTGGGGCAATCTGAGGGTTTAAGTGAACTTTGTACTCAACAGTACTGGACTCCAGAGCTGGGCCGTCCAATTCAGTAGCCACTCGCCACGCGTGACTTTAAATTTTTAAACTGATTCAAGTTAAATAAAATTTAAAATTTGTTTTTTCAGTTGTACCAGCCACACTGGAATTGTTCTGTAGCCCTACATGGCCAGTGGCTACAGTATTGGTCAGCACAGATAGAGAATATTTTCATCATTGCAGAATGTTTTAATAGACAGCACTGCTCCAGAATGTTAAACCCTCAGGAGGAAAAAAATGCACATCTGCCTTGTTCCATCACCATGTTCCTAGCACATAAATACATGCTGTTCATGTCAAGTGCTCAAGAAATACGTGGTGAAAGAAGGAATCACTAAATGTAAGGTTAAATACCAATTCATAAGCATTATTCTATTTTGATAATGTTTTCAAATAAAATATTCATATCAACTATTTCTGTAACTTTATTTTTGGTATGAGGGCAGATCCAATTAATTTAAAAGCCAAGCTGTGGGGCTTTTTAATATAAGCTGTTTTCTCAACAGCTCACAGGTTTCTGCGCAGTAGTTGATAGCAACTTGGGAATTTTGTGGGGACACAAAAGGTGTACAAGATCTAAAACTCTTTAACAAGAGCTTATGACATGATGGTTAAAAAAAGAGGGAAGTGACCAAATGGCGATCTCTTTTTTACCTGATGGCATTTGAGAAGTCACCCTTTTGTGGTTGAGTTTTTAAATTCTATTAATCATAATCTTTCGGAAATGTGTTAATATTCTCTTGCCTTCTTAAGCTCTTCTTACTCGGGATCAAGGTGATGGGCACTATTTTAGCACACTCTAAGTATTTGTCTAAGATGTACTAGGCCATGGAAAACCTTTTTTTTCTTAATCCAAATGATCCCCACCTGCTTTTGCTTGTGCCATGGGCTGGAACACCATGGTACATCTTGTTCTCACTATGTGTACACTAAGAGTTAATAGGCTATGAATGTGGGTATAGGAGGTTTTTTTTGAGTAGAGCCCATTCACCTTTAGTACAGGAGTTCATGACATGAATTTGGGGTGTTCGCTTATCTTGATGGTGGTGGTAGAGGTATTGTTATTGGCCTGCGTCTTGGTTGTCAAGTGTGTTCTGGAGGTAAGACCACCAGAAAAATGATTGGGGGACCAAGTCAAATTACTCTGTAATAAAAATCAGAGGGCAATTAACTACTAAACTGCATGGTGATAGAAGAAAGAGATGGTGATGGGATGGAGTGTCAATCACGACTAACACTTAGTGAGCCTACACACACTAGTATGTCCTACTACAGGCAGCGTTGTCACTGTCCCCAGTGGGAACCCAAAGCATAGCTTAGACTATGGCTGATATATGACGGAGCCAGAATTTAAACCAGACCCACTGATGCTGGAGGCCACTAGTCTAACTCTACATTACACTGAAAGCTGCCTGGAGGAGGAGGGGCTTGATTAAGCTCTCAAAGAGGATAATTGCAGGGTTCGGTGACACAGAAGGAGCGATCATGGAGCATACTTTCCGTATGCAAACAAGGAATGTGTGGAATGACTCATTTTTTTTTTTTTTTGGTACATCTTGGATTTCAATAATATCCACTCATCTACTGGGCCCCTTGCCCAGAAGAACCATAAAAGTTGACACCTTCTGTTCCAGAAACCAGGGGAATTCTATGGAAGAAGCCTGCTGTTATGACTAGTTAGCATGTTTTACACCCCTCTTAGATTGACATCTGGCTTCACATAAGACGCAATGCACAGCTCCAGTGACAAAGGCATTTGGCTAGACCTCTGGACAGGAGATGAATAATAAAGCATCTTTGACTTTGCAAATGTTTTCATCAAGTGGGTGTAATATGAACGTAGATGATAGATGATGGATAGGTAGATAGATAGATAGATACAAACAACTACAAGACAAATCTGATAGCCCCAAGTCCTTTGTCAAAGTAAAAATTCAGTGTTAAATGAGTAAAAAACTTAAAGATTAATCCTGCTTCGTTGGTTTGGGGAAAGCCTCATAGGAAGGGTGATTATTTATTTATGTGTGTACTTATTTATTTATTTAGTTGTGGGGTGTGAGGTTAAAATTTTGCATATGAAAGAATGGATAAAATTCACTTGGTTTTCTAGAACAGGCCAAACCACCAGTGCATAGAACGTAAGGATCAAAGAAGCTCTCAAGGCCCTGTAGAACACCTAATTCAAGCCCTTTTGAACCGTCACCATCAGCACTTCTGAGCCCCTCTTGGTTTCAGAGAACTGTGCCAAGCACTGGTGATAGTCACAGGAATAAGATACATTCTCCTGTAGGTGCAGCCACTGGGGGGGGAGGAACTGAGACGACAGGGATAAAGTATACAAAGCAGTGTATAAAACATGATTCACAAGAACCTGCTGCATAGCATAGGGAAATCTACTCAATGGTTTGTAATAACCCACATGGGAAAAAAGGTGTGGATATATTTATATATATATAACTGATTGACTTTGCTGTATACCTGAAACTAATACAACATTGTAAGTCAACTATACTCCAATAAATTTTTTTAAAATGTTCCCCCAAGGAGGTGATAGCCTAATTAAGGATGTGAGTGTGAAAATTGCTTAGGGGTAAAATTTTCCCAAATAGAATTGAAATACATGTCCACGCAAAAACTTGTACATGATTGTTCACAGCAGCATTACTCATCATAGTCAAAAAACAGAAATGTCATGCATGAGTAGATAAAATATGACATACCCATATAATGGAATATTATTTAACCCTAAAGAGGACTGATACATGCCATGACATAAAAGATCTCCCCTCCTCCCCTTTTTTTTTTGCCACTGTGTTGCAGCAGTTTGATGTTCCCAGACAGGGACTGAATCCAGGCTGCAGCAGTGAAAGTGCTGAATTCTAACCACTTGACCACCAGGAGACTCCAAGATAATCCTGGAAAACATGCTAAGTAAAGAAAGGCAGGTATAGGAGTTCCCTTCGTGGCTCAGTGGTTAACGAATCCGACTAGGAACCATGAGGTTGCGGGTTCGATCCCTGGCCTTGCTCAGTGGGTTAACGATCTGGCGTTGACGTGAGCTGTGGTGAAGGTTGCAGACGCAGCTCGGATCCCGCGTTGCTGTGGCTGTGGCGAAGGCCGGCAGCTATAGCTCCTGTTAGACCCCTAGCCTGGGAACCTCCATATGCCGCAGGTGTGGCTCTACATAAAGGCAAAAAGACAAAAAAAAAAAAAAAGGCAGGTATAAAAGGCTGTCTATATGATTCTGTTTATATGAAATGACCACAATAGATAAATCAATAAAGACAGAAAGTAGATTAAGGGTTGCCAAGAGATGGGGGAAGGGAGAACAAGAAATGACTGCTAACGGGTACGAGGTTTCTTTTTGGGGTGGTGAAAATGTGAAATTAGATAGTAGTGATTTTTGTATAATTCTGTGGATATACTAAAAAACACTGAGTTGTATGCTTTAAAAAGGTGAATTTTGGGAGCTCCTATTGTGGCTCAGTGGGTTAAGAGCCTGACTAGTGTCCACGGGGATTCAGGTTTGATCCCTGGCCTTACTCAGTGGGTTAAGGATACGGTGTTCCCATGGCTGTGGCTTTGGCTGGCAATTGCAGCTCACAATTTGACTCCTCGCCCAGGAACTTCCATATGCCCCAGATGTGGCCCTAAAAGAAGAAAAAGGTGAATTTTGTGATGTGTAAATTATATCTCAATTTTTTTAATATAAAAAAATTCCCTCATAGGAAAACTGGATATCAAGGCATTCCCCCCATTTGTATTGAATGAAGAATAAAGGCAGGAGCAGCCATCCCCGTGACTGATTGAGCAGTCTTTTCTAAAACATTGCTTTGTGTGATGATAATGAGTGTCCCATTGTAAGAAACAGTTGATCACTTGATTAACAAAAATCTTTGGCTTCTTTATAGACCATAATTCTTATTACCAACAAATATTAAGAGGAAAGTATCTCAAGGACCGAGGACCCCATTTAAAGGCTCGTTTATACTAAGGTGTAAATGACTATATGAGTCTTAGAGCAGAAGGATGGCAAGAGACAGAAATGCATTCAGTGCCTAGAAGGGCAGGATATGCAGAGCTAGATTACAGAAAATGAGGGAAAATACCAACAAATCATCCAAAACAACATAATTCTCAACTTATCTGGCTTTATAAAGTATTCAGAAATTATATTCCATTCCCTCCTCCAAAGACTTCTAGGAACTGCTGGAAAAAAAAACTGCAATTTTTACTCAAAATCCAGTGGGTTGGGATTTTCTTACATTCCAAGGAAATGTAACTCCTTTATCAAATGTTTTTTTTGCCTCATGCTAATCCAGTCCTGCTGTCTCATAAACTGCTTTGCAATCCCATTATCTTGCCAAACAAACAAAAAAAAATCACAAAAGATGGAGTTCCCCTGTGGTGAAGTGGGGTAAGGATCAGGTGTTGTCACTGCTGTGGCACAGATTTGATCTTGGCCCTGGAACTTCCACATGCCATGGGTGTGGCCAAAAAAAAAAAAAATCACACAAAATTTAATACTCAGAGGACCCAGCTAGGAGATCAAAAGCTCTGGCAATGAGCTACGTGGAACGGGAGAAGGACGTGAACTCATGATAAGGGAGATTTAGGAAGAAATCGGTCCTAACCAGTTACAGATGGCTAGAAAGATGCTGCCAGCTCAAATCAGCCTGGATGCTGTAATCCAGCTTTTCTTTAATTAATATCTCACACTTCCAAACAAAGTGAGTGAAATTGAAGAGGCTCTGCCAGAATTCCTCTCAGCTTACATAAGCCAAATTGAGCTGGGTTGTGGATTTATTAGGCAGGGCTGTGAACATTTTTAATGCAGTATTTATTTACTGAGCTGTATAAATAGACTTGATACTAGTGTCACCATCAGTTTAGGAAAGATGCTCCTCTTTTTATGTTGGCTGTTAGACATTTGCACATTATTCATTATCTTCAAAGCATTTTCCTATCCAGCACTCCTTCGTGTTGCAATCATTCTCTCCCAGTTTGCTAAATGTGACAGTATAGATGGCAATCCACATCACTTATTTGTTTTTGTTTTTTGTTTGTTTTGGTGGGTTTTTTGTTTGTTTGGTTTTGTTTTTTTGGCCATGCCCAAGGTACGTGGAAGTTCCCAGACAGGGATCAAACCCTTGATGCAGCAGCAACCCCAGCCACTGCAGTGACATCTGATCCTTAACCTGCTGCACCACAAGGGGATCATTTAAACACAACAGAGTTGCCTGGTAACTCTCTATGATGCAGAAATTGATGGAAAAAATAAGAACGCAAACCACAGCACTGTGAGCATTTTTTAACATAGTATTACTTGGCATTCAACCTCCGAGGTCCAGCTCAAATGTCATCCTTCCTTATCTCTTTGCCTCCCTTTCTCAAGTAGAATTAATTGACCCACTCTTGTTTCTGCATCAATTTGTATCCATTTCCTCATAGCATGTAAATCTGTTATAATTTTTTTTGTCAGTATATGTTATTCCATAAAGTCTGTGGATTCTTTGAAAGCAAAGACATATCTTGGTCACTTTTATACTGTTAGAATATTTAAGATGGCTCAGAATAATAATTAGTGCATGTTGAATTAAAGTGAAATATGAGGTTGCAATCTCACAATGCAGAACCTTCCCCAACGTGCAGCTACCCACAGTCCACCGAGTCTCTACTTAGTTTTGGTTAATGAAGATGAGTTCTTAGGCATGGATAGTTCAGACAGAGTTCTAACATTTGTCATCAGCAAAAATCCTCCATTTTTCTCTTAAGTCAATAAAGTATTTATTCAGTGCTGACTTGAAGGGGATTGGAGCTTAGAAGCTGTAGAAAATACCCACAGAATGGAAGAAAATCACTGCAAATGATGCAACAGACAAGGGGCTAATTTTGCAACAGGCAGGGGGCTAATCTCCAAAATATACAAACAACTCATACAACTCAACAACAAAAAACAAACAACCCAATTGAAAAAGGGACAGAAGACCTAAACAGACATTTTTCCAAAGAAGGCATATGGATGGCCAACAGGCACATGAAAAAATGCTCAACATCACTAATTATTAGAGAAATGTAAATCAAAACTGCAATGTGGTACCACCTCACACCAGTCAGAACAGCCATCATTAACAAGTCAACAAATAAAAAATGCTGGAGAGAGTGTGGAGAAAAGTTTACCCTCCTTCACTGTTGGTGAGAAAGTAAATTGATACAGCCACTGTGGAAAACAGTATGGACTTACCTCAGAAAACTAAGTGTAGAACTACCATATGACCCAGCAATCCCACTCTTAGGCATATATCCAGACAAAAGTTTTATTGGAAAAGTTATATGCACCCCTATGTTCATCACAGTGCTATTCACAATGGCCAAGACGTGGAAACAACCTAGATGTCCATTGACAAATGAATGGATTAAGAAGATGTGGTATATACATGAAACAGAATACTACTCGGCCATATAAAAGACAAATTAATGCCATTAGCAGAAATATGGATAGAACTAGAGATTCTCAAACTAAGTGAAGTAAGCCAGAAAGAAAAAGACAAATACCATATGATATCACTTATTTGTGGAATCTAAAATATGGCACAGATGATCCTATCTACAAAACAGAAACAGATCACGGCCAAGGAGACCAGACTTGTGGTTCCCAGGGGGGAGGGAGTGGTATGGACCAGCAGTTTGGGGTTTGGGGATGCAAGCTGTTATATTTGGAATAGATGGGCAATGGGACCCTACTGTTCAGCACAGGGAACTCTGTGTAATTGGGTCACTTGGCTGTAGAACAGAAATTGAAGAAACATTGTAAATCAACTATACTTTAATTTTTAAAAAAGTTGTAGAAAATACCTTTTTTTGGGAGGGGGGTACATGCCCACAGTCTGCACAGGTTCCCAGCTCAGGGGTCGAATCTGCTCCACAGAAGTGGCAACGCTGGATCCTTAACTATTAGGCCACCAGGGAATTCCAAAGATACCTTCTTTATTCTGTAAGCTGTAGAAAGTAATGGTAGAGGGTCTGGGTTTTTTGAGCATCTATTCAAAGACAATAAGCATTGCTTTCCGTATATTATTCCATTTGATCTTCTCAGCAACACTTCAAGTATTGTCAATCTTATTTTACAGATGAGAAAAGTGAAGCTTGGAAACGTTAAGTAATTGTCCCAGGGTCACCGCTTCCAGCCTAGTTTGCCTGGCTCTAAAACCCATGTACTACCTTATGAGGCACAGTTTTTGGAGCCTCACTGATCTGTCACCTAGTTGTTCTTTGACCTTGGGACTGGAACATTCACTTTGCCTCCTGGGCCTCAATTACTACATCTGTCAAATGGGCCTGATACTACCTTCTGGGGACAAATGATAGTATAATTTTTAAGGAAGCTTATCAGGCATATCATTCTAAATCCACTTCAGGAGATATGACTTATTATCATGAAACAAATATTATGTAACCCAAGAGTGCTTTTATGTGCTAAAATCTACCACATAAATAAGAAGTGATACAGAAATTCAGAGGAAGATAACATGCATACAAGCTAATATTCTCGGAGAAGTCTCCTTGGAACACAAGAGGGATAAATTGGGGCCTCATATTGAAATACTTAACCAGATTATCTTAATACAACATAAACCCAGTGAAAAACCACATGGAAGGTTATGCAGATAGCACGTTCTTTAAAAATGACTGGCAGCTGGAAAAGAATTGTGCAGGAGTTTCCCATATGCTAACTGCTTTTCATTTCAGGTTGGAAATAAAACCCAACTTAATCATGTGGCAGGACTGCATAACAGTGTGCCTGTCTGTTCAGTCCTTATGTCAGCTCTTTACCAGATTAACATTTGCCAAGAAAAATAGAAAGCTATGCTTAACACTTAAGTTGCCTAGTTCAAGGCAAATCTGTAGACATGTATTGAATACCTCATATGTGTAAGACGTCCTGAAGATATAAAAGTGGATGAAACCCTTCTTTCTATTCCACCTCAGGCATTACAAACTGTCAAGGTGAGCACCTTGGCTGCAAATACGTGGGCTAAAGATTTGAAAAATACAAATCAATGTCAAAGCCGCAATCCCTCCCTTTCCCATACCTCGATGACTGACCTCAACCTGAAAGTGGGAATAAGATCTAAATATTAGATGCTCATTGCCTTTGGTAAATCCTCCAAATTTCCAGTCCTGGCTACTGGCTGGCCAATGTGTATCTGTTTAAGAAAAAACATTGATTCAACAAATATTTTCAGCATCTACTTCACTCCAGGTACTATTCAGGGCACCAGAGCTGTAGCAAGAAGCAAAAACTGCTGCTTTCATAGAGTTTACATTTCAGTAAAATCATTACCTCCAGCATAGAATTACAATAGATGTGTTTTCCATACAAAGTTGACAGAGAGTGCATTTTCTGCCGACATATATATATATTTTATGGCCATACCTGCAGCATATGAAAGTTCCAGGGCTTGAATCCAACCCACAGCTGTGACCTATGCCAGGTCCTTTAACCCACTGCGCCAGGTGGTGGAGCAAACCCACGCCTCTACAGGAACTCAATCTGCTGCAGTCGGATTCCTAAACTACTGTGCCACAGCAGGAACTCCTCTGCCGATATTTTTTTGGAATAATTTTTTATTGACTGAAATCTGAATTGAAAATTAACTCTTGGGAGTTCCCGTCGTTTCCTAGTCGGAAACGAATCCGACTAGGAACCATGAGGTTGTGGGTTCGATCCCTGGCATCACTCAGTGGGTTAATGATCCAGCGTTGCCGTGAGCTGTGATGTAGGTTGCAGACGTGACTCGGATCTGGCATTGCTGTGGCTTTGTAATTGGCCGACAGCAACAGCTCCAATTAGACCCCTAGCCTGGGAACCTCCATATGCTGCAGGTGCGGCCCTAAAAAGCCAAAAAAAAAAAAAAAAAAGAAAGAAAGAAAGAAAGGAAAGAAAATGAACTCTTCTGACTTTCCTTTAGTGTGTCCAATGGATACTTGAAGTATACATGTTAATGAACTTCTGTTTGTTTTTTCTCTTGTTAAAAAACTTAAACACTTTTAAATAATGTTGATGAAAAATTAAAGACAATCTAAGAAAGAAACGGGAATATTTGAGCCAAAATTTGAGGATCATATTTCAGGAAGAGCATCTTAGAAAGCTCGAAGTACCGATCCACCTCTTAGAAGTCAAGGTACAGTTTACATAAGTTTTCTGAGAAGGAAGGCTGTACATTCAAGGACATATTATTGACAGTTTACATAATCCATCTCTAAGTGTCATTGCGGCCCCTTATAAGATCAAGAAGGAATGTTACCTTTTAAGGAGTCGTCTTGATGGCGCTAGGAGAATGTTGCTCTTTATGTGTGAGCAGGTATTTCTGCCAATGGGGATGTTTGGTCGAAGCATAATGCAATCATACAAAGCACAGTGCAGGGAGAAAGGAGGTCAGAGGGCAGAGAAAAAAAATTAGAAAAAAATTATGTCTAAATTTTTCTTGTCTTACCATAAAATGTGAATTTTATTTCACAATGTGCATATTAGTTACTATTTAATTATACCTTTATTTTAACTCTATTTTTTGTTGTTTTTTATAATGATTCTTATCCTTTCCATTATAGCTGATTTACAGTGTTCTGTCAATTTTCTACTGTACAGCAAGGTGACCCAGTCACACATACATGTATACATTCTTTTTTCTCACATTATCATGCTCCATCACAAATGACCAGACATAGTTCCCAGTGCTGTACAGCAGGATCCCATTGCTTATCCACTCCAAAGGCAATAGTTTGCATCTATTAACCCCAAATTCCCAGTCCTGCCCTCCCTCTTGGTAACCACATAATTTTCTTATCTATGGAAAGGTTCATTTGTGCCATATATAATGGGCAAAAGACCTGAATAGACATTTCTCCAAAGAAGATATACAGATGGCCAATAAGCACATGAAAAAATGCTCAACATCACTGATTATTAGAGAAATGCAAATCAAAACTACCATGAGGTACCACCTCACACCAGTCAGAACGGCCATCACTAAGTCCACAAATAGCAAATGCTGGAGAGGGTCTGGAGAAAAGGGAACCCTCCTGCACTGTTGCTGGGAATGTAAATTGGTACAACCACTATGGAAAATGGTATGGAAATTCCTTAGAAAATTATATAGGACTACCATATGACCTAGCAATCCCACTCTTGGGCATATATCCGGACAAAACTTTCCTATACCTTTATTTTAAAAATAACATACTGGAGTTCCTGCCATGGCACAGTGAGTTAGGAAGCTGACTGCATGGCTTGGGTCACTGTGGACATGTGGGTTCAATCCCTGACTAGCTCAGTGGGTTAAAGGATCTGGCGTTGTCACAGCTATGGCTGGGATTCAGTCCCTGGCCAGGAAACTTCCTGATTCAGCAGGTGCAGCCATTAAGAAAAAAAAATGAAAAAAAAAATACCCTAAAATTAAGTGTAACTATGCTATTGATTAAACAGTTGTATTTTAATTAATCATGTAAATATTTTTTTTTTTTTGTCTTTTTGCCTTTTATGTAGAGCTGCACCCGCGGCATATGGAGGTTCCCAGGCTAGGGGTCTAACAGGAGCTGTAGCTGCCTGCGGCCTTCACCACAGCCACAGCAACATGGGACCTGAGCAGCGTCTGCAACCTTCACTACAGCTCACGGCAACGCCAGATCCTTAACCCACTGAGCAAGGCCAGGGATTGAACCCGCAACCTCATGGTTCCTAGTCGGATTCGTTAACCACTGAGCCACGAAGGGAACTCCTAATCATGTAAAATTTAAATGCACTTAACATGCTGACAATATCGTGAAATTGCTATTATTTCAAAGATCTTGAGAATTGCTGGATTCTGGTGGCTTCTGCTGCCAGCATACTCTTGGCTTTCCCTCCCAGCAAAGGTATTCTCATGAATAATTTGGTTTTGTCCTGGGAGGTAGCAATCCCACATGTGTACCCTTGTATAGGCCTCAAATATTTCTCACTTCATAATTTAGCTGCATTTGCAAGGTAGCTGGAATGGATCAGACATTTCCTAGCAACATCTTTTGGATATAAAAAGTCTGGAATCTAACATTCCAATGATGAAGTGCACCATTTGGAAAAGGCAAGAAATTGATTAAGAACTTGCCAAGGTCTGCATTTATCAAAAGAACTAAAAAGAGGATAACGTTGCAGTGAATTCCACAGTGGGGTTCCCAAGGCATTGGGGTGGACAACAGAACATCTGGATTCAGTCTGACCATCACCACTGAATCACTGTGCAACTTTAGATAAGTGACAAGTTCTCTGCTTTCCCCATCTCTCTTCTGTTTAAACCCACAGCTGGTCTCCAAATAAAGAGCCTTTTCTCCCAAACAATTTGATGAAATAGATGGGATCTCTGTGAGTAATCCCAATGATTTTAAATAGAACCAGGTGGAATAATTCATCTTAGTGATAACATTTTGACTGATGCTGACACTAATCTCAGGAGTTTAGAACTGCTTGTCTACTTTTCAGTACCAAAGGCACAAATGGTCGCCTTCCACGCACCAACTGGTTTTAACAGAAGTTTAAGAATTGCATCCATCACTTCCCCTAGGTCTATTCTGAATGATCAGAAATGGAATCTTGACTAAATCTAAAGTGATCATGTGAGGAAACTCACAGGACTAAAATTTAAACCACTAGATGAAACAAGGGTGAGAGGCTGGGCTAGTGGGTTGTTTTCAAATGATTTAAAGATCACAGCTCCCTAGTTTTGCAACTCATTTCTTCAGCCATGTAAATAAATAATTGCACAATATTTTCAGAATTTAAACCAGGCCAAAATCAGGCAATAAGATTGAAAACAAATGAATTTACTCTGCTTCTCTTTCACATGTCCTTACTTTTTGTAAGGCTATATTTACTGAAAATCTTTCAAGGTCAGTGAACATTTCAGATTCATCTTGTTAAGGAATGGGTTATAGTCTATGATATAATTTTTTTCCATAAAAATTGCCCTTGAGGTTCACAGTGACAATTCTCCCCCAGGAGACTGAGAAAACATTCCTTAACAAGATTGTGAATTTTTTGTATGTTTTTAAGATTTTTAAAGCTAAGACCTAAAGGCCAAAAGATACTAGGTGAGCTTTCTGTTGGTTGGTTTGCTCTTGGGGGGGGGTTGTTTTTGTTTTTGTTTTCCCAGAAAGCTCAGACAAATAAAGAGAAAATGCCACAGCTGAAGTTTCCCAAATACCAGGAAGTCCAGTGGGTCAACAAACCAAGGCCTCGCAGGTATACATGATAAGAGAATATTCTGTCTCACCAGGATATAAAATCTCCAGACAGTGAAGAGGATTCATACAATACACATTCTGGGTTTTCCTTTGGGCTGTTTGAGATTGCGATTGGCTAGGGTATGGGACCACTTCCTGACCTGCAGGCCTATGGAACAGCTCCTGGGAACACAGGATAAACATTGATTTAGTCTAATAGATGTTCTTTGGATTATCTGTTAAATTCACTTCCAAGAGAATCAAACCTTTTACCCATTCACTTGTAATCTGTGAAAATATATAAGATCTACCATGATGTATGGTGTATGTGTGTGCGTATAAAGCTTGTGTCATTTTCTCCTGAAATTTTTAATGTTCCTCCTGACTGAACAGAATTTCAATCTCAAATAAATTGCCTTCTCAATCTGCCTGCTTGTAACAGTAAGAAAACCCCTGACTTATTTCTTTTTTGCTTTTTAGGGCCTCACCTGTGGCATATAGAAGTTCCCAGGCTAGGGGTCAAATGGGAGCCACAGCTGGCAGCCTACACCACAGCCACAGCAAGGCAGGATTTGAGCTCACAGCAACACCGGATCCCCGACCCACTGAGCCAGGCCGGGGCTTGAACCTGCATCCTCATGTATACTAGTTGGATTAGTTTCTGCTGCGCCACAACGGGAACTCCAGACAGCCTCTGACTTCTTAGTCTAACATGGACTCGTGTGGTAAAGGAATGCTAAGCTTGCAGGAACAGTAATATGAAGGGCAAGCTATCTCCTTCCTAAGTATACATTTTTCAGAACTCATTTTATCTTTAGTATTCATTTATATCATAGCCTGTAATATGAAATGTGGTGAAATAATGAAGCTGATTTATTTTAGGCTGGATTCCTGTTTAGCCGTGAGGAAAATCCTGAAAAGTTTGCAGAGAAAATAATTGATTTCGATTAAAAAAAAAAGAAAATGAGTTGTAGCAACAGTATGAAATAAATGAGTACTGGTCTAAATATGACAAAATTGAATGCATATTTTTCACAGTTACATTAACCTGTACTGGTGAGATTTGATTGATTTAAGTCAGTGTTTCTCAATCCTGGCTATAATTTAGAATTCTCGGCCGAACTTTTCTGGCTGTAATTTAGAATTCTCTGCTAAACTCTTCCAAAAATACTATTGCATGGGCCCCTCCCAAGACCAAATTAAATCGGAATCTCTAGGGGCAAGGCTTGGGCATCAAGACTCTTGAAAACATCCCATGTAATTCTAATATGCAGTCGAACTTGAGACTCACTGATTTACAGAGAGCCTGACCCTAGAAACTTGAGTGATCACGTGGTCTATGGTCTGGCAGATGCCTTTGCAGTTCCACCACCAGCAGGTAGCAGCAGAGGGAAATAAAAAACCAGGCCAGGTGCCAGCTGGCCAATGTACATTGGGCACCAAAAGGAATTTTATAGACTGATGGACTTCTTAAAAATTATTCTCCAAGTTCTGTTTTTTGGCTTTTTCTGAAATTTATATTTGGGTCTGCTATTTGGAAGGCAAGATATATGAAAGCCTAGAAAACGGAAGAGGGAATGGGGAGGAAAAAAAAATCAGAATAAAAGATATTTCTTTCTTAAGGACTTTTTTGCCTCCAAAAAATGAAAAGTTATTGAGAGAAATATCCAGAGCTATCATATTTAGATCTGTATTTATCTATGTTCTAAATGTTCAGGACTTTGAACAGAACCATGGAATTTAAAATTAAAGTCAGAGGAATCTTGATGTCATGACAGTGTGACATTAAGTTAATCTCTATTACTTTCAGCTTCTTCATTTGAAAAAATATGGCTTAAATGGAAAAGTAATTGAAATACAAAACCAGGTATAAAATTTTAAAATGTACAAGTGCTAATTATTTTCTTTAAAGTTGGCTCTCATATATATTGGAATTTCAGGGTCAAACTCTCAGCAATGATTTTTTGAGGCTCTCCCATGTACAGAGCCCTATCCTAGGAGCTTTGGCCTAATGAAGATCCTGACTTGTTACCAAGTATGGATAAGAACAATCATCACAAAAATAGCCATTTTTCTAAATACCTGTATATGCCTTGACTTTTTCTTGGTGTCTCAAGAACTTGCTAGTAAGGAGTTAATAGTTCAGTTAAAGTCACTTAAATGTGACTAAAATAGGACATTCTCTTCTCAGCAACTGGAAAGAGTGCTGGTTTCTGGAGAGTAGCCGAATTTTAAAATGTTTATATCCTCATGTCCTTCTGCCCCAAAAGGCTTAATAAAGATTCTGGTTGGAATTAAATTTATAATACGGTGACTGGACATTTCATTTTTACTGAGATGCAGTCTAATCCCCTTAGAGTACTGCATTTCATCTATGTAAATATCTACAATTTGCGGATGCCTGTCCCTACTCCAAAAAAATTGCAAAAGACCGTCGATGATATTTGGCCTCCAAAGAGCTCACAGATTTGTTTACAAACTATATTCAGTTTTATTTTCAAGCTTTGCAATCAGAATTGTGAGCCTCAGCAGTCAGCTGCTGGGGCATTTCAACACGTGTAGCCTTGGATTGATAACTGCACTCATTTGCATACCTTAACCCCTCAACTGCACCATAGTTACTCAAGGGCAGGCACCCGGTCTTTTGCTTATGTCCCTCCTCACAGCTTCCTATATGTCTCATTCATGGCAGACACTCAAAGATTCTCCACAATACAGAAAATGCTTGAATTGATTGAGTATGGGAGGCCCTTTGATCTAACACTCTCATCTTCCGAGTAAGGTTAAAAGACCCCAGAAAGTCAAAAGACTTGCCCGTGGTAACTCAGGAGCAAAATGGGAAATTGACCTAGCACTCCTAATTCCCAGATTCATTGGATGAATTAGTAAGAAGCATCAAACAACTCATAGGAAATCTAATGATTTGAAAGGCTGCCAGGAATAAAAAAGGAGTAAAAGGGATGGAGCCATTCTGTTTCCTGTAGCTCCCAACAGAGCCCTGATGATGGAGCCCCTATGATGGAATGACATTAGGTTACAAGTCTGAGCTGAACACATGAAAACAGAAGCACTGACATTGGAAGGGATATAAATATATGGAAAAAAAAAAAAAAACTTTAAAGGGGTCTTCCATTCTAACCTCCCTCCAGGAAGTTTGGCAGCTTATCCAGAACTGGTTCTTGAATGAGAACAAACTGGTTACCAAAGCTCTGAATAAGGGTTTCCAGGGTATTTGGGTAAGTGTGAGGAATGGGACAGGGTTTGTAAATAATAAAGCTCTAGACAAGAAAAAGGAGATTATTCTCCATCGTTTATTTTAAGCCAAGAAGGGCAAGGCTTTCATTTGTCCTGTCGGAATTTGGAGTCAGATAAAATAGATAATAAACAAGG
The DNA here is from genome assembly GCA_004024745.2 of Catagonus wagneri. Taxonomy (NCBI): domain Eukaryota; kingdom Metazoa; phylum Chordata; class Mammalia; order Artiodactyla; family Tayassuidae; genus Catagonus; species Catagonus wagneri. The sequence continues at coordinate 16,408,663 of PVHT021183705.1, read as the reverse complement.
ACCTGCTGTATAGCATAGGGAACTATACTCAATATTTTTAAGTAACCTAAAAGAGAAAAGAATCTGAAAAAAAATAGTTATATAGGTATGTATAACTGAAGCATGTTGTTGCACAGCTGAAACAAACACAACATTGTTAATAAACTATACCTCAATAAAAAAGAGAGAAGGAAGGAAAGGAGAGAGGGAGGAAGAGAGGGAAGGTGAAAGAAAGAATTTGGAGTCAGAAGAAAATAGTACCAAGAAGAATGGTACAAAATTCTCTCTTGGCTTTTAAAATGCAGAATGGCCACATTTGTTCCCTCCATCACGAAAGCCCCCAATGTGCCACAAATGACGTTCTATCACTATTTTCTCATTCTTAGGTATAAAAGGAAGCTTATACCTTTTATTGGATTCAAATCCACATATAGTAAATATTTCGAAGGCTGACAAAACCCAGAAAAAAAGGACAACATTGTGAGTAATCCCCATGTAATGTAATGATTTCAGGCATTCCAGCCCTTGTAGTTTACAAAGTCAGATGTCAGTTTCAGCTATGTTACTTGACTCATGGTAAGAGCTCAATGGAAAGACTGCTGAAGTCAGCCAATGAAAAGCCACTATACGTAGAACTCTCGTATTCTTCCAGTGGACTTTTGCTTGTTAACAGCCTCTCCCAACCTCCCCTTCTCTTCTATAAAAGAGTTTCCTCTCTTTCATTTTATTAGACTTGCATGTATTGCGTGTCCTGGATTGGACTGCAGTTCTTTCCTGTTCCCGAATACACTTGTTTTGCTGATGAAATAACTAGCTGTTTTATTGTTTTTTTGTTAGCAATTGTCAATAGGTAAGCTGTATTTGTCAAACCTATAAGGACAGTATAAAAATGAAAACTCCCTAAAACCTTTATAGAAACACTAGAAAATTGTTTTCTATCCAGTTCATCCTATCCAATTGTTTCCTATCCAGTTAAGCAAAATGTTTATTTAATCCACTCAGGGTGGACTCCTGACCACCAAAAATTTTAATTATTGACTGTTTCTTCTTGACATGTTCAGTTCTTCCATCCCACTCTTTATTTAAAACAATCGTATTTTTGACAAGTTAGTTTTAAATGTATATAGGAGTCTCTTTCTTCTACTTACTCCCACCCATAAAAAAAAAAAAAGTTTAAGAGATGGGTCATTACAGAATACAAAATGAAAGCATAGGGGCTTTGGGGGTTGTTGTTTGTTTGTTTGTGTCTTGGGTTATTCGCAGATACCAGGTTTTCAGATGTACCCTATGATTTATCTAATACTGTTAGCTGGATCATCTTCCCTCCCCTCTGAGGATCATTTATGGAAGCCCCTGCTCACTGAGAAAACAGCAGAGAAAAAACAGAAACATGGGTTGGCATTTCAGGGATAAGCCAGCCACCGGGCCAGGTACTGGATATCAATGCTTTTCCACCTGAGATTATAGTACTGTTCAAATTAGCTGCATTTCCTGGCCCCACAAGGTGCAAAACTGTGGGTAATGAGCTGTTGTACCCAACACCGTGAGGCAGAGTGCCTCCAGCCTGGAGAGAAGGAGGCTTGTGCTAGAAATTCACTGAAGTGCAGTCCACCATGAGATCCCTTACAAAGTCACTTCCTCATTCCAACTTTGCTTTCAGGTGGGTCATCTTTTTCTTTCTATATAGTATTTAGATTCTTTAGCCACCAGCAGATGAGCTTCTCAATTCATCTTCATTCCATAACTTACTATGCTGGTATCTTCTGTGATATCTGACTATGTGTCATAGCAATGCAGCAACTGTTTTCTCTTTCAATATTTGTACACATGTATTTCTTTAATGTTTCAGGATGCTGAGAGCTAAGCAACACCCACATTTCTTGGCTGATAATGCGAGTGCTAAAAAACTGTTAAATTTTATACTTTACAGGGAGAAAAACAAGAGTCCTATGGATTAAAGCAGCGATTCACGAATTTTCGGTGGCAGCAAGCATCGTCTTGCTCTTTCCACCTTCAATACAAGAGCAAAAATCCCTGCAGATTGTAAATTCCCAGACCCCATTTTCCTTGAAGATACTTATTTAGATCCAGGAAATTGTCTCTTAAAAAAAAAATAATAAAAGCTAGGCCCCCAGGTGATTCTGAGAAATGCACCCAGATCATGCTCTGAGGAATTCTGGAATGAGGAAGAGCTGTTTTCACTATTCTCACCCATGTATTAAGCTGCCAATCTCAGCGATCTCTGTCTAAACTCAGAAAGAAACCCGTGAGGAGTTAAAAAGTCCTTCTGTGGCTGAACTGAACATTCCACTGTGGGAAATTTCTGGATGCCTTTGAAGAGATGAAGGCAAATGCTTTGTTTCAAAAAAATGGTCTAATTTCATCGTCTGTTGCCTTCTCCTCCTTCCTGTTCTCCCCTCCCCCTCTCTTCCTCCTCCCCCCTCCTGTTCTTCCGCTTCCTTTTCCTCTTCTCTCTATTCCCCTCTTCCTCCACCTCCTCCCTCTCCCTCCTCCTCTTCCATTTCCTTTCCCCCGCCCCCCATCTCTTCTCTCCCTCCTCCCCTTCTTTCCTCCTTTTTGGCTCACTTAGACACCCTGTTCTTTTCTTCTTCCGCTCTTCAACCTCCTTTTCCACAAGCTGTTGCAAAGTCTGCCAGGTGACTATTTTTAAGAAGATGGAAGAGGCAGAAAGAATCAACTGCTAGCAGAACTTACAGGTGAGACTCAGAACTTCCAAAAAGCCGAGAGACCGCTCTCGGCAGTCTTGGCATTATCTGGGAATACATTACCTTTCTTATTTTTAGGATGAATACAACAGGAGTGTGCAAAGTGGTGGAGAAATTCAGTAGCACACCCCTGCTCAGATCTGACCAAGGAAGCCTTCCTCCCCATCCAGTCCTCACAAACACACCCTTTACCAGGAACAGGCAAACATGCAATGTCCACAGTGTCCCACTAAACTCAAAGCCAACACAAGCATGCGCTAAGACTCTCCCACCAAGACAGCCTCCAGGAACGGATTATCAAGATTAGTCACCAGGGTAACTCACAGCCTAAGAACCGCAGAGCTTTTGAAGTAGGCGTCAGGGTATGGGAGGGTAGCAAGACGAATTTAAGAGGTTGCTAACACAGACAAAGCTATTTACAAGCAAGGTCTTTCATTCTTTTATCGGTGAAGAAAACCAGCTGCCCTGTAGTCTTGACATTGTACTCTGACCAGTAAAATGGCATTTGGTTAACGACATCCTCTCTCACCAAGCCAGGAAATGATGAAAAATTGTCTCCATGGACCTCTTTAGGGATAAACAGAGGATAATGCTTATTATCCTTTGAACATTTAGCTGTTGGGAAAGATAGGAGCTGCCAACATAGTTGAACAATTATCAGGGGGGGTTGCATACTGGTGGGTTTGTATCCATCTAACTTGCGGTTGAAAAGCCATCTCCAGAGAGTAACCGAGAGAGCGGGAGTGAGAAAAGAATGGAACTTTTAAAAGTCACCCCTTTTTTTTTTTCCAAAAGCAGAATAGCTCTGTCCTTTTGTGTTCCCACTGGCGGCCAGACCTCTGCATGGAACACCTGTCTTGCTTTGCCTTCTAGGGGATTAAGCCAGTTTCTGTCTGGGAACCTGTCTACCTTAAGCCTGCAAAGGGAATCCTGAGTATGTGGAATGGAACTGGATGCAAAATACTCTCCTACAAGTAGGAAATAAATGAGAAGTTCTTACTCAGGGTCACTCAACTTCTATTCTCCCCAAAGCCACCCCAGACCTTCAACCATATCTTCTTGTTGATGCCTTTGGATCATCCATTTATTCCAAGAGGACGGAGGAGCAGATACTGCCATGTGTTATTAACCAAAAGAATTACCGAGGAGTCTCCATAGATCTGCCAGCCTGTTACTGTACTGTGTCTCTAAGCTGAACGTGGACACTGTGGTTCTAAACTCTAAGTCGTTACTTGGCAGCTGATGTAAGACATAGGTCTTACCAGTTTCTTGCGTTGACACCTTGCTTATCAAAATGGATAACCTGCATTTGTGGATTTGTTCTGCTCCTGTGTGTTCACTATGTCCTGAGAATGCTGAAGAGAGAATGTGCTCTGCTTACCCATCTTTCATTCACTTACTGATGGGCTAGTCTGTTGCTATTGGCTCCTGGTCCCATTTTAGAGTCAATACAACCACTTTAGTTAGTACCACTCTAAGGGACGAATTCTTCCATTGCTGCATCTCCAAGGCCCCAAATTTAAGCTGGAGGAAGTTATACTGTTTGTATGTGTATATATGTGTATACACACACATATATACACACGCACATTTATACACACACACTTATATACACATACACATATACACAGATATATTTAAATTAAATATAAATAATTAACTTGTTTTAAACACATTTATGTTAAATGATAAAAAAGGAGTTCTTTGGTGGTTCATCAGGTTAAGGATCTGGCATTGTCACTATAGTGGTGTGGGTTTGATCCCTGGTCTGGGAACTTCTGCACACCACAGGCATGGCCTAAATAAATAAATTGGTTTAAGATATTTTTCATTTAATGTATTTTAATACCATAGAACATATTTATTTTGAGAAGTAGCTTGACCAAAACCATCATGTTCAAGTTCTGGGAAAGCATGAAGCACTCCGAAAACACAGCAAGTGAGCTGGCAGACTCACAGAAGTACAGAAGCATGACCTAGAGACCCATCAGCTCTCTCATCTAGCAGAGGAAGAGAACCTTGTTTTAATAGCTCAGGGAAGTGAATTCATTTGCACGAGGTCACAAAATTTGTGGCAGAACCAGGCCTAAATTGCAGTTTCTGGACACTAAGCCCAAATTGTCTTTACTGCACCTGTTACATCAGCAGTATCTCTTCTCAAAGAGTCCTAAATTAATTACAGGTTGTATTATGATGATACCCATGGCCTTTTTGCAACCCTAACCCTTTACCCTTTCAATCATCATGTTATGATGCTAGTATTCCCAGCTCACTTGATTAGTTTCACCATGTTTAATTGGAGCTGGAAAATTTCCTCTCTTCCTTGGATTGGTGGCCATTTCAACCAAAACGTTTTTATCATCAAATAGCTATGCTGAGGACTAAGGGTGCTTTACCCACTCATATTCATCTCTGAAAGGGACTCAAGACATCCATCACTTTATCTGCTCATGTCTGGGCTTATATAGCAGGGACCATCATGCTTTCTCAGAAATATCTCCAGGGTTTTCCAAGTGTGAGGTCTCATTTCATCTTGTACTCTCCCGCCAAACTCCCGACAGTATCAGTGTCTGTCTGAGGTTTCTCATTGATTCACAGACCTATGGAATAACTGCGAAGGCCTGTAATTATTATTGATTTTTTTTTTTTTTTTTTGTGGCTGCCCCATGGCATATGGAATTCCCAGGCCAGGGATCAGATCCCAGCCACAGCTGGGGTGACCTGAGATCCTTAACCTCACTGTGCCGGGCCTGAGATTGAACCTGCATCTCAGTGCTTCAGAAATGTCACTGCTGCCGATCCTGTTGTAACAGAGAGGAAACTCCTGTTATTGAAATTTCTAGCCTATACATGGTACCTGCCACCGGAAAGGTGCTCAGTAGTGTTTGAGTAAATATTTTGATGACAAAGCATAAATGTTTGATGAGAAAACAGGTGTTACACGATTAGAAACATTTTGCTAAAACACCGTACAAGCTACCATAAAACAATTGTGCTCTTAATATTCCTATGTAATTTGCCAAATCACTTATTGCTCCTAAGAGTTATTATAAAGAGAAAAATCATGAAATATAAGATGGGAATGAGAGACTTCACATTGTTTAAGTAGAAACAAGAAACATAGCTGCTTAATTATAAAGGGAAAGTAATAATATGGAGCTCGGCCGAAAGAGAAGTAACAGCTTGAGGGAAGAAAGAAGAGGGGGAAAAAGCTGTATGTAGAAAATATCCATGCGCTGAGAATATTCTTAGTCAAGAAAATTTGGAAAACTACACAATTCAGATGTCAATCAATAATCAGGAATATGACAGTGGTATAATTTTTAGTTATAAAATCTATTATCTTTTTCTGAATCTTTAGTGTGTGTGTGTGTGTGTGTGTGTGTGTGTGTGTGTGTAGTTATTCTAGGAAAGGTGAAAAAGACACACAGGAACTGTGGATGTAATCACAAAGCATGAGAAGCCAAGTCTTTGGAGGACTGGTTTTGTCGGGCCACATTCTGAACCAGCACAAACAAGGCGCTGTCAGCTCACTGATAGTGCACTGATTGCAAATGTGACCAAGTGGAAAAGCTTCCCGCTGCCAAATTAGTCACTGGAACTTTGATAAGAAGGTGACAGCTTAGCAGTGGGTACAAGTTCAGAAAAGCATTGAAATTAAATGAGTGAAAACCCAAAAAAGAGGAAAGGGTGATCGATCACTCCATCAGTCTCAACACAACAAAATGGCTCCTGGTCCCTATTTCCTTGTATACGCTAAAACGCCCCACGTGATCCTTGCCCAGAACCTCTTTGTTCAAAACGCAAAAGGCACTTTTCAGAACTGATCTTAAAGCTATATTGGTAGCATTCCTCACTGCTGACTATTCCTTCTTTTGTGACACTAGATTTCCATCCTGCTTCTCTGGTTGCGTCTTATCCTTCTCCTCCATGCCCCGCCCCATCCTTTGAAGTAGGGAGTTGCTAGGAGGGTCTGTCTTATCTTCTCCCCTCCTCGTGTGTATATATCCTCATGAAAGGTTTGTTTTCCTCTCTGACTCTAGGTACCATCTTTATGCTGGTGACCCTTCAACCTATTTCTAGCCAGGATCGTCTCGCAGATGCTCCCTGCCTGCCTTTGCATTCGTGAGCACCAGGAATCTACAACCCAACGCGTCCAAGCTACTCACTGGTCTCCCTCTATCCACGCTGCCCCTCATGTTACTGCTCAGTAAATAGCAGTCGGGCTCCTGAGCCTTGTCTTTGTTTCTTTCCTCTTCTTTAGATCATAAATATTCACTGAGTCAACATGCACCGGAAACTGTGCTAGGCTGGCCCCAGGATGGAGAGTAAAAATGGTCCTTGACCTCATGGAATTTACAGTCGCCGATGCTTTTTCTCACTGATCCTGTTAATACCGTCTTGTTGTTCTTGAGACAGCCCCCTTCCCTCTCACCCAGCCGCTGCCTTCCCATTATAGGGATCCACCATTTCTTCCCTTGATTGCTTCAACTGCTTCTTAAATCATTTCTCTGATTCCAGGCTTGCCTTTCCAAACCATTTCTAGAATTCAGGGAGAGAAAGCTGCCTAAAACCAATCTTATCACACCATCTCTGCTCAACACACTTCGGAGATGCCTCACTGCTCCTAGGAAAGGGTAAAACTCCCCAAGAAATGGCTTATTAAGTAGCCTGTAGGAACCCTAGCAAGGAGGATAACAGGGTGTCTCTTCATACGTAAAGGCTTTAAATATTCATTCAACATTGTTAATTGGGAGAAAACTGATTCTATTAATAAAATCTGAATATCCATTTATATCTAAAGTTAGGAGTTTGCCATATGCATTGACTATGACATAGCATCTTTTTAATGCACATGTGCTTCAGACATATACAAAAATGGACCTGCTCTACATATCAGCATGTTATGTAACCCACTCTTTTTATTTCCCTATTTCCATGTCATTGAACATTCTTCTACCATTGTGATGACTGCACAGGGATTTACTGATTTATTTTTAAACTTGATCTTTTCCAAAGTGATGCCTGCACAAATTAAAAACATCAAATAGTTTTAAAAGGTTTGTGATAGAAAACTAACAGCATCCTGTGCCAGCGGTCCCCCTGCTCCAGCCCTGGTCCCCAGAAGCAGCCACTTAAGAATATTTCAGCTGTTTTTTCTCCTAATTGATCTCTATATTTCCAAATAATGTGGGTACGCCACACTGTATTGATTTATCTGTTTTATCTATTGACTTGCAGTGTGATAGAATCAATCATTCAATTAATATGTACTACTCACTATTATGTTCCAGACACTGTTACAAGCAATGAGCAAAACAGACAAGATCATTGCATTCGTGAAACTTAATTCTAGGAGAAAGGCAATTAAAAAGCAAATAACTAAATAAGACAATTTAATATACGGCTACGTGCTATAAAGAAAATACAAGAGTAAGACTGGAGTTCCCACTGTGGCACAAGGGGACCGGCAGCGTCCCTGCAGCGCCAGGACGTAGGTTCAATACCTGGCCTGGCACAGTGGGTTAAAGGATCTGGTATTGCCATAGCTGCACTGTCGATGGCAACTGCAGCTCGGATCTATGCCTGGCCGGGGAACTCCATATGCCATGGGGAAGGCAAAAAAGACAAAAACAAAAACAAAAACAAAAAGAGTAAGACTGCCTTTCGGAAGGGTAGTCAAGAAACGTTTCTCTGAGATGACATCTGAGTGGCGCCTGTATCGTAAAGAGCTAGGGCAGGGGCGGTAGTAATTAGGATATGGGTTGGGTGCATCTAACAGACCCCATAACAATGTTTTAAAAGAATGATGTTTATTTTTCTGCCTTATGTAATAGCCTGAGGGTAGGCCTCCCAGGGTCCAAGCTCCTTCTATTTTCTTGCTCCTCATCTGTAAGGTCTAGGGTATCTTCACCACATTTTCGTTCCCAAACAGCAAAATGGAAGAAAGAGAAGGGCACATCCCTGCACTATAAGGGCACGAATCAGCGGTTTCCCATCTCTTCTGCTCACATACTCCTAGCCAGAACTTAGTCAAATAAATGCAGCTAACTGCAAGAGAAACTTGAAATGCGGTTTCTATTCCGGGCATCCGTGCACTGAGCTAAAATTCTATTCCTGTGGAAGAAGAGAAGGGGTAACAGGGGCCAACTTATTTTCTAACTAAAGAACATTTTACACACAGGAAAGATCAAAGACAAAGGCTCTGAGGCGGGAAAGACCTTGTTTAAAGAAGAGAAAGAAGGCCAGCGTCACTGAATGGTGGTTAAAGGAGACAGGGGTCCAGGGACACAGACGGGGGACCAGGCAACGTGAGGATTTTTAAACCACGGTAAAGAATTTCACTTTTATTCTAATTGCAGTTGGAACCCACGGGAGAGTTTTCAGCAGGGAACTGATTTGTCCATTCTCTCTCCCATCTTCCCCTTTCCCATTCCTTAATAGCATTAAATCACTGATTTTGATATCTTTAATCACTGTTTACATCATCATGAGTATGTAAATACTGTTCTTTGCAGGCAGAACCAATTAGTCTAACTGTGGTTCCATTTTCTTTCTTGTACAGCTTTTAGTTTGCCTCATGTTAATAACATCATCTGTTTTTCACTTATGCGATTATACACATATGCAAAGGAATACACAGCTTCAATTCATTCCAGAGGCTCTATCATACCATCCATCATCTGTTCTGCCCAGTTTACTTTTTTCTGTCTTCCAGAAATCTCTCACCCATTGACGGGCTTATTCTTGTGAATCCTCATCTTTCAGCTTCCACTCAGTTTAGACACTGCTTCTGCCCACACCATCCTGTATCCCCTGTAATGTATTATGACTTCCCATTTACTTTGTATGTTTCATGAGCCTTGCAAAAGCAGGTATCTCAGTCTTTTGGGTTGTTTTTGAAATGTTCAGTTCCTTGACTCTACTCCTTTTACCGTCACCTAAATGTTTCTTGGCTACATGGACACTACCCACCTCCCACCCCTGAAGCATGTAGTGGCTTGATGTGAGATCTCAGTTTCCAGACCAGGGATTGAAACGGGGCCTCATCAGCAACAGTGTTTTTTTTTGTTTTTGTTTTTGCTTTTTGTCTTTTTAGGGCTGCACCGGTGGCATATGGACGTTGCCAGGCTAGGGGTCAAATTAGAGCTGTAGCTGCCAGCCTATGCTGTAGCCATAGCAATGCCAGATCCAAGCTGTGTCTGCAACCTACACTACAGCTCATGGCAACGCTGGATCCCTAACCCACTGAGCGAGGCCAGGGATTGAACCGCATCCTCATGGATACTAGTCAGATTTGTTTCCATTAAGCCACAACAGGAACTCCAGCAGTGAAAGTATTAAATCCTAACCACTAGACCACCGGGAAACTCTCCTACACACCTCTCCCTTGAGTGGAGATTTTTCTCCCAATTATCTTTCTTTTTTTCTTTTTAGAGCTTTTACCTTTTGTGAGTATCCCAAATGTACTCATGTTTAAAATCCACTTTAAATGTTACCTGGTCCCCAAAGGCCTCTTCTTCTGCCCAGAGAAGTGTCTTTTACATAATTAGCACGTCTGCTAAATGTTTCCTTTTTTTTTTTTTTTTTTTTGGCCCCACCTTCAGCATGCAGAAGTTCCTGGGCCAGGGATTGAACCTGGCCCACAGTAGTAACCAAAGCCATGGCAAGTGACAACACCAGAGCCTTAATCTGCTGAGCCACTATGGAACTCCCCAGTAAATGTCTCCTCAATGAATAAACTAAGTCACCCAATGAGGATTCAAATAAACTTTTTCATGCTATGTGTTAAAAAAATGTGAAGCTTCTACCATTAATATTGAGCAGCTGGAAACGCTAGCATTGTTAACATCAAGCACCACTTCTAGCCTAGACACAGACATGTAGCAAATGGATATTTAACATTTTTCTCAATTGTTTATTTGGTACAGCAAGGGTAATGTACCCAAATCCATCTGTTTTCTCTGAGGATTTCAAATGGTGACAAAAAGAACTTCATGCTGACCTTCTCATGACTCCTGGCTTATCTTTCCTGTTCTTTGTCAGAAACTTGTTAAAAATTTTAATACATACGAATAAATTACTAGGACACAACCTGGAATAAGTGAGGAGTTTTTATATAAAAGTCAACAGCTTTGAAACAAAAAGATAAGTTTCTTGGCTGATGATCTATTCTCAGGACATGTGAATAGCTGAGCTGTTTAAAACACTATGCTGTTAATATACTTGAAAAAACTCTGGATGTTAACCAGGAATTATGTAATTATGGGATTAAAGACTAAACAAGACCCAAATAAATAATTTATTTCATTATCTAGCCTTCACAAAATATCTTAAATAGCATGCTGCGATTTTAAACTTTAAAAACCGGATAAAGATTTACATTTATATATTCACATCAACACTGTTTATAAATTGTGTTGCTTATTCAAGGTCAGCTGCTGTTATCACCGGGATATTTTAAATCTTCCTATCTTAAGTCTTCCTTTCCAGCTTACAATTACGAAGATCATTTTACTTCCTTTCTGCATGCTGAGGCAGGGAGTCTTTGTTACCTGACTGCATATAAGCACTTCATGACACCTGGAATGCTGTTATACATTTAAAATTTATCTTGTTATTAATTCAGATAATTCTCATTGGACCCAAATTATAGGCCTGTCATTATTAAACATCATCATCCTCTAGCAAATCAATGCCAAAGTCTATAAAACTGACTATTTTGTTTAGGCTTAAATAATACATTTTAGAACAACCACTTAATTAAGCTTTCTGTACAGTGTACTCTTTCAAGACAGAGTTAGTTAAAAGGGGATCAACATCATAAATCATTCGGGGAATGCAAATAAAAAAGAGGGCCGATACCACTTCATGCCCACCAAGATGGCTGTAATGAAAAAGACACAATAGCAAGTGATGGTGAGGATGAGAAGAGACTGGAACCCTCACACACTGTTGATGGGAATGGACAATGGTGAAACACTCTGGAAAACAATTTTGGAGTTCCTCAAAAGGTTTAAACAGAGTCACCATATGACCCAGCAATTCCACTCCTAGGTACATACCCAAGAGAAATGAATATATATGTTCATACAAAAACTTGTACGAAATGTTAATAGCAGTATTATTCTTAATAACCAAAAAGTAGAAACAACCCACACACTCACTAATAGATAAATGGATGAACAAAATGTGGTCTTTTCAAACACAGGAATATTACTTGGCTGTGAAAAGGGAATACCAATACATGCTACAAAATGGATGAACTTTGAAGACATTAAGCCAAAAAAGCCAATAACAAAAGACCATGTATTATATTCAATTTATATGAAATGTGCAGAATAGGTAAATCTATAGAGACAGAAGAATTAGATGTTGCCTAGGATGAAGGGGTGGGTTGGAGAGGATTGGGGAATAACTAATAGGTATGGGATTTCTTTGGGGGTGAAAAAAATCATCTAAAATTGATTGTGGTGACAGTGTCACAACTCTAAATATACTGAAAACCACTGAATCACACACTTTAAATGGGTGAATACGGTATGTGAATAAAATAAAACTCGATAAAAATATAAAAATAAAATATAAAAGTAAAACTCAATAAAACTTAAAAAAAATAAAACAGTTTAGTACTCCTTCCATGGATAAAAGACGTGAGGAAAAAAATTGGCTGATTTAGCAAAACAAGGGTATTTGTCCTTTATTCCCCTTCCAGACACTGTTGCTTTTAGTTCATTTACAATTTTATCTGCTTATCCCATGTGATATGTAATCAGAGCTCAGAGCCTCAGCAGGAAGTCCACAACAGTTCTTTCAAACAAACTTTAAAAAGCAGTTTAATAACATTATCTAATAGTGTATTAAAGCATTCCTTTGATGCCATTTTATGATCTTAAGCTCCTTGCTTTCCATTCTGAAATAGCAGAAGGGCTTATACAGATAATGCAATGTGACTTTAGGAAACTTCTTTTTTCATTGAAAAAAATATCTATCATATTTAGGACAAAGCGAATAGTGTTCCTAGGTGTTTTAAAATCCCTCTGTAATCTACAATAGCTTTATAGGGATTTAAACCACAAAATGCAGTCCCAAACATAAGAGCAGCACTTATATAAACCAAGTTAGATTTAAATCAAATGAGCTTCGGGAGTTCCTGCTGAAGCAAAGTGGAAACGAATCAGACTAGTATCCACGAAGATGTGGGTTGGATCCTCGGCCTAGCTCAGTGGGTTAAGGACCTGGTGTGGCTGTGAGCTGTGGTGTAGGTCCCAGACACAGCTTGGATCCCACATTGCTGTGGCTGTGGTGTAGGCTGGCAGCTATATCTCCGATTCAACCCCTAGCCTGGGAATTTCCATATGCTGAGAGTGTGGCCCTAAAAGTGAAATAAAACAAACAAAAAAACAAAAATAAATAATTTAAATAAATTAAATGAGTTTCTTAAGGCCAGTTCAACTGACCACTCATGAATTGTTTACATACTGTTTTGTTTCTAAATTAGTTTCATGTGTATCCTATTTCATTAACTAGCTCCTATAACTCAAACCTGCCCCAATCTCTTCTTTCTCAAGATATAAAACCACACAAACTTCTCTCAACTATTTTACATATATTAGCTTTTATCCAGCCCCCATGGAAATGCTAAGCTCCTCAAAGGCAAGGCTTTTGTCTTACATGTCAAAGTCTCATAATTATACCCCATAATTATAATGTTTCTCAAGATTCAGGGCTTAGCCCAGGCCCCCTGTCAAGCTGTATATACTGTGCGCGTATGCATGCGGATGTGTGTGTCTACCGGTATCTGGCTCACTTTTACGTCATTTCCAACACATAAGTATATGCCGACTGCCCCCCAGTCTTCAAAACTTCTCAGTTTTCTTGGGAATAACTTCCAAACTCCTTAGTATGGCTAGCAGAGCTCTTGGCTATTCCCCCAGCTGTCCTTTCTAGCCTGACCTTCACATGAAATACACCTACTGCTGAAAGCTCCTCTTCGATACCTTATACTGTCCCACCTCCAGGGCTCCTCCGTCTCTTAGATTTCCCTCCAGTCTATGAAAAGTCTGTTAATCTTTTAAGGACTGTGTAAAAAAGTCATCTTTATGGACTCTTCCTTATCAGAATTAATTTCTCCCTAAATGTGCCCATGGCACTTTACTCTTTTTTTCCCCTTTTTGGTCTTTCTCTCTTTTTTAGGGCCACACACACACACACGGCATATCTCGGAGGTTCCCAGGCTAGAGGTCCAATGCTGTAGCTGCAAGCCTACGCCAGGGCCACAGCGACTCGGTATGCAAGCTACATCTGCGACCTGCACCACAGCTCACGGCAACGCCGGATCTTTAACCCACTGAACGAGGCCAGGGATTGAACCTGCATCCTCATGAATGCCAGTCAGGTTCCTTAACCGCTGAGTCCTGACGGGAACTCCGGCACTTTACTCTTAAACCACTCCTCACAGCTGGACTGACTTAGTGCCCAGGGACAGGCCTTTTTCTTCTAAAAGGAATTCTCTGATGTTTGAAACTATTTATGTATGAATACCCAAAGAACACATTTGCATGCCCTACACCCTATAGAATAACCAGTCAATAAATCCTTGTTAGACTGAATTATTATCTTGATTTTCCCACAACACCAAGAATAGTGTGTGGGGCACACAGCAGTTAGTCAACAAATAATGCTGATTGATGGATTATAAGTCCCAGGAGGGAGGAATCAAATTCTCAATGACCAATTTTGTGACAAACTAAAGTGAGAGATTTTGACCCCCCAAAAAGGCTTACTCTCCAAATTATTCCTACACTGAAGTAAGAAATTTTAATATATGAAAACAATCAACTGAATTGTTTCCAATATATTTTTATTTTTAGCAGTTCTTCTGCAGCCAAACTATTTTCACCTAAGGAAAATGCTAAAAGTATTTTGGAAGTCAAGTTCTTAGAACATAGGTGGATTTTTTACTGTTTATTCAAGATTCATTCAAGCATTTATCACCTGTTAGAACTGGCCCTGGACCAGACCAGACACGGACAAGGTACTAGATCATAAAATAAGTCCGATATGGGCCCTGCCTTGGAAGTGCCGACAACACCCCAGGGGAAGGATGTCAAGGAAATCTGGGTTTGGAGCTATATCATTGGCTCTCCATTGATGAATCTGGAAATTCTTAAAAATATACTCTTCTAAATTCAGATTATAATATTTATGTTTCAGTGTATATTAAAAACAAAGCTATAAAAAATTCTGTTTTGAAAACCATGTTTTTGGACTCACCGAAACAGCAAAAAACCATAATTAGACGCTATGGATCAGGGCCTGGAACTGGGGTGGGGCAAGAGACACTTCTTTGTGTAGAGCTTGCATCGCTCTTAAAGGTCAGGCAAGTGCAGGGTTAGCCTTAAAAAGGGTGTTTTTTTTTTTAGGGCCACACCTGCAGCATATGGAAGTTCTGGGGCTAGGGGTTGAATTAGAGCTGCAGCTGCTGGCCTTCACCACAATCAGAGCAATGCCAGATCCAACCTATGATGCAGCTTGTGGCAAGGCCGGATCCTTAACACTGAGCGAGGTCAGGGGTCAAACTTACATTCTCAGAGATACTAGTTGGGGGTCTTAACCTGCTGAGCCACAACAGGAACTCCAAAAGAACTTTTTTTTTTTTTTGTCTTTTTAGGGCCACACTGTGGCATACGGAGGTTCCCAGGCTAGGGGTCTAATTGGAGCTACAGCTGCCGACCTACAGCACAGCCACAGCAACCAGGGATCTGAGCCATATCTGCGACCTACAACAGAGCTCCCGGCAGCACCGGGTCCTTAACCAATTGAGCAAGGCCAGGGATCGAACCCACATCCTCATGGATACTAGTACGGTTTGTTAACCACTGAGCCAGGATGGGAACTCCCAAAAGGGAGTGTTAAATGTTGCATCCTAGGCATTGCTCACCCTAGTTCTTGCCCATCTATGATTATTTAAGAGAAGAATTATTTTGTGTTACACTAGGTGTTGTATATGGCATACTCCATAACAAGTGTTTTATAAATTATTTCTGGCTTACCAAAAATAGAACTGTGAAATCAGGCAATTCAGTTCCCAAGCAAAGAGAGTATGTCTACTTTCTGGAGAAAGGGTAAATACTAAGGGGAAGATGAATTATAATTAGTGTATTAAAACGATTACCAGGTTAAAACCTTCTAACTACTAAGACTCATAGTACTCATATCCAAAGCATTCCACTATTATCTATAACCATTAACTTAGGATTTTGCTGACTTTAAATAATTTCTTACTTGGAATTTTTCTAAAAGCAATATCAAATGAACTGAATGAATGAATAGTAGTAAAAAAAATCAGAAAAGTTACAAGGCAATATTTTAAAGATAGATACTGTAGAGTATTAGTACTTGAATTTCCCTAGTCTAGTATGGGTGGTTACTCAGAACCATATAAAGAAATTCTGAATGCATTTCATTCACAAGAATGTAATGCCATAATCGAAGAAAGCAAAAATTTAGTTTTTGTGAAAACCGGTTTCACATTTGGGTACATTAATAAATACAGAGTAATGATAAATAACTTAGAAATAAAAGGAATTGGCATCAAATGGAAATGGTTTTCCTATTAAATCAAAGTCATGAGAACTGGAAAACAGCCTGTCAAGTGTCACTGCATCTGGTAATTTAATGTTCGATGTCAGAAGAGAGTGTGAAAGAACTTTCTGAAAAGTTCCAAATACGTGTATGTACAGTATAGCATTTCATCCTGTGCTGGCTTAATTCTATTTCTTCATCCCTACACATACTTCTTAGGATGCTCAAGAGTTGCCATCCAATTATCTGGTCAATGATAGATTGCCTTTTGTTTTTTTTTTTTTTTTTTGCTTTTCAGGTCTGCACCTGCAGCATATGGAAGTTCCCAGGCTAGGGGTTGAATCAGAGCTACGGCTGCTGGCCTACACCACAGCCACAGCAATGCGAGATCCAAGCCGCATCTGCAATCTACATCGCAGCCCACAGCAACGCTGGATGCTTAACCCACTGAGCGAGGCCAAGGATCAAACCTGCATCCTCATGGATCCTAGTCAGGTTCATTACCACTAAGCCAAGACAGAAACTCCCAGGTTTCTTTCATTTTGCTTTAAAACTGATTTTTTTTTTTTTTTAATGGCTGTGCCAGTGGCATATGGACGCTCCCGGGCCAGGGACTGAATCCAAGCCACAGCTGTGACCTATGCTACAGCTGTGGCAATGCCGGATCCTTTATAACCCACTGCAACAGGCCAGGGATCAAACCCACACCTCCACAGTGACTCGAGCTGCAGCAGTTGTAGTCTTATGAACATTTTTTTTTTCTTTTTATGGCCACACCTGTAGCATATGGAAGTTCCCGCCTAGGGGTCAAATCAGAGCTGAAGCTGCAGGGGCAGGCTTATGCCACGGCCACAAGAACACAGCATCTGGGCTGCATCTGTGACCTATGCCTCAGCTTCTGGCAACGCTGGATCCTTAACCTACTGAGTGAGGCCAGGGATGGAACCTACATACCCAGAGAGGTAGCGTCGGGTTCTTTACCCCCTGAGCTGGTGGGAACTCCCTACAGTTGGATTCTTAACCCACTGCACCACAGCGGGTATGCCTAAAATTGAAAAATTTTACTTGCCTAAGCATTAGGTTATTAGAGCCAAGAATTTCATATGCAGCTCTCAACAGAACTTAGATAAGTTTTATTGTGATTGTGACTTATTTATAAAACTATTTGGGATGGCCCCTAAATGAGGTTTTGCATATTCTGCAACAATAACAGCAACACAAAATCAAGCTGCCACAAATGGTGCTATTTGTATTGAAAGATGTTTTCGTATTCAAAAATAAAAAGGCTGAGGGTGCTCTTAAGTAACATGCCTAGGTTTTGAAAAACATTCAAAATCATGAAAAATACTTTTACCGATGAAAAATAATAATTCTAAGAAAAAACTATTAGTCAAATAATAAAAATCTCCTTTACATTAAAAATACTTATATTGGTAGACTATATATGGTTTTACTAATTATAGCTTGTAATTAACAACTTATAAGAAGTTTAAAACACCAAGCCCAAATAAGTCAAAATATTTTAAATATGTAAATGAGTCAACTGAAAACTGTTCCACTGGACTTAATACTACTGAACCCCAAAGCTTTTCCTTCCCTAAATGTGATTCCTATAACCTTTATCTCTATAACAAAGTAAAATCCAAGCTTACGAAAATAAAGTCTATGCAGAATAGTATCCAACTGGTGATTGAAATTGTTACTGAACATAATTTTCCATTAAAATTTTTACTAAGAATAACCCCTAAATTAATTTCATTGTTAGAGGCAATGCAAGAACACACATATACAAACATGCATACGTTCATTATGTTAGCCATGTCCAGATTTAAGCCCCATAAAACATTTTTAGCATGCATTACCCCAAATTTTCATTTTGGATCAGTTACTTAATCTCTGTTGGAGAGATCAAGACTCATAAATAAGTTGTATAATCTCACTCTAAAAAAAAACCATCGCAATCTAAACTTTTTGTTATCTGATGTCTTGAGTAAACAGTCAAGATTAACATTACTCATGCAGACTTTTCTCCATCCTTTATTGGGTAATTAGGCTCTTTGAATCATCTTCTTCAAAGTCAAATACTGAATTATGTTCACTGAAATTTTATAAAATTGCATACAAGTCAGTTATAAATTCTAAAAACCAAAGGACACCATAGCAAACTTAAGATTAACTTTTATTTAAGTATGTATATCATAGAAGAGTTTCATCTTGTAAAAATATGCTCCATATTAAATAATTTTAAAGACACATAATTACTTATATATAATGCTTTCAATCTAGTTTATTCATTATCATGAATCCTTTGGTCCCCGAACCTGCCCTTATTCCCCCTCCTAAGGCTGGAGGCAGACTCTAACTGCCCCCACAGCGAGGGGCAGGAACCAGGAGCACCAGGGAGACCAGTGATGATGCTGAGAGGCATTCTGGACCATGAAGTTATTCAGACATAAATGAGAAAATAAGCTTTATGAGTGTCATAAAGGGTATTTCATATCACTAAAGACTTAACTACTAACAAGGTAGACCTAAGTTACTTAACTACTTCTGAGTCCTCTGAGGTAACATCAATATCCAGCTTCCAGTCTCCACTCTTTAAAATATTTCTCCATCATTCTCCTAGATTTCACGGTGCCAATGTTCACAGTAGGTATGATTTTCTGTGGCTTCAGCCACTGAACGAAACGTTTCATCTCTGGGTAGCTGCTGTGTTCACTATAAGGAATCCCTGTGACACAAAAGATATTGCCTCTTAAAAATTAAACTAGTAAAAAAAAATTACTAGCTCAAAATAAAATATATGAGAAAAGGAAAGCAGGCTAGAGAATTTTTTTTTTTTTTTGGCCAAAAACTCCTTGGTGCTTTTTCCTGGTAAGAAAAATTGCTAGTATTTTCTACAAATAATAAAGATTAAAATATTAAAATGATACAAAAACTTTTGAACATTAAAAAATTCTATTACTTTTCTATGTAGACACAATAATATGTATTTCTGTAGACTCTTACTGATAATTAGGTTTTTCTTTTTAAACAATTCTTCCCCTTTAAGCACTTTGCTCAGCTGTTGATTTCAGGAATATTCTGGAAGAAATATGAGTAAAATTTCAAGAGTAATGAGCAGGTAAGTCTTGAGTTCCAGCAAGTAGTTGATTCCAATCCTCAAGCTTTTGCACACATAAAAAGGAAAAAAAAACTGAGTACTAAAACTCCCTTTAGCTTTTTTACTGAAGATCAAGAAACACAGAGAAAGGGAGAAAGAGTCCTGTTTTGAGTAAAGTAGGGTCCAAAAATGTTTCCAACAGCCATTATTATAAGAAGCCAGTTTCTAAGGATAACAGTAAGCCTCCTCCGAGAGATGAAAAAATTAAAGTTAAGTCTGTAATTTTTGCTGTCATCACTTCTAATCCATGGTCTTCCTGCTCTCCGCATCATTTAAACTTCCAGGACACAATGGCACTACTCACCCCTCCTTCCGGGTAGTTCTCCAATTTCCTTTACATACCGTCGAGCACACAGATTAAATGGTCTGTGCTAGTCAGCATCTACCTACTACAGTCATACTGCTTTATAAGAGTGTACCATGTACTAAAGATACAGGTTTAGAGTGGGTAGAGCAATCTGAAACTATTAAATAATAAAAGATTCTTTGGTGCCTCTTTTTTTCTTGGATCTTAATTTTACTACTTTTTCAAAAATGTAAAGTAATCACGAACATTGAGAGTAAAAAAACAGAATGACTATACCATATATTGAAATGTTTCCTTTGGTCTGGGGAATAACATCTGCTATACTGGTTAACTTATTAGAATGCGTCCAACCTGTAGGTCGAAAAGCCAAAATCTGATCGTATTTCCCACCACACTTCTTCAAATGATTCTGTAAACCCTGTTAAATAAAAACAGGATGTTTATTTAATGGTCAGTGAAGGTGGGTTATGTGGAATAAAACAGAATGATTACAGTGTTACACTGGCACAGTCATGGGAAGTTTTCACTTGGTGAGCATTAACTCCGCAAACCGGGGGCAGTGCTTCCAATAAAAAAAAAAGTCTTTCCCTTTCACTTATTAATAACGCCTTGATTTCTCTTTGGCATCAAATAATGATCTTTTATTAACTCATATACATACCGTTAAACAGTCATATTTGTTACCAATTTCTGCCCTCCCAAAAGTTTAAGTTATAGATTGCTGTTTTCTCTACCATATTTTCTGGCCCTGAGAATTTTCAGCATGTGATACTGTTAAACACTCTTTCTTGAAAAGGTCCGGTCCCTTTATTTCCACAATATTCTGACTCCCCCTGCTCCTATTGTTCCCCCTACGTGGATAATTTGTTCAGATGAAACTAAGTTAGTACTGAAATAAGACTGTAAAACAAAAATAATAAAAATATACTATTACCCTCCTCAGGACAATGGTTTTCATTTTATGATTAACCAGCATTCTCATTAGCCTACATGAAAACTGGATGCCTCTCAAATTTAAAATATGTTTGCAAAGCTGGCTTACACACCAATGGACAATGACACTATGCCTAGATTATCCTTGAAATGTTTATGAATTACATACTCATGAAAATAGGCCATAAAAGCTTTACTATAATCTCATGAACAAAGGAGTAGTTAGCTTTACTAGTGAGAATTTCCTTACTCCAGGAATAGAACTAAAATACCCATTTCCTTTACACAATAAAAGTGTTATTACTTATAAGACAGATACTGTAATAAACACCTAACACTTTCTTTCAAAAAGCTCCATAATAGTTACCTCATAAGCATTAGAGCAAAATTAAAAACACATTTTTTTGATGTAAAGTTATATCCCGAATGGCTTTTAATATACCTGTTTGACGTATTCCATTGCTAGGGGTCAAAGTATTAGTAAATGAAATGAATTTTAGTTAGTATCTGATTAAATTTGACAAATAAGCCCCCATAAAGATCAGGAAGGTCAGATCATAGGTATCTTAATTTAAACCTCAGAACTAATAATAGAACTTAAGATACATTGCCATTATTTCACTTAATTCTCACAAGTATCTTTTTAATATAGGTCAACGTTATAGGGGCTTAAAATTAATACAGAACAGACCTTAAAAGACCTGAAGAAAAGTTAAGAACCCCTCAAATCCTCCATTCACTTCCCTACCCATCCTGGAAGAAATGGAAAACAATTAAAAAAAAAAAAGGTCTGAATGAGTGGAGAGCTGTATACTCTTCTATTTTTGTTCTTCCTTTATGACAGTTCTCTAGTTCCTAAACTCCTGGTGGGCATTTGAAATACCCTATACAGCTGCACACACCCCAAAACTTAAAACACTTAAAATTCCACTTGCAAGATTATCTAGGGCAAAGTTTACTATGGGTGGGATGACTCCACGGTAACTGAATTCCTCTAAGGTAAACGCAAGTAACACGGGACTCGAGTTTATAATCATCAGACTGTCTTTTCTAAATCAGCCTAAAAGGACATATCTCTTGAATGCTTACCTTAAAATTAATTTGCATCATTGGGAGAAGGTGAACCAGTGAACTGCACATGTCTGTAGTGATGAAGGAATTAATTTCTGGTATATTGAGGCACTGTAATGTGTTATATTTTTCTTTGGACATGCCAACTTTTGAACCTAAAACATCAGCAATGGCTATAGGCAAAGGAAAAGTTTAAAAACAGTAAAAGTAAAGCTTAAAAAATTACAACTTAACTTTAAAATATGAATTTACCAAATAAAAAGAAATTCAAAACGTTTAGACTTTTGCCATAATATCTCAAAAAAGGATGAATATTTTTGTTGATTAGCTATGTGGAATAAATTGTGAGAAAGCCAGGAATTTATTTGTAAAGACCAAGACTTTAAAAATCGCAAAAGATGTATGGAAAGGGGTGGAGGAAGTTAAAAAGCCAAATCTGGAGGAGTTAAAACCCTGGTTTTATTACTCCACATCTTAATGTTTGACATTATTGGGCCACAATTAAGAAGAAATGGAAAGTACTATGCAAAGTAATACAATAATATCCAGATAAACTACAGTTACATATCCAGAAATCATTTAGGAACAAAAATTAAAACTGTTCTCTAAAATAACTGACTGTTATCATCATGGAATGTAGCAGAACAATTATACAGTAGTCATCTTTCAAAGTTTACTAAAAAGTAGCATGGACTTTTGCTCTATAAACATTTTGTAGATATAAAGGCTACCACAAACACACTTATCAAATGTTTCCATTAAGTTAAGCCTCTCAAAGTTTAAATGAATCAAACTCTATAAAGTTCTTCTTCAACTTCAAAGGTAATACTAAACCGTTTCAGGAAATAAATATCAAGCGCAAGACTAGAGCCTGAAAGGGCTTTAAGAGAAAAGCATCTGATCTCTATAATATAGTCATGTTAATCAGCTATAGTCACCACCCACCTAAGAAGACTTTCTCTTTTCCAATAGAGTAAGTGCCACAGACAACTAGAGTACGTGGGTTTAGAGTTACAGCCTCAAAGGCGGTGTTGATGGCAAACTGGATAACCTCTTGCTGAGATGGAAAGGAGTATTCAGGGCTGCAGTATCTGTAGTATGGAAATATGGTACTTATTAAAAGAACAACAAGAAAGCCACAGCATTAAGTTGGATGCTATTTTAGAAAACAAGCTTCAGCAAAATTATATACAACAGCAGTATACTATAGTAACACCACTGCAGTTATCTCGCTGGTGCCTCTGGTTAAAATATTTGTTACTGGTTCTTGATTATTTATGATGAAATTATACATTTTCAGTATGCCTTCTTCATTATATTTCTTTTATTACCCTCAAATAAATTGCATTTTCTCCTTTAGGAATGTTTCTAGCTAGCTATCTTGGCTATGAATTATAAACTTTAATATCTTTTTTAAAACACAAATCTCTATCAAAGAAAATACTATTGATAGGGATTACCTTTTCAGACTAAAGAATTCTGATTTCGTTAAAAAACACATTTTTACGATAATGAAACTGAACATGAATTTAATGAAGTAGTATTAAATTAAACAGTTAATAGTCACATGGTTATTTTCTCCTAGGATTTACAGGAATATATACAGTATTACAGGAATACAGCAGATCCAGTTGGGTCTACCTCAATACAATAATATCCAATAAAAAACCCTACAACTACTAGTAATATGTATTTGAGATGAAAATTAAGCACATTTCCTTTAAAAATGACATAAAGTACAAACATCAGAGAAATATTTTTCCCGATTTTCAAAATTTTTTTTGCTGGTCAGCCATAAGAACAGAAAAAACTTAGTCCTGTCTCATAAAAACTCACAGAGAAATTCAGAATTGCATACAGAATTAAGTAACAAAAAAGGTTTGTTTTTGTTTTAATTTACTTTCTTCATTCACCTAGTATTTAGTGAATAGAATAATTATCTACAGTACTAAAAAACTGGATGTGGAAAGACCATCTCTTCCTAAGATATGCCATCCAAACTCACTTCTTGAAACAGGTTGAAATAGTTGACATAGTTTCAGACAAACTGATGAGGTATTTTCATATATAAAAATAAGATAATGACTTATACCATTATGCTTATTGCATTTAGGAATTCAGAGTTGCCACTTACAGATTCCTTTTGGAGAAAGGAACAAAGTAACTTTGGATATTCAGACAGATCTCACAATCACAATTGTTCTTCACAATCATACAGCTATGTAACACAATCATATAACTTTAAAGGGTGTTTTTCTAAAGTCTGCTCCCAAATTTTTCCTCCTTGTTTTGTTTTGGTAACAAGATTCTCACATCAACCAAATTTTCAAAAGGCTACTACAAAAAAACTGAGCTAGAGTCAGTTAAGACATGTAATCCCCAATTTTTTTCTTAAGCAAGTATCTATTTTTTCAAACAGCATGCCTTTGATAAACAGACTTAAAATAATTGGCAATAAGTCATCGCTTTGATTATCTAAGCAAACTCTCAAATTATTCCTAATATATAGGGTAAATGCTGTCAGTGGAAAAAAGCAGCACACAAACAAAGCTTCTCTTACGTTGTATCTAGGTAAAGCGTGTGGACTTTCTGGCCTGCAAGAAGAGAACGCTCCATGGTGGGATCTGCCCTGAAGTCTCCGGTGTGTAATATGATGTGACCATTAGGAAGAGAAAAGAGGATCATGACAGCACCTGGACAGCTGAATATAAACATTTCAAAAGAATATTCTTAACACAGGCAAAGCATCTGGAGGAAGAGTACTCATTTCAATACCAACAAGTTAATGTATTTTATTAGCTGGCCACAATGACACAGGAAATGTAGCATTTTAACTTAAGTAAATTTATATCACACACAAAAAAATTGGCGTGCAGGAAAGGGTTAATTCAGCAGGCCAGGAGTGCTCAAACTTCACACATCCCCAAGAAAGGCCTGTCTTTTGGACCAATCCTTGGCTGGTCCTTGGGAGATGAGTTCTGAGTTCTTGGAATATTCTGCCTGCTAAGTGTTTCATATGCCTAATACACTGGGTCATGTGTTACTGGTTTTATCAGATAGTTTATGCTAATCATGAGACCGTGATGCTAATCATACATGTTTTTGCTCTAGGGCACTGGTGTCTGAGTAGCCCAGGTCAGCTGCATGGGTGCTGCAGGTGCATACGATTGAAGAATAAAAACACTGGCTACCAAGGCTCAGTTGAGCATCCCTGGTCGGCCCCACGCCCTGTGTGTTGTGACACACTGTTACTGGGAGAATGAAGCACCACTCTGCACCGCTCCACTAGAAGAGAATACCTGGAAATATGCACCTGGTTTCTCCTGAATCCGCCCCTATTTGCCTTTTCCCATTGCTGATTTTAATTTGTATCTGTTCACTGAGAAAACATGTAACCACACATTTAACAGCTTTTCTGTAAGTCCTTCTAGTGAACCATTGAGGCTCAATGTGATCTTGGGGACCCCTGACACGATGGAGTTTGGAGATTAATGCCAAAATACAGAAAACTTTCATTTTAAATTCTAGGGAAACACAGGACATAATTACAATTGTAATTAAAAACTTCTCCTTACCTGCATGACCCCAAAATTCAGACCCCAATGACTTCACTGGGGAGTTCTATCCAACACTTAGGAAAGCAATATTAACAATTACTACATGACACTTTTCAGAAACTAGAGGAGGACGGAATACTTCATGAGGCCACCATTGCTCTGACACCAAAATGAGACAAAAGTATTATATTAAAAAAAAACCTAGAGACCGATATATATTATAAAAAGACACAAAATTCCTTAACAAATATTAGCATGTCAAATCCAGCCATATATTTTTTAAAAGGGTAATACGTGAAGACCAAGTAGGATTTATCTCAGTAATGCAGGGCTGGTTTAAGCCCAACTTTGTCATTTACCACCTTAACATTACAGAGGAGAAAAACTGTATTATCACCTCAATAGGTGCCAAGGAAACAGCTGACAAAATTCAACAACGATTCATGATTACAAACTCCCAGCAGACTAGGAAAAGATGGGATTTTCCTTGACCTGAAAAAAGGCAACTATGAAAAACATTGCTAACATCATGCTTTGTGGAGAAAGACTGAAAACATTCCCCTTGAGATCAAGAACATTGCAATACGTCTACTCTCACCACTCCTACTCAACACTGTACTGAAGGTCTGATCCAGTACAATAAACACAGAAAAATCATCATTCTAAATGGAAAGTTTGAACTAAAATGACATTGTATTTCTGGAAGGCATATGCAGAAAATTTTCAAGAATCTACAAAAAGACCTACAACTAGTGAGCAAGTTTAGCAAGGTCTCAGTATACAAAGTCAACATACAAAACTCAGTTGTCCATCTAGAAGTGAATGGATCAAATAACTGTACTGTCTCCATGCAACAACAACAGATACTAGTCAGTAATAAAAGGGAACACGCAACAGCGGGGATGAATCTTGAAAACATAATGAGTGACAGAAGCCAGATATAGAACAGTAGATACCATATGATTTCCTTTAGATGAATCCCCAGGAATTGCAAATCCAATCCACAGTGATAGAAAACAAATCAGTGGTTTCCTGGGTCAGAGAGGGGGTTGGGGGTTGACTGGGAAGGAGCACAAAGAAAGCTTCTGTGATGGGGAAGTTTCCCTGCACTTTTATTGTGGCAGGAATTACACGGAGACTACTTTTTTCAAAATTCAGCAAAGACTTAAAATGGGCCCCTTTTGTTTATGTAAATTATACCTCAATCAAGTTGACAAAAAAGAAAATTCAGAACTCGAGCTGTCATAATTGGTGACTGAAAAAAGAAACAGTAGCAAAGTTCACAGACAAAAAACTTACAGGCAAACTGAAAAAAACAGTACTGGCCTGGATTTTAGGAGACCTCGGTTTAGTCTTAATATTAATTCTCTAAGCACTTATGATCTCTAAGGTACGTAAGGCTAACATTCTCTGAAAAGCCGAAAGAAGCACAGCTGACAAGTACATTTTGACAATATGAATCCTTACAGTACTTTACATTAAAAAAAAAAGGAAGGAAAAGAAAGACAATTTCCGATAAAAATATCTTCCCAGTCTTTAGTGTCAAAAACATGAAGGATTTCTTAAAGCGGAAAAAAAAAATCCTCTATAATCTGAACGGAGTAGCAGCTGCTAGTTTATATAAGTGATATTAAAGAAAACGGTAAAAAGTTATCTCTTAAAGAACAGTAGCAATGTTAAAATATTTAAAAAAAAATAAGATGGATTTGCACATGTCAAACATAGTAATTTAAACTGCACAAAAAAAATGGGTGAGAGAACACAGAAAATCTGTCTGTATTAATCTTTGATTCTGTCGTTGGGGACATAATTTTTTTTTAAAAGGAGAAACACATTTTACTAAGTTTTAAGAAATATCAGGCATAATAGCTCTAATAAAAAAGTTGTTAAATAACCATGCCAATGTGTTTTCCTTTGGAATATTTAAAAATAGGACACTGTTGGAGTTCCCACTGTAGTTCAGTGGTAACGAAACCAACTAGTATCCATGAGGATGCAGGTTTGATCCCTGGCCTTGCTCAGTGGATTAAGGATCTGGCTTTGGCGTGAGCTGTGGTGTAGGTCACAGATGCGGTTCCGATCCTGAGTTGCTGTGGCTGTGGTGTGAGCCAGCAGCTGCAGCTTTGATTTGACCCCTAGCCTGGGAACGTTCCATGGGTCACAGATGTGGCCGTAAAAAAGCCAACAAACAAAAAACAGGAACCAAAAAAAAAGGGTATTGTTAAGGTAACTTTAATACTTACTGATTGGCATCTAGCAAAACTACCTTGACTCCATTCACTACACATTCAGTGTCTACCGGCAATGGATGGATGTATTGTTCTTGCACGTGAAGTTTGCTCTTCAACAAATTGCCAGTTACCTGCAAAACAGGATGAGCTTATTGCTGATACATTAAAACTCTAAATTAGTCTTTTATTTCATATCTAGCTGAGAACCCAAGCATCTCAACAATCACCTTGTTCTCCCACTTATATTTACGTAAAGCTCTCCAGAATGCTGGAAAGAACTGTCTAAAATTACTAAGTCACAACTCTGCTTAGACACTGTCACTGACTCTCCCTCACCTGTAAAAAAGTCCCTTCATGACCTGTGGGTTTATCTCCTGTTATTTCCTATCTTCTCTTCAGCGATTCTGAATTACCTAAAGGGCCCAGAATAGGCATACTTCTAGGGTGTCTGTGCCTTTTCACAAACTCTTCTAACTAGGAGGCTTGCTCCTCTTTTCTCTGCCTGGTTTTATAATCAGACAGACCTATGTTCAAATTCTGGCTCTGCCATTATTAGTTCTGTGACTGGGGGGCATGCAACTTAACTTCTCTAAGCCTCAGCTGCTTCATTCATAAAAAATGATAATTCAAGTTCCTATTGTGGCACAGGGGAAACGAATCTGACTAGGAACCATGAAGTTGCGGGTTCGATCCCTGGCCTTGCTCAGTGGGTTAAGGATCTGGCATTGCCGTGTGCTGTGGTGTAGGTATTAGACGTGGCTTGGATCCCCCGTTGCTGTGGCTGTGGCTGTGGCGTAGGCTAGAAGCTGTAGCTCCGACTGGACCCCTAGCCTGGGAACCTTCAAATGCCGAGAGTGTGGCCCTAAAAAACAAACAAACAAAAACAAACAAACAAAAAAGAGAGAGATGATAATTCAAGAGTGCTTGAGGACTAAACCAAATTCTAACCAAAGCCTTGAGTAGTACCCATTAAAATTTTCACCATTTAAAAATTAGTTCAATGTATCTCACTAGGAAACTTTTCCTACTGTTAGCTTAGGACAGAGTAAAGCCCTCCTTCTCCCTACTTCTAGGCATTCTGTTCACTTTTCTACTGCAATACTGATCCCATTGAGTACCATTTCTGAATATGTCCCCCAAAGGCTGGAAACTCCTGGAAGTTATGTATTTTGCCTTGGATATCTTTTTAGGCATTCAGTAAATTTTTACTGAATGAAACTTAGATGCTTCAGTATAGCATGAAGTAGTTTATTATTTCCACAGAATAAAGCATATTAAAAAAAACCCTACTATAACCATCAACAATAACTCATTTCATTTTGGAATCTCAAGGTGGAATCTGTTTTCTCATATATCTTCTAGTAGAATGACAGATATTTCAATTTTAATCTTTTTTAACCGAGACTGCTTAGAAATCCACGGCATTCTACAAGTTCAGAATTTAGAATACTTAAAAACTTACCTCACTACAATAAACGGGAAACGTGAAATTTTTAGACAATCCAGCATAATGATCAGAATGGAAATGTGTGAGAAAATAGGCTGTGCAACCTTCAACCACTCCATACTGAAAAGCATCGATTGTAAAGCCAGTTCCTACAATAAAAATACCAACACAGCTGCTTGAGCAATAGACAAGTAAAGCTATCCAATTTGCTTATTTAGCAAACCCTTTAACACCTTTACATTTCCAACTTAACTTTACAATTTAATTTAAAAATCTGCAGCACAGAGATTCAGCAAAAGGTGATACTAGAGATGAAAATGAGTCTTGTTAAGTTTCTACTAAACATCTCAGTACAGTTTTTTTTTTAAATGAATAAAGTATACCAAACCAAAAAAAAAAAAAAATCAAAATACTAAGCTACAAACCAATGACTTGTTTTGTTGAATATTTTCAGGATACTTACTGGGCATGAAAAATCCTTTACTTTTGCAAAACAACAAAAGGAGAATGCTTTCTTCTAAAAAATGAATTTTTGTAGTTTCTGTGTGGCTCAGCAGGTTAAGGATCCACTGCTGCAACTCAGATGGCTGCTGTGGTGTAGGTTCAGTCTCTGGCCCTGGAAATTTCACATACCCCAGGTGTGGCCCCCCAAAAAAGCTTTCTGAAACCAACACATTTTATCAGTTCTCTATGCTTTCCAAAAGAATGACTGGTTTCTTCAATAATAAAATTCATCTTACTACATATTTTTCTACTAAGTTACCTCTAAAGTCGTGAAAATTATAAGAATATAAGGCTGAGAAAACTAATTATGATATGGTTTCAAAATGTTTAGTATTTATTATGATATGTATAACTTGTGACATTTTCCTTCTTTTAAGCTATTTAGTACTTTGCATTTTCCTTAGGTGCTTAGAGACTGTTACCAAGGTTACTTACAAAGAGGCTTTCTTCCTGTATGAAGCTGATCTTCACTAATCTTTGTCAAATCTGTAATACCAACCTAACTAGTACAGTATCTTGTATATAGAATATTTTTAATAAAAGTTTGCTAGTTGAATGGAACAAAAAAGATAAAAGAGGTGAAAAACACTATTATAGGTCAATGAGACATAAAGCAAAAGAAACACACACAAAAAAATACACAATATGGGCAATGAACATGCAATTCAAAAAAGTTGTATGGTGTTCCTGTCGTGGCACAGCAGAAACGAAACTAACTAGGAACCACGAGGTTGCGGGTTCGATCTCTGGCCTTGCTCAGGGGGTTAAGGATCCGGCGTTGCCGTGAGCTGTGGTATAGGTCACAGACATGGCTCGGATCTGCTGTTGCTATGGCTGTGGTGTAGATGAGCAGCTACAGCTTCTGTTGGACCCCTAGGCTGGGAACCTACACATGCCGTGGGTTCAGCCCTAAAAAGACAAAAAAAAAAAAAAAAAGTTGTGGCTTTGTAGATATATTAAGCATTGTTATTTCAACTTACCAGGTATTTTCTTATAGAACGGACATGTCCTTTTTCTTAATTCTCCTGTATTAGATGGCTCTGAGGTTTTCGTGTTTCCTCTTTGCAGCCTGCCATGGGTTGATTTTATGAAGACTCTATCTTTACTTAAATTGACTGTTCCAGATTCTGTCTTGTCAAGACCTGACCTCTTCTGATGTACTCCTTCCTGCAGCGAATTTGACTGCTTAAGTCTCTTTCTTTGACGCTGTGACCTCTTACTAGAAAGTTCCACAGGGGGCTGGCTCTCATTTAAATTATTTGCCTCTAATTCTAAATCACTTAAAGATTTTTCTGCTTTCCTCTTGCACTGCCGAGACCTCTTTTCATTCGGACTTACAAGTGTACTCAAGTTCATCCTTCCTAATGCACTTTCCTCCGGCAATTTCTCTTCTTTTCTTTTGGGTGGTAGTCCAAAGTACACACCTATATCCATTTGCTTCATTGCCTTAGAGGAAGGGTGTGCTGCATTACACCTAGGGACAGGTGGCAATATTTTCAAAGACTTAGCAGCAGTAGGTGTACTAGAAAGTATCTCTGTATTTAAAGCTGTAACTTTACAGTCTAGTAAACCACCTAGTGCCTCTCTGCAGGAATATACTGCGTTAGTATTGTTCTTAGCATGAGAATTCTTACTTGATAATCCTCTAATTTTACTTTGGGTTGGGTGGAAAGAATGACACTCTCCTCCCTGGCTTTCAAAAAGTTTTGACACTTTACTCTTAAGTAACGGAAGACAAAGTTGATTGTAAACAGCTGATTCTTCAATAACCCGTTTCTCTCGATTTGACTGAGATGAGTGGAGTTCTGGCTCATCAGGTTTTGCTTTAGTGGCTTGGTAACTAGGAGAAGTAAACCTCTCTGCGAATGCAGGTGGAAACAACAGCAAATCCTCATCAGTATCTGCTGGATCAACACGTGAAATAACACTCTTTTTTTGGAAAGTAAGTTGAGGCGAATTGTTTTGAGTGTTGTATTTATACAATTCTTTATTGTATTTATCCTGAGTTAAGAAGCTATCCACTTCCGGGGATCTCTCCTCCTGGTACTTTAGTAAAGGATCTCTGTGTGTTTTAAGCAAAGTGGAGCTGCTGTCATCTTCTTCCAGGCTGCCGTCTTTAGAGCTTTCCGTAAAAAACAGTTCCTGTTGTGAATCATCCAGCTTTTCATCTGTATCGTAAGTTTCTTCATCACTCTGAAGTGGAGAATAGGAGATTTCACAGTCGCTAAAGTCATTTTCTGGCAGTGGCAAATTTATGTGTTCTGGGTTGTTTTGGCTGTCTAATTCTTTGGCAAGAGGCAAACCAACTCCTACCAGTTTGTCATTTTTAACAAGTTCTGTAAGTTGTGGGGCTTGTTGGGAAGTTTGGATATTTATCGAAGAGGAAATCTTTTGATCTGTTTCAGGTGGAGACTGAGATATTTTTGGACACTGTGTCACCAACAAGGGATCAGTCGAAACATTTTTAAAGTTTTCTGTTTGATTCTGAAACAGAGACCATCTTTCCTCAAGGTTACAGATAAAGCCTGAATGAGTCACACTGAAACTCGCACCTGGACCTCTCAAAGGACTATAACCAGCCCTGCTCTGAGCTAGCAGGAGGTGAGTGTACCTCTTGTAATGAGAAGGGATTGTTGAGGAACACAGAAGACCGTCAGGACACTCTGAAAGTTTTAATAAAGAAAAAAGTATTACAGATCAAAGCACAGACATTATTTGCACTATAAATTAACATGTAAGTAATCTGTCTTTGAGGGCATAGGACAATAGCTATCTCTACACAATCAAAAAAGTTGGCACATAGTAACAGTAATCCACTTTGGTTCTGAAAGGTGCTAGTCATTATTTTAAAATCAAATACCCTTTTTAATTTTCAAATACTCTTTTCTCAAAAAAAAATTTAAGACTAACATCCTTCCCCCCCACCACTGGTAACCTTCACGAGGATGAGCTCCTCCAAAATGCATGTCATACTTGCACTAGGCATTTCTTAAACAGGTGCTAAAAACTGATACTATCAGTTTCACTAAGTCGTTATTATTTAGAAATAATTATTCCAAAAGAGTAGAGAAGACTGGTATGTCTCTTACAGACTAGAGTTCTACCCCAATTTTTATCTTATCACGAATTTACAGCAACTGTACTGAATTAGGTTCCACTATTAAATACTTACCTTGTATACAAAAGCAGTAATAACAATCTTAGAGCTGTTCATACCTTAACCATTTTAGATTCTAAGATTTGAAATTCAACTTGATAAACTGGTTAATAATGAGGCTTTAATAATCCGGAAATCATTTCCCATCATACCATACGACCGACAGTCTGTAAACTATCTTGGCATACCCTCTTGCATGTTCATTTCCAGGCTTATCGAAACATGATCCACCACCCCTCATCAAAAAAAAAAAGATGTCACATTAAATTGGAAGACTTCATTGCTTAAAACTTAAAACCGCCTCATAAAAGTACATGTTATAGAACAGAATTCAAGAAGAATGCACCTGAAATTCTAGTCAAAGGAGTTTAGTCAGTGAAACAACCAGAAGAAAAACCTCTTTGAGGGGGCTTCATCTGTAAGACATTTCACCTGGAGGGACTCATCAGGGAACTCCAACTTCTGCCTTTGATTTTTCCAGTTACTTAAAAGCAAATTATAAGCATCTGATGAGGCTTTCACTTTTATTAGTAAATTATTTTTAAAAGTTACTGTACATCTTCATGCACTACTTTAAAACAGTAACTGGAGGTTAATAATAAAATGTCCTCTGAATCAGAGTTAACATGAAAGCCATACTGTATGTTTTGTCTTAATCACTGGGAATTTCAATTCTTTAAGGTTTAAAAATTTATATACAGTATGTGTAACTTTAAAATATACAAATCATCAATAACACCTCATTCTCCATACACTCCCAGTAGGATTTTCTACATGTTAAACATGACATTTATCATATAATTTAAAAGACAACCAAACATAGCATTACATCAGTTATCATTTAGCACAATTTTATTCTTAGAATTTTAATAACCTAACACTCCTCCCCAGTTCTTCTTTCTATACATTAGCATGATGACTCTAACGGAGCCATATTTAGAAGGATGGACTACATAACACTTCTCTAAAAAGTCTGTTTCCTAAAAGATAACAAAATGAGCAAGTTACTTAACTTTTAAGAATCCTCATCTGTAAGATACCAATACCATCTACTTTATGCAGGTGACAGTATTTTGCATATGTGGTCAATTAAGTTATGAAACACCACAGATGTTTAAGGACTTTTACGAAATAAGACACACTGAAACTATTTTCAAGTTGCAACATTCTTTACAACTACACCACTGACTTATCTTTTTACCCTTCACAAGAAGGATAAAAATGCACACCTTGTTTCCCTCTAGAGAAAGCCACAAACTTTGAGCCAGCCTTTCATTTCTCTTGTGGCTTACTGCTTTCTTGGCTTATTCACTGGGCTGATATATTTGGCCTAACACCGGTCTTTTCGACTCTTTAGAGTCCTCTCTCTTTTCTGTAATCTTACCTGTTTCAGAGACTGGTGCGGAATCCAAACATTCAAAAACATGCCATCGTGGTGTTTGGCCTAGCAAGGATGAAAAAGGCATCTGGCAGTTGGGACAGTATCCATCATAAACTGGCCGTACCTTCGGAGACACATGTTTGTGAGTCCGACTGTGCTTTCTTGGTGTGGTCTCCCTGTCTTGGCACTGCTGAATACCATCTTCACAACTAGACTTCTGACTAGAAGCTACAGAATTCTGACTGTCTGTTTCTCCAAGGCACGTTTCCGGGCTCTTCACCTTCTCTTTAGCTTCTACGGTTCTTTTTTTATTTCTGTTTCGTTTTGATTGGTACTTTCCATCTGTTGCTTTTTCAACAGATTTTGGAATATTCTCAGAGCAATTATTTGGATGTACTGATTTCGGTTTTCTTTTGGATTTGTATTCCCAGATGTCTTCTTCCAAAAAAGTGTCTTCAAACATGGCAAAATGATTTTTATCATAAAAGAAGCATTAATGTTAAGTAAACTGATGGTCTACTTCCCGTTATGAAAATTTTAAATAGAATTATTTTTCTGAAAAGAAAAAAGTAACAAAAACCCCTCTAACCTGATGGGAATCTAAAGTTTTGGTAATAAATACATTGGCAAACTACAAACCTTATACCTGAGAACACTTGCTGTTCCATTTATACCACAATGAAATTAACAGGGGTAGCATCTGAGAAGTTTTCCATTGTGTAAATTTCATTCAGGTATCTTGGCTTTTTCCAGGACTTGTTTCATAAAAACAAGAATCAGTAATACTTTGAACACAAAGCTCTAATGGGAAGTATAGGTTTAACTGTTTAATTTTAGAAGGAGCTTTGTAAAACAGTTATCAAGCGCCTGTCAATTCTATTTCAACTGGACAATTGTCCAAATAATACAAACCCAACCACAGTTCTTGGGCAGATAGCTCAGCAGGTGTTCCAAACATTCTAATACACTTAAGGCTTCAGTTAGCTAGTAACACTAATTACACCATAATCAAATGTGTGAATCGCAAAAAGCTTAATTGCCCTTATCTGTGACTCGTGGCTATTCAACAACTTCAGTGTCCTGGGTCAGTTCAATTATCTTCTTCCAGCAGCAATGAGCAAACACTGCACAATGAACAAACAAAATTCAAAGATGAGAAGTTGTGCTCGCACTGAGGCCACCCACATTCCTCACTCCAGACCGCAGAGGTGACCGGCCCTCTCTACACCAGCCTCAAAACCAAAGTGCACCTGCCTGATGCCTCCCACCTGCTCGACCTCCTCTTTGGATGTAGGAGGCTTGAGAGGCCAGAGAATGGGCCTTACCCGCTTTAGGGAAGGGAGAGGGTGAGCTGCTGGCACAGCCCGCTCCGTAAAAGCCATTAGAACCCTACCGTTCTGAAAACAGAGGCCGAGTCCTCTGGGATCCCCGCCACCGCCCACCTGCCACCCTCACCCCCTCCTTTTGTAGCTGCAGCTGCGTCCGCTCCTCTCGCGCCCCCTCCCCCTGCTCGGCTGACAATCTATTCGCGCCCGCACTTTCTGCACTGCGTGGTAGCAAAATCCTGCATTCGCGTATAAGCCAAAGCCATTGGCTACTCACTCCCAACTTTAAAAAAGCTTACTCCCTTACCTTTCGTGTCTTGGCGGGAACAGTTTCCTGTTACCGGTGTTATGTCGAATCAGCTGATCCTGGCCTAAAAGTGGGACTTTTAAAAGAAAAAAGTGTGTACCCTTTTAAGCCCTACGGATTTGTTTTATTTTAGTTCTAAAATCTGCTAATTTCCAAAGTGAAGTGTTAGGAAATAGTTCTCAGAGCTTCTAGAACGTTAGCCCAGAGGCCTTTTCCGTGTTGAATCTGGTGCGCTGAATGTCCAGGCTCAGCTGTGGCGAGAGGATTTAGAAGGGGCGGGGTGGTTTGGAACGGTGGTTTAATTTGTGCCTGGGAATAGCGTCGATTTGTGCTTTACCGTTCGTAGAAAAGTGCTGATAACTTGGAGTGGGGCCGGTGGAAGGGGAGGCGAATGTGCTGTTTTGAAGCCGAAGGACTGTAAGTGCTTCCCCCTTTCTCTAAACGAGGCAGTCCGGCGGGCTCGGCAGCCGCCTCTGGACCGTCCGGAGAGAACATGGCGGCGCCCGGAGCCCGGAGCTGCAGCCTGTCGGGCCTGCTCTCGGTTCAGACCTCGCTGGAGTACGCCCTGCTCGACGCCGTCACCCAGGAGGAGAAGGCCAGCTTGGTCTACCAGTATCTGCAGAAAGTGGACGGCTGGGAGCAGGACTTGTCAGTGCCCGAGTTTCCGGAAGGTGAGGGGCTGGCTTCAGGGTGGGGACCCCTCCCGGAACCTCCCCTTCCTCGGGGACTGCGCCCTCCCCTGAAGCGGTGGGCGAGGCGGGGTTGTGCCGCAGCGCCGGGGAGAGAAGCTTCGCCCAGCGGCGCATCTGTCCCCCGGCGGCGGCGGATCGTGGGTTTATGGAGGGCGGGAACCTTCATCTTCATCTCTGTAACCTTCTAGATCTGCCCGCGTCTTGTATTAACTAAGTAACTTAACCTGAATGTTTCGTTGGCATGATGCCACTCCATGTCCATGCCATCCTGTCCTTCCAGTCTGGTTGCCCAGCGTCATCGTCATTATGCATTATTTTAACTAACATTTATTGATCAGTTGTTATGGGCCACACGCAGTCCTCAACACTTTAAGGGTATTATTTTATTTAATCCTCTCCGCAATCCATTGTGGTGCTCTTATTAGCCTTATTTTAGAGTTGAGGAACTAAGGTGCCGGGACAAGAGAATAAGTCGTTTGCCTAGGGCCTCACAACTAAGAATTACTAAAGTTGGATTAAACAGACTCCCCTCCCCTCATCGGCCGGTTTCTTAGCCGTGCCACACTCCTCTGTTCAAAGTTTGAAACTTGTGGTTTTAAAAGTCTGAATCCATTATGACATATCTCCAGGGTTTGAATCCTGGCCCTGTGAATGTTTGGAGCATCAGGGAAACTGATATTCCCAACAGTGCTATTTGTGAAGCGCATCTTGCTGTGATAAATGAAACCGAACTTTACCTTCTTTGGTTGGGGCTGGCATTGTTTTGCCTGGTGGTGTTGGCGTATCTCCTGGCATGACACTGAAACCACATGTATAGTTAATTGGTTGGACGTGACAGGGTTCAGTATCTCATGAGAGCTATATGGGAACCTTGCCTCTGATGACAGCCTCCCGTGTTTCTAAGCCTTTTGCTCTCACCTTCAAAAGTGCTTGTTTTTTCTGTTATTAGTCCTATGCTGGATTTGAGTTATTGTGGAAATCTGTCAAAAGAGTTGGGTGTAAAAAAAAAAAAAAAGAGTTGGGTGTGTTCGTGCTTATCCCATCAAAGAAACTTTGAAAGTTTATATACATGTATGTGTATTTTTAAAGAACTCTGTGAGAAGTTAAACTTAACTACGTTGTCATAAGTGAGCATGCCACCAACTAGGATTCAGGCCAGTGTTTTTATTTTCTTGTTTGTATTTACAATGAGTGTGTTTTATTACCATGAGATTTGCTGTGACTTGTACATAATATTTCAAAATATTCAGGCTTCATTTTTGACATAGTCAAGTTTTCTGCTGGACCTGCTTATTGAAGACAGAATACTAGATTTTTTTTTTTTCTGGTTTCTTTATCAGGTACTGCGATCAGGAAGCCCTAAACATAACTCCATCTCAAAAACACTGAACTTTGTTCTTTTTTTTTTTTTGTCTTTTTTGCCTTTTCTAGGGCCACACTCGTGGCATATGGAGGTTCCCAGGCTCGGGGTCTAACAGGAGCTGTAACCGCCGGCCTATGCCACAGCCACAGCCACAGCAACGTGGAATCTGAGCCACGTCTGCAACCTACACCACAGCTCACGGCAACTCTGGATCCTTAACCCACTTACCGATGCCAGGGATGGAACCCGCAACCTCATGGTTCCTAGTCGGATTCGTTAACTACTGAGCCACAACGGGAACTCTGTTTTCTTTTCCTAAACATATTTTATGGAAAGCAGTGTGGTGTAATGGATGGATTCAGATGGTCCTGAATTAAATCCCAGTTATTCCATTTGTTAGTTGCATGATTTTGAGCAAGTTACTTGAAGCCATGCTTTTCTCACTTATAAAGTGGACCAGGTATTTACTTTTCAGGTTTAATATGCAGATTGAAGGTAATATATCTTAAATACTTCATAGGAGAACTCAGTAAATATTAGCAACTTTTAAAATTATATTCATTGTAATTATAAGATGCATTATTTTTCTTAAGTCTGATAAGCACAATAACTGACATGTAACACTTTCCCTACCTCTCTAATCTAAGTCAGGCTTGACTGTTTACAGAAAATAAGTTTGAGACAAATTCATAAATATTTTAAAATTTAAAATATATATTAGTTTGAAGTTTTATATGGCCACTTGATCTGGTATACAATTAATACTGTATTAAAATGGATAATTAAGACCTCTCTATACCCTAAAACCTCACTAGATTGGACTGACAGAAATACTAATTTGGCTTGCAGCTTTTTTTCTTTTATAATTTTGTTTTAATCAAATTAACTCCAGTTACTGTTATTAGTTGTTATTATTCACGTGTTCCACCCAACTTTGGCTTTCAGTTTCTGTAAAATATTCCCAGACACGTGCTTCAAGGTATAATTGATAGTTTTAGTAGCTGCATTTACTTGCAAGCCACAAGCTCATTCTCTTTGTTTTCTTAAATTGATCAGAGATGCTGTACTTTTAATAACAGAATCTTTCTTCATAGTGCATAGTTAAAATTGTAAATCATGGTCAAGTAATTATAGATTCTGATTTACAAAAGCCCGGATTAATGAGATTCTATTTTTCTTTGGAGGGAAGGGAACATGCTCTTCATCAGTACTAATGTCGCTTCCATGAAATCTGTAATATTGACAGTGTGTTTTGTTTAGCTTTGCATTTAAAATGTTTCATATTTAAGGTCTCATTCAAATCCAGAGCATTTCAGTTCTTTTTCTTATAAAATTGGCTTAGGCATTTTGTATGTTTATCCTTACGTTTTAACACGGTTCCTTTTTGACATTTAAAGGTTGACCTTCATTCTCAATAGCCCATTTGTACCTAATCGTGTACTTAGGTACTTTTAACATTTGATATTGCCTCTCATTTTTACCAAAATATATTGATTTTACTTCCTTTCACACACAGACTAGTGTACTGTTTCTGAAAAAATTTAGTAGCTTTTTCTTAATGTATCTGCAGACTGCCACATAATAGTAAGTTTCCATTTTTGACCTCCCTACTCCCTTTCTGCTCCCCCATCACTTCCATCAAAATAATAATGGTTCACATTTTAATGGAAGGTTTTAATAAATTATCTTTTCCTTTAATTGTAATTTATTTTTGTGTAAATTTCAGGATTAGAATGGCTGAACACAGAAGAATCTATTTCTATCTACAAGGATCTATGTGGAAAAGTGGTCGTCCTTGATTTCTTCACCTACTGCTGCATAAACTGTATTCACCTCTTGCCTGATCTTCATGCATTAGAACACACATACTCTGATAAAGGTATCTGCCCTTTAATTGGTTTCTAACAGACTGTCCTGGCATAGTCCCTGAAAGAGTAGCTGACTCATTTGCTCATAAGAGAATGAACATTTGGCAAGACTTCAGTGGTTCTAAAAGTAATTTCTAATCTATGAATTAAGGACTCCGTGTACCTTTTCATGAAGAGTTAAGCTTAGTGATAATGGTTTGCCTTCCTAAAGAACCGACATTTAGTATATGGCTTTTCTTTAAGGATAAGGACATAATTTGTTTTTTCATGAGCAGATATTTTAAAAAGGTCATTTTGTATATCTTGACTTACCTGAATTTGTTCTATGAAAAAAAGAAAAAATGAAATCTGTGACTAATTTTATACTCTTCTCAACACGATAAAAAGGTTTAAAGTTCTTAATAGGAAATGTGATGAGGGTTCCTTTAATTTTAAATGATGTGAATTATAGTAGAATGCAAAATATTCTAACAGATACTTTTTCTTTGACCCTGCTTTATTTAAAAATTATTTATAAAGGTTAACGTTTTCTGAAGCACACTAGGAAATCCTCTTTTATGATATTAGATTCTGAAAATCTAAGAGATTATACTTTGTATTTTCTTTAGAACTTTGACTTTTTTTCAGATTTTTATCTTGTTTACTTCTAGAAAGAGCATGTGGGGTAAATGAAACTAATTAGAGATTCCATTTAATTAGGTTTAAATGAATTGAAGTGGCCCTCTTGCAATGACTGCAAAGAA
Source organism: Catagonus wagneri (assembly GCA_004024745.2). Taxonomy (NCBI): domain Eukaryota; kingdom Metazoa; phylum Chordata; class Mammalia; order Artiodactyla; family Tayassuidae; genus Catagonus; species Catagonus wagneri. Next base: position 16,368,322 of record PVHT021183705.1, on the reverse strand, counting down.
AAGGGGGGTCACAGATCTTGTGAGAGTAAGGTTGAGAATAGAATAGACAGGTACAGAAATGAAGGTTATCTTGAAACTTAGTTTTAAAAAAGGGATTGTTGGATAAAATCTCAGTGCAAGTGAAACTTAAGATGCTTTAAAATTGTAATGGACTGTATCTGGAAATTGCCAATCAATGAGATTTATGAAGAACTCAGATATCCTCAGGAGGTAAATCATGTTTTCAAAAATTCACCTGTATTTAAGAAATATTAATATTTCATAATCTGCTAGGTTTTGGATGCTTGTGCGTCTTGTTCAAGTCCATGTAAACAAATAAATTTATTTGGTGTTTATGATATGCAGGGTACTCTAACTGCTAAGGAAATATGTAACAAAGTTGAAGTAAAGCCGAAAGGAACATGGGGAAAGGAGTAACTTTTTTTGCTTAGAAGCTTTGGAAAATATTTCTGAGTAAGGAGACAATTAAGCTGGAACTTGATAAATGAGCCGGAGTGCAGCTGAAAATGAAAATGAGGCAGGAGGGATACTCTTGGCTGAGGAAATGACAGTTAAACAAGTAGGGAAGCACAGAAGAGTGGGCTTGGGGTGTGGTAAAGAGTTTAGTGTGGCAAGATAGGGGCTCCTAGGCAACTGAAAAGAGAGGAAGGGAGATTAGGTTCAGACTATTTTGTAAAGCGTTTTGTATAACATTCTTAATAGTTAAGTTAATGGAGCTTTTCATCCATTGAAGATGCAGAGATGTTTGAGGTGTTTATTTTTTTTATTATATTTGATTTACAATGTTCTGTCAATTTCTACTGAACAGTAAAGTGACCCAATTATATATATGTGTGTGTGTGTGTGTATATATATATATATATGCATATATATTATGATATGTATATGTATAATATGTATACATATATTCTTTTTTTCACATTATCCTCCATCATATTATATCACAAGTGGCTAGGTATAGTTCCCTGTGCTATACAGCAGGGTCTCATTGCTTGTCCATTCCAAATGCAATAGTTTGCATCTTCTAAGCCCAAACTCCTAGTCCATCCCACTCCCTTCTGCCTCCCCCTTGGCAACCACAGGTCTGCTTTCCATGTCCATGAGTTTGTTTCTTTTCTGTAGATAGGTTCATTTGTGCCAATATTAGATTCCAGAGCTAAGGGATATCATATGGTATTTGTCTTTCTCTTTCTGACTTACTTCACTTCATATGAGAGTCTCTAGTTCTGTCCATGTTGCTGCAAATGGGATTATTTTGTTCTTTTTTATGGCTGAGTAGTATTCCATTGTATATATATATCACATCTTAACCCATTCATCTGTGATGGACATTTAGGTTGTTTCTATGTCTTGGCTATGGTGAATAGTGCTGCAATGAATATAGGGGTGCATGTATCTTTTTCAATGAAAGTTTTGTCCAGATATATGCCCAGGAGTGAGATTGCTGGATCATACGATAGTTCTATATTTAGTTTTCTGAATACTAAATACTGTTTTCCATAGTGGTTGTACCAACATACATTTCCACCAACAGTGTAGGAAGGTTCCCTTTTCTCCACACCGTCTGCAGCATTTGTTCTTTGTTGGCTTGTTAATGATGGCTTTTCTGACTGGTGTGAAGTGGTACCGCATTGTAGTTTTGATTTGCATTTCTGTAATAATTAGTGATATTGAGCATTTTTTTCATGTGCCTGTTGGATATCCATGTCTTCTTTGGAGAAATGTCTGTTCAGGTCTGCCCATTTTTCAGTTGGGTTTTTTTTGTTTGTTTGTTTTTTTGCTATTGATTTGTATGAGTTGCTTGTGTATTGGAGATTAAGCCCTTGTGGGTTGAGTTGCTTGTGTATTTGGAGATTAAGCTCTTGTGGGTTGCATCATTTGCAACTATTTTGTCCCATTCTATAGGTTTTCCTTTCTTCTTTTTTTTTTTATGGTTTCCTTTGCTGTGCAAAAGCTTGTAAGTTTGATTACATACCATTGGTTTATTTTGTTTTTATTTCTGTTGCTTTGGGAGAGTGACTGAAGAAAACATTTGTACAGTTGATGGTCAGAGAATGTTTTGCCCACGTTCACTTCTAGGAGCTTTATGGTGACTTGTCATATGGTGTTTAAGTCTTTAAGCCATTTTGAGTTTATTTTTGTGCATGCTGTGAGGGTATGTTCTTATTTCATTCATTTACATGCAGCTGTCCAGTTTTCCAAGCACTACTTGCTGAAGAGATTTTTTCCTGTTTTATATTGTTGCCTCCTTTGTCAAAGATTGACTATATGTGTCTGGGTTTATTTCTGGGTTCTCTATTCTGTTCCCTTGGTCTGTATGTCTCTTCTTGTACTAATACCACACTGTCTTGATCACTGTTGCTTTGTAATATTGTCTGAAGTCTGGGAGAGTTATGCCTCCTGCTTGGTTTTTGTTCCTCAGGATTGTTTTGGCAATTCTGGGCTTTTTGTGATTCAATATAAATTTTTGGATTGTTCTCGTTCTGTGAAAAATGTCATGGGTAATTTGATAGGGATTGTGTTGAATCTGTAGACTGCTTTGGGTAGTATGGCCAATTTAACAGTATTAATTCTTCCAATACAGCAGCATGGAATATCTTTCCATTTCTTTGAATCCTCTTTAATTATCTTGATTAATGTTTTATAGTTCATAGCATATAAGTCTTTTGTCTCCTTGGTCGGATTTATTCCCAGGTATTTGATTTTTTGGAGTGCAATTTTAAAAGGTATTGTATTTTTGTGTTCCTTTTCTAATATTTCATTGTTAGTATATAGAAATGTGACTGATTTCTGAATGTTAATCTTGTATCCTGCTACTTTGCTGAACTGATTGATCAGTTGAAGTACTTTTTGTGTGGAGTCCTTAGGGTTTTCTATATATAGTATAATGTCATCTGCATACAGTGACAACTGTACCTCTTCTCTTCCAATTTGGATACCTTTTATTTCTTTTGTTTGTCTGATTGCTGTGGCTAGGTCTTCCAATACTATGTTTAATAACAGTGGTGAGAGTGGGCATTCTTGTCTTGTTCCAGATTTTAGTGGGAAAGCTTTCAGCTTTTCTCCTATAATAGGTATTATATTGGCTGTGGGTTCTCCTATAATAGGTATTATATTGGCTTTTCTCCTATAATAGGTATTATATTGGCTGTGGGTTTGTCTTAAATGGTTTTTACTATATTAAGGTATGTTCCCTCAGTACCCACTTTGGTGAGAGTTTTTATTATGAATGGATGTTGGACTTTGTCATATGCTTTTTCTGCATCTATTGAGATGACCATGTGGTTTTTGACTTTTCTTTTGTCAGTGTGTATGACATCGATTTGCGTGTGTTGAACCATCCTTGTGTACTTGGAATGAATCCCACTTGGTTGTGGTGTATGATCTTTTTATGTGTTGTTGGATTCAGTTGGCTAAAATTTTGTTGAGAATTTTTGCATCTATATTCATCAAAGATACTGGCCTGTAATTTTCTTTTTTGGTAGTGTCTTTGTCTGGTTTTGATATTAGGGTGATGGTGGCTTCATAGGATGTCTTTAGGATTATTCCTCCTTCTTTAGCCTTTTGGAAAAGTGTAAGAAGGAGGGGTATAAGTTCTTTTTATGTTTGGTAGAATTTGCGTGTAAAGCCATCTGGTTCTGGACTTGTGTTTGGAGGGAGGGTTTTTTTTATTAAACATCCAATTTCACTTCTAGTGATCAGTGTGTTCACTTGATCTATTTCTTCTTGATTCGGTTTTGGCGGGCTGTACGCTCTAAAAAGTTGTCCATTTCTTCTAGGTTGTCAAATTTGTTCACATATAATTGTTCATAGTATTCTCTAATGGTATTTTTGTATTTCTGCAGTATCCGTTGATATTTCTCCTTTTTCACTTCTTATTTTGTTAATTTGACTTCTTTCTCTCATCTTTTTGCTGAGTCTGACCAGAGTTTTGTCAATTTTGTTTACCCTTTCAAAGAACCAGCTCTTGGTTTTACTGTCTTTTTCCTATTGTTTTTTGAATCTCTATTTTATTGATTTTCTCTCTGATCTTTATTATTTCCTTCCTTCTGCTGACTTAAGGTTTTATTTGTTCTTTTTCTATTTGTTTTAGGTGGTAGGTTAAGTTGTTGATTTGAAATTTTTCTTTTTTGAGGAAGGCATGTATGGCTATGAACTTTCCTCTAAACATTACTTTTGTGGCATCCCATCAATTTTGAATGGTTGTGTTTTCATTATCATTTGTCTCAAGGTATTTGTTAATTTCCCTTTTAATTTCCTCACTGACCCATTTTTTTTTAGTAACATGTTGTTTAGTCTCCATGTAGTCAGTTCTTTCTCATTTCTTTTCCTCTGGTTGATTCCTACTTTCATACCATTGCGGTCAGAGAAGATGCTTGAAGTAATTTCTATAGTCTAAATTTGTCGAGGTTATTTTTTTGCCCCAGTATGTGGTCAGTCCTTGAGAATGTTCCATATGCAATTGAAAAGGATGTATATCCTAATTTTTTTTTTTTTTGGATGTGGTATCCTGAAAACATCAACAAGGTTTAACTTTCCTATTGTGTCATTTAAGATCTCTGTTGCCTTATTTCCTTTCTAGAAGATCTGTCCATTGATGTGACTGGGGTGTTAAAGTCTCCTACTATTATTGTACTCCTGTCAATTTATCCTTTCATGTCTGTTAGTATTTATTGTATGTATTTGGGTGCTCCTGTATTTGGGGCTATTTGATGAGTGTAATACCCTCTTCTTAAATTGATCCTTTTATCATTAAAGAGTGTCCTTCTCTGTCTTTATAGCTTTTGTTTTAAAGCCTATTTTGTCTGATATGCGTATTGCAACTCCTGCTCTCCTGTCTTTTAAATTTGCATGAAATACCTTTTTCTATCTTCTCGCTTTCAATTTATATGTGTCCTTTGCCCTAATATGAGTCTCTTGTAGATAGAATATTGTAGGCTCTTGTTTTTTTTTATCCAGTCTGCCACTCCGTGTCTTTTGATTGAAGCATTCAGTCCATTGACATTTAAGGTAATTATTGATAAATGTGTATTTATTGCCATTTTAAACTTTGTTTTCCAGTTGATTTTATGTTTCTCTTTGTTCCTTTCTTTTTTGGGTTGGATGATTTCGATTTATTTTATGCTTGAGTACTTTTCTTTTTAGTTTTTGTGAATGTACTGTTTGGTTTTGATTTGTGGTTGCCCTGTATTTCATGTATGTTAACCCCGTCCTGTATCTGCTTGCTTTAGCTTGATGGTCATATAGGCTGAAGCACATTCTAAAAAAAGTCTAGATTTTCTTACTTTCCTTCACCACATTTTTTGATTTGGATGTCCTTTTTTTTAACATCTTCCTGTTTATCCTTTTGCTGTTCCTTGTGTTTATTGTCTCTTTTACAATAGTTTTTTTTTTCTCCTTTTAGCTCTGTATACTGGCTTATTTAAGTGATTACTTTCCAATTGTGATTTTCTCCATCCTGTTTCTTCTTACTTTTTTATTTAGAGGAGCGCTTTCAGTATTTCTTTTAGAAGGCATTCAGTATTACTGTACTGTTTTAGTTTTTGTTTGTTGGAAAAAGTCTTTTATTTCTATTTTAAACGATATTCTTTCTGGGTAGAGTATTCTAGGCTGCAAAATTTTCCATTTTAGAGCTTTGACTGTATCCTGCCTCTCTCTTCTGGCCTGTAGTGTTTCTGTAGAGAAATCAGCTGATAGCCTTACAGAGCTTCCCTTGTAATTAACTTTTTGTTTTTCTCTTGCTACTGTTAGAATCCTTTCTTAAATATCTTTAACTTTTGCCAATATTATTATAATATGTCTTGTTGTGGGCCTGTTGAGGTCCACCTTGTTTGGGACCCTCTGTGCTTCCTGTATCTTGATATCTGTATCTTTGAGCTTTGGAAAGTTTTCAGCCATAATTTTTTCAAATATATTTTCAATCCACTTTTCTTTCTCTTCTCCTTCTGGAATCCCTATTGTGTGTAGATTGGCCCACTTTATATTATCCTACATCTCTTATATTTCTTTCATGTTCCTTTTTTTGTTTTTTTGTTTTTTTCTGTCTGCTGTCTTGATTGGGTGATTTCCATTACTCTATCTTCCAGGTCACTAATTCGCTCCTCTGCATTATTCATTCTGTTCTTCAGTGCTTTTATTTCAGCTTGCATCTCTGAAAATGAATTTTCTTTCCCTTTTTTTTTTTGGTTTTTAGAGCTGCACCCATGGCATACAGAGGTTCCCGGGCCAGGCTAGGGGTCGAATCAGAGCTACAGCTGCCAGCCTACACCACAGCCACAGCAACGCCAGATCCGAGCTGCATCTGCAGCCTACACCACAGGTCACAGCAATGCTGGATTGTTAACCCACTGAGCAAGGCCAGGGATCAAACCCGCAACCTCATGGTTCCTAGTCGGATTCATTAACTGCTGCACCACGATGGGAACTCCTGCAAATGAATTTTCTAATTTTTCTTGGCTCCTCCTTATTTTTCCTGGTTCCTTTCTAAAGTAATCTGCATTACTGTTCATATCTGCTCTTATTACTTCTTCTATATTCGTTCTCAATTACTTCAGTATTTTCACTTTCTCCTTTTTAAACTCGGTGTCCATTAGACTGCAGAGGTCTGTTTCATTGTTTGCTCCTTCAGGGGAATTCTCCTGTTCTTTTTTACCAGGAATGGTTACTGAGCTTCTTCATTTTGCTTATATTTTTCTTATTCTGTGAGTTTAGGGAAAATAACTACTGTAGTCTTGGAGGCCTATTTAACTGCAAGAGCTCCCCTAGGTATTTTGTGAGGGCTTACTCCTTGTTTTTGGCATGCATGCTGCTTTTGGTTTGGATGCTTGCTATCTCTTTCCTCAGTGTGTTCGGGCTGTTATCCCCCTTGATAGGGTGCTGTGCATGCTTCCAGGGAGATGGAGGCATTGGGCAGGGCTACTATCCAGTGCCTGGTTGCTGGGCCCGTGACAGTGGTAAGGACCCTCAGGAAGGTTGTGCAGGCTGCTCCTGGTTGCAGGGCCCTGGAAAGTGGCAGTGACCCTTAGGCAGGTGTAGGCAGCACCTGGAGCATTTGGCAGTGGCATGGTATGTGCATTCCCAGGGGAGTGAGAACAGCAAGTGGTGCTCAGTTGCAGTGCTCTCCTCTGTGCCAGCCTCTGAGGTGAGTGGGGTTGCAGGTGGTGCCTATTTTTGGAGTCCTATGGGTGGTGAGACACAGCCACCTCTGAAGTCTGAGATGACTGCGGTGGTTTGCCCCTGCTGCCAGTAGACCATGCAAAAGGCACTCGCTTGTCCTTAGCCTGAGCAGGAGGGGCTGTCACCCATAGTCCATGCAAGAGGTGCCTCACCACACATAGCCCCACCCTACAAGAGTCTGCTCGGGTGCAGAGAAATATATTCCTATGGTCTGTCCCTCCTTCTCTTACCCTCCTCATCAGTGGCACCTTGCTTCTCCTGTGGGCCCAGACCTCCTCCTGGGTTCCCTTGACTGTGGCGTTTTGCTCCCCAGTCCTTGGCACACTGCTCCCTAACCCCCCCCCCGCCCCATGCTGTCTCCACATAGCCAACCTTAGTGTTCTTCCCAGAACTGACCTCTGGAGACGGAGTCTCAGCGCCCAGCCCCCTCTGGAGCATCTTGGGCCATGGTGTCCCGGAAGATTCTGCAGATGGTCTGTGGAGCTCTCTCTCTGCTTTGCTCTCCTCAGTCCAGTTGCTGTGCTTTTCTCTGAGGCTTTGAGGTACCCCTCTCTCAGCTGATCTTACTGTCAGTTACATGGCTTTCCAGGGTGTGTGTTCCTTTCCTGTTTCACAGCTCTCTCTGAGGAATGCTAATCCCATCCTGATTCCCTTTTCTCTCTCTCTCTCTCATTCCTTTTTTTCCTTTTGTTCTTCCCAGTTATGTGGAGGGTTTCTTGCCCTTTTTGGAGGTTGTATGTCTTCTGCCAGCATTAAGATGATGTTCTGTGTGAATCATTTTACATGTAGATGGTTTTTTTTGATGTGTTTGTGGAAGATGAGTGCCACGTCTTACTCCTCTGCCATCTTGATCCCGCCTTTAAGGTTGTTTTTAATTTATTTGTTTAATTGGAGGATGACAGTGAGATTTCTGTTCTAGAATGATACCTTAAGACTGGGTTAAAAATTCCAAAGTTAACCATTTCCATACTTCAGATCACCCGAAGACACTGGTTAACTTAATTTGTTAACCCCATACCTGAGGTAAATTCAGTGGCTTCTTAGAATGGATCCTTGTAATCTCTTTACACATTTACTGAAAATATCATTCTTATGACACATTATAAAAAAAGCAATAACTTTTTATGTATAGATACACTTCTGAAAAGCAAAATACTTTGTAAGTAGTCTCAAGATTGTAATTTCAAAGAAACTCTACAATAACACACTGCTATATGAAAATACTGGTAATTTAGGAATAAAAAATTTTTATATTTATTATCTTAGAAGATAAGTTCAATTCATATTCATAAAAACAAGCATACTCAGAGATTATCACATGAAAGTTCAATAAGCTATCACTAAATTAATTTGCTTTCTTGTAGCCAGGGTTTTATCTCATTACCCAGTGATGAGTTATTGAATATATCTGCAGAAAATCTGTTTACACTCTTGAAGAGACATTCAGCAGTCTGTTTTTACTCAATGGAATATTCAGTTTATCAGTAATGTTCATATGAATGCTTTTTAATTCAAAAACACCCTGAAAGAGGCCCAGTTTAATACACAGTCTCCTTCCTCTCTAAAATAGCCTTTAAAGTCAGGTTTGTAATGGTGACCAGTATCACTTTCACAGTAGCATAGAATACATTATAAAGATCTAAAGCAGATAGTCAATAGTAAAAGATCTAAAGCAGATAGTCAATAGTAATGAATGGTTCTGATGTCAGACATTTTCTGAGAATGTAGCTGGGTCCTAAGATTGTTATTAACTCATAATGCTTTAGCATATATTTGTTTAAACTGACAGGTACCTCAGTGTTTTGTTTTTCCTTTTCTCCTTGAGAGTTTCTGATTTTTTTTTTAACCTCTTTATGCTGGATGCATTAATGGTATATTATAATACCCAAGTTTAGCACAATGGCTATTAGCTAAGGAAAAGCACTCTCACTTTCATAAGAAGATGTCTACTAGGAAAACTTGGCATATTTTAAAATATGCTTGCTAGGTGAATAGTAATATATAATTGAATCAGACTTTTAAAATCCTGAATTCAGACTTTCTTTTGTGGCTCAGTGGGTTAGGAACCAGACATAGTGTTCTACAAGGATGTAGGTTCAATCCCTGGCCTTGGAGGTATAGGCCTGCAGCTGTGAGTCCAGTTTGACCCCTATCCTGGGAACTTCCATATGCCACGCATGTGGCCATAAAAAACAAAACAAAACAAAAAAGGCCCTAGATTCCATACTGCTGCTGAGTAAATGCTGGTATTTTCATTATGGTATTTTCATTATGGTATTTTTCTCTTTTATACTTTATTAAGAATTAGAGGGCTATATTTCTAACTTTATAGTGAATCTAAACTTTTTAATGATTCCGTATATGAGTTCATTCTGTTTCAGGGTTCCCAAAACCACCCCCAGGTGAGTAATTCTTAGGGGAATGCACAGGATTCCAAGTGTAGTTGTTACTCATGGCTATAATTCATTACAGCAAAAGGAGTCAGCCAGGGAAAAGACACAGGGCCTTAATTCAGGGGACACGAGGAGCAAGCTTCCAGAGTCCTCTCTTCAGTGGAGTCATGTGAGACGTGCTTAATTCCCTAGCGGGGAGATGTTGCCAAATTAGAGAAGCTCATTAGAGATAGTGCCTGAAGTTTTTGTTGGGGTCTGGCCATATAGGCAGCTTCTGCCTAGCACCATGTACCAAAATTCCAGACTCCCAGAAGGAAAGCAAGTGTTTAGCATAAACCATGTTATTTGTACAGTTAGGCATTATGAGCTACTCTTAGCAGTTCTGAGGATGATGGGAACACTCCTGAAATCCAGGCAAGGGCCAGCCTTGTAAGCAGGTCTTTGAAAGAATAGTGGGGCCTGCTGTGTTAACTATTTTGTACACACTTAGTATTTTCTTTTTGCAGCAGTATATATATTTATTATTCTTTGTTCTTAAAATATGATGAAAATACTGGCCGATTAATGTAAACTTTCAGAGTGTTTAGTGTGGATATGGTAATGTCAATTTTTAAAATTAAAAAAAAATTCAGTTTGCGTCTGGTCTCTAATTTAGTATTTCAGTGATAGGTCTCAAAATGTCTCAATTTATAGTTTTTGTATCATCTAAAACTTAAATATTTTTAGTTTTTATATTGAACTAGGTTATATTGCCTGTGATTACATTATATTTTCTGCTATATACTATATATATATACATATTACATATACTGTATAGAGTTGTACTAATATATCAATACATCTGTGAAAAATAAGATCTTTGAAGTTTTAAAAGTGATTTTAAAAAGTTCTTTTACTGCTAATACTTTAGAAGACATTATTTTTATTTGGTTCCACCTTCCCCCTTTCTGCTTTCTCCCTCCCTCTCTTCTTTCTCCCTCCCGCTCTTCTTTCTTTCTTCTTTCTCCATCTCTTCCTTTTCTTCCTTCCATATTTTATTTTAAATGCAGTAGTTTTGATCCGTGTGTTGACAAAAGCTCTATAAAGGGAGAGCACTTTTACATCCTATTTTTTACTGTGTATGATTTACAGAACAAGCAAAATATTTTAAGAAAAATCTCTATATACTTATTGTGAGGTTGTTGACACTGAAAAAATGAGATGCATAGTCTGGCCCTTGTCCTTGTATGTAAATCAGTATAGATACTCTATTTAGACAATATCATATGGTTTATACATTATACAAATATGTAAGTTTCTTCAGTATTTATGTCCTATCCATCCATTTCCTGTGTACTAGGCACTGTGCTAGTAAATAGGAAAATGGTGTATGGTCCCTAAATAATTAATAGGAATTAGATTCTAACAAGGGAAAGCTTATGATCAAATAAACACACAAATATTTTTATACTTTCCAATTAGTACTAAGAAGGAAAATTACAGAGTGCTTTGAAAACAAATGAGTTTTACTCTCATCTTGGAGGAATTAAAGAAAGCTTTTTCAAGAGTATAAATTGAGCTTGAGATCTAAAAGACAGAGGTATGGCTGTACTAGGTGAGAACATTCCAGGCAGAGACACTGTATGTCAAGGCTTTAAAGCAAGAGGAATAATGATATTCTTGAGGCAGTGAAGAAAGGCCTGGGCAGTATAATACCCTGAGGGAGGGGAAGAAGGATGTGGAAGAAGATGCTAGAGAGATGAGATGTGCTTTCCATGTGAAGGATTTTCTGCCAGAGGGTGACATGATCAGATTTGTGGGGGGTTTTTTGTTTTTAAAGGTCAGTTCATCTCCTGGCTGGGTAACTAATTAATGGATAACGATGGATCTATGGCGAGACTATTGTGCCCCCTGTGAGACATGATAATACCTTGAAGCTAGTTATAGGTAATAAGATCAATAACACTTGGTCGTGGATGGGTGATGAGAGGAGGGTGGTTGATTATTACAGAAATATCCAAGGTAGGTTTCTGGTTTGTATAACTGGACAGGTGGTGGTACCTTTCAGTGATAGGAAACACTGTAGAAGGAACAAATTTGGAAGGAAAGTTCATGAGTTTAGTTTGAAGTATCTTTGAAACAGTCTCCATCTGACTTCCATTGGTTTTAAGTATAAAATCTCAATCTTTAATATGACTTACCTCAACAAACAGAGGTTGACCCTATGTTTTTGTTTTGTCCCATGCTTCCCTTTGTTCTCTGTGCTTAGACAATTACCTTCTTCAGTCTTTCTTGTCCGCTCTTGCATATGTTGTTTTTCTCTTCCTGGAATCTCCTTTATTCCTCGCTTCACCTGGTTAACATCTTCTCATCATTCACGTCTCACCTTGGTCATCACTTTTTCAAAGAAGTGTTGGGCTATATTGATCAGGAAGAAAAAATATATGTATTTTGATGTAATGTGGTATTTGTGTACATATATTACATATGTAAAATATATTTTGACTCAACTCATGGATTCTTACTTGATTCATTTATAAGTCATCGTCATTTATTTTGACATTCAAATTGTCCCCATTTGACTGAATGGATTCCCTTCATGCCTGTGTCCTTTTAACATGTCCTTATTATTCTCTGAGCACTTTTTTACTTGTTCCAAAAAAGTACTTCTGGGTTCATCTCGTACTTTCCCAGCCCCATCTTTGAATCAACCATTTCTCCAAGGAGTTCTGATTCCTTATAGTATTGAATATTAGGAATGATTTTGAGGAAACAAGATCTGGGCACTAGATGTACATATTGCTACTGGGGTGTCTTTGCTTCCAGTTCTTCACAACTAATTTAAAAATTGTTTAAACTGGTTGTTCCCATCCGCCATGAGGTTTTGCTATTCATTTGAAGTACAGCTAGATTCATTTGTTTCTGTTTGTATTTTTAAGCTCCCTTTCCCTGTTCTTGCTGATTTTATTTTTGAGTATGTAAAATTATAATATGGTCTGAAAGTCAGAACTGTACAGAAAGTATAGTTTTGTATACCCCTCTCTTCTGCTTATTCCTACCTTCTCATTCTTTCTATCCTGTTCTTTTTCTTTTAAACAAATTTTTTAACATTAAAAAGTGACATATTATTGACATTTTTATGCACTTCACTTTTTTCATGGAACAGTTTTCCTGGCAGTCACTCCGCACCAGTTTATAGAGAATTTCCTGGTTATTTTTAACAGCTACATGGTCCTGTGCATGTGTATGTGTGTGTGTACACCATGATTTATTAAGGCACTTTCCTACCCTGTGTATTGGTCCTTATGTTGTTTCTAATATTTAGCAGTTATACACAATGATCTTACGGGTACATTTTTGTATTGCTGATAGTGTATTTTAAGGGTGAGTTCCTAGAAGTGAGGATTGCTGGGTCAGAGTTAAATGTACCTAAGTTTTGTTAGATATTGCCACATTCCACACCAGGAGGATTGTATCAGTTTACATTCTTACAAGCAGTGTATGAGTGTGGTTTTTTTCCCTGTTGCTGTTCCAGTAAAATGTTGACATACTTTTAAATTTTTACTGATCTAGTATTATTTTTATATGAGAAATGATATCTTGGTATAGTTTTAAATTGCATTTTAGAGTGGTGTTGAACAAGACTTTTCATATGTTTCTGCCTATTTATTGTAAATGGGGTTTTGTCTACTACTATGTCCTCCAGCTGGTTATTTAGATACAGAAAAGCTGTTGGGTTTTGTATGTCAGTTTTCAGTTCTACTACTTCCTGACTTTTATTATTTGGGTCAGTTTTGTAATTGATTCTCTGGGGTTTTTCTAACATACTATGATGTTATTTGCAAAGAAAATTTTCATTTCTTATGTCTATATCTAAACACTTCTCTAATTTTGTTGTCTAAAACCACCATTCCACATCATTGTTAAATAGTAGTGGAAACGTTGGGTAGCTGCCTTGTTCCTTACCTTACTTGAAAACTTCTAGTTTTTCTCCAGTAAGTAAGCGACTAGTTTTTGGACTCAGTTATATTTATTTACTCAATAAGTTATCACAGTACAAAATTACTTTGTTATATCCCAGTAAACCTGATGTTAAAAACAAGAATCTATCTCTACTGCTTCAAAGTTTGGAATAGAATGGTGGCTACCTAATTTTGGGTCTCCCCATTTTTCTTTTCCCCTTCCCTAGACATAAAAAACAACAGGGAGAGTAAATAAAACCACACTTGATCCTATGTTCAGTGATACTTAGAGACAAAGAATATCATGGCCTTCAGATTACCTGTAAGTTGAGAAATAAACTTATCTCCATTAGAGATCCAGCTACTGCTAGCTTTTAGGTACCGAGAACAGGGCTGGGGGAGGTATAAAAGACTCCATGAAAAAAAAGTGGTTCTGAGGACTTGGGCAAAACACAAACCCCCTTACCTGCAGAAAAAGAAACTCAACTCCAACTCTAGTATGGATGTACTAGAACATAATACTATGTCTTGAAAGAGTGTGGGACTGGGAACAGAAGCCTCAGAGAAGCATTGCTTCCTGAAGAGACTCAGATATAGGAGTGTGTGTGATTTCCCTTGGAGATAGTCTCCTGAAGGGGAAGAAGAAAATAAGAGGGAAAAGTTAAGAACGCTGCAGAAACTAAAGAAAATACACATCAAGTCCTCCTTCCAGCAGGGCTTTCTGAAAATGAATACACACAGAAAAAGGGAAATGTCAGAATAGCGCACTCTTAAGCCAGGAGCTTTGTCCAAAAAATGATTAGGGTTATTAAAAAGATCACATCCATATAAAACTGTAAAAAGCTGAAAATGTGATTCAAAAGTTGAAATGCGGATGAAAATTCTCAGTCGCAAAGTTGACAAAAACTGTAACATAGTCCTCTGTTTTGAATTACATATCCTCTTAAAGTATTTAGGAATAATGAGAAAACAGCTTGAATCAGAAATTTTAAAACTAAGAACAGAAATGGATCCCTCTACTCTCAAAAAAAGGAAGAAATGAATGTTGATTGAACTCACAAGAAATAGAAGAAAAAGGTCATAGTTATAAATTAAGGCTAAATTACAGGGTGCCCAAGAGATAACAAATTCGTATAAAAATTTATGAGGGACATTGAACTAAAGCAGGAGTATAAAAACAGAGGCTGAAAATGAACTTTTAAAATAAAAGAGTAGTAAAAAGAGAGGAAATGATTGAATTGGAAGACAAGGAGAAGAGGTCCAACATAAGACTACTTGGAGACTAAAGAAGAAAATCAAAACAACTGACCAGAATTAGGATCTAAAATTAGGATCCAAAAAGACATTCTAAAAATAAAAGGAACCTTAAACCTACATATTGAAAGGGCCTCCTAGATACCAAAGAGGGCCTCTTTTGAACCAGAACAGCCTAAAAAGCATTCCAGTACAACTATTACACTTTACTGTTTTTTAAAAAAAGTCCTCAAGGCCTCCAGGAAAAGATGACTTTCAAAGACACGTAAATTAGACTGAACAGACTTTTCACAAATAATGTGCAAGGCAAGGCCACAGAAGAGCAACATTTTCAAGAATCTTAAGAGAGTAAAAACCAAGGATTTTATATCCAAGCAGCTACCTTTCGAGAATCAATCAGGATTATAAAAAACAGTTTTGAATGTCTGTGAACCCAGAGAATGCTGTACACATGTTCCAGCTTCTAGTGAATCTTGAGGGAGAATTCTAATCAGACATGATTAAGGAAACTCCAAATGAATGAATGAAGACTTAATACATGTATTTTGTAGACCTAAGACCAATGAGGATGTTTTGGTGTATCAATCAGAATTTGATCAGAGAAAGGCCACTCAGAGTAATGGGAAATAATACAGATTTGTTAAAGGCACTTGACCTTATGTAATTGTGGGAGCTGTTAAACTAGCCTACATGTGGCTGTTGCTTCTGTGTCTAAGTGCCTCAACTTGAAGCCAGCAGGCCAGGCACTTGAAAAGGAAAGACGGATATGAAATAGGGGAGAGCAAGGGCAAACTGCAACCTGTGTGCATGAACTAGAACCCAGAAGGATGAACTGGAACCTATGCAAGCTTCCAACCTAAGTAATGAGGTGACCAGAAGAATAAGTTCATTCCCTTCGTCATGGAGCTAAAAACTCTCCTGGCCCAGGAGCTGGGAAATCTTTCAAGAGCTGGTGCAGCTAAGGAGTCCAGCTGCTACCCTGTAAACCAGCAGATAAGCTGCAGAGTGTATTAAGTGCAGTAGCACTTGGTGCTCTGTACCTCTTCCAGCAAAAGAGAATATGGCCGCTGTTTCCTTTTACAACTTCCAGTTTGCTCACAGAATGTCTCATGGTCCAGGATAATCCAGAACTAGGCAGGGAGTAGAATACTGGAAAACAATTCCAATTTACCTAATTTGCCAAAACACCAATCTGTCACCTAAAGGTAGAAGAATAATATAAAATCATATATTCTGACAGAATTAGTTAGAAAGCAACTAAAGAAAGATGGGGAAAAAACGGGGGAAGAGAGGAAATAGAAGACTGTTGATTATTGTATAGGTAATAAATAGTAAATAATACCATTTGCAAATGATAGACCAGATTGTAAAAGGTTATGAAAAATGGGGATTAATACTTTTATAATATGATAAAAAGTATTAATAGAAGGTAACCACTGGAACAAAAATGCAAACCTTCCTAAATCCCAAAAGAAATCTTTAAAAAAAAGGGGGGATGATTGTTGTGGCTCAGCAGTAATGAGCCCGACTAGTATATACATCAGGATACAGATTTGATCCCTGGCGTTGTTCAGCTGGTTAAGGATCTCAGCATTGCCTTGAGCTGTGTTGTAGGTCGCAGATGTGGTTCGCATCCCACGTTGCT
The DNA here is from genome assembly GCA_004024745.2 of Catagonus wagneri. Taxonomy (NCBI): domain Eukaryota; kingdom Metazoa; phylum Chordata; class Mammalia; order Artiodactyla; family Tayassuidae; genus Catagonus; species Catagonus wagneri. The sequence goes on along the minus strand of PVHT021183705.1, from coordinate 16,351,913 downwards.
GTGGCTGTGGTGTAGGCCAGCAGGCAGCTCTGATTCAACCCCTAGCCAGGGAACTTCCATATGTCTCAGGTGTGGCCCTAAAAAAAAAGAAAAGGAAAATAGGCATACCAAATAAAGAAACAGGCTAATATACACAGTAATTACGGTATAGATAATATCAGAGAATTGAGATCAAACGTACCAGTTGCATCAATAAATGTGATTAAGGTAACTTTCATATTGAAAGAAAATGCCCATCAATTCCTATTTTCTTTATTTTCTATTTTTATTTATTATTATTTATCGGAAATAAATGCTGGGTTTTGTGGGGTCTTTTTAAATTTTATACCTCATGAATTCCTGGATTATCTTCATTTTTTGTTTTCTTTGGGCTTTCTTTTGATTTATTCTGTTCTTTTCCTAGATTTTTTTTTAGTGGATCGTCTATTTTAATTTTATTGATATAAATGTTTAAGGCTATAAATAGAGGCTCTGAGTTTTCTTCTGTCATGAAATATATCCCATAAATCGTGATATGTAGTATTTTCATTATTATTTCTTAGAAATTCTGTAATCTTGCTCTGCTGTTCACTGAAGTTGATAGAGGGTTTTAAAGTTTCTAAGTTTAGAAAAGTATGAGATAATAGAAAAAAATGTATGTATAGGTCTCTGCCCTGGGTTTCTAACACAGAGCTCCTAAATCCCTGTTATTTCCCAAGTGATAAGAGCACTGGGAACATCTTTTGTCCTAGTATTTGGTCTCTGACCCCAATTCCTGATAAGAGTTTCTAAATCCCTTGGAATTTCCTCGGGCGATAGGGTTGTAGTTTGTTCTAAAGTGATCCTTGGTGGGTTCCTGGATAGGAGCTGGTCACCAGGAAGACCAAGATGTGATTAGAAGCTTGGAATGTTCAGCCCCATACAACGCCCTCTTCCACCATCATTCTCCAGAGAGAGGAAGGGGCTGGAAATGGAATTAATGATCTGTCAGGCCTCTGTGATGAAGGCTCTGTAAAATTCCCAAAGGTATGATAGAGTTCAAAGAACTTCCAAGTTGGTGAACACCTGGAAGTGCTGGGATAGTGGCAGGCTTGGAGAGGGCCTGGGAGCTCTGTACCCTTTCCCATATACCTTGCTCTATATTATTTCCAACGTCTGGATGTTCCTCTGTATATTTTATCATACTCTTACAGTAAAATCTGTATAAGTGTTTCTCTGAGTTCTGTGAGCTGTTCTAGCAAATAGTTGAATCGAGGGCTCATGGGAATCTCTGATTTGTAGCAGAGTTGGACACAAGTGTGAGTAGCTTGGGGACCTACTACTTGCTAATGGCCTCTGGAGTGACAAGGCAGTCTTGTGAATGACTGCCTTTTCCTCTGGCTCGCGTCAGAATTATAGGAGACCCAGATGGTGTCACAGACAATTGCTTAGTGTGTGTGTGTTGGAGGGGGGAGACCTCACATCTGGTGTCAGCAGTGTTTCAAGTGTGGTATTAGTGTAAGAGTAAAGGAGAAACACAAGAATAGTGTGAATTTTTCCTAAACAAAAGACTTTTTTGTTGTTACTAGTATCCAGTTTTACTGTATTGTGGTTAGGGTGTGGTCTTTATAATGCTTTCTTTGTGATCAGTATTTATAAATATTCCAGGTACTCTTGAGAGGAAAGTATATTCTTAATTACTAGAGTATAGTGTGATATGTAACAGTAAAATCTAGCTCTGCAATTATAGTAATTGGGCTTTCTGTATCTCATTTTTTGTCTACAGATTTGGGTCACGCTGAGAGTAGTGTATTTCTGCTTTATTAATTTGCTTTTTTTATTGCTCAGTACCTGGATATTCCTAATTGTTTTATCTTTGTTGTGAATGCTTTTCATATTAAAATATTTTTTTCTTTGTCATGCATAATGCTTTTGGGCTTGAAATCTACAGGAATAACACATAGTGGAGGTATTGCTTTCATTTGTGCACATACCTACCCATATCTTTAGTTTTAGCTTTTCTGATTCACTTTGTTTCTGATGTGTTGCTAATGTACAAAATGTATCTAAATCTTTTTAATGGATGAGTTAAACCTATTTCCATTTGTTTGCATTATGTTATTTGTGTATTAGATTTTATTTGTTATTTAACGTGCTTTTGCTATTTTATTTCACTAATTTCTTTTGATATGTAGAAATTATGTTTTTATGGGCTATGTTTGTACTTAAAACTTTCAAAATTAGTATAAGTAAGAAAAGTGAGGCACAGCGATGTTAAGTAATATCTCCAGGGTGAAACCAAAAAATATCTCTGACTTGAACTTAGACAGAACTCAGATTGGGGCTCAAACCCATGTGCCAGTTCTTGAACCCAAGTGAAGGCCAAATTGGGACTTGAACCCACATTTTTTATTTTTTTTTTAATTTTAATTTTATTTTTTTGTCTTTTTGCCTTTATGTAGAGCCGCACCCGCGGCATATGGAGGTTCCCAGGCTAGGGGTCTAACAGGAGCTGTAGCTGCCAGCCTTTGCCACAGCCGCAGCAACGCGGGATCCGAGCCGCGTCTGCAACCTACACCACAGCTCACAGCAACGCTGGATCCTTAACCCAATGAGCAAGGCCAGGGATCGAACCCGCAACCTCATGGTTCTTAGTCGGATTCGTTAACCACTGAGCCACGAAGGGAACTCCAAACCCACATTTTTTAAATTGGAGTCACTCACCTGGTATCTAGAATTACTGAGGTTCAGGTTCTTTGTGTCTCAGTGCAGAAGGAATTCAACAAAAGACAAAGTGATGAGCAAGGAATAGATTTATTAAGATAAGGACACTTATCCTGATAAGTGAGGGATACACGTGGGCAGGCAAAGAACTTTGCCCAAGGATTGGGTGGTCTAATCCAAGGAAAGTGGGGAGGGGGAAAAGACCTCCTCCTTTCTCTTCCAGTAGACTTCAGTCTTAGATCACTAGGTCCTCCTTTGCATTGGGTAGGAGAGGCCTGTGAGCCCAAACTGTCATGGAGCTTATACAAATCAGCAGAAGGGTAGTAACATATGTTAGACTATGTTGAATCATCTCAGATTTCTGTATAATGAGGGTCTCCTACTTTGGAATGTCATCTTCCCCTTAAATTCCTGTCTTTGGTTCTAAGGATGATTATCTTGCTAAACTTGAATGCAGGCCTCATTTTATCTTTCATTTAATGACCAGAGGTATAACTTGTGCGTTTACTTATGGTTTTATAATTAAGCAAGCCTGCTTCTTTCCATGATGTATTGATAGCTTTCTTGAGTGATTATTATAGTAGTCTCCCAAAGTTCCTGAGGTTTCCCTCTCTCTCTGTGGTCGCTACTGGGACTTGTACAACTACCTGTGTAACTGTCCTTCTCTGTCCCTATCACAGATAGACCCAGTAAGTGATAAAGCCAGAATCTGAATACGAGGAGTCTGACTCCAAAGCTTATTCAATTTTTTTTGAAGAACTTTATTGTGGCATAAATGACATACAGTAAACTACACATATTTGAAGTGTACACTCCTTCCCACTCCCCCCCCACCACCCTTCTACCTAGTCTCCAAGCAGCTGCTCATCCCTGTGTCTTTTTTCTGTAACTGCTTTCAAGATGTTTGTGTGTGTTTGTGTGTTTAATCTTTGGCTTTCAGCACTTTATAATGTATACAGACATGGTTTATTTTATTTGGCGTGTGTTAACCTTCTTGAATTCTGTGGATTTATATCTTTAACCAAATTTTGGAGGTTTTGGTGTTATTAAGATTTTTTTTCTGGCCCAATCTCTTGCTACTCTTCTTCCAGGATTCCAGCTACAAGTATAGCAGATTTTTTGAAACTGTTCCATGGGTTCATTGGGGCCTGTCCTCAATGCAAAGCCATGAAAGGGAAACAAAACAAAATAAAACTGAAAACTCACTTTCCTGTAGTTTTGCTTTTCCAAGTTTTGACTGTGCTCTAATAATCTACTTGCTTTTATTTACTTTTCTGAGTCATCAGACATGTGTTTGTAGGTATGTGATGTGTTTTGGTTTGGAGTTAATAGTTGTAATGGAAGGATGAGCTGTCAGGTACTTAAACCTCCCAGTTTGTGTGTTTTTTTTGTTTCATGATGGTTTATGTAATTCTTAATGAGTATGTTGGGAGATTCTGAGTTACATAACTATTATAACCCTTACTATTTTGGTAGTCATAATTGCGTTTTTCTCTGAATCCAGCCTAGTACTTTTTTTCTGTATTATTTTCTTAACATACTATATTGATTAGATAAAAGAAATATGTCAGTTTTAGTTTTCAGCACTTCTGCTATCTACAGTAAGGATTGTTCTAAGAATTACGTAATAGGATTTTTTTTAATTTTTATTTTTGGCTGTGCCCAAGGCATGTGAAAATTCCCAGGCCAGGGACTGAACGCACGCCACATCAGTGACCTAGCCCCTGCAGTGACAATGCCAGATCCTTAACCCACTGCACCATAAGGGAGCTCCTATAGTAGGAATTTTAAATAAATCAGAGGCCTTATGGAAACATCTTGTTCATATTCATTCTGTTAATCTATAATGTAGTTATAGATTAATGGAAAAATCAAGTCAAGAAAATTTAAGAGGATCATATGACAGTAAATACCAACAAAAAATCAGTCACAGTGAACTTCACAGGGGTTTCTAACAGGTGGAAAAAAGTTATAAAATTTCAACATCTTCCTAAGAAAACAGTATTTTAAAAAGCTTTTTCTAGATAAAGAACAGAGTTTTAACTTAGAAATAGCTACGTGATTTTGATCATGTACATTTTTATGTGGTTATCAAGAGAGAATTGAGGAATTGCCGTCGTGGCTCAGTGATTAACGAATCCGACTAGGAACCATGAGGTTGTGGGTTCGATCCCTGGCCTTGCTCAGTGGGTTAAGGATCTGGCATTGCCGTGAGCTGTGGTTTAGGTTGCAGACAAGGCTCGGATCCCGCGTTGCTGTGGCTGTGGTGTAGGCTGACAGGTACAGCTCTGATTAGACCCCTACCCTGGGAACCTCCATATGCCATGAGTTCAGCCCTAGAAAAGGCAAAAAGACCAAAAAGAAAAAAAAAAGGATTGAATTGAGTTTTAAATGTTAATTCTTTTACATGCGTTTAAATACAGTTCAAGATACTAATTTAATACTGTCTTTTCTCTTTTTTAATCTCTGAATGTTTATGCTTATTAATGGCCCCAAACCTAATGTGTGGATGATGATATTTAAATTTTAATACTTCACAATGTTCAACTTCTAATGTTTCCCATTTAGATGGTCTTCTGATTGTTGGAGTTCACTCGGCTAAGTTTCCAAATGAAAAAGTCCTGGATAACATTAAGAGCGCTGTTCTTCGGTACAACATCACCCATCCTGTGGTTAATGATGCAGAAGCCAGCCTTTGGCAAGAACTAGAAGTTTCCTGCTGGCCAACTCTGGTCATACTTGGACCCCGTGGAAACATGTTGTTTTCTTTGGTTGGAGAAGGACATAAAGATAAATTATTTTTGTATATTTCAATAGCTTTAAAGTATTACAAAGACAGGGGACAGATCAAAGATAATAAAATTGGAATAAAACTCTACAAAGATTCTTTGACACCTTCACCATTGCTGTTTCCTGGCAAAGTAACAGTAGACCATGTTTCTAGTAGATTGGTAATAGCAGACACTGGACATCATAGGATTTTGGTCGTTTGGAAGAATGGGCAAATTCAGTACAGCATTGGAGGTAAAGTTTGCTAATTATACACATGGAAAAAAGTTCTAAGGAAATGTATTTTAATTGAAATTTATAAATAATTTTAGAAATTTATAACTAATTTCATCAGAAATTATTTTTTTAATTAATGTATGGTGTCTGAATTAATCTCGTCTCACTCCTTCAAAGACAGACAAAACTATCCAAAAAACTTTATTAAGATCAAAAGGAAAAAATCTTTGATATAGTTTTCAGGAATATTTGTATATTCCATCTTATCTTACATTTTCAAAGAACTGCCACACTTTTTGTATCTTATGAAAATATTTTATACATTTTAGATTTCAGGCATTTTAAATGAAAATACTATATTTCACTTTCCATCAAAATGTAGCCATATCTTTTTTAAACCAAGATAATACCGTAGGAACTTGAGACTTAGGTTATAAAATCAATAACCTAGGATTTATACATCAATATACTTTCCTCTCCTTCCACAAGATCTTAAGCATACTTCTGAATCATTCCCTTTGGTTATAGCAAAGTAAAACTAGCATGCAGTGATAGATCTTTTTCTTCCAGATCTCCTGGTCTTAGATCTAAAAAGGTTTCTTACTGACGTCCTATGTAAGTAATAATATCTGTTAATACACTATTAATCTTGCTTATCCAGGTTGAACTGACATTTAACAACATGCTAGTCAAAGAGAAAGGTAATTCATCTTTTTTGCAATCCTGTTTTAGGCACCCATGTAGTTTAGTACATAAAGTAGGGATATCTGCATTTCTGATGCAAAAACACTAATCATTGTCCTAAGCACTGGGGCTCTTCTTAGTACCCTAAGGTATTATTCCCATAGCTTTTGGGTCATTTCTTGTTGTTTCTCTTGGAGTATGTGTGTGTTTTATGTTTGTTTTGGCAACTTGGTATTTTGGCTTATAATAGGCAGTTATGAGAATTGTTACCCCAAAAGCATCTGTTGTAGCACATTAAATAGTTAAGAGTTTTTTTATACATGCTAAAATTTTCAAAATAGTTTAGGTGGATGTTCTCCTTTGTGAAGCAGAGAAACCAGCAGCAAGCTACCTTTCTCGAACATATTTCTAGGAGTACTGTTATCTTGTGATAAACTAATCTCCAGTTTTTTAAAAAGAACCGTGTGGGCAGATACACTCAGAAATACTGGTGAAGTGCTCTTTAACAGATTGCCAGTGGTGGTGATGTCACTGGACACAGATCTTTTATTCTGCTATTTTATCTCATGAATGTGTGGGAAGAGAATTTAGTGTGTAGTATTTTCTAATCTAAAGTGACGAAAGTACTCTCCTTTTTTTCTGTAGGGAACTCTCACCACCAACTATAATAGTATTATTAATAATAGTAATAATAGCAAATCAAAAAAATAGGCCTGACTTTATTCTAAGCACTTTATATTTATTTAGTCCTCACAGTGCTACGAGTTAAGTATATTAATGGTTTCACTTTACAAGAGAGAAACTAAGACACATAGAACTTGCCCAGATCATCAGCTAGGAAGAGCTGGGGTTTAAACCAAGCCTGTTAGGCTCTTGAGTTCATGTCCCTGGCCACTGCATTATACTACCTCCCTTTAACACTTAGGACAGGGAAGTTCTGCAAAGCATAGTTGGGAACGCCAGCTTAGAGGCTTTGAATGGCTTGTCCTCTGGTGACAGAAGTAACAATTATATTTTATGATTCTGTGTACCTGCCACCTTTGAAACTCCACATGTATTACAAAAGCTGAGAAGTAGCCCATTAAACCAGAATAACTCATTATCTCTCTTAAAATCTTTATGAGATATTATAGAACTTTGTAGCAAGGTGAAGTAGGAAATATGAAGGCTTTTTTAACTTGGGATTCATGGACCATTATGTCTTTTTTTTTTTGTCTTTTTTTGCCTTTATCTAGAGCCGCACCCGTGGCATACGGGGGTTCCCAGGCTAGGGGTCTAACAGGAGCTGTAGCTGCCGGCCTTCGCCACAGCCACAGCAACGCGGGATCCGAGCTGCGTCTGCAACCTTCACCACAGCTCACGGCAACGCCGGATCCTTAACCCACTGAGCGAGGCCAGGGATGGAACCCGCAACCTCATGGTTCCTAGTCGGATTTGTTAACCACTGAGCCACGAAGGGAACTCCCCATGGACCATTATGAAATGCTCAAATGGTCTTCATGATCTAGGAACCCCTTGGAATTGCTTGTGACATTTTATGGTCATGTGTATTTTTCTAAGGGAAGGGTTCATAATTTTCATTGTATTTTTGAGTCTATCTTCTAAAATTGTTAAAAATCATTTATCTAAGTGCTAAAAGATTTAAGTTATTTCCGATTCTTTCTAAGCCTAGGTAATAGGTAATTAAGATGCTTTTTAAAGTAATTTCTTCTGATATGTACTACTAAATTGTGCTAGTAACCATTATCCAGAAAGCTCTGTCATTTGCAAAACTTACTCTTGAGAAAAATAGGTATCTTGGGAAACAGTATAGTTTTTAGGCCCAAGTATCATGTTATTTATATTAAAACCCAACTTTAAATAGAAATTTTATTTTTTTTGTTTTACTTTGAGATAACTTTTTAAGTGGAAAAATATTGTCTTATGGCTACCTTGTCTTACAGGACCCAGCCCTGGAAGAAAAGATGGAATATTTTCAGAGTCAACTTTTAACTCACCTCAAGGTGTAGCCATAAGGAATAATATCATATATGTGGCAGATACTGAAAACCATCTTATAAGAAAGGTAATTTTCTATTTTAAATAAAGTTTTAATACTTCTTTTTGTCTTTTTGCCTTTTCTAGGGCCTCACTTGCGGCATATGGAGGTTCCCAGGCTAGGGGTCGAATCAGAGCTGTCACCAGCCTACGCCACAGCCACAGCAACCTAGGATCCGAGCCATGTCTGCAACCTACACCACAGCTCACGGCAACGCCAGATCCTTAACCCACTGAGCGAGGCCAGGGATCAAACCCTCAACCTCATGGTTCCTAGTCAGATTTGTTAACCACTGAGCCACAACGGCAACTCCAAGTTTTAATACTTCTAATCAGAAAAACTTCCATTTACTTACTACATAAATATTGGAAGTGAGAGGATGTTACTTAAGTGCTTTTGATCATCCTCATTCAGCTGTTTTAGAGGTACTTGGCTTTAATTTTTTTTCTTAGGTATCCTGTTTTTCTGTATACCAGAGAAGACAAACCCATCAAGTCCTTGGTTTGTTTTTTTTTTCATTCTTCAAAGTCATGTACCCAATCACCCAAAAGCTTTTCATTTTGAGGTATTTTCCTAACCATTATTTATGAAACGATGCTTTGTTCTTTTCTAGTTAAATTGTCTAAAGCCTAGAAGGAAAAAAAGCATACCACGCCTGCCTCCCTCTTTTTTTTTTTTTGTCTTTTTGCCTTTTTATGTAGAGCCGCACCAGTGGCATATGGAGGTTCCCAGGCTAGGGGTCTAACAGGAGCCGTAGCCACCGGCCTTCGCCACAGCCACAGCCACGCGGGATCCGAGCCGCGTCTGCGACCTACACCACAGCTCATGGCAACGCCGGATCCTTAACCCACTGAGTAAGGCCAGGGATCGAACCCACAACCTCATGGTTCTTAGTCGGATTCGTTAACCACTGAGCCACGAAGGGAACTCCAAAGGGAACTATTTTTATTTATTTATTGATTTTTTATTTTATTTTTTTGCCTTTTGTCACTTTAGGGCTGCACCCGCGGCATGTGGAGGTTCCCAGGCTAGGGGTCTAATCGGAGCTGTAGCCACTTGCCCACGCCACAGCCACAGCAATGCAGGATCCGAGCTGTGTCTGCGACCTACACCACAGCTCACGGCCACGCCAGATCCTTAACCCACTGAGCAAGGCCAGGGTTCGAACCCGCAACCTCATGGTTCCTAGTCGGATTCGTTAACCACTATGCCACGACGGGAACTCCCTGCCTCCCTTTAGCGCTTAGGCTTTGCCTGGAAACACTTATCTGTCAGTTAGTCTTAAGTTTCCTTTCTCTCACTCTAAAGGTAAAATGTGATCTTGTTTTTGGAAAAATGAATACCTAAAGGTAAAAAAGTCTCTTAATCATCTATTCAGGTTCCCGAGGTAATTAACTATTGTTAAAATCTGTGTCTTTTCAGAAATTTTCCACTCATACAAATAAATTTATATTGAAAAGCCTATCTCTTGTGAATCTTTTTTTCTTTTTACAAATGGAATCAATGTATGTACATAATTTCTGCATTCTTTTTTTTCCATATTAGTCATGAATATGACTGCATAGTATTCCATTGTAGAAGTACCTAGTTATTTTAAACATTCCTTATTGATGAATATTTTATGGTAATCCATGGGTCTTCCACTAATCTGTCCTCCACCTCGCTGATTCGTTCCTCTGCCCCCTATATTCTGCTGTTGGCTGCTTCTAAGGAATTTTTTATTTCAGTGATTGTATTTTGCATCTCTTCTTGTTTAATTTTTACATCTTGTATTTCTTTGCTCATTGTTTTCTGTAAATTATCGATCTTTGCCTCCAGTTTATTTCCAGTGTCTTGCATCATCTTCAGCATCAACAGTCGAAAGTCTCTTTCTGGGAGGCTGATAATCTCCTCATCACTGAGCTGTTTTTCTGGGCTTTTTTCTTTCTCCCTTATCTGAGTTATAGTATTCTGTCTTTTCATTTTTATAGGTGTTTGGTGTGGTGACCTTTTTGCAGACAATAGAGTTGTAGCCTCTCTTAGTTCTGGTGTTTGCCTCCCCTGTGGCTAAAGGTGGTGTGGGCGGGGCTTGTTGTAGGCTTCCTGATGGCAGGGAGTGATGCCTGCTCACTGGTAGGTGGGGCTGATTCCTATCCCTCTGATGGGTGGGGCTTTGTCTCTGGCTGAAATGAGAGGCTGGCTGTGTGCCTGAGGGGTCTTTAGGCAGCCTGTTTACTGATGGGTGGGCCTGTGGTCCCACCTGGATTATTGTTTGGCCTGGGGCTTCTCAGCGCTGATGGGAGGGACCAGATTTTCCCAGAAGTGGCCAGCTCCAGAGAAATGCAGGCTGCTGAATGTCCCCGAGAGCTTCACCTCCAATACCCTGTTTTCCCGGAAGATCCTCCAAGAATTACAGTCAGGTTCCACCTGGATTCCTGTGGAGACTTTGCTTTGCCCTGGGACCCAGTATACGTGAAAGTCTGTGTGTGCCTTTCAAGAATAGGGTCTCCTCTTTCCTCCAATCCTGTGGAGCTCCTGTACACAAGCCCTGCTGGCCTTCAATGCCAGATGCTCCGGGAGCTCTTTCTCCCTGTGCCAGATCCCCAGGCGTGGGGATTTGACGTGGGGCTCAGAACTCAGTCCTGTAGCTGAGTCTCTGTGATACAGTTACTTTCCAGTCTGTGGGGCTTCCCACCTGGGAGGTATGGGGTTGCTTCTCTCATGTAATCGCCCCTCCTACCTCTTGATGTGGTCTCTTCTTTGTCTTCTGGAGTAGAATATCTTTTTTGGAAGTTTACAGTCCATTTGTTTAAAGGCTGCTCGGCATTTGGTTGTTTTTTGGGCGAGAAATTGAGCTCCAGTCCTTCTATTCCGCCATCTTAATCCAATCCTCGGTAATCCATTGGTCTTTAAGTTGTTATTTATTTGGAAAAAGTAAAGTAAGCTAAGTTTATTTAACCCATTCTGTCTAAACATATTGTTTCATGTACTGCCTTGCTTTTCTTGCTATTTCTTTCTTGATATTTTTGCCCATTTATGTGACAAAATTATCAACTAATATGCATATACTAGGAAAAAACATATAGGACATATAGTAATAGCCACTGTAATGCAAATCTCTGTGAGGGCATGAAATTTGTTGTTTTTACTGCTAAAATCCTAAGTATTTAAAACAGTGCCCTGCCTTCAGTAGGTGTTTAATTGATATTTGTTGAATGAATTTATGAGCAAATAACAGCTGTTGAATGATGCATTTTTCTAAAGCGTATATAGCTCTTAATTTGAAAAGATGTTACATAAAAGGATTTTGTGAATTTATAAAACAGCTTTATTGTTGGAAAGTTTTGGGGACTTTCTTCTTAGAGATTTTAATATAATGCTCTTTTTATTGTGAATACGTTAGTGGGAGGGGATGTGTGTGCGGTATTTCTAAACTTGACCCCTTTTTAGGCAGAACTTTTCATAGGACTAATGACTTAATGGTATAAAGTTTGGGGAAAGCAGTTTTATATTACTAGGTACTTAAAGGTATTTCTTTGTCATTATATTTTCGGGGTGGTATGCTTCTAAAATTCATCGTAGTGTCATAGGTATCTAATAGGATATGGAAGTAGTAAGATGTTTAGCCCAGAACTTACAGGGAGTACTTATCTTTTTTTAATTGTACATTATTTCTCTTGCTTTAGGACCTAGTGGGTTTTGAAATATAGACTGTATTTCAAATACTTTTTAAATAGAATAAAATCATTGTAACAAATATGGGTTATTTAAGGTCATTTTTATATTTTATGACTTAGCGTCTGCAAAAATGGAAATACAGTACCAGTTACAGTTCATCTCCATTCCCACCTCTAGCACTAGTCTACTTTCTGCCTCTATAAATTTGCCACTTTTGAACATTTCATATAAACATAGTCATGCAGTATATGATCTTATGTGTCTAGCTTCTTTCATTCTGTGTTATGTTTTTGAGGTTCTTCGATGATGTGACATGTCAGTAGTTAATTCTTTTGTATTGCTGAGTAGCATTACCACATTTTATCTATTCATTTACCAATTGGTAGGCATTTAGGGTGTTTCTAGTTTGGGGCTGTTATAAATAATTCACATATAAGTTTTGTGTGGACATACATTTTCATTTCTCTTGAGTAGGTTTGTAGGTACTATAATTATTGATTCATATGTTTTATGTTTTACGTTTAACTTTTTGAGAACCACCTAAACTCCTAAGCCATAGCAATTGTACCATTTTACCTTTCTACCTGTTGGTTCTGTTTTCTTCGTATCTTCATAATCTTCACTGTAACTTAATCACTTTCCATTTTTAAAATTCTAAATACTGCCAGGTGTGAAGTGGCCTATCATTGTGATTTTGAATAGGCATTTTCCTAATGAAGAATGATGTCAAGCATCTTTTCCTGTGCACACGGACCACTTGTTTATCTTCCTTTGAGAAGTGTCCGTTCAGAGTCTTTGCCCGTTGTTTTAATTGGGTTATTTTTGGTTTCTGCTCTTGAGTTGTAAGAGTTCTTTATATATTCTAGATACAAATTCCTTATCAGATATATGATTTTCAAATACTTCCCCACATTCTCTGAGTTTTTTCACTTTCTTAATCATGTCTTTTGATGCACAGAAGTTTTAAATTTTGATGATTCGCAATTTATCTGTTTATTTTTTTCATTTCTTATATTTTTGGTGTCATGTAAGAATCCATTGCCAAGTCCAAGATCACTAAGATTTACTCCTATGTTTTCTTCTATGACCTTTATAGTTATGGCGGCTCTCCTAGTTAGCTCTTGGATCCATTTTTAGTTTATTTTTGTATATGGTATGAGGTGAGGGTCCAGCTGCGTTCTTTTGCATGTAGATGTCCAGGTAACCCAAAATAATGTATGGAGGAGACTCTTCTTTCTCCACTGAATAGTCTTGACACATTTTAGAAAGTCAGTTATTCATAGTGCATGGGTTTATTTCTGAACTTTAAAGTCTGTCCCTAATGATCTGTATGTCTGTCCTTATGCCAATACCACACTGTTTTGATTGCCCTAACTTTTAATAAGTTTTGAAATCAGAAATTGAGTCCTGCCACTTCCTTTTCGGCAGTTTTGGCTGTTCTGAATCCCTTGAAATTCCATATGAATTTTAAGATCAACTGCTCTATTTCTACGAAAAACTTCTATGTGTTACCATATAAGTAATTACATTTTCTTGATACTTTTATTTTGACTCATTTTTATACTTATTTCCTTTTATAATGTTTTTAAGCATTTCAGCCATAGTGGGAATCTTGTCATACTCAATCTTAAATGGAATGCACGTAAACTTTCTTCACAAGTTTAATATTTTCTGTAGCTTTGGGAAATAAAATATTTATGAAGTTAAACTTTTTATTCCTAGTTACTTAGAATTATTTTATGATTTTATTAAATGTATTTTCTACATGTATTGAAATAATTGTATAGTTTTTTGGATTTAGCATGCTGATGTGATAAATTATATTAATAGATATTTTTGATGTTGAATCATCTTTTTATCCTGGGATGAACCTTACCTAATGAATTTTTTAAAAAGTCAAATTGGATTTGATTATCCAAAATTATATTTAATATTTTAAAATTCATGTTCATAAAGTAAATGGTTCTGTATTTTCCTGTACTGTTATCACCTGATTTTGCAATCAAGGTCACACCAACCTCATCAAATGAGCTTTTTTTTTTTCCCCTGTTTTTTGGGATAATTTGTCTAATATAAGAATTAATGGGTTTTGAATATTTATTAAAACTCCCCTGTAACATCACCTTGGCCCAGGGCTTTTTCCAGGAGGAATTTTTTGCTTATCCTATCAGTTTCTGTGTTACATTTAAATCACCTTCTGTTTCAAGGACCCGTCCCTATCTGCCTATTGTATTTTTGCAGATTGTATTTTGCAGATTTTGAGTTCAGTAAAAATGTAGATAAATCTACATTGATGAACATTCTTTACTGAACATTCTTTACAATTTCAAGAGATTATAGAGCAGCTACTAAAAATAGTGCAGGAGAATATGACCAAAATAAATCAGTGTAATTCACCATAGTAACAGAATAAAAGGTAATAATCATCTGATTGCTTTATTAGATTCAGAAAAACATTGAAGAACATTTAATATCTAATCATGATAAAAATTAGTAAACTTGAAATGGAAATAATATCCTCAATATGATAAAGGCCATCTGCAAAAGCCTACACTTAACGCAAGGTATTGAATGCTTTCCCTTCAAATTTGGGGAAACAGGGCAAGGACCCTTATTCTCACCACACCTACTAAACATTGTGCTGGAAGTACTATCCATTATAATAAGGCAAAAAAGAGAAATAAAAGGCATTTGGACTGAAAAGGAAGAATAATTATCTTTATTTGTCAGTGACATGTCATGTATGTAGAAAATTCTAAAAAATCTATACAAAGTTAATTGAATTAATAAGTGAATTTAGGAAGGTTGCAAAATACACAGTCAGTACACAAAGATCAATTGTGGAGTTCCCATTGTGGCTCAGCATACAGGACTCAGCATAGTCTCTGTGAGGATGCGAGTTGGATCCCTGGCCTTGCTCAGTGGGTTAAACGTAAGGCGTTGCTGCAGGCTGTGGCATAGGCCTCAGCTGCAGCTCTGATTCAGTCCCTAGCTTGGGAACTTCCATATGCTGTGGGTGTGACCATAAAAAAATAAAAAGAAAAATTAAAAAGATCAACTGTGTTTTTATATATTAATAACAGTCCATTGGAAATTGAAGTTTTAGAATTCTGTTTACTTAGCAACCAAAGTATAATACTTAGAATTAATTTTAAGAAGTACAGGAGTTCCCTGGTGGCTCAGCAGATTAAGGATCTTTTATTGTTACTGCTGTGGTGCGGTTCAGTCCCTGGCTGGGGAACTGCCACATGCCCACAGGTGTGACCAAAATAAAGACTTATACCAAAATATTAAGAGCAATTGTGTTTAAAGCCCCCAAACCGATAACAGCCCAAGTATCCATCAGTAAGAAAATATGTGAGCTATGATATTCCTTTGATGGAATACTTTTCAGCAATAAAAAGGAACATGAAGAAATCTCAGAAACATGGTAAATGAAAGAAACTTCAAACATCATATTATTGTATGGTTCTATTTATCTGAAATCCTAGAAACATTATAAGTGAATGATGGAAAAAAATTAACACTGTTTGCCACTGAGGTCAGGAATGACTGGAAAGAGGTGTGAGGAACTCTCTGGAGTGAAGATAGCATTCTGTATCTTTATGTAAATTGGGGCTGTATAAGTTTATGCATTTATGAAAATTCATCAGATGATACAATTAAGATTTGTCCATTTTGTTGTAAAGTTTGCCTCAAGAAAGGAAAAAGGAACTTTAGTTAATGATAAACCTACTGGAATATTTAGGGACAGTTTGCTGATGTTTATGATTTACTTTGAAATGCATCAAAAATGTAATTGAACTGAGGGACAGGTAGCTAGATAAGATATGTGATAAAGCAAGTTGATGAACTGTTTGTTGGTAGTAGGTGGTGGGTATGTGGATGTTTGGTGCAAAATTATTTCAGCTTTTCTGTCTTTGAAAATTTCCATGATAAGATATTGGAAGTGTCTCAGGAGATAAAACCAGAGCATCTTTTTTTCAGTAGATTATATTAATTTTCTTTTGGTTTATGACACAGAGGAGGCCGTATAGTATAGTAGAGCTAGAACTGGTTCGGATTCCAGATCCTTGACTTACTAGGTCTGGGATCTTAATGACATGTGCCTCCCTGTCCTCTAAAGTAATCAAAATAACCATCAGGATTATTATGAGAATGGATGGATGGATGATTCCTGGATTAGTGCGTAGCACCTGTTAAGCTCTAATGTGTCGATTACCAGCCAAGCTTAATTGAAATTTTTGCATACATTTAATTTTAAGAAATGTTTTTCTCAATTTTGCTTATAATTTTCAGATTTCATCTTCTTTTAAAATATTTTATTCATTTATTTTTTATTTTTGTCTTTTTAGGGCTACATCCACGGCATATAGAAGTTCCCAGGCTAGAGATGGAATCCGAGCTACAGCTGCCAGCCTGTGACACAGCCACAGCAACACCAGATCCAAGCCACGTCTTCAAACTACACTGCAGATCATGGCAGCGCCAGATCCTTAACCCTCTGAGCAAGGCCAGGGATCAAACCTGAGTCCTCATGGATCCTAGTTGGGTTTGTTACCACTGAGCCATGAGTGGAACTCCCTAAAATATTTTATAGTTGAGGTGAGATCAACACCAGTTCTGATAGAGGCATGATGGGCGGGGGTGTTAAGAGGAAAATGGGGGAATGGATGGGTTGGGAATTGAAAAGTACTGAGTTTTAAGTATTTATGTTGCACATATTTTCTTTATGTTCTATTGGAAATAGATGCATTGCATAATGCATGTGTTAATTTCTGTAGATTGACCTAGAAGCTGAGATGGTGAGCACTGTAGCTGGCATTGGAATTCAAGGTACAGATAAAGAAGGTGGAGCTAACGGAGAAGAACAGCCTATTAGTTCCCCTTGGGATGTAGTTTTTGGAAGGTCAGGTATGTAAACTTTTGATATTAAATATATGTAAATTTTACTAAGTAAAAGTAAGCTTTTTAAAATATGGGAACATTCATTTAGATTAATTCTATTGATAGTTTTTTTAGGCTTTTATACCTGTGGCTTGGGATTTGTCAGTTGTATAAAAACAAAGCCAGCATAATATATAGAAGATATATATATCATTATATGTAACATGTAATGTTATATACATATTACACTTTATACACAAGATAAGGTATATATTACTCTAATGTTAAAGAATTTTATCTTAGTTACAGCTAAGCTAGTTCTAAATATTCTTAAATTGGAAGGATAATAGTTTATCCTTCAGAATTTCAAAAGATAATTCATGTACTGTACTGTTTTACAGTGTTCTTTTATTTACTGTAGTATGAAAAATCAAATGACCAGGTTTTTTTTTTTTAGATTATTACAATTTTTATTGAATAATATTTTAAGTAGTTAAAAAAAACTTTACACGGTGGAATGTTAGTCATTAAAAAAAACAACGAAATCTTGCCATTTGAAACAACATGGATGGACCTAGAAGGTATTATGCTAAGTGCAGTAAGTCAAAGAAAGGGAAATACTGTGTGATTTCACCTATATGTGAAATCTAAAAACAAATGAATAAACATGATAAAACAGAAACAGAGTCATAGATATTGAGAACAACAGGGAAAAGGGTAGGAGAGGATGAGTTAATAAATAGGTGAGGGAATTAAAGGTATAAACTCCAGTTACAAAATTGAGTCACTGGGATGGTATGTACATTACGAAGAATATTGTCAGTAATAATGTAATTTCTTTGTACATTATTGCTGACAATATTCAGTAATACTGACAGTATTACTGGTGACAGATGGTAATTAGATTTATTGTGATCATTTTATAATGTATAGACTTATCAAGCCACTATGCTGTGTACCAGTAGCTAACATAGTGTTACAGCTCTATTACTTTTCAAAAAATTAAACAAACATAGAGAAAAAGATTAGATTTGTTCTCACCAGAGGTGGGGGAGGGTTGGGGACATTCGTTGAAAGTGGTCAAAAGGTACAAAATTCCAGTTATAAGATAAGTAAGTATTTAGGGCTGTAATGTAGAACAAGATTAATGTGCTTAATTCTGCCATATATTATGTCTAAAAGTTGTTAAGATGAGTAAATTGTAAGAGTTCTCATCACAAAGAAAAAAATTGTTTTTCTATTTTTTAATTTATATGAGATGAATATTCACTAAACTTACGGTAATTATTTCATGATGTATGTCAGTTAAATCACTCTTGCATACATTTTAACCTTGTACAGTGCTATAAATATTACTTACATCAATAACACTGGAAGAAAAAGATAAAAATTAAATTTAATCAAACTTTATCCTAGTGAATTATATAGATAATTGAAAATGAGGGAGATTTACCTTATTTTTAAAGTCTTTATTATCTGTATATTAATTGACTAAAAGACAGTATAGGAGCACTAGTACTCTTATTTTTCATTGGCATGGTTATCTATATGTTTAAAGCCAGAGTAATAGAGTTACTAAGCACTGACCTAATTGAATGACTTTACATGAGATGATTTTTATGATGCCAATTTAGTTATAATTCAAAGACCTTAATTTTTTTCATGCGATTAACTTTTCATGAAGTTTTTAATATTTATCAAATAACTAAAAGAACTTCTGGTACTACCTGCACTTAAAATATGTAACTTAGGTATTTTGTGTAAGTTATTTTTGAACGTTCCATTTTTGGAACTGTGTGCCCTAGTGACCTAGAGCTGTGGTGTCTCACGCTGTCTAGGGGTTGGAGAGGTAGAGGAAGCAGTGTGTTCCAGGGACAGTCAGTGGGGAGATTATATGTAGAGATTATAGAGATTTTAAATGCAACGATAAAAGCAACTGCGACTCAGTCTTCTTTTTATCACCACGCATCAGCAATTCTAAATAATTTCAGGGTTAAAAATACTTATTCCCGTCAGGACTTAAATCGCTCTTGCCTCTCTGCTTTCAGTGCACAGCTGAGCTATTTGAACATAAGTCTTATAGATGGAAAAACAGTCTGAAGTATGTCTATTAGGAAAGTAGACAAAGTGGATGAATGAATTATTATTTTGCTATGCTATTATCCCCTCCCTCAGGGAAAAAGGAAATTCTGCTCTTAGTATTTAAGCCCCCAGTGATTTATATTTAATAGTCTATATAGCAATTCAGTTATTGATATTTATATTTTACATCTTACAGCCTGTGTTTACTTGCTGTCAGTAATTGCCACAAGAAAAGCTTCCTAAGAAATCATCCCCAAACTCACACAAACCTAAACCTTTATTTTGCATTTGGGGTTGGAGTTCCGTTGATCAAGACGGAGCCTGGACTTGGTTCCAGATCGTTCCTTGGGTTCAGATCTGCTCCATTTGTTTTTCCTTTTCTTTGAACCAGTGGCTGGCTGACTGAGGCATATTCTTTTGGCAAAAGGCTGGAGTCTAAGCCCAGTTACACACATTTTACGCCTTTGCCCATGTCATATCTGCTTGCCTACTGTCATTAAAGTAAGTCTCATAACTAAGCTCAAACTTATGGGGCAGGGATATGCACCTTGCCTACAACAAGGCCATGGCAAGGGTGTAATTGTATAATATTACTACAGAAGAATAAAGAATTGAGGCCAGTAATTAAGTCTGTCACATATATCAGAATTTACATTGCTTAAAAAAGGTGTACTTTACTGGATGTTTTACCAAGTTGGATTTATTTAATGGCTAAAGAATACTTAAATATTTTTCTAGGCTAAAAATTTTTCAGTCGTACTTTATGGCATGGAATTTCTGGTTCTCTATCTCGTATTGCAAGCGCACCCAAATCACTTTCCAAGGAAAATATTGGCTTTGTTGACAAGTACTCCCTCAGCTTCCAACTGAAGTGATGTGCTGAGACTAGGTCTTTATTCATTTCAATTTTTAGAAAAGGAAGTGAATCCTACCTTAGCTCAATAGATCAATAAAAGCATATGGCTGTGCATTTAACTTTCCAGTTTCACTCAGGGTACTTGGCAAGAGGAGTAATCTTGACTGCACTTAAGCTCAACACCTTTCAAAATTCTAAGAGAAAATGATTTTCAAACACTGTATGAAGGACCTTTAATCACAATGCCTTTTCTAGTCTAAGAGTTTTTAACCTTGAGTTATATACATAAGGCATTTATGGTTAGGCTTTGCATACTTAAATTTCACAGGAATTCTATTCAAGTTTGGGGGAATTGGTCAGGTTCTTATCAGTTTCAAAGTGGTATGTTATTCAAAAACGTTTTAAGAGCCACTGCTCTTAAACATTTTAAATCATTCTAAAATCTAATCCTGGATTGATACATATTGTCAGAATATGGGGAAGTAGGATCGTAGAATATTTGTTCTCCTTATAATTGTTTTTACTAAACTATTTTGGCATCATTTCATTCATGTAAAAATGTATTAATATATAAACATCACACATTTATATTTATGTGTATGTTTCATATTATGTATTTTATAAAAATATAGTCCTATGGAATTTTTAACTGTTTTACTACAAGGGTTTGCAGTTAATTTCAGTTATTATCTTATAAATAACCTCTCTGGTTATCTACTGGATAATTTTTTTTTCTGATATCTCTGTTATAATTATACTTTTGCCTGAGTATTAGGTTTGTTTTTAAGCTCCTGGATAATTTGAATATCATAACTGATTGTGTTTGCATTTATATTGATTGCTAGGAAACTTGAGGCAGATTTATCTTTAGTATATATAATGGAAACATGACATTTGTTTTTTTAACTAGTTTGGCCACATCTTTTCTATTTGCCTATTGCTTCAATTTTCGTATTTAAAATTTTTATCTTATTTCCTTGTAAACTGTCTGAATACTTTGTGAAATAAAAGTAGAAGTAAATAAATCCAGTAAAATCTTTCACTGAAGTGATCGGTTAGGTAATTGATCCATATGGAAAAAAATCTGTTAAATATTAGAATAATAGAACTAAAAAATGCTTTATTTTAAGAACTATAAATGAACACTTTTTAACCCATCTTTTTTTTTTTTTTGTCTTTTGCCTTATCTAAGGCCTCACCCGCGGCATATGGAGGTTCCCAGGCTAGGGGTCTAACAGGAGCTGTAGCTGCCGGCCTTCGCCACAGCCACAGCAACGCAGGATCCGAGCTGCATCTGCAACCTACACCACTGTGGCTCATGGCAACCCCAGATCCTTAACCCACTGAGCAAGGCCAGGGATCGAACCTGCAACCTCATGGTTCTTAGTCGGATTCATTAACACTGAGCTACGATGGGAACACGTAACCCATCTTTTGATGTAATGCCAATCTTTTCTTCATGTGTCCCCTGACAGTTTTAAACCACTCAAATTGTACTGTTTTGCTTTCCTTAAACTGTGATGAGAATTTTTAAAACACCTGCAAAGAAATCTGAGGGTTGAAATTTTTTAAACCTATTCTTTCCAATTGTCTTTCTTTTTCTTTTTTTAATTTTATCTCTGATGTTAAAGTATAGCTTATTTACAATATATTAATTTCAGATGTACAGCATAGTGATAAAGTATTATTTGAGATTATACTCCATTATAGATTATTGCATAATGGCTGAAATTCCTGTGCTATACAGTATGTCCTTGTTGCTTTATACATGGTAGCTTTTTCTGTTAATTTCATATTCCTATTAATCCCTCATCTCTCCCTCTCCCCTTTGGCAACCAGAAGTTTGTATTCTATGTCTGTATCTGTTTCTGTTTTTCATATACATTCATTTGAATTATTTTTTAGATTCTACATAAAAGTTGGTAGTGCTTGTTTTCTTCTGTTTGACTTATTTCACTAAGCATTACATTCACTAGCTTCACCCCTGTTGCTGAAAATGGCAGAATTTCATTCTTTTTTATGGTTAAATAATAGTAAATTTCTTTTATTATAGTTGATTTACAATATTTCTTCAATTTCTGTCGTATATCAAAGTGACCCAATTACAGTGAGTTCCCTGTGCTGTACAGTAGGGCCCCCTTGCTCATACATTCCAAATATAACAGTTTGCATCCAAAAACCTCAAACTGCCTATCCGTCCCACTCCCTCTCCCCTCTCCCCTGGGAACCACAAGTCTGCTCTCCTTGGCTTTGATCTGTTTCTGTTTTGTAGATAGGATCATCTGTGCCATATTTTAGATTCTACAAATAAGTGATATCATATGGTATTTGTGTTTTTCTTTCTGGCTTAGTTCATTTAGTATGAGACTCTATAATTCCATCCATGTTGCTGCAAATAGCATTAATTTGTCTTTTTTATGGCTGAGTGGTATTCTGTTGTGTATATATACCACATCTTAATCCATTCATTTGTCAATGGACATTTAGGTTGTTTCCCATGTTTTGGCGATGGTGAATAGCACTAGGATGAACAGAGGGATACATGTATCTTTTTCAGTGAAAGTTTCATCTGGATATATGCCCAGGGGTAGGATTCCTGGATCAGTGCTAGTTCTATGTTTGGTTTTCTGAGGTACCTCCATACTGTTTTCCATAGTAGTTTTGTACCAGTTTACATTCCTACCAAACAGTGAAGGAGGGTACCCTTTTCTTCACAACCTCTCCAGAATTTGTTATTTGTTGACTCGTTAATGATGGCCATGGGAGGTGGTACCTCGTTGTAGTTTTGATTTGCACTTCTCTAATATTTAGTGATGCTGAGCATTTTCTTCATGTGCCTATTGGCTATCCGTATGTCTTCTTTGAAGAATTGTCTGTTTAGGTCTTCTGCCCCTTTTTCAATTGGATTGTTGGGTTTTTGGTTGTTGAGTTGTATGAATTATTTGTACATTTTGGAGACTAAGCCCCTCCCTTGCCTGTTGCATCATTTACAAAGATTTTCTCCCATTCTGTGGATCCTCTTTTCTCTTTTTTTTAATGGTTTCCTTTGCTGTGCAAAAGCTTTTGAGTTTAATTAGGTACCATTGGTTTATTTGTATCTTTATTGTCATAAGATGGATCAAACAAGATGTTGCTGTGATTTATGTCAAAGAGTGTTCTGCCTTTGTTTTCCTCTAGGAGTTTTATAGTATCTGGACTTATATTTAGGTCTTTAGTCCATTGTGAGTTTTAGTGTTTGGTGTTAATGTTCTAATTTCACTCTTTTGCATGTAGCTTTCCAGTTTTTCCCAGCACTAGTTATTGAAGAGACTATCTTCCACTGTATGTTCTTACCTCCTTTGTCTTAGATTAGTTGACCATAGGTGCTTGGGTTTATTTCTGGGCTTTCTGTCCCATTCCATTGATCTGTATGTCTGTTTTTGTGCCAGTACCATACTGTTTTGATAACTGTAGTTTTGAGGTATTGTCTGCCATCGGAAGACATTTCCATTTTTCCATTTCTCTTTCTCTTTTTGAGTATTGCTTTGGCTGTTCAGGGTCTCTTGTGTTTCCATACACATTTTCAAATATTCTGTTCTAGTTCTGTGAAGAATGTCCTTGGTAATTTGACAGGAATAGCATTGAATCTGTAGATTGCCTTGGATAGTATAGTCATTTTGACAGTATTGATTCTTCCAGTCCAAGAGCATGGTATATTTTTCCATCTGTTTGTGTCATCTCGGATTTCTTTCATCAACATCTTATAGTTTTAAGAGAATAAGTCTTTTGTCTCTCTCTCTCTCTCTTTTTTTTTTTTTTTTGGTCTTTTTGCCTTTTCTACAGCTGCACTCATGGCATATGGAGGTTCCCAGGCTAGGGGTCTCACAGAAGCTGTAGCTGCCGGCTTACGCCACAGCCACAACAATGTGGGATCCAAGCCGTGTCTGCAGCCTACACCACAGCTCACGGCAATGCCAGATCCTTAACCCACTTAGCAGTGCCGGGGATCGAACCCACAACCTCATGGCTCCTAGTCGGATTCGTTAACCACTGAGCCACAACGGAAACTCCAAGTCTTTTGTCTCTTTAGGTAGGTTTATTCCTAGGTATTTTATTCTTTTGATACAGTGGTAAATGGGATGGTTTCTCTGATTTCTCTTTCTGATCTTTCATTGTTAGTATGTAGAAATGCAGTCTCTTTCTATGTATTAATTTTGTACCCCTGCAACTTTGCCAGATTCATTGATGAGTTCTAACAGTTTTCTGGTACTGTTCTTAGGGTTTTCTAAGTATAGTGTCATGTCATCTGCAAACAGTGATAGTTTTATTTTTTTTTTCAATTTGGATTCTTATTATTTCTTTTTCTTCTTTGATTGTCATGGCTAGGACTTCCAAAATTATGTTGACTAGTGGTGAAAGTGGACGTCCTTGTCTTGTTCCTGATCTTAGTGGAAATGTTTTCAGTTTTTCACCATTGAGAATGATGTTAGCTGTGGGTTTTTCATATATGATTTTTATTATTTGAGGTAGGTTCCCTCTATTCCCACTCTCTGGAGAGTTTTTATCAGAAAAAGGTGTTGAATTTTGTCAAAAGCCTTTCCTGCATCTATTGAGATGACCATATGGTTTTTGTCTTTCAGTTTGTTGATGTGGTGTATCACATTGATTGATTTGCAGGTATTGAAGAATCCTTGCATCTCTAGGATAAATCCCACTTGATCATGGTGTATGATCTTTTTAATATATATTTGGATTCAGTTTGCTAGTGTTTTGTTGAGTTTTTGCAGCTATATTTATCAGTGATACTGGTCTGTAAATATCCTTGTCTGGTTTCAGTATCAAGGTGATGGTGGCCTCGTAGAATGAACTTGGAAGTATTCCTTCCTCTGCTCTTTTTTGAAAGAACTTCAGAAGAATAGGTGTTAACTCTTCTCTGAATGTTTGATATAATTGTCTGTGTAGCCATCAAGTCCTGGACTTTTGTTTTATGGAAGGTTTTTAATCGCATTTTCAATTTTGGTATTTAATGATTGGTCTGTTTATATTTTCAGTTTCTTCTTGGTTCAGTCTTGGTAAATTGTTACTTTTGTAAGAATCTGTCCATTTTTTCTAGGTTGTCCATTTTATTGGCATATAGTTGTTTATGCCAGTCTCTTATGGTCTTTTGTATTTTTGTGGAGTCAGTTGTTATTTCTCCTTTTTCATTTCTAATTTTATTGATCTGAGCCCTCTCCCTTTTTTTCTTGATGAGTTTGACTAATGATTTATCAATTTTGTTGATCTTTTCAAGGAACCAACTTTTAGTTTCATTGATCTTCTCTATTGTTTTCTTTGTTTCATTTATTTCTGCTTTGGTCTTTATGATTTCTTTCTGTCTGCTAATTTGGGGCTTTGTCTGTTCTTCTCTAGTTGCTTTAGGTGTAAGGTTGGGTTGTTTATTTGAGTTTTTTCTTGTTTCTGAGGTAAAATTATATTGCTATAAACTTCCCTCTCAGAGCTGCTTTTACTGTGTCCCGGAGGTTTTGGATTGTTGTGTCTTCGTTGTCATTTGTCGATAAGAATCTTGATTTCCTCTTTGATTTCTTCAGTGATCCTTTGTTGTTCAGTAGCATATTGTTTAGCTTCCAGGAGTTTGTGTTTTTTGCTATTGTTTTTTCTTGTAGTTAATTTCTAGTCTCGTAGCATTGTGGCTGAAGAAAGTGCTTGAAATAATTTCAACTTTTTAAAATTTACCAAGGCTTGATCTGTGGCCCAAGATGTGATCTATCTGGTGAATGTTCCATGTGCTTGAGAAGAAAGTATATTCTGCTGCTTTGGGGTGGAATGTTCTATAAATATCAGTTAAAGTATATTCTGCTGCTTTGGGGTGGAATGTTCTATAAATATCAGTTAAATCTATCTGGTCTGTGGTATTATTTTAAGGCCCATGTTTCCTTGTTGATTTTCTGGCTAGATGACCTGACCACTGCTGTAGGTGGGGTTTTAAAGTCCTCCACTATTATTGTGTTGCTGTTGATTTCTCCTTTTATGACTGTCGGCAGTTGCCTTATAAATTGAGGTGCTGCTGTTTTAGGTGCACGTGCATTTACAATTGTTATATCTTCTTGGGCAGATCCTTTGATCATTGTGTAGTATCCTTCTTTGTCTCTTATGACTTTCTTTAATTTAAAGTCTATTTTGTCTGATATGAGTATTGCTTCTCCTGCTTTTCTTTGATTTCCGTTTGCATGTAATATTTTCTTCTGTCTCCTCACTTTCAGTCTATATGTGTCCTTAGGCCTGAAGTGAGTCTCTTGTAAACCACATATATATGGGTCTTGTTTCCCAATCCATTCAGCCAGTCTATGTCTTTTGTTTGGAGCATTTAATCCATTTACATTCAGTGTAATTATGGATAACTATGTGTTTATTGCCATTTTGTTATTTGTTTTGGACCATTATAGTCCTTTGGTTTGTGGTTCCCATGAGATTTTTATATAACCAAATGTGTATACAGAATTGTTTTGGGTTGCAGTTTGCTTATTTTCAGATGCACACTGACGGCATATGGAAGTTCCCAGGCTAAGGGTCAAATTGGAAATGGAGCTCCTGGCCTACACCACAGCAGCGTGGGATCTGAGCTGCATCTGCTACCTGTACCACAGCTCACGGCAATGCCAGATCCTTGACCCCACTGAGTAGGGTCAGGGAATGAACCCTCATCCTCATGGATGCTAGTCTGATTTTTTACCACTGAGCCTTAATGGGAACTCCCTGGAAAGCTTTTAATCTCTGCATCAAATCTGAATTAGAGCCTTGCTGGGTATAGTATTTGTGGTTCTAGATTCTTCCTGTTCATCACCTTAAATATATCTTGTCACTCCCTTCCAGTTTGCAGTTTCTGCTACAAGATCAACTGTTACCTTTACGGGGGCTTCCCTTGTATGTTATTTGTTGCTTTTCTCTTGTGGCTTTTAATATTTTTTTCTTTGTATTTAACTTTTGTCAGTTTGATTAGTATGTGTCTTGCTGTGTTTCTCCTTGAGTTTGTCTTATGTGGGATTCTCTGTGCTTCCTCAATTTGAGTGAGTGCTTCCTTTCTCATATTTAGGAAGTTTTCGGCCATAATCTCTTCAAGTACTTTCTTTGGCCCTTTCTCTCTTCTCCTTCTGGAATCCCTATGATGTAAATGTTGGTATGTTTAATGTTGTTTCAGAGATCTCTTTGACTCTCCTCCATTCTTTTCATTCTTTTTTCTGTATCTTTTTCTGTGGCCGTGATTTCCCCCACTCTGTCTTCCCATGTTACTTATTTATTCTTCTGCCTCCATCATCCTGGTGATTCCTTCTAATATGTTTTTCATTTCAGATATTATGCTATCCATCTTACTTTGCTTATTCTTTAGGTCTTCTAGCTTTTTTTAAACATTTCTTGTAACTTCTCTGTCTGTGCCTCCATTTTTTTCCATGATTTTGGATCATCTTTACTATCATCACTCTGAATTATTTTTCAGGTAAATTACCTATCCCCTCTTCATTTAGTCGTTTTTCTGTGATTTTGTCTTGTTCCTTTGATAGCTATTTCTTTGTTGTCTCATAATGTCTAACTTTCTATGATTATTGCTCCCTTGATCTCAGGTATGTACAAGTAGTAGTTGGTGCCTAGTCTAAGAGTTCTCAAGGGTAATAGTGGTTCACTAATACCCAGAGCTCGTGATGGAAGCTGTGGTGTTATGCTACCTCCCCTGGAACTAGGTGGCTGCAAGGAATGGAGTCTGTGAGTTAGTGGTTCATGTTTCATGTCATTGCTTTTGTGGCAGGGGGAGCAGCACTGGTTCCTGCAACCCCTCTTGTTTCCAGGTAGTTCTCAGGACAATTTCCTACAGTTGCTAAGGTCAGCAGCTGCTCCTACAGTCCCTCCCTTTGTCAGGGAGGCTCTTGGTGTTCTCTGTAGCTAGGGGACAGATGCCTTTCTATAGCCACTTCCTTTGTTTGGTCAGTCTAGGGAGCATTCTCTGTATCCCCAAGGGCATAGGCTGCTCCCTATCTGTTGCTAAAAAGCTCTCTCTGTTGCTATAGGCCCTGCACTGTTCTTGGAGGTACCTCCCCCTACCAGACTGTTGACAGAGTGCTCCTTGTAGCCACTGCAAAGTAAAATGTGCGCCAGTGGGACACTCTTGACTCCTTTGGCTAGTAGTGCAATTTATGCTGCTTCTGCGGTCCCCTGCTTGATTGCTGGCTCAGGTCACAGAGCTTGTACTGTTCTCAAGGATCCTGTGTGTTGTTTCAGAAATAACTTTTTTCAACATCTAGGCAAATGGAGGTTCTTTGGCCACTCATCATGTGGACTTCTGCACAGTCCTTGATATTTCCAAATTCACCTTCTGCTTCCTAGACAAATTGCATCTTTCCACCCACTTAGGAGCCCCCTTCCAACTCCCAGAATAGTTTGCATTGATTCAGGAGTAATTTTCTCCACCCCCTAGGTAACACAACTTTTTTAAATTAATTTTTTAATGTTCTTTTTTTTTAATTTTCCATTGTGGTTTTATAACAGGATACGGTGTATAGTTCTATACAGTAGGACCTTGTTGTTTATTCATTCTATTTGTAATAGTTTGCATCTGCTAACCCCAAACTCCCACTCCATCCCTCCTACTTCTACTCCTACTCAATCCTGCTTCTCCTTGGCAACCACAAGTCTGTTCTCTGTGAGTCTATTTCTGTTTCATATATAAGTTTATTTGTGTCATATTTTAGACTCTGCATATAGTGATATCATATGATATTTGACTTTCTTTGTCTGACTTACTTTGCTTAGTATGATATTCTTTAGGTCCATCTGTGTTGCTGCAAATGGCATTATTTCATTCTTTTATATGGCTGAGTAGTATTCCATTGTGTATATATACTGCATGTTCGTTATTCAGTCCTCTGTCATTGAACACTTAGGTTGTTTCTATGTCTTGGCTGTTGTGAATAGTGCTGCTGTGAACATAGGGGTGCACATATCTTTTTGAATTATAGTTTTGTCCAGGTGCCTAGGAGTGGGATTGCTGGATCACACGGCAACTCTATTTTAAATTTTCTGAAGAATTGCCATACTATTTTCCATAGTGGCGTTACCAGCTTACATTCTCACCAACAGTATAGGAAGGTTCTAGCATTTATTGTTTGTATTCTTTTTAATGATGGCAAATCCAACTGGAGTGAGGTAGTACCTCATTGTAATTTTGACTTGCATTTCTCTAATACTTAGCCATGTTGAAATCTTTTCATGTGCCTATTGGCCATCAGTATGTCTTCTTTGCAGAAATGCCTATTTAAATCATCTGCCCATTTTTCAATTGGATTTTTTTTGTTGTTATGGAGTTACATGAACTGTACATTTTGGAAATTAAGCCTTGTCAGTCACATGATTTGCAGATATTTTCTCCCATTCTGTAGTTTGTCTATTTGTTTTGTTTTGATTTTTTTTTTGCTGTACAAAAGCTCATGAATTTGATTAGGTCTCATTTGTTCATTTTTACTTTTATTTCTATTGCCTTGAGAGATTGGCCTAAGAAAACATCCAATTGTCTTTCTACATCTAATTCACCAATCATTTGTCTTAACTACTTGCTCTTCTTGAGTCTTTCTACAGTATTCAGGTTTGTTTTCAGAGAAACAGCTTCCTTTTTTGCTTTCGTATTGAATTGGTTCTTATATTGGAATTATATAATTGTACTATTGGTTTAAGCATCTGTAGGATTAAATGCAGCTTGAAGGGGACTGTGGTTGAGAATTTTTCTTGTAGACACTTTAGTTCTTTATTGCTTTAAGAATCATATAGATATTTTTGAAATTCTATCATAGGAATGTGAGAGAAGATAGAATTATCAGGGGCAAAACATTGAATAGATTTAGTATTTGATAATAGTCATATATTAAGCTGTTCTGCAGTGCACACAGTGGATCACAGCTATATCTAGAGCGTGGATAAGTATCAGGAAGTCTGTTGAGTGGAAAAAGCAAGTTACAGAAGAGGCTTAAAATATGATTTATTTTATGGAATGTTTAACAGCAAGACTAACTATACATTGAGAGATCCATCCAGACATGGCAAATTAAAAAAAAATCAAAGAAAATGAAAAGCACAGATTTTTAGACTGGTGGTTGCTTCTGGGAGGAGGAGGAGGATATCCTCATAGATACAGGAGTTTTCAAATAATATTCCCTTTTCTGGAGCTAGGTGTTGTGCACATGGATGTTTAGTTATTATTTAAACTTTATATAGAAACATTTATCCACTCATATGTGTGTTTAATTAAAAATTAAACCTTAAAAGGAAACAAAATAGATCAAGTAAAGAGAATGAAAAATAACAAAGACAAATATACAGTTGAATATACATCCCACCAAGAGACTTAGATAATGCACAACATATTTCAAGAAGAAATTAGGAAAAGGGACTTGAAATAACCCTGATTATTTTAAATATATATGTAATATGTAAATATGTATGCGTTTATGTTTTTAAAAGTACCTGGATATTTAACCTAATTATGCCATTACAGTGATTAAAAGCATGAAAATAATTAACATAAAATTGTTTTTACAAGAGTAATCTTCCTCTTTGTTCATTTTTTATTATTATAAATATGGTCAGAACTGTATAATGCACTAAAAATAACAACTCAAGTAAATTCATTTTTTCAGCAGAAACGTTGCCATGTTTCTAAAATGCATATCAAGTCTGTGCTGACTCCACTCATGCCAGACAATAACCTGAGAATTTTCTTTTTAATCATAAAGGTCAAAACCCCTGCTAGACTGTAAGTACTTAAGACTTTACCTGATTGAAAATCATTTACAGAAAGGGTAGTATGTATGAATCCCATTAACTTTCCTTGGCCCTTTAATCAGCATTTCCCTAGATAGAAGTTAGGCTGTTCTTAAACAACCTTATTTTATTTCAGTGATCAAAATCCAGCTATTTAGTATGCCAGTCTTGTAAATCTACAGCTTAGATAATATGCTTCTCTGACTTCTATTAATATGCTATAAAATACCATGAAAAAATTCTCTAAAGATAATCTGATACAGAATTTTTTGAGATATAAACTTTATACAATGTGACTAGTGTGTTTTTATTTTAACAAAACAAAAACAGTTGTATTTTTATATATGAATAGCTTATCACATTGACTTGGTGTTTATACATTTTTTTTTTTGTCTGTCATTTTAGGGCTGCAGCTGGAGCATGTGGAGGCTCCCACGCTAGGGGTCTAATCGGAGCTACAGCTGCTGGCCTACGCCACAGCCATAGCAATGCGGGATCTGAGCTGTGTCTGCAACCTACACCACACAGCTCACGGCAACACCAGCTCCTTAACCCACTTTGCAAAGCCAGGGATCGAACCTGCAACCTCATGGTTCCTAGTCGGATTCGTCTCTGCTGCACCACAACAGGAACTCCTAAACAGTTTTTTAAATTAGATTGATGGGTAGTAATTGATAGAAAGTAACATTTATTCTTATTAGGCGTAAGTTCTAATAATATTTCCATAACCCCTAAAGGTTGTCTCATGACTGTTCAGCCTCTCTCCCACCACCTCTACCACCCACTCCATTCACTGGCAACAGTGATCTGTTTCTTGTTCTTCAGTATAGTCTTTTAAAAGTCTGGTCTCTTTCACTTACCATAATCTTTTGGGATTGATTCATGTTGTTGCATGTATCGGCATTTCTTTTTTTATTCATGAGTAGTATTCCTTTGTATGGCTGTAGCACAGTTTGTTTATGCACTAGTTGATAAGCATTTTTTTCTGTCTCTATGACAACTATAATTAAAGCCTGTAAATGTGTACAGGTTTTTATGTGGATTTATGTATTTTCTCTTGGGCAAATGGTTAGGAATGAAATTGCTAGGTCATATAATAAGTATATGTGTAATATAAAAAGAAACTGCCAAACTTTTCCAAAGTTGCTGTTTTCTTAAAATTCCCATGTCCTTTTGGAATAATTTTGCTTCTGTCTTAACTAACTTTTAACGTTTTTTCATCTGCCAAAACTGATTTCTCTCATCCTTTTTTTTTTTTTTTTGAGGGGGAGAAAGTAATTACCATTCATTTTTGAAAGATGTTTACTCTGTATGTAAGTCTGGATCAACTTTTTTTTCTTTGATATTTTAAAGATGTCATTCTATTGTATTATAGCTTATGCAGTTTTAAACAAGAGGTCTGATTTAATTCTTTTTCTAGTTCCTTTGTATAAAAAGTGTATTTTTTTCTCTGGCTGCTTTTAAGATTTTCTCTTTGGTTTTCAGCAGTTTGATATGTTTAGGAGTTATCCTAGGATTTCTTGAGTCTGGTTTGATGTCCTTCATTATTTGGGAAAATTCTCAACCATTATCGTTTCAAATATTTTTTCTGCTTTTTCTTTTTGAGGTTTCAGTTACTCATATGTTAGACTCTGATACTATATCCACCAATTCTTACATATTATGAGGTGGTATGGTTTGTTTATTTTACTCTTTTTTTCTCTATGCTTCAATATGTGTATTTTCCGTATCTTTAGGATCATTGATTATTTCCTGAGCTTCATCTAGTCAACTGATGAGCCTAATGACGGAACTTTTCATTTCTGATACTCTTTTTTAATATTTCCATTTTACTATTTCTTAGGGAATTTCAGCAGATAGATGAAATCTCTATCTAGGTATGTTGGCCATCTTTTTCTCTAGATTCTTTACCATAGTAAGTAGTGAGTTCAGAATCCATGTCATAGATCCAAATTTCAGGTCAGCTCCAGGTCTGTTCATGTTGATTTTTCTGTTGAGAGTTTTTTGTTTTTTATTTGGTTTGGGGTTTTTTTACTTACTTTTCTGTATGTCTTCTCATTTTTTGTCAAATTCCAGTCATGTTGTACAGAACTATAGAGGCTGAGATCAGTAGTAGGTATGTCATTATTATGGGAGATTATGGGAGATTGAGTCAATATGGTTAAAAGATGGGCTGGATCTGGATTTTATCACTACTATGAGTTCTGTCAGTTCACCGTGGCTTTCCTGTTCCTTTATTGCTTAAGTATGGGGGCCTGGATGCTGGAGGGTTTTTCTCAGTGTTAGTACCCCATGCTCAGCTTTGTCACCTTGCACAGCCCGGCCACACTCTTGCAACTCCCCAGGGATAGACTAGTCAACTGCTGTCTTTCTGTACTAGGTTGTGTTGGGGATAAAGGACTGTTCTGTTGTTTTGGTCAGCCTCTGTCTTAGGGAAGCCGGTGTGCTCAGTCCTCCATGAAGCAAGCTTTTTCTTTGATCCTGTTCCTTTTCTCCCTGGTAGCTAAACAGTGTCTTGTATCTCTGAGTGGTTTTGAAGCATTTCCGGCTTCTCCCTCAGCAGTGGGAAATCTCTACTTGGTGTCAGTATACGGTCTTTGGCCAAAGGTAGTTCCTTGCCCCTTCCTCAGAGGTAGAGAGACTTTTTTCTTCTCCCCTTCCTCCAGTTATAATTGGTCCTTTCCTGTACCCTGGCAGTGATGGACTTGTTGCTTTCTCTCAATTAAAGCTTTGCTTAAGGCTTAAGGCTTTGCTTAAGGGGGGGGGAAGATTTAGAAACTGTAGAAAAAACCATTTACACTAATGAACGATCTCATAGATGCCATTAAGAGGGTTCTAGTCATTGGGATCTAGTTTGACCATGGTTGCTTAAAATAACAAAATTTAAAAAGCTCAACTGCAGGTAATTTTCATTTTCATATTTGATTTGCTGATTTTGTTCCTGCTTTCTGAAACTATTTCACTAATGCTTATTGATAATTATGAGGGGTTTTGCCTTTGAAAGTTCTTAACTCCCAAAACCTTCTTAGCTTTTGGCATTGTCCTTTTTTAAAATTTTTAATTTATGGGAGTTCCTGTCATGGCTCAGCCATTAACGAATCTGACTAGCATCCATGAGGACGCTGGCTTGATCTCTGGCCTTGCTCGGTGGGTCAGGGATCCGGCATTGCTGTGAGCTGTGGTGTAGGTCACAGATGCATCTCGGATCATTACTGTGACTCTGGTGGTAGGCTGGCGGCTACAGCTCCAGTTCGACCTAGCCTGGGAACCTCTATATGCTGCGGGTGTGGCCCTAGAAGACAAAAAGACAAAATCTGGGATGAACAGTATAAATTATTAATATGCTTCTTACTAGTTTGATAGACAATATAAATGCCAGACTATACCCTGCCCTTCTTTAAAATTAATTTATTTATTTTACCCTGCACTTTTTAAACTCTCATTTTATTTGCAAGTACAAACCGTTCAGCCCTCATTTGAAACGATTAGTCACGGTAGAAACTTCTTGAGTGGCAGCATAGCAAGGAGGTGATGAGCCTGGACTCTGGGGCGGGACCCCTTGGGTTCTAATTGGTTTCATATCTTAGTAGTTGTGTGACTTTAGACAAGCTACTCAACCTCTTGATGCCTGAATTTCTTCATCTGAATTGGAGGTACTAATAATACCTCCCTCAGAGGCATATTGTGAGAATTATGAGAATATTTGGAAACCTAGAGTTCCTGCTGTGGCGCAGTGGGTTAAGAATCCAGCTGCAGAGATGTGGGTTTGATCCCCAGCCCAGCACAGTGAGTTAAAGGATCTGGTGTTGCCCCAACTGCAGCTTAAGTCACAGCTGCGGCTTGGGTTCAATCCCTGGGCCAGGAAATTTCATATACTGCAGGTGTGGCCATATTTGTGTGTGTGTGTGTGTGTGTGTGTAAAACACTCAGAACAGTGCCCAGCACATAGAAAGTACTACGTAAGTGTTTGTTATTATCATTTTCTATAAGAGTCTCATGGTAAAAGTCACAAAGATATGTTGATAAGCTGAACCAAACCAAAAATGGAAAGGCAAGGGACTGGGAAAAGTACTTGAAAGAGACTATTTGGCCATAGGCTATTCCAGGGTCTACAGGAAGAGAAGAGCGGAAGGAGTGAGCCTAGCCGCACATTCTGGAGTAGAAAGCCATGGTTACATTTAATCAGACCTCTTTCTGATCACACATTAAAATGCACTTGCGTACATGAAGCCAAAGCTAAGTCGTGGAGCAAGGGCGTAGGGAGGGGAAAGAGAACAGGCCAAGCAGAGTGCTGTCCAGAAGAGCACAGGCTCACTTCTGGAGTTCCTTCATTCTGATCAGAACACTAATCTGGAATACACTCACTAGTGGGTTTAGCTATGTGAATGCCAACAAATTATTTAACACCTTTAAATTTCAGTTCTTTATAAAATAGAGGTGATATTAATAAGACTTGTCAATGTTAAATTAAAAGAAATAGTCTGTGTAAAGTGCTGCCTCAGTGCCTTACACATAGGAAGTGTTCTGAGTGGTTATCATTTTCACCACCACACCCCCTGTGATCCTTATCATCCCCATCAATTGCTATGTAGAATCATAAACACCTGAATCCTGACCTGATTCCGCCTTTGCTTCTACTACTTTCTCATAGGAGCTAAGTACACAGAGACCAAGACCAAACAGATGCTCACACTAATATTACTGTGAAGCTTTGGCCTCATGTAATAGACCCTAGTTGAACTAGACTGGCCTGTTTGGAGAAGTAAGTAACGGAGACCTGATTTGGTCTTTCAGTCATATGTATACCAACACAGCTCTCCTTTGACAAAGCAGAGAGGCTTTAAACTCAGGTCATCTTCTAGTGATTACATTTTTATTTCTAATATTTATACTTTTTGCTTCTTTTTCTTACTTGTATGAATTAGGACTTTCATATGATGCTAAGTAAGTGTTGATAGCAGATCTCCCTGTCTTATTTTTATTCTCAGGGGGAATGTCTTGGCTCGGGCTGCCATAACAAAATGCCACAGACTGCATGGCTTAAACCACAGAATTTTATTTTCTCACAGTTCTGGAGGCTAGAAGTCCAAGGTCAAGGTGCCAACATGATTAGTTTCTGGCAAGAGCTCTCTTTTGGCTTATAGAAGGATACCTTCTGGTGAGAGCTCTCTTTTATCATCACATGGCAGGGGCAAAGTAAAATAAAAGAATATAACTATGAAAAGCTTTTGATCTAGTCTTAAAGTGATTAAGCAGAGACACAGTCCCCAGACTATGTGGATGCCTTTGTCCCGTTTAATACAGTTTGTCTTTGTGAAAAATTAAATTGAAGTAAACTGTTTTCCTTTAGATTTTATACGATAGCACTTAACACAGAGAAAGAGGCAACATTTGAAGTAGATTTTTCTGTTGGACTGCCTGGGTTCAGATTCCAGTTCCTTCATTTACTAGCTCTGTGATCCTGGCAAGTTACCTACCCTCTCTAAAGGGCCTATAAGAATGGGCATAGTAATACTACCTGTCTCCTGAGGCTTTTAAGAAAATTTAAGTGGTAATCTCTGTGAAGTGCTTGGCACATAGCCACCGCAACTTATTGACCATCAGCATGATTTTTGTTGCTGTTAAGTTGAAAGATACTTGAAAGTAATATAAGTTAAAAAAGAAAAATTCCTTCTGAACCACAACTACTTCAAGTTAAAGTACAAATAAAATAGACTTACCAACATACTTCTTTTAGCATTAAGGTAGGTCTGACCAATCTGACCATATTATTTTAGTTAAAATGTATTTCAGTTAAAATATCTCAATTACATGTAAAAGTAGCCTTAGGATACAGCTTAAATTAAAATAATGAAATTTTCAAAATAGAATTAATTTGCAAAATAGCACCTTGTCAAGTTTTAATATCAGTCTTTAAAAAACAAAATTATTAATTTTAGAGAAACAGCTATATTGTAATATATTGTACTCTTAGCTTTATCACATGTCAACCATATCTCTGGAAAAATTTCACAACAAATGAACAGGAGGAGGTTTTTAGATAGCAGTGGTAATGTAAGTCTAAGTCTAAAAGCTGTGGTGGAAATATACGTTTCTTAACTATTAAAAGATACAGTTCTTTCATGAGAAATTATTCAAAGAACTGTTCCTGAGGCATGTAATTTAGGTACTTGACTTCCAGAGTTTCCTTGACGAGTATATGTCAACCTATTTCTTCTGTCACATAAAATAAGAAATGTTTAAAAACATTGTGCCCAGAGATGCAAGGAGACATATTGCTATTAAGAATACTTTGGAGTTTTCAGGTAGATTTATAAGTTTAAAGAAGTAAACCTTTCACAGGGAAAATGGAAATTTTTCCAAACGACTTAAAGCATTGCAGATATTTTTATTTTCTTCTGTCAGATGATTTATAAACATACTACTGTCTTCCCTTAAGTTTCTGCAACATTTGGGAGTGTTTGTGTTAACCAGATACGTATATAATAATTACTGTTTATTTTCATAAAGGTTCAGAGGCCCAAGGAGATGACATTCTGTGGATTGCCATGGCAGGGACTCATCAGATATGGGCACTGCTGTTGGACTGTGGCAGACTACCAAAGAAAAAGTAAGTGGTAAACGTGCAATTCACAGAATTTCTTTTCCCAAAGTCTCCATCCTTATAAGGCCCACTGTGGTAGTCAGGATATGCTGGGCTCTGCTACCATAACAAACAAACCTGAAGACAGGCTTGTTTGCCTGGGAGCACCACTCTGCCAGCTATACTGATGCAGCAGACTCCATCTGGAGCTTTGCTAGTGGTCCTGGCCAGGGTGAGGGGAGGGGTGGGGGGGCGGTGAGTTGCTCACTGGCTCTTAAAGCTTCTCCTCAGAAGTGACACACATCACTTTACTCACATTTCATCAGCTGCAGGAAGTCTCAAGACCACACCCAATTTTCAGGAGCTTGGGAAGAACTGTACATAGATCATTCAGAAAGAGAACTAGAACATCTTTTAACATGTATTTCTGATATCCTGATCATTAATTCAAGGGTTTTTTTTTTAATTTCATAATGATTTTTATTTTTTCCATTATAGCTGGTCTACAGTGTTCTGTCAATTTTCCACTATACAGCAAGGTGACCCAGTCACACATACATGTATACATTCTTTTTTCTCACATTATCATGTTCCATCATAAGTGACTAGATATAGTTCCCAGTGCTATACAGCAGGATCTCATTGCTTATCCATTCCAAAGGCAATAGTTTGCATCTATTAATCCTAAATTCCCAGTCTATCCCACTCCCTGCCCCTCGACAACCACAAGTCTGTTCTCCATGTCTATGATTTTCTGTTCTGTGGAAAGGTTCATTTGTGCCATATATTAGTTTCCAGATATAAGGGGTATCATATGGTATTTGTCTTTCTCTTTCTGACTTGACTTCACTTATTTTGAGAGTCTCTAGTTCCATCCATGTTGCTGCAAATGGCATTATTTTGTTCTTTTTATGGCTGAGTATATGTACCACTGTGTATGTGTACCTCATCTTCTTAATCCGTTCATCTGTAGATGGACATTTAGGTTGTTTCCATGTCTTGGCTATTGTGATTAGTGCTGCAATGAACAGGCAGGTGCATGGGTCTTTTTCAAGCAAAGCTTTGTCAGGATATATGCCCAAGAGTGGGATTGCTGGGTCATATGGTGGTTCTATATATAGTTTTCTAAGGTACCTCCATACTGTTTTCCGTAGTGGTTGTACCAATTTACATTCCTGCCAGCAGTTTAGGCAGGTTCCCTTTTCTCCACACCCTCTTCAGCATTTGTTATTTGTGGACTTGTGTGAGGTGGTACCTCATGGTAGTTTTGACTTGCATTTCTCTAATAATTAGTGATGTTGAGCATTTTTTCATGTGCTTGTTAGCCATCTGTATATCTTCTTTGGAGAAATGTCTATTCGGGTCTTTTGCCCATTTTTCCATTGGGTTGTTGACTTTTTTGCTGTTGAGTTGTATAAGCAGTTTGTTTTAGAGATTAAGCCCTTGTCAGTTGCATCATTTGAAACTATTTTCTCCCATTCTGTAAGTTGTCTTTTTGTTTTTGTTATGGTATCCTTTGCTATGCGAAAGCTTGTCAGTTTGATTAGGTCCCACTGGTTTATTTTTTGCTTTTATTTCTGTTGCCTTGGGAGACTGACCTGAGAAAACATTTATAAGGTTGATGTCAGAGAATGTTTTGCCTATGTTCTCTTC
Organism: Catagonus wagneri; assembly: GCA_004024745.2. Taxonomy (NCBI): domain Eukaryota; kingdom Metazoa; phylum Chordata; class Mammalia; order Artiodactyla; family Tayassuidae; genus Catagonus; species Catagonus wagneri. The sequence continues at coordinate 16,313,006 of PVHT021183705.1, read as the reverse complement.
TAGGACTTTGGTAGTGTCTGGTCTTACATTTAAGTCTTTAAGTCATTTTGAGTTTATTTTTGTGCATGGTGTAAGGGTGTGTTTTAATTTCATTGATTTACATGTGGCTGTCCAGTTTTCCCAGCACCACTTACTGCAAAGACTGTCTTTTTCCCATTTTATATTCTTGCCTCCTTTGTCAAAGATTAATTGACCATAGGTGTCTGGGTTTATTTCTGGGTTCTCTATTCTTTCCATTGGTCTGTAATTCTGTTTTGGTACCAGTACCACACTGAGAACACTGGAGGAACCATCTTATTGGAGGCAACTGTAGCCAGGTATGTCTTGATTACTGTGGCTTTGTAGTATTGCCTGAAGTTTGGGAGAGTTATGCCTCCTGCTTGGTTTTTGTTCCTCAGGATTGCTTTGGCAATTCTGGGTCTTTTGTGGTTCCATATAAATTTTTGGATCATTTTTTCTCATTCTGTGAAAAATGTCATGGGTAATTTGATCGGGATTGCATTGAATTTGTTGATTGCTTTGGGTAGTATGGCCATTTTTACAACCCAGGAGCATGGAATATCTTTCCATTTCTTTGAATCCTCTTTAATTTCATTGATTAATGTTTTATAGTTCTCAGAATATAAGTCTTTCACCTCCTTGGTCAGGTTTATTCCCAGGTATTTGATTTTTTTGGGGGGGTGCAATCTTAAAAGGTATTGTACTTTTATATTCCTTTTCTAATATTTCATTTTTAATATACAGAAATGTGACTAATTTCTGAATGTTAATCTTATATCCTGCTACTTCGCTGAATTTATTGATCAGTTCGAGTAGTTTTTGTGTTGAGTCCTTAGGGTTTTCTATATATAGTATCATGTCATCTGCATGTGGTGACAGTTTTACCTCTTCTCTTCCAGTTCGGATACCTTTTATTTCTTTTGTTTGTCAGATTGCTGTGGCTAGGACTTCCAATACTATGTTGAAGAACAGTGGTGAGAGTGGGCCTCATTGTCTTGTTCCAGATTTTGGTGGGAAGGCTTTCAGCTCTTCTCCATTAGGTATTATATTTGCTGTATTTAAATGGCTTTTATTATGTTAAGGTATGTTCCCTCTATACCCACTTTGGTAAGAATTTTTGTCATGAATGAATGTTGGACTTTGTCATATGCTTTTCTGCATCTATTGAGATGACCCTGTTGTTTTTGACTTTTCTTTTGTTGGTGTGGTCTATGACATTGATTGATTTGCCTATGTTGAACCATCCTTGTGAACCTGAGATGAATCCCACTTGGTCATGGGGTATGATCTTTTTTATATGTTGTTGGATTCAGTTGGCTAAAATTTTGTTGAGGATTTTTGCATCTATATTCATCAGCGATATTGTTGCCTATAGTTTTATTTTTGGTGGTATTTTTGTCTGGTTTTGGTATTAGGCTGATGGTGCCATCATAGAATGTCTTTGGGAGTATTCCTTCTTCAGTCTTTTGGAAAAGTTCAAGGAGGATGTGTATAAGTTCCTCTTTGTATGTTTGGTAGAATTCATCTGTGAAGCCATCTGGTCCTGGACTTTTATTTGTAGGGAGTGTTTTTATTACATATTCAATTTCATTTCTAGTGAAATTTGTAGTCTGTTCAGTTGATCTGTTTTTCTTGAATCAGTTTTGACAGTTTTGGTCTCTAGGTTTCTCCTAGGTTGTCAGATTTGTTGGCATACAATTGTTCATAGTATTATTTTTTGTTTGTTTTTGTTTTTCTGCAGTATCTGTTGTGATTTCTCCTTTTTCATTTCTTATTTTGTTTATTTGGGTTTTTTCTCTCCTCTTCTTGGTGACTATCACCAGAGGTTTGTCAATTTTGTTTACCTTTTCAAAGAACCAGCTCTTGGTTTTATTGATCTTTTTCTATTGTTTTTTTGAATCTCTGTTTTATTGATTTCCTCTCTGATCTTTATGATATCCTTCCTTCTTCTGACTTCAGGTTTTGTTTGTTCTTCTTTTTCTAATTCATTTAGGTGGTGGGTTAAGTTGTCGATTTGAGATTTTTCATTTTTGAAGAAGGGCTGTATTGCTATGAATTTCCCTCTGAGCACTGCTTTTGTGGCATTCCGTAGATTTGGAGTGGTTGTGAAATCCAAGTATTTGAAGACTGCATTAGCAGAGTGGTTAATCCTCAGGTTTTATAGCCAGGCCTGAGATTGAGTCCTGGCTCTTCCGTTTATTATCTACGTGAGCTTAGGAGAGCCACTTTAACTTTCTAAGCCTCAGTTTCCTTCTTTATATCTACCTCAGAGGTTTGTTCAGAGAATATGTAAGAAGAGCTCAACCTGGTGCCTACTGCCTGGCATGGACAGTAAATGTATTGTAGCTTTGCTGCCAGTTAAGTATATAAAATGGAGAGTAGTTTCTCTATAAAGTTTATTGTATTTTCTCTCTAGAGCCTTTCATCTTCTCCCTACCATCTCAGGTACAACTCACCATACTCTCTTCTGTGAGAGCCAGACAGTAGTTACCCCATAGGTAATTTTTACATCACTGCACTGATAAGTTCACACTCTCTCTGCTTCTCCCTCCCTCCTTCCCTTTCTTTTCCTTTCTCCTCCCCCTCTAGTCTCTCCCTCCCACCTCTCTCTCTCATCTTTATTTTTGTTGCATGTATTTGTTTATATAACTAGACAACATTTTTTAAAAAATTACAGATTGACTTTAATAAAGGAAAGGACTCTTTCTCATTCAGTTTTGTGTCCCCTATACCCAGCTCCCATCTGGCACATGATGGGAGCTCAGTAAGGGTCTGTAGAAGAAAATTAATGAATGAAAGTCATAGACTATAAAGACTTTCAAATCACCCTAGAAAGTGAGTGCTGGTCACCTCATTTACCTCTTCATCAGTAGAAAGGAGCAGTTGTATAGATAATCCAAAATATCAGACTCTCTAAATAATATGTATGTATTGCTTTGTGTGATATTTTACAACATTTAATCATCTAACAAATATTTGTTAAATTATATGTAGGCATTGTGCTAGGCAATAGGGATGGACGAGGGGTTCCCATTGTAGTTCAGTGGAAACAAATCTGACTAGCATCCATGAAGATGCAGGTTTGATCCTTGGCCTCACTCAGTGGGTTAAGGATCCAGTGTTGCCATGAGCCGTGGTGTAGGTCACAGATGAGGCTTGGATCTGGCGTTGCTGTGGCTGTGGCATAGGCTGGCAGCAGCACCTCTGATTCGACCCCTAGCCTGGAAACTTCCATATGCTGTGGGTATGGCCCTAAAAGGACAATCAGTCAATCAATTAATCAATCAGTAAAATGAAAAGACATGGTTACCATCCTCAGTAGGTTTTCAGAGGATGAATCAGTTCAGCAAACGAACAAAAAATAGTTGGGCAGTTATAGGTGCTGTGTGTAAAAGGAATCACTGCAGTAGTCCTTTAAATTGAAGTTCTCCTTTACTTTAATAAGAAGTATACCCAATATAAATAAGATTTGAGATATGAAGGAAGGCTTCTTGGAAGAAGCTGCTAAACTAAAAACTGATAGAGACGTAAGCAGGAATTAGAAGAGTAGAGGTTTTCCAGGCAAGAGATGATGCTGGTGACATCAGTGGAAGCCAGATCATGAAGTGCCTTGTGAGTCTTTTTAAGAGATTTGAACATTATTCTACATGCGTTTATAGAAACTTTTAAGCTGGTAAGTAACACGGTAAGATTTGTGTTTCTTTAGAACACTGGAGGGCATTTGGAGTGTGGTGGGATTAGAGGCAGAGATACCAGTGAGGAGGCTATTGCTGTTATCCGGCGCAGGGATGACAGCAGCCTGAACAGTGAGACGACCAGTAACGTTTAAGATGAGGCGTAGTAATTAACAGCAAAAAAGAAGCAGCTGAGATAACCAGAATATGCTGTTCTAAGTGATGGCTATTTTGGATCTAGATGGTTCAGAGTGGAATGAATTTCCACATAAGTAGAGTTGTCAGTCGTTCCCACTAGGAAAATGTCTAGTGGGATCCCTTTGACCGGTATTACAATTTTAAGCTTGCTTTATCTTTGTTACCGATCTTCAAGTTGTAATAACTCCTAACCCTTAGAAGTTACTGTTTCTTTCTATTCTTTCTACCTTTTATTTAATTAAGGCAAATTAAATTTTTACAACTACTTTATTTGGCATATTTGTTATTATGTATATTTCTTTGACTGGGTTATTTTTATAAGTTCCCTTGAAAAAGTGTCCATATGTACACATTCTGTATCCCTTTGCCTCCACCCCCTGCCCCCTACCTAAGTTAATATTGGAATCATATCAACCAATGAGTGACTGATGGTCATTCTAGATTTTGCATGTTGTGCCCTATTAGAAAATGATATACATAGAGTCTCATCGTTTTGCATTCAAAGTCAGCTTCTTCCCTTCCCTCAGCATAAAACACTTCCATGTCTTCCTTACAGCTCTTCTGGCATAAACTTAGAAACCAAGGTATAAAACTTTTTCTGCATTACAGATGAGTCATTACAATAGTTCTTTTTTTTTTTTAAGACCCCACCCACGGCTTACAGAAGTTCCCAGGCTAGGGGTCAGATCAGAGCTGTAGCCACTGGCCTACACCACAGCCACAGCAACATAGGATCTGAGCCGCGTCTGCAACCTACACCACAGCTCATAGCAGTGCTGGATCCTTAACCCACTGAGTGAGGCCAGGGATCGAACCTACGTCCTCATGGGTGTTAGATTCGTTTCTGCTGAGTTATGACGGGAACGCCATTATAATAGTTCTTTAAATAGAAATTTTCCTAGTTTATATAAGAAAGGGATGTATACAATGATGAGTTAAAGCAGTATAATTATATTATTTTCTTAATATGAGTACCTAGTGATTTTTCAAAAATGATTCTTTTAATTCTTTTTGCCAGCCTCTATTTATATACAGGAAAATAATACACTTAATGAAAATTTAAGCTTTAAACTCTGAAGAACTAGGTAATCTTTTTAATTCCCTTTCAGATCTAATATTGTGTGAAGCTAAGAAGAGGTCAAGAAGTGAAGGTGGGATCTAGCTGTACCCATCTCTGATTATTTGGAGAAAGAAAAAAAAATCCCAGTGATGATACGGTCTTTATTTCTGACATTATCAGGGATTTCCTTTCTGGCCGTTGAAAGTTGTTTCAGTTTTGTGTAAATCAAAAGGGAAAAAAAGTAGAAAGGTAGATAAATAAGTTAATGATTAGAAAAACTACAGTGAAAACTGATTGGCACAAGATCCCAGGATCTTTTATATGATGCTTATCACCATTGACTTCATCATTTACACTCATTTGTTTAATAACTAAGTTGGAAACAATATTAACAGTGTTGACTTCACCTATAAACTTGTCTTTTTTTAGTGAGTTAAAAAAAGGAACCTGCCTTCGGTTTGCTGGAAGTGGAAATGAAGAGAATCGAAATAATGCTTATCCTCACAAGGCGGGTTTTGCCCAACCTTCAGGTCTTTCTGTGGCCTCAGAGGATCCCTGGAGCTGCCTGTTTGTAGCAGACAGTGAGAGCAGTACAGTGAGAACCGTTGCGCTGAAAGACGGAGCAGTGAAGCACCTCGTGGGAGGAGAGAGAGATCCCATGGTAAGGAAAGGCACTCTTGCGCAGTGTGCCTGCTTACCAAGCCAGCGATTTTCTGAATTATGAAGAGTTAATAAAATTTAGGAAGGAAGAAGTTCTGGGCTTAATGGAAGTCAAACCAAAGGAAACATGAACATAAGGAAACACAAGTAACAAAACCATCTAAGAAAAGTAAACTGACTCTACTTGATTCTATATCAGTGGCTTCAGGGAGAAAGGAAGGCTGAAATATTGATTACGAAGAGAAGGGAGAAATGTAGATTAGATGTTTGGCAATACGGTGGAAAGAACACCAAATTAGTAAACTTGACTCTTTCCCTATCTGATGTGGGATTTTTGTGAATAACATTCCTAAGCTCCACAAATGAATTCAGGTTCAGAATTTTATCATTTTTTTCCTAGTTTGGATCAAATGCCCAGACCTATTTATATAAAATCATACCTTTTCCCCTTAAACTAAAGTAGCATATATAGCCATTTTGATTTTCACTTTATACCCTAACAAAGCACTGTAAAAATTTTTAATACATGCTGTTTCTTTCTTTTTGAAAAAAAAAATAAAAGAATTTATTTGCTTTTGGTGATGTTGATGGAGTAGGAATCAGTGCAAAGCTTCAGCACCCACTTGGAGTAACTTGGGACAAGAAAAGGAATTTACTTTATGTGGCAGACTCTTACAATCACAAGGTGAGTCTTACCAGAATTATATAATACACTGCTTCTCACTTGGTAGTTAAAATGCTGAAAGATCTGTGAGCCTCCTACAACTGCCAGTCTAAAATATAAGTCTTTGACAACCGTACATACTTCTTTTCTTGGTCCCTTTTTTTTTTTTTTTGCTTTTTAGGGCTGCACCTGTGGCATATAACAAAAGTTCCCAGGTTACGGATTGAATCAGAGCTACAGCTGCCAGCCTCTGCCACAGCCACAGCCACACAGAATCCAAGCTGCGTCTGTGACCTACACCACAGTTTGTGGCAATGCCAGATCCTAACCCACTGAGCAAGATCAGGGATTAAACCCACATCCTCAAGGATACTAGTTCGGTTCATTACCACTGAGCCACAGTGGGAACTCTCTTTTCTTGGTCCTTTCCTTGCAAAGAGGATACAATAGTACTCTGCGCTGGGGAAGGGGCTAAACAGTTCCCAGTGCCTACAGCCAAAAATTGTGAATTGCAAGCCATTAAAGCTGCTCAGAAACGGTTCATTAAATAAGGACAAGGCAGGTAGCAGGGAAATTAATATGTCAGCTAACAAATGAGCATTTTAAGCTTTTCCATAGTTGCCGTGTCTATTAGTAAATTATGTCATTTTCATCAGCATTTCCATTTTTTGTCTCTGTTGCATTGAGTATGCACTTTTCTTTTTTTACAATAATCAGTGGGAAGTAAATGTTAATATTTTGGGAGTTTGTTTTTTTTGTTTGTTTTTTGTTCGTTTTTTGTTTTTTGCTTTTTGCTTTTTAGGGCCACACCTGCTGCATATGGAAGTTCCCAGGCTAGGTGTTGACCCCTATCCTGGAAACTTCCATAGCCACTGCCATAGCAATGCCAGATCCAAGCCATGTTTGCAGTCTACACCACAGCTCGTGGCAATGCCAGATCCTTAACCCACTGAGCGAGGCCAGGGATTGAACCTGCATCCTATGGATACTAGTCAGGTTCATTACCACTGAGCCACAGCCAGAACTCCAATGTTTTGTGATGAGAGATTATGAATTTAATATAATTGAAACACAATGGGAAATCATTAAGTTTAACACAATTAGCAAATCCTTAGCCAGTGTTAGATGCTCATGAGAAGAAAGTCTGTTCAACTCTGAGGAAAAAGAATAACATTACATTTTTTTAAATTCCATAAATAATTTTATCAGAGATTGCTTCAAGTAGATAAGATGTAACTGGAGATTTTACAGTGTTTTGCTCTCAAAATATCTCCCCTTAGACTGTAATTTGAATGTTTGGCATTTTAAGAAAATATTGAAATGCCTATTCTTTTTTTGTGATTTATTAAGAACACTAATGGCAGTCAGGCATTCTCTAGCTTGCTTAATATTATACTTTTTCATACTACAAATATGAAATTGAGCCTTGGGTATATAATTTTTTTTTTCTCTTTTTAGATTAAAGTTGTGGATCCCAAAACAAAAAACTGTTCAACATTGGCAGGAACTGGAGATGCAAGTAACATTGTCGGCTCCAGTTTTACAGAGTCAACTTTTAATGAACCGGGAGGCTTGTGTATTGGAGAGAATGGTCAATTATTATATGTAGCAGATACCAATAACCATCAAATTAAAGTCCTGGATTTAGAAACAAAAACGGTTTCCGTGGTAAGTAATCCCAGAGAATAGTTAAAAGGTATCATTTTTAAGAAAGATTCTAAGAGCTTCTTCAGTGGCATCTCGGGACTGCTGGGACACTAGTTCAATCCCAGGCCCAGCACAGTGGGTTGAGGATCTGGCATTGCCACAGCTGCAGCTTAGGTCACAGCTGTGGCTGCTGCTGGGACCTGATCCCTGGCCCGGGAGCTCCATATGCAGAGGGGTGGCCAAAAATGAAAAAAAAGAAAGATTCTAAGATCCTTAGCCACGACAGAGGCACTTTTGGTTAGGCCTTCTCCAGTGGTGAAAGTGAAACAGGATAGTGAATGAGTGCTTATTATTTCAAGGACATCCTGTTATTTTTAAAATAATTCCATTTGTGCCAAGAGTGAGAAAGATACTAGAAGTTGAAGAGAATTTGATGAACTTTCAGAAAAGAAGGGAAAAAAAGAGGACTCAGATCTATTTTTAAATGTAGACATACTGACACATAGTACACACACAAACTATATTGGTTGAATCTCATCCTTTTTTTTTTAATGAATCTTTTAATGTGTAGTCTTTGTTTCCTTTGTGGGTTCATTACCAAATAATCTATATAAGAAGCTCTAGAAGCCACATTTCTCAAGACATTAACAATAAAATTAGAAGAAACTTAAACTTTAATCAATTTCTTAAAGATATGGGCATGGTCTCTAATAAATTTCAAGTTACCCCTTTATAAATCACATTTTCCTGGAAAAAAAAATGCAAAAGTTTTTGGTTTCTAAAATTCTAGCAATTTCTAAGATACATTTATTTAAAAACAGGTTGCCACCGTAACGTGTGTCATTTCTCTTAACATAAATCTCTGATATAAGATAAATGACATCTAATAGTTTGCAGTGAAAATTATAAGAGGATGTATGTTATATATCCACTACATCTAAACTGATAAAGTTTTACTTTCAATCTCCTGCTTTCTGTAAACATATTAGACAATTTAATTCAGTTTCTTTCATAAATCTTGGCAGTCTTTTTGCCAGGATGAAATATTTTTCTGAACCTACAAAATAATCGTAAGGAGATCTAATAAATGCGTTCTGATTCCGTTTAGAATGGCAGTTAAGTTTCCTTGACATAGAACCTCAGTTTTGCACTGAAGTCTAAAAATAAGCTCCGGCCCTGCTCCGCGGAGTGCACGTGAGCGCGCCCCGCGCTGCTTTCTAATTTTAGCTGCCTCGGCCCAGGGGGGGTCGCGTGAGGTAAAGGCGGGCAGAGGGGACTAGGGGGCTGAGGGCGCGTTTTCCCGGTCCCCTGTCGCCCCGCCGTCTGTCGTCACGGAGGACGGGGCGGTCCCGAGACGCTGGCGCGCGGGCGCTTCCCCAGGCCAGCCCGAGGGGTGTCCTCCGCGTGCGGGCCCAGCCGCGAGCTCGCCTGGGCTCAGCGTGGGCGCTCGATAAATAAATCGCTGTTCTTTCCTGCATGGCGACTCGGGACTTCCCCGAGAGAACCAGGTTCTGGAAAGTTCCCTGGTGGATGGGGCGCGGTGGCCTGAAGTCAGAACAGGAGCGGGGCCTCGGCGAGGGCTGGGCGGGAGGCGTGGGCGGAGCCCGTCGGGGCGTCAGCCCTGGATCCCTGCTCTGGGGCTGTCGCGCAGCATCTCTGAGGGGGCCCCTGGACTTGGCCAGCGTCGCCCTCAGCCGGGGCAGGGTCCTTTAGGACCCGCGCTGAGCCTCAGCGTTAGAATCTGTGGCGGTGGGAGGAATGGGGACTCCTCTGGGGTCAAGCTAAGCACGGAGGCCTGAAGGTCACCATTTGAGCCACACTGATGCCCCGAAACCCAGGCGCTAGATCCTGAAACCCGGGAGTACCGAGGTGACCTTCCAGGAATCGGATAAACGCTTAAAGAAAGCGGTATCAGGCAACTTGTGAAATCGACACGCTCCCGTTGGTTGGGCGGTGAGATGGATGAGTTCTGGAAAGAAGCTCTGTCAGCATAAAGTGAACTGCGGTTTTGACTTTGTGGAGTGGGCTGTCGTGTCACAGTGACCTGTATTCTATGTTGTGGCAACCTCAGACTTCACAGGCTTTGCCTTCGCAGGTAGCCTGTGAAACTGTTCAGGGAGCTTTTTGGCCTTGTTAGGTGAAGAGAGTTAGATGTTAGAGAAGAGTATTAAATAGAATGATAAACTGGGAACACCAGGAGTTCCCGTCGTGGCGTAGCGGTTAACGAATCCAGCTAGGAACCATGAGGAACCATGAGGTTGCGGGTTTAATCCCTGGCCAAGCCCTTTTCTTAGAAATGGTGGAAAGTTAGTTGTGGAATAAAGGTCTTCTTGGGGATTATAACATGAATGAATGCCAGAAGTCCATAAATCACGTGTGTGATGTTCATTTCCCCGCCCCCGCTGCCGCCCCTCCCCGCAATATCACGTTGGCCTTGGTGAAGTGGAGATTTTTTTCAGATATAATCATGGAAACTGAAGGTTTTTAAGACTTTATTCTCCATTCTGTATCCATCTAAGACTGTTTAAAAAGGACTGACAGTTTATAGCCAAACTGTTGAATACATCCAGAGGTGCGATACTGTTATATGTTATTGTTCATATAACAACAGAAGTCTCTTTGTCCTAATTTTGGACAGTTGCTACCACGTATTCCTCAATGTAATGCGTGTTTTGGGAGGGACTTAAGTTGAGCAGGTGTGAATGATGATGAATCACATTCTCAGACTGAGCTAATTTCCCTTGTTGTGGGATATTGTGTGTTTATATAATGTGTAAGAACCTGAATATAAAAGTCCTCACATTGAGAAATTAAAGTTTTTTAGTCCAGACATTGGGTTTTTGCTTTAAAAATACTTTACCTTGGAATGGGCTGCCTGCATCCTAAAAACAGCCATTTTTGTGAAGTCTTCACTGCAGCTAACTTGTACCTGCTCTGAGTCACATCTGTTAATTCAGTTACTGTTCTGTGTTGTGATTGTTCACTTAAGTGTTTGTTTCTTCACTAAACGCTTAGGGCTATGAAAAAAAAATAAAATAAAATAAAAATAAGCTCTGTCACTCTACAATACTGTTGAAGTACTTGTGCTTTAAAAAACAGATTTTTTTTTTTCCCTAGCTCCCAGTCTTCAGATCTGAAAGTGCTGTAGTGGACGGCCCAATCCTAGCAGAAAAACAGACATTGCCCAAACTGCCTAAATCTGCTCCAGGCATTAGACTTTCCCCAGTGGCTGCATCTCCAGGACAGACTCTTCAGTTCAAGCTAAGATTAGATCTCCCGTCAGGAACAAAGCTAACTGAAGGAGCACCCAGCTGCTGGTTTCTGTCAGCTGAAGGTATGACAGTAATCTTGCAAATGCAAATATTTCATAAATTCTTAATATTTAATCTAGTAATTTTTCTCATTTATTATATTTTTATTCTACAGTTAGGCAAGATTTGAGGGCAGTCTTGTAAAACAAAGAGATCCAGATCTAACCTCACTTGAGCAGTTTTCTTTAGTCTTTGAGATTCTTTCTCTCTTTTATCATAGAACAATGTAACTCACCCAAGTTAATCATTTTGCAACCATTTGCTGGTGGTAGGCAGGTTCATCACATGAGGCAGATGGCTGTGATCTTAGAATAATAGGTCCTTGAATATTAGAGCTGAAAGTTACCAAAAGACACCATCTGTTCTAAGCCTCTTATTTTATAAATGAGACTAATGGCTCAAAGAGATAAAGTGATTTGCTCAAGGGCATATATTGAATTAGGTCAAAAGATGGAATTTGAACTCAGCTAGTTCTTGGTCTAGTGTCTTATCCATTATGCTACTCCATCTCAAGCTAGCTGTAGGTTTATTAGTCCTAAAATGAAATTAATTTTTTAAAGACATAAAATTCAAAGCCACCAATTACACATTTTGATGTTACAAACATTTCCAACCTTACTCTCAGTTTCTTACTCAACTCATCATAGTTGATGGACCAACAGCACTCCACAGACTGCATACTTTGGTGGCACTGTTGTAGAGCACTGCGGCCTAAAGAGATCAAGGAGTAGGAGGAACCTGCACAGAAGGCTGAAGAGTGAATACGCAAGGAGAAGCAAAACCAAGAGTGTAGTTTCCTGGAGCCAGGTGTTTTAAGGAGGAGTGAGTGATTAGCTGTGTCAAGTGCTATTGATAGATCAGGTAAGGTAAGGATTAAGAACTGATTGTTGATGTAATGTTAGAGAGTTAACTGATGTCCTCTACCAGAGCCGTTTCAGAATGATGGAGGAGGTGCCTGATTAGAGCAGGTTAAAAACAGTGGAAGAGGAGGATCTAGAGAAAGCAAATACAGACAGCTCTCTGAGGAGTTTAGCTAAAAAGATAAGGGAAAATAGAGTAGTTGCTAGAAAGGGAAGACGGAGTTGAGAGAGCAGTATTTTTATTATCTTGATGGCCAAGATCAGAGAAAAGAACTGACGGGATGTGCTGGTGGGGGGGGTATCCTTTAGGACATGAGACAGGTTGGAATCTAGTGCACAAGGGGAAGGCTGGCCTTTGCCGGGAATGTGGACCGCATTTCCCTAGTAAAGAGAGAAGGCCCAGTGCTCTGGATGTGTAGCTGTGGAGGTGGGTGCCTGTGGAACTTCTTTCCTGAAAGCTTCTGTTTTCTTAGTACGTTGGGAAGCACGGCCGTCAGAGGAGAGTAAGAGGTGGTGGAGGAGAAGTTTTAGAGGTTTGAAGAAAGAAGAGGGTCAGGATGGTGGGCGATTGACCACCCAAAGGAAATACTATAGGACTGCTGAACAGCCTGAAGGCTGCATTTGAGGCTAGCTGTCATGAATTGAAAGTCAGGCTAGTCCACCGGGAGAGTGTTTTTCTCCAGCCATAGTTAGGCACAAGGGAGCAGAAGTGTAGGTGTTGATTAAGTGGTTTAATCAGCAGGTCTGTGAGCTCTGATTCAGTACTAATTGTGATTACACTATACCTTCTATATCCACGGTAAAAATCTCACAGATTTATTCTAAAGAATTAAATGGATTTTCCCCCTGAGTATGCTGTTTTGTAAAAATACATGCCTGCTTTTGGGAGTTCCCATTGTGGCTCGGTGATAATGAACCCGACTAGTATCCGTGAGGATGATGCATATTCCATCTAATCCCTGGCCTTGCTCAGTGAGTTAAGTATCCAGCGTTGCTGTGAGCTGTGGTGTAGGTCACAGATGCTGCTCAGATCCTATGTTGCTGTGACTGTGGTGTAGGCCAGCAGCTGCAGCTCTAAATTCAACTCCTAGCCTGGAAACCTCCATATGCCACAGATGCAGCCCTAAAAAGCGAAGAAAAAAAAAAAAAAGCTTGCTTTTAACTGAAGTAGTTTGACATAGATTCTAATTTGGTGGTTTTATTATTATCTTTCACATTTCCAGATAGCGTCTGTCAAATGCTTTAGAGCTTTCAATTGCTGTTCATTTTATTTTAATAGTATCATTAAATTTGATTTACAAGTTATTAAGTTTCAAACTACAGTTTCTTCTCTAGAGATTCCAAAGGTAGAATTTGAGCCCCATTAACTTGCTTATTACTCCAGGAAAATGGATGCCAAAGCCATTGCTTAAAAGTATGCCCTTCGAGTAGAAGAAAAAACATTGTCGGAGTAGAACGTGTAATTGAATACAAATGAATAACTGTGCTTAGAATCCAGGCCGAGCCTTTGTCCTCACTCACTAATTTGTGATTCTTTACTCTAAGAACACTTCCTGTTTGAGTCTATTCTCAAAGTATTCAGTTACTTACTGTAAATTATGTAAAGATTTGGGTGTGTTTGAATCACAGTGTGAACTTACTTCATGAAGTTATAAGTAAATCAGTATACTACCTGCCTTATAGAAGCAGCACATTCCAGCTTCTCTAATAGAGTGGAAAGCAGTTTTGAAGTGACATATTAGTAGTCCGGAGCTAAATTCTGATCTCTTGTCTCTAATGATCTTCCTCTGTCCTAGTGTCCCACGCTCTTTCGCATGTTCTCACTCAGTTCTCAGTTTCCTACCCGACTCCCCATCCCTCGTGGCCTCTCACACACTTTTTGTTTTGTACGTTACCCAGATCCCAGATCTACACCTTCTTACCTTGTACCTTCTCAGGGCAGCAGCTGCAGCTCCGCACTTGATATCCACACTGAGAGAACAGAGAGCCCTTGGAAGGCTGGCAGATCTTGGGTTAGAGTTTGCTGGCCCTGGAATGACTGACCAAGCCTGTGGGGAAATCATCCCCTCGCCTCCACACACAGGAGAGGGCTGAGCCCAGCAGCCCAAGGGTGTTTGGAGCTAGCTCTGTGGGGAAGAGAACTCACTCTGACTCTTCAGTCCTCAATCCTCTGCAGGTTCAACACACGTCCTCGACTGCCAGTGTATCTGTTCTGCCTGTATGCATTAGTCTGAAAGCATTGCATCAGTTGGCTATCACTGTTAATTTCTCTGTTTGAAATTAAAGAGCAGTGTATTTGTTTTTTAAAATAGGATATTGACAAATTAACATGTTTAATTCTACTTTGCAAACACAAGTTAATATTGCGTTATTGAAATACAAAATATGAATAGTATTAAAGGACAGTGAAGTAAATTCTTAGCTATTTTAACAGTTGTACAAGATACTGGCTCCATTTTTATTGTATAGGGACCAATGAGCTTTCAGGCAAGAATCCTAATAATGTAAGATTTCAAAAATTATTTTATAGGGTACATTTGTAAATCTGTGACTAAAGGACATTTTTTTTTCTTCTTGGCTAGTTATTTAGAGATAGAAATACTTATTTTTAACTAAATTTTGATCTGTAGAATCTTAAAGCTGCCAGTAAGTAAGTAAATAAATAGCAGTCCAAAAGCACTGCTAGCATATTACAGCTTCACAAATCCCTCATGCGATGTATCTAAACAATGTCTAAGTAAATGATGTCTGTTTTATTTCTAGAATTGGACATTAGAATATCATTATTTATTATTGTCCTGTTTTAATTTAAAATGTAAGAAGTTCCCCAACTAATCTGCTCTCTAAAAAAAAAATCAAACATTAAAATAAAACCTACTTCTCAATCCAAAAATAAGCAAAGAAAGCCAGAGAATTTTTGAGGAATTGTTTAGAAAGCTCTGCACTTAACTTTAGAGTCTTACCTTTCACATTATCCTTACTCTTATTTGATATATTTTTCTCAACTTTAATTTTTCAATCAAAACAGAATATCGGAAGCAACAAACTAAGGGAGAGAGGACCAGTAGAGACAGGTACTCTAGTCTGTTGAAGCATCCTAAGGTCAAAAGAAAGAGAGAAAACCTAAAAAGTAGACATAAAATTTCATGACTACTCAGTAGACGGTCCAGTTTTTGTACAGATGGCCCCAAGTCATTGATAAGTCATTATATATTAGGCTCAGCGTATCCTGTTTAAGAAAGCAGGAAAGTATGTCCTATATTTCCCAAATGCTGGCTCTTAATATCTAACCCCCTCTAATGCTGAATGTCAGTGTAAGTATGTGTTTGCTCTGTATGACACCAGTGTTCCTTCTGAGAGAGGGCCCTGGGTGAGTAAAGACATTTTAAAAACTTTAATACTAGAAGACTTAACAATTTTTAGTAGTTTTTAGACTTTGTTATGTAGATAGCTATGTATTTAAGTCTCAGAAGAGTTTTTATGTATTAAAATGAAGTGGACAGAATATATTAGTTTTTTACATTGAATCCATTGGAATAATGTATACAATGTTACTTTTTTCTAAAAAAAAAAGTGCCTTTATTATTATTACCTTTGGATATTCAGTAATTCATCATTGTCTTAACTTGAAAGTCTCTGTGGTTGTACATCATTTGTATTCTCTAGATATTTTGGAGTTTGAATATTATGTTCCTAGACATTTTTCTCTCTCTTTTTTTTTTTTCTGCTGCAGAGTGTCCTGTGGGAGTTCCCTGCCAGGTATTGAAATGGCGCCACAAGAGCAACCTGAGCCCTGCAGTGACAACACCAAATCCTTAACCTGCTATGCCACTAGGGAATTCCACAAATGATCTCTTTTCTAAAGTGTCCTGTTTATTTCTAGAACTTATTAATAGGTTTCATTTTAAATCTATAACCATATTTTCAATATTCATCTTGATTTCGGTAGGAATAAATATATAATTTATTTTTCAGTGTTCAAAGGAAGAATTTTAATTTGATATCAAGATGATTAGACTGGAAACTTCTTACGTCTTATTTTGTTTATGTCCTTCGCAGAGAGCACAATGCCTGGCACTCAGAGGCTTTCAGTAAACCTTTGTTGATTGAATGAATCTAGTCTTTGTAAGGTTTGTTTGATTTCATACTTGTCATCTTATATAGTCTTAATTTATGTTTTTATCTTCTAGGCAATGAATGGCTTCTTCAAGGACAGATACCATCTGGAGAGATACAGAGCATTTCCAATCAACCAACAATCTCACTGCAGATTCCTGGAGATTGTGTATCTCTTGAGGCCGTTCTATCTATCAGCGTGTTTCTTTATTACTGTAGCACAGACAGCAGTGCCTGTATGATGAAGGGAATTTTGTTCAGTCAGCCTTTACAAATAACCAATACACAGCAAGGCTACATAGCCCCAGTAGAACTCAAGTACATATTTTAGCAGGCTGGCATGCAGCCCACTGCCTCCTGTTCTCCATCCCCACCTTCACTGTAATTTCTGCCTCTGGATACGCAGAAACACACTGTTCAGTTCTAGTAACTGGTGTGAAAATATAGCTATGCTCCTTATTTAATTATTTATTACAAAGAATTTCCTTCATTCTTGTCTTTGTACCAGCTAAATCTTTGGCCATGATTTGAACCATGATTCTGTAATCTCTGCTGCTACTTGTCACAAGACTTAGGTCCACGTTATGGGACAAAGTATTATCTATTATGAGATAATTTACAGTGAATACTGATAATGATACCAAATATTTTAACTAACTTTCTTTACCTTTATTAATATCAAGCAGCACATCTGAATATGTAAATTTCACAGCAACTTTAACAAACAACAGAACTCACTCCTTTAACTTTTTTTGAATGAACACAGTCTTACCAGATACTGATTGGATCCACAAAAATATGACTTTCAAGAAGAAACGGACTTAAGGACAGACACATTACTGTTTGTGATACCACAATGATAAAGATTTAATTGTGACAGCCGAATCTGATGTAAATGGATATGTATATTGTCTTAGAGATTTATGTTTCAATTGAAGCATTAAATTCATATTCATTGGATTTTGGGGGGTTTTGGCTTCCATTCAGAATTTAAATTATAATCATTTATTGTGATTTTTTGAAAAATTGCACTTAAGCAGTTAAGCCTTCAAAATGAAAATTTCAATGTGAAGCACTTTCGTGCTATTAATATATATAGTATATTTCATGCTATTAATATGTGTAGTATACCTTAATATATTACTTTAAAATATTAAGGCTGAAACAACATACAGTGACTTGATGACACCATTTTTGGTGGGGTTTTTTTAACCTTAAGAGAAAAAGTCACCAGAAGATACAGAAAGTTTTTTTAAATCATCATTTCTCTTATAACTATCTTAAAAGCCTTTGCTTATTTTTACTAAAACTAATTCAACATGTTTGTGGTTTAATCAGCTTATAAGATTTTAAAAACAGCAGGTGAATCATATTTATTCAGTAAATATTTATAGACAAAATAGCACAATATGCCTTCCCCTTTCAGATACTCAATTTGAAGTGTAATTTTTAAGCATGATCATCTGCCATGTCTTCATATTTTTTTGAAATAGAGTTTTGATCATGCTATTCACATTTTTTTTTCAGATTACCTAAATATGAAGTAAGGAAATTCATGGGTCATAACACTTTCATTTAATTTGGAGCCTGCTAAAGCTATTTTTAAAGAAAAGTATAAATGCAGAAGAAAAGAAAAAGTACAAATGTAAAGTTAAAAAAGTAATTCTGTTTAAAATTATATATAAGTATCTCATAAACCTTTTCTCTCCACAAAAAAAGCTTTCTTATAAAAGGATGTATAACATTAATACTCTCTTTTATGGAGAACAGGCCATTTTTAAATCTCATTTAGTTCTCGTTTCCAATTGGACAGGAGGATGAGAATAGTTTTGCTTAATTTTTTCCTACTTAAGGACATAAACAATTTCACTCTCTGAAGTATATACAGTTTTACCTGCTAATTCAGGAATGCCTGATAATTAGTTTTTCAGTATTATACATACAAATATATCCATACAGTATGTACTTTCAAGTACATTAAAATCCAAAAGGTATTAGACTATGTTAATGTTCCTTTTGTCTAGACAGAGTTTGCAGTTAGTGTTAAGTTTATGCATTTCTTGACTTTCAAAATACAATTTTACTGAACACTTTTATTCTTACCTAGCCACCAGTCTGCATTGTTTTTTATATTCAAAATATTATTTAAATGGATTGGTATGATTTTTTGTAAATTATGTTAAACAATATAAAAAGTTCCTAGAATTTATGACTAATATAGACTCCTTAAATAAGAGGAAGCACTAGAAAGTTTATTTTTAAAAACTTGATTCCTGTCTGACTTCTGTTTTCTATAAGAACTTCTGCATATTTTTTAACTGTAGCTTTTCTTTGTGTATAAATTATGTCTAGTGATGGTTGTAAAAGAGTAATAATTTTAATGTTAGTCACCATGATCAAAGTGCCAGTAATGTGGCATTACACACACTTAGACGTAATAGCTGGAATCTTTACCCCAAATTATTCTGCTAGTCTGTCACTCTTTATCTTTTCCGTCACTCTTTATGTTATCATTTCACAAATGGTAGAATTTTCTTTGCTGAATTTATACTCAGGATTGATATGATCTCTGAAAAGAATTTTGCTTACCTTGAATATGCTGTCTCAAGCAAATATTTAACTTCTTCACATGGGAAAACTTTAGAGTTTTTATCATCCATAAGGGTAAGTTTGGCAAAGCTACAGTTGTCAATGACTGAACAATTTTCTCCTTAACTATTCTAATAATATATTTAGCTATAGTGTTACCAGGCCTGCAGAAAACTATAAATCTTAACACAGCTTTAAAAAGCTTATATGTAGATGAGTGTATGTATATATGTTTGTGTATATGTACTTAAACAGATACAAAGATCAGTTTCTCACATGGCCAATATTCTTTGGAGCTGGTACCACTGAAATCAGTTGCTTTCTGCTTGTTTTTCCACAGCTGAAAAATTCGGGAGGACGTATTAATACTGTATATCTCTGTAATATAATTTCTGCTTGCCCAATGCTTAGTATTATATCAGCCAGTTAAAAAGACTTCAGTCTAGCCATTATATTTGGCATCATGTTGAACAATCATCAAAAACTAAATTTCGTAGCTCACAGATTACATAAAGATGTATGTAGAGGGACTGTGTCTTCATTGGACTGTGAATGATGGAATTGTGAATATTTTTATTTTCTGCTTTTCTGTATTTTTTTTTCCATTGAGCAATGGATTGTTTAAAAAAAAAAAACTGGGAATGTGCTTCAAGTATTTCAAATGAACTGAACAATAAGCAGTTGTTATGTAATAAGAACTTTTCTGAAGTCACTTTTATTACCAAAGATCAGAACGCAGTTTAGAGCTCTTTGATCTACCAGTTCTTTTAAGTTTGTGATTTGGTGGAGACAGAAATGATTGTGGCTTTTTCTGCTGGAGTTTTTGTTGATGCAGTGTAGTGTTTATGAGACCAGACTGTGCAGTTGCTTGGATTCTACCCTATAGAGTGGGGTTACTATACTTGCCTTATGGGGTTGCTCTAAAGACTCAGTGAAGTAGCATTTGTATAGCAATTAGTAAATAATGAAACTGCTAGTTATTGGCTTAGTTAATAATAATGATAACAATTTATGACCATAAACACATGACTTCACATTTTTGCAACCACAGTTTCTAAAGGAAACTATTTCTCTGCACTGTTTGGTATGTTTTTATACTCTCCTTAGAGTTGGGGTTCCAGAGGAGAAATATTCTTGTTTTATAATAAACATATTACTATTTTATCAATGATGTTATAAAAAAGCATACCTGCAGTTTCATTTTTTAAAGTTTTTAAGACCTTAGTTTTAACTATGAATAGTAGACTTCCTTTGAGAGGGTCCAGACATACTCTCCCTAAACCACATTCCTGGCACATACTCTGATGGTGCTTTACCAATCTTCCAAGTGCCTTCATGCATTTTTGCCTCATTTGAGCTTCAAAATAACCTTATGAATCAGACAGGTAGAACTTATGCCCATTTTAGATAAGGAAGCAGCTTTAGAATGTTGGTGACATATCTCAAGGTCAGAGCTCCCTGAATAATGAATGCCCCCATGCTAGAGTGGTGTCGGGCAAAAGCAGTAGCTCAGCCAGTTTTGCTGAATGACTGAGGGTCAATACTGAGCGATGGATCTTTATTTGAAAACAGATCTCCTAATTCTTAGCTCTACTCCTAGATGTAGAGTGAAAACAAACTGGGATTAAGAGTGCTTGCTTCTGTGAATGCTTTCTTAAGCCTCTGCAGTATTTAAGTAAAATTTAGTAATAATAGCTAAAGTTATTCAGTGCTTGCTCTGTGCCTGGTACTTAAGTTTCTAAGTGTTCTCTGTGTACTAACTAATTTAATCTGTGTTCTCTGTATATTGACTAATTTCATCCTCACAACCACCTCATGAGGGAGGTACTATTTTTCCTCATTTCCATGATGAGGAAACTAAGACACAAGGAAATTATGAGCAGTCACCCAGCATAATCAAGATCTCGCATTTAGGACCGACTGAGCCAGGATATGTAGGCTTAACTAAACACAAATCTTCCATAGTTATATATAGTAGCTAATCAGCCCAGAGAACCCAAAAAAGTCCTAGTGGTGATTGATTTTGAAATTTAAAGCAAATCCAATTTGACATTTAAAGTAAATCCATTTAATTATATTAGCTTTGGGGACTTTTCTTTACATATACTTATCCTTCAGGGTTTGGAACAGTCTTTATAATTGTTGTTTCCCAGAAGATTTTATGTACCTGTTCTTTCTTAAATTCAGATATTGGAGTTTTTCTTGGCAGATGGATGTCTTAAAGAATTAAATAGTTTTCAGTGTTAGTTCCAACAATGCTACTATTTTAGTTGGTGTTCAAAAGGTAATTATAAGACTTGGTCAAAAGTGTAACTGAATTCGTAGCACAGGACTGTCTCAAACCTAAAAACCTTAATATTTAAGAAAATACTGTTTTGATAACCAAAGTGAGCTCTAGAAACATAATATTTGTCCAGTCTGTTAACACACATTAAGTTATCTGCCTGCTTAACTTCTTAAATAACACTGCAGTATGTAGACCTCATCCCACCCCACCTGCCGAGACTCAGTTATGTGCAGTTTTATAGTAAAGTTTTCACCAGATCAGCCTATTATTCCAGCTTTAGGTACTATTAAAAGGAATGAAGTAAAATGCTACATACCACTGATTGTGATTCCTGATCATCTAGGTACAAGAATGTCTTTGCATTTAGTTTTCTGATTTAAATATTAAAATCTTTTAATGCTGTTAAATAATTACATTTCTGAAATCCATAAGGATATATGTACATCAACTTAAAAAGGCAATGATAGTGTCATAGTTTAAATGCAGAATTCACTGTTAGTCACTAAGATTTCCCCCTTTCCCTCCTCCTGTGGCACATAGTTTATTTAAACAAAAAATTCGCACTAACCGTAAGTCACTATTTTGAATAATTAAAAGTTTGCTCTCCGACCCCCACCCCACTTTCCTTGCAGTAGGGTAATAGAAAGCATGGTATGAAAAGCTAGAGGCTGGACTAATCTATATACGTGTTCCCTGACCAACAGAACTTGGCCTTTTCTCATATTAGACTGCAGATCAGCCCGGCTGCTTCAGGTCCAGGCAGCCAGTCAGACCACAGCCTGGGAACAGCAGAACAGGAGGCAGCGCGGTCAGCTTCTCGGACTGCACCCTCTCCATTTCTTAGTGTGCGGATCTGGTTTAATTTTTTTTTTTCAAAGGTTAGAGTTACAAATGTTTGCCTGGCTGTAATTCTTCATTGTTTAGTGTGACCCTCTTCATTTCTGGCGTGTCATTCTCAAATCGGCCAAAGGACATTTTGTTCTGTGAAAGTCCCACGAACAAAAGGAAAGAATTACAAGTATTTCCAAATCTACTGCCCAGCCTGAACCAACAACCAGATATTAAAAAGCATTAAACAAGCACAGTGGAGCGCTAAGCAAGCATGTACTCAAAAGCATTTTGTAACAGGTCAGGGCATGGTATGAATTCCTCTTTAAGCAGCAACTTTCAGATCTGGTTTTTTTTTAGTAATACAGAGTTAAGCAGAATTGTCAGATTTTTTTTTCCTTTTTTAGAGTCCACCCACAGCATGTGGAAGTTCCCAGGCTAGGGGTAGAATCGGAACTGCAACTGCCGGCCTATGTCACAGCCACAGCAATGCCAGATCCAAGCTGCACCTGCGACCTACACCACAGCTGATGGCGATGCTGCATCCTTAACCCAACTGAGCAAAGCCAGGGATTGAACCCATGTCCTCATGGATACTAGTCGGGTTCGTTACCACTGAACCAACCACAGCAGGAACTCCAGTTGTCAGGTTTTTTTAATTCCTTAGATGGACAAAACAATTGCTACCTTTTACGTTCAGTATACTTGGTTACATAATCGTATTTGAAATGAGACATAACACTGAGGGAAAAAAATCAACTGTCAGATTTGAATAGGACCAGTTTAAACAATATTTGATTCATCATCTAGTGTGGTATGCTCAGGAAAAGTATGTGCTAAAGTATATAGGGCAAAACAGTTGATAAGATATGGTAATGAATGTAAAAATAGACATGTTCCTTTCTGAAAATGAAGAAGGGCTCTGCCTCGGAACTTATCTTCAGTTTTTAGAATTGGCAGTCGTTATTCTTAGTCCCACCAGAATGTGTTTATCCTCTGAGCATGTGCGGGGTGGGCTACCTGTTGTGTTCATCACACTAGCGACTCCAAATGATAATGAGTGTGTGTATGTGTGGTATTGGCATGCGTTGTTCCCTCACCCCTCTGATACTCATCCAAACTTAACCTATAAAAATACACAACCTCTTCCTCTCCACACTTTAGCTTCCCACTCTTTGGAAACATTAGTAGTTTTTGTAGATGTTTCAGTGAGGAACTGTGGTTCCACAAATAACAGGTATAGTAGATTGGTTTTGTTGTGGTAAATTTTTTTTCCGAATTCCTAGTATGTCAGTTTCCAGAGGAGAACAGCACCCTATGTGACTTTAAAGTTCATTTCTCTCTACTTGGAGGTGAACCTTTCTAATTATGTTATGCATAGTAATATATATGACATTTACTATTTTTTTTAAAGTTTAAAATTTTTACTGTTAGGTTGTGTTGCAAGCCAGTTTAGAAATGTTTTCATGGCTGTCATTACATGGGATTTTTGGACAAATCAGAGTTTGCTGTGATATATATATATCAGATTATATATACATACACACACACAGATATACACTTAAATTATATTTCATAAATCTGTCAAATTTTAAAGACTCATACTCTTCCCCTCTTTTTTGTATATAAAGTTGTGGTTTTTTGAGAATAGAGTCGGTCTGCTTTGCTTTCACTTCTGTCATCCCACAGGTTTGATTAGATCTCTTTTTTTTTTCTCCAAAGATAAAAAAATTCAATGAAGTCCAGTTTATAGGGTTATATACTGATATTTCTAGACATGGTGAAGTTCTAAAAGAATTTACCGGGTCTGTATTTTTAAGCATTTCATGTAGATAGAGTAATATATTTTTATATAACACTATTTCTATACTGACTTCAAGACTGTTTTCAGTGACTTTCTCAAGTGCATGTGTTAATCTTTTGGAATGAATGGTAGTGGCTATTATTACCAATTCAGAGGAGGTGTAATACACCTGATTATAGAAAACAATGCGTTTATACTGTACACTGAAACCTAATGCCTCTTTCTAAAGCTTTGTACATTTTTCATGAAATAGATTAAATATTTTCTCTTGAAAGCCATGTTTGTGTTTTTAATATGCTTTCGGTTTTAAGTACATCATGAGATAATTTTACTGCTGAGTAATCAAAGCCTGCAGGTTATGATTTATTATTTTAACTTTGGGGGTAATGAGCATAATACTTAAAAAAAAAAAACTCACATGCTTTTACTTTGAATTATTTGCTTGCAATCATATTTACAACAGATTTTTAGAATACATTCAGAAAGGGTGATCTGTTCAGTATGAATGATATGGAGAACATTTAAAAAGAAAAAAAAATAGATCTCTACTTGGAACATGAAAGGAATTAAAGACAACAGAGAAATAAAAAATAGAGAAATGCCAGAAGAAATAAAGGGAGTATCCATAGTGTTGGGGTGTGGACGAGAATGGTTCGGTTTAGGTCCTAAGGATGACCTAAAACCAAAAAGCAGTAATGAAAAAGATTGTTATATATGACTACATAAAAATGTTAAGCATCTGCATAACAAATGAGAACAAAAATGAAAAGTTAAAGGAAAATGACAAACTAAAGAAATATGTGCAAAATATAAAGTGGACATAGAATTAGTCCACACAATCTGTGAGGAACTCCTATAAACTAGTAAGAAAAAGATCCCCTTTGGAAGATAAGCAAAGATGATGTGCATACAATTCACTGTAGAGATAACAGTGTTGAAAAGATGTTCACGCCCACTAAGTCAAGAAACACAAATTCATTCATTCAGCTATGAATTGAGCACCTCTTTTACTCTCTGTTCTAGGTCCAGTGATGAACAAATTAAACAAGGTTCCTGCTCTAGAGCTTTCATTGTAATTGGGAGGCGAGATGAGAAGGACTCATTAAACAAGAAAGGTAATTGTAAAGGCAAGGTAAATAGGAGGGTCAAGCCCTCACAGATGAATTAAATGAGAAGAAGCCAGTCACGCACTCGTCCACAGCAAGTGCAGAGCCCACAGTAGACCCTGTTTTCCAAGTGGTTTTACCAACTTACACTCAAGGGAGAGAATGTGAGAACTGGATCCACATTCTCTCCAACATTGGTTGACAGCTTGGGTTTTAGCCATTCAGACATCGGCTCCTAGCCCCTTGTGTTGATTTCCATCATTGTGACCACCGGCAAAGTGGAAAGTCTCTATTGGCCTATGTGTTTCCTCTTCTAGAGGAAAAACGCCTGTTTGGGACTTTTGCCCATTTCTCTGTTCATTTGCTTACTTTTTCTTTTCTTCCTTTTTTTTTTTTTTTTTTGGTGCCCTCCCTGCCCATCTGTGTACTGACAATTACTGACTTGCAGACATTCTTTCTCTGTTCTCGGTAGTGTGTAATTGCACAGGATTTCCAAGACCCATGTATTGGGTGGTTCACTGCTGTCATGTTCATAATAGCAAAAACAGAAATAACCAATGCCAGGAGAGTTATCAAAGTGGGATGGGGGTGGGCCTGAGTCCCAAAACTTCTACTCAGCATGACACTGTATTTTAAGAATATATATAGATAAAATTATGTCAAAACAGAGAAACAAGAAAGTGATAAACTTTACCAAATTAAGAATGATGGTTTGGTAGCTGCCTCTGAGTCTTGCCCAACCATGACGCTGGAGAGGAAAGGAAAAAAAAAGGGGGGAGCTGCCTGATTTCCAGGGTGACTCATAAACAAACGGAGGAAGGATTGACTGCCTCTTATCAGAGCCTGAGTATGAGCCCCAGGACTGAGGATAACACGCCAGGAGGTGAACAGGAAAAGTCCCTTTTCCTTCCTCTTGCTGTAGAGTCTCTTGCTAATACAAGCTTCTGGCTCATAACCTCATGGGGTCTTCAAAATCATTATTTGGAAAACGATGCCAGTTCACTCAACAACCACTCATGAAGCTCCTACTGTGTGCCAGACAGGATTACGGGTGTTGGCTAGGTGTTAAGGACAGGGGAACACCAGCAAGAGACCCTCTCGAGATTGGATTAAGATGGCAGAATAGAAGGACTGGAGCTCAACTTCTCTCCCAAAAAACAGCAAAACTACAACCAAATGCCAAGCAACCTTCAACCAAATGGACTGTAAACTTCCAAAAAGATATTCTGCTCCAGAAGACAAAGCAGAGACCACATCAAGAGGTAGGAGGGGAAATTATGCGATAGAAGCAACCCCATACCTCCTCGGTGGGAAGTCCCACAGACTGGAAAGTCACTGCATCACAGAGACACAGCTACAAGGCTGAGAGTTCTGAGCCCCTCATCAAAACCCTACGCCTGGGGATCGGGCACAGGGAGAAAGAGCCCCCGGAGCATCTGGCATTGAAGGAGAGCAGGGCTTGTGTGCAGGAGCTCCACAGGATTGGGGGAAATAGAAACCCCATTCTTGAAAGGCACACAAAGACTTTCACGTGCACTGGGTCTCAGGGCAAAGCAGTCTCCAGAGGAATCCGGGTGGAACCTGACTGCAATTCCTGGAGGGTCTCCTGGGAAAACAGGGGTGACTGTGCCTTGTTGTGGGGGAAGGGCATTGGAGGTGAAGCTCTCGGGGACATTCAGCAGCCTGCATTTCTCTGGAGGGGGCCATTTCTGGGAAAACCTGGTCCCTCCCATCAGCTCTGAGAAGCCCCAGGCCAAACAGCAATCCAGGTGGGATCTCAGCCCCACCCATCAGTAAACAGGCTGCCTAAAGGCCCCTCAGGCACACAGCCAGCCTCTAATCTCATCCAGAGACAAAGCCCCACCCATCAGAGGGAGAGGAATCAACCCCACCTAGCAGTGAACAGGCATCACTCCTTCCCATCAGGAAGCCTACAGCAAGCCCTCTCCATACCAACTTTAGCCACAGGGGAGGCAAATACCTGAACTAAGAGAGGCTGCAACACTATTGTTGCACAAAGGTCACCACACCAAAAACCCATAAAAATGAAAAGACAGAAAACTCTAACCCAGATAAGGGAGAAAGAGAAAAGCCCAGAAAAACAGCTCAGTGATGAGATTATCAGCTTCCCAGAAAGAGACTTTAGACTGTTGATGCTGAAGATGATGCAAGGCATTGGAAATAGACTGGAGGCAAAGATTGATCATTTACAGGAAACACTGAGCAAAGAAATACAAGCTGTAAAAATTAAACAAGAAGAGATGCAAAATACAATAACTGAAATAAAAAATTCATTAGAAGCAGCCAACAGTAGAATACAGGAGGC
>PVHT021183705.1:16236894-16280763 GCA_004024745.2 Catagonus wagneri | reverse complement strand
AACCATATGATCCTCTCCATAGATGCAGAAAAAGCCTTTGACAAAATCCAACACCCATTTCTGATAAAAACACTTCAGAAAGTGGGCATAGGGGGAACCTACCTCAACATAATCAAGGCCATCTATGACAAACCCAGAGCTAACATCATTCTCAATGGTGAAAAGCTGAAAGAATTCCCACTGAGATCAGGAACAAGACGGGATGTCCACTCTCGCCACTACTATTCAACATAGTTCTGGAAGTCCTAGCTACAGCAATCAGAGAAGAAAAAGAAATAAAAGGAATCCAAATTGGGAAGGAAGAAGTAAAACTATCACTTTTTGCAGATGACATGATACTATACCTAGAGAATCATAAAGACTCTACCAGAAAACTGTTAGAGCTCATCCATGAATTTGGCAAAGTTGCAGGATATAAAATTAATACACAGAAATCAACTGCATTTCTATATACCAACAATGAAAGATCAGAAAGAGAAATTAGGGAAGCAATCCCATTTACCATCTCATCAAAAAGAATCAAATACTTAGGAATAAACCTGCCTAAAGAGACAAAAGACTTGTACTCTGAAAATTATAGGGTGCTGATGAAAGAAATCAAGGATGACTTGAACAGGTGGAAAGACATACCATGCTCTTGGATTGGAAGAGTCAACATTATCAAACTGACTATACTACCCAAGGCAATCTACACATTCAATTACCAAGGACCTTTTTCACAGAACTAGAACAAAATAGTTTAAAGTTTGTCTGGACACACAAAAAACCCAGAATAGCAAAAGACATCCTGAAAAAGAAAAATGGAGCTGGAGGAATCAGGCTCCCTAACTTCAGACTCTACTACAAAGCTACAGTCATCAAAACCGTATGGTACTGGCACAAAGACAGAAATATAGATCAGTGGAACAGGATAGAAAGCCCTGAATTAAATCCACACATCTATATTCAACTAATCTATGACAAAGGAGCCAAGAATATACATTGGACAAAAGACAGCCTCTTCAATAAGTGGTGCTGGGAAAACTGGACAGCTACATGTAAAAAAATGAAATTAGAACACTTCCTAACACCATGCACAAAAAAAAAACTCAAAATGGATTAAAGATCTAGATATAAGAACAAATACTGTAAAACTCTTAGAGGAAAACATAGGCCAAACATTCTCTGACATAAATGATAGCAACATCTTCTCAGATCCATGTGTCAGAGTAAGGACAATAAAAAGAGAAACAAATGGGACTTATTTAAACTTCGAAGTTTCTGCACAGCAAAGAAAACCCTAAACAAAACGAAAAGATAACCCACAGAATGGGAGAAAATATTTGCAAATGATTCAACTGACAAGGGATTAATCTCCAAAATTTACAAAGAGCTCCTACAGCTCAACACCAAAGAAACAAACAACCCCATCCAAAAATGGGCAGAGGATCTAGGCAGACAGTTCTCCAGAGAAGACATGCAGATGGCAAACAAACACATGAAAAGATGTTCAACATCGCTCCTCATTAGAGAAATGCAAATCAGAACCACTATGAGGTACCACCTTACACCAGCCAGAATGGCCATCATCAAAAAATCTACAAACAATAAATGCTGGAGAGGGTGTGGAGAAAAAGGAACCCTATTACACTGTTGGTGGGAATGCAAATTGGTGCAACCACTGTGGTAAACCGTATGGAGATTCCTCAGAAAACTAAAAATAGAATTACCATTTGATCCAGCAATCCCACTCCTGGGCATCTATCCAGAGGAAACCATGACTCGAAAAGACACATGTACTCCAGTGTTCATTGCAGCACTCTGTGCAATAGCCAGGTCATGGAAACAACCTAAATGCCCATCGACAGAGGAGTGGATAGGGAAGATATGGTACATACACACAATGGAACATTACTCAGCCATGAAAAGGAACGAATTACCAACATTTATAGCAACATGGATGGACCTAGAAATTGTCATGCGAAGTGAAACCAGTCAGACAATGAGACAGCAACACCCAATGCTATCGCTTACAGGTGGAAACTAAAGAGCCACAATGAACGTCTGCAGAACAGACAATGACTCACAGACTTTGGAAAACCTTGGTTTTTCAAATAAGACAATCTGGGGGGCGGGGGGATGCACTGTGGGTTTGGGATACAAAATCTGTAAAATTGACTTGTGATGATTTATGTACACATGTAATTGAAATAAAATCCATTAAGGAAAAAAAAAAAGAATGTTAGCTTGGATGAGAGGAGGCAGAGAGATGAGATGAGATGAGGGTGACCATTAGATGTGAATTATCATCAGGATCTTAGCTTGTGTGCTGGCCAGTGATTTAGGTGTTTTTATTGAGAGTGTTAAAACAAAGGAGTATGGATAATACCATTTTATGCACCTGCACTCCATTATAAAACAAAAGGCAGTGAGGCTGGCACAAGCTTGCAGCACTGAACGGAGGTCAGGAATATGGAAACAATGTCAGGGTAGGCAGCAGCCAAATTTTGAGCAATGTGAGCTCTAGTTTTTCAAAGTTCAGCCAGAAGCCACTAAGGACTTTTAAGCAGGGAATCATGTGATCTAGTTTATGTTTAAAAGATCACTACCGCTGTTATGTGAAAAATGGATCATGAGGAATGGGGCAGGGAGGGAGGAAGCATTTGGGAAGCTATTATTAGCCCAAGCAGTAAAGAGTTAATTATGAATTGGGCTAGTATGGGAGAAGTGGCTAGAACTGACACATTGTGGAAGTAAAACCAATAGGATTTGCTAATAGATTTTACTTTCTGCCCATGAAATTGGCAAGATTTAAGAAGTCTTGGTGAGGGCAAAAGGAAAATAGTCACTTTTGTAATGGTTTAAAGGAATATAAATTAGACATCTCTTTCAAGGCCTATTTGGCATTATCAAAATTTTATTTTACTTTTTGCTTTTTAGGACTGTACGTGTGGCATATGGAGGTTCCCAGGCTAGGGGTCGAATCAGAGCTACAGCTGCCGGCTACAGCCACAGCAATGCCAGATCTGAGCCGCATCTGTGACCTACACCATAGCTCACAGCAACACTGGAATCTTTAACCCAGTGAGTGAGGCCAGGGGTCAAACCCACAACCTCATGATTCCCAGTCAGATTCGTTTCTACTGCGCCACGGCGGGAACTTCCTCTATCAAAATTTTAAATGCATAAATGTTTTGACCCAGTAGTTGCACTTATAGAAATTGATCGGTTAGAATACTTGCATATTAGCACAAAATTATGTAAGCATTGTAATAGTGAAAAACTGGAAATGACCTAAATGCCCATCAACAGGGGAATATTAAGTTAATAATGATCCATCCATACAATGGAATGTAATGCAGCCATTAAAAGGAATTAAAAAATAAAAGAATTTCAGGCATGTACTTGTACCCATATGTTAGCCAAGGAACACAAGTTTCAGAATTAATGTGAATATCATATTTTATTTTTTAACTATATAAATTATCAAAAAAACAAAAAAAATAGCAATGTTGATGAGGATGTAGAGAAAAGGGACCCCTTGTGAACTTGGTGGAAACTTAAAATGGTGCAGCCATTAAGCAAAACAACATGGAGTGTCCTCAAAAAATTAAAAATAGACCTACCATATGACCCAGAAATTCCACTCCTGGATATTTATCTGAAGAAAATGAAAACACTAATTTGAAAAGGTATATGCACCCCCATGTTTGTCACAGCATTATTTACAAGAGCCAAGGTATAGAAAAAAACCTAAGTATCCATTTGTGGATGAATGGATAAAGAAATGTGATACACACACACACACACACACACACACACACACACACACACTGGAATATCCAGCCATAAAAAAGAAAATCTTGCTATTTGCACCAACAAGGATGGAGCTTGAGGGCATTATGATAAGCAAAATAAGTAAGGCGGACAAATACCATATGATCTCATTTCCATGTGGATCTAAGAACAAACAAAAACCCAAACAAACAAACTAAAAAAAAACAAGCTCATAGATACAAAGAACATATCAGTGGTTGGGAGGTAAAGAATAGGTGAAATGGATTAAGGGGGGATTTAAAAGGTACAACCTTCTAGTTAAAAAATCATAGCTCTATACAGGTACATATTTGTTTACACACAGGTGCACACAGATTACCTAGACAGCCTTTGCTTTGTACAGTAATGCACAATTATAAAAATGACCATGCAAGCTGAAACTGCGAAGCATTCTTAATAGTCAATGGGAGGAGTTCCTGTCATGGCTCGGTTGTTAACGAACCCGACTAGCATCCATGAGGCCTTGCTTAGTGTGTTAAGGATCCAACATTGCTGTGAGCTGTGGTGTAGGTCACAGATGCAGCTCAGACCCCATGTTGCTGTGGCTCTGGCAGGGCCTGCGGCAACAGCTCTGATTCAACCCCTAGCCTGGGAACCTCCGTATGTCGTGGGTGTGGCCCTAAAAAGACAAAAAAAAAAATTTAATGGGAGAAAATATTGTTCCATGATCTTTAAAAATATTTCTTAAAATATTAAAAACTCTTAGTATTGATTATAAATGAACGGGAATTTTAAAAATAAAGCTAATATTTATTTAGCACACTGGAAGACATTACAAATATTGAGAGTTAAAGTTTTTACTTCTTTGCTAAGAAAATTTATCGAGTATTTGACCAGTGCTTGCGTTCTTTTCACCACTGACTTTATGAGACAGAGCGACCTATCTTTTCTCTTACAAATGAGTGTGGCAAATTGTCACACTCATTTGTAAGTCTAGATCAGCTACCAGCCTTTTAGCCTTTGTGCTTTCAACGTTGTGCCAAGTTCCTTTAATGTGAAATTGTTTTTGCTTTGTTTGCCAGAATCACTTCCTCTAGGTCATCATCATTTTTAATCACACCCACTTTCCTCATTTATATTAAAAAGTTCACTTGTAACTAAGTTTCTCTGGTTGTGTACCCAGAAAGCATCAAATCTTCCCATGGGCAGCAATTACCTCTGTAACTCAACTTTCCATTGAAATTGCATTTCCAGTGCTTTCCCTTTTCATTTCTTTGCTACATCTTTTGTCTTTTAGGCCAGTTCTCCTCTTTTGATTTTCCACTTTTGTAAAGCATCACATGGCTTTATCACTAAAAACCAAGAAGTCTTCACAACTGCAAAATTTGCTGTCTCTGCATGAACTGAATAATATGAACAGTGACCAGTCACCAACAGACTTTGAATAAAGTGACATTATAAGTCACTGGTCATGGGACACACCTGTTATTACATCTGTTGTAGTGAATTGTGAGCTAAAGAGCTGACAGTGAAGTTTCTACATTGGTGATTACTCATAGTTAATGTACGGTGATAACTGAAAGTTGAATTATGTTGGGGAACTGGTGTTATTTTAACTAGAATAACCTGAAATTGTGCATATCAGAGTTGTTCAAAGCAAGGACTTTGAATATATAGAGAGAAAAAAAAGGAAACTTATAAATGGAAGGTGTAAATGCAGAGGATAGGGAGGGGCCCGTATTTATTTACTTGATAATATTTGTATTGTTTGAACTTTTGAAAATTAATATTTATAACTTTTTAGAGCAAACTAAAGTGGGGAAAGAGATGACTTCTGCTTCCCACAATCACGTTGCTTACTTTGTGTGCATCCTGGTAAAGGTAACCAGAAGGGTAGTGAAAAATAATATGAGAAGCTGTGTTGAGTAAGAAAGTTTTGGAGTGGAGGTGGGGATGAGGAAAGCCTACGATGGTTATCTTAGACTACATGAAGAGAAATCACGTAAAATGAGAGTGACTTTGTCACACAGCATATGGTCTTGTCTAAAACACCAACTTGGTGCCAGATGACCTGACACTATCATTTAAAAATAGAACAGTCTTGAGCAAATTACTTTACCACCAACATTGTTTCCTCATCTGTCAAACTGGATATTCATACCTCACAGAATTATTTTATGATACTATTAGAAAAGCACTTAGCCCAGTGACTAACCACTAGTCCATGCTCCAAACACTGCGTCATTCATGCCACGGAGGGCACAGAGTTCTCTGTCCATGAATGTCTTCAAACAGAGCCTGTAAGATGGTTGGATCAAGCAGTTATCACAGTGAAGTGGGAGAAGGAACCTGACGACCTCAGGTTCTGAATCATTCTAAGATTCTGTGATTTGGAGTATATATAGAAAAATCTGCTCATCTGGTTTTAGTTCAAAATAATAACTTGTTATTTATGCCTAAGAACTTTGTAAGATAATATTTATTTATTTATTTATTTATTTTGCTTTTTAGGGCCGCACCTGTGGCATATGGAGGTTCCCAGGCTAGGGGTCGAATCAGAGCTGTAGCCGCTGGCCTACGCCACAGCCACAGCAACACCAGATCCGAGCTGCGTCTGCAACCTACACCACAGCACAGCAACGCCAGACTGTTAACCCACTGAGCAAGGCCAGGGATCGAACTTGCAACCTCATGGTTCCTAGTCGGATTCGTTAACCACTGCGCTATGACAGAAAGTCCTGTTAAGATAATATTTTTTAGAACGGAACGCATGGTATAAACCCACTCAAATATTGGTACATTTAAAGATCCAAAGGTTTTTAATAGGACTTGGAAAATTATCTGAAACAATTTAGGTAACCAAATGCAACTTTGTTAGTATAAATAATTTTTCCAAACTCTAGCTAAAGCAATGGTGTTTTTGAACTATTAACTAGGTAAGAAACTTATTACCCAGAAATGGAGCATATATATATATATATATATATATATATATATATATATATATATATATATATATAAACTTTGGAGTTCCCACTGTGGCATAATGGGATTGGCAGTGTCTCTGGAGCACCAGGATGCAGGTTCAATCCCTGGCCCATAACAATGGGTTAAGGATCTGGTGGTGTTGCAGCTGCAGCTTAGGTTACAATGCAGCTCGGATCCTATCTCTGGCCTAAGAACTCCATATGCCTTGGGGAAGCCAAAAAAGAAAAAAATAATAAAATAAAACCTTAGTATATTTTTAAACTCTATTAAGATTAAAATTTAGAAGTTCCTGTCATGGCTCAGGGGAAACAAATCTGACTAGCATCCATGAGGATGTAGGCTCGATCCCTGGCCTTGCTTAGTGGGTTACGATCTGGCATTACTGTGAGCTGGGGTGTAAGTCGCAGACAAGGCTAGAATCTGGTGTAACTGTGGCGTAGGCTGACAGCTGAAGCTCCAATTCGACCCCCAGCCTGGGAACCTCTATATGCTTTTGACAAAAGACAAAAAAAAAAAAAAGATGAAAATTTATATAAAATCATGTTCTATCCAATAAATAGCAATTGTGCTATTTTACAGATTTGTGACCTTGATCTTAAGAATATATTGCTCCTTATGATGTGACTTTTTTTCATGACACATGGAATACATCTAGACATTGATGATATTTTATGCTCAATTCTTATCTTGCCAACTGTTTAGGAGCAGATATTATTATCAAGGAACTTGGATAATTGAAATAACAGGCAAATGTATTTCTAAACGCCCACAATCTGAAATTTGCTTTTCAGTACATGAAATGACACTTCATCAGTGTCCACTGATGTGTCCATGCCAGCTAGTTATTTTCCAAGAGGGGGATAAACCCCTAAAAACAAATAAACAGGATTTCTTCAAATCAGCTTTCAAAATGTCCGGTTTTAGTGAAATTAAGATGAGAATTTTTTCACACTGAGTACTGTACTTCATTTTGCTGTTCATCAAAGCACTTTAAATTGACTTTTAGTTCAGATAGAATTTAGCTTTTTAGCTTAAAGACAGCTCTGTAATCTTTAAACCATGTCTAGACTTTAGGACTCTATAATACTCAATATATGTATTAAAATATTTATGCATCAATATCTAATTGTGGCATACATATATAATTTAGTATGTATAATTTGTGTGTGTGTATTTGACCCGCTATAGTTCCCAGTTTTCCAAAAGTCAAATTCCAGTCAATCTTACAGCACAACTTTAATAAGCAGCAATTTTACCATACTTGGCAAATTACCATTTAAATTTATGTTCAGCATATTTTGTGTTGCTAAGAGGAGCTGACAGATAGTATTACTGTATCTGCTATCTCTTCCTCTTATTGAAGAAATTTCTGAACTGCCATGGGAAGAGTAGGAGGATCCTGAAGAAAGGCCAAGTTCTATATCTCGCCAACACAGGGGAACATTCATTTCCTCTAATATTTTTGAGATTTTAATTGGGCAAAAAGGCATCTCATTAAATAATAACTATCTCTTTAAAGTGAGATTGTTCTATATTTAGCATTTTGTTTGAAATGACACCACAACAAAGTTCCCTCGCTAGAGTAAACAAGATAAGGAGGATAAATATTTGAAGTATGGTTTATCACCCCATCCTGGAAAGGGAAAAACAATAGCTTACCCATGTTCAGGAAACTGACATGCCCTAAGAATCCAAGAATTGTCAGGGATCTAATGAGGCTGTTTTCCCTGAGCCCCAGTCTAGGCAGCAATATACCTAACTCAGCCTTGCCGAAAGTCAGGTAGGAAAGACAGCTGCTTCTACGTATTTAACTTTCTGAAGAAAGAACAAATTAATCATCTCATGGCCCAGAATCTCAGTTGGTTTAATTGGACTTTGCTCAAAAAACTTTCAAATGTTCTTGGGTGTTTGGCTCTGGCTCAGTGTTGTAGGTGAAAGGTATATCATTGATGTTATTTTAACAATTTGTGTTTACAAAGCTCCTCCGCCAGATTCTCTCATAATGAATGCCGCGATAGGGAAGTTGCATTTTAGTCACTCAGGAGATCAACCATCTAAAGATATGGATCCGGCCCATTTTAAAATGCTGTTTTGCAACTTCGATGGGGAGTATATTCTATTATTTAACAACCTTCCAAAGAGACTATTTATGTGTCTAATCTCTGTGTCTTGCTCTATATTGTAAGCATTCCCACCTGTTTGTTGCTCAATAAATATGTACTAAGCTCTTCATCATCTTAACCTATTATTTTTAAAGTTAATCATTTCATACCTTAAAGTTTCTTTCAATTCAATATTAATTCCCCATATATATGCCTCCTATGTTCTCTTTCTTGGTCCCCTGTTTTCTGTCATCTCTTCCTGAACTCTCCACAGCCATCTAAGCTATAAAGCCAAAAATGAAAGCACCTTCTGTGGAAAGGTAAACTAATGCTAGAGATTAGGCACACTTCTGGAAGTCACATGAGGAGTTTGAGGACATTCTCTCTAGTGAACAACCACAACTGGTAAAACTTATCTATTAAAAAAAAAACCCTATAAATTTTCCCAATTACATACAGCAAATGAAGACACATTTATTCAAGAAAATCTACTAGCAACTCAAGAATCTGTGGCACTAGAGCCGTGACTCAATTGTCTTTCTCCCTTTGCCCCAGGTCAGTATGACAGAAGCTCCACTCTGGGTGGATGTGGCTGAGAAGACTGAATTCCCTCTCCCCAGTTCCCAGTAAAAGGCTACAGTTGTTCCCTAGGAGGGCAGGCTGCCAGCATTTGCTTTTTTTTTTTTTTTTTGGCTTTTTTGCTTTTTGCTTTTTAGGGCCACACCCATGGCATATGGAAGTTCCCAGACTAGGAGTCGAATCAGAGCTGCAGCTGCCAGCCTACACTACAGCCACAGCAATGCAGGATCCACGCTGCATCTGCAACCTACACCAAAGCTCATGGCAACCCAGATCCCCAACCCACTGAGCGAGGCCAGGGATTGAACCTGCGTCCTCATGGATGCTAGTCAGATTCGTTTCTGCTGCACCACAACAGAACTCTGAGGCTGCCAGTATTCTTATCCCCCTTCTCCCACCTCCACTGAAAAGGCTAAATTCCACATGAGTGTAGCCAAGAGGTCACAGGCTCCCTTTCTTCACTTAGCCCCACTCACACAGTGGAGGCTCTATCCCAGGCATTGTAAGCCAAGAACACTGGGGCCCTGAACACTCCTCACCCCAACTCACTCATAGTGTGGAGGTTCCACAGCATGAGATGCAAGCCAAGAAGACCAAAGGCTACCACCCCCACCCAGGGCTATGCTCGCAAACATGAGTGTCACTCCAAAAATGCAGGGCACTGTCTCCTCTCCCTTCTCCAAAACAGTGGTACAAAGAAGCAGAAGTGAAAGAGGGGACATTACTACTGACCCTACAGAAATAAAAAGAGATTATGAGTGAATACTATGAATGATTTAATATAGATAAAATGGACATATTTTCTATAAAGGCAAAAAGTGACACTGACTCAGAAGAAATAGAAATTCTTAAAAGATTTATAAAAATAAGTAGATTGAATTACTAATTGCCATAAATTCCCACAAAAAATTTCCAAGCATAAATGGATTCACTGGTAAATTCTACCAAATGTTAAAAGAGGAAGTAATACCAATTCTTTGTAAAACTCTTCCCCAAAATAGCAGAATATTTCCCAATTCATTCTGTCAGCCTGATACCAAAACAAGATAAAGACATCACAAGAAAACTACAAACCAATATCTGCTATGAATATAGATGCAAAAATCCTCAATAAAAGATACCAATAAACTGAATCTAGCAACATGTAAAAAGAATGACACACCATGACTATTGCATAATAAACAAATTGTCTGGTCTTTGGCCAAGGTTCATGGCATGGAGCTTTAAAACCCTTGGGATT
This sequence comes from Catagonus wagneri, assembly GCA_004024745.2. Lineage (NCBI taxonomy): Eukaryota > Metazoa > Chordata > Mammalia > Artiodactyla > Tayassuidae > Catagonus > Catagonus wagneri. Next base: position 16,270,098 of record PVHT021183705.1, on the reverse strand, counting down.
TCCTAAATGAGGAGGGTTTTTTGTCTTTTCAGGACTGCACCCTCAGCACATGGAAGTTCCCAGGCTAGGGGGCAAATTGGAACTACAGCTGCCAGGCCACACCACAGCCACAGCAACACGAGATCCAAGCTGCATCTTCGACCTACACCAATGAGAGAGGCCAGGGATTGAACCTGTGTCCTCACGGATGCTAGTCAGATTCGCTTCTGCTAAACCATGCCTGGACCACCAGGTCTCTGTTATTTATGAGCCCATTAGATTACACCTAAATTTATGCCAATGAGGTGACTCACAGTGAGTCACAGGTAGATTCAGGATGGGGGCTGATCACGCTGGAAAGACCAACAATATGACTAGAGGGTTGGAATTTTTTGAGCCTCATGACATCAGCCTTACCTCCTCACTTCTAGGAAGGAGAGGGTTGGGAAGGGCTGGGGATAGAGTTCAACCACATGGCCCATATTCAATAAATTATGCCTATTTAAAGACAATAAAAACTCTGGGCATGACTGGTAAAACTTCCTGTTTGGTGAACACATCATGTGCCAGAGGGTAACAGACACTAATTCTCTGGGGAGAAGGCATGGAAGATCTGTGTTTGGTGTCCTCCCAGAATTTACCCTACATGTATCTTCATTTACATGTAACTATAGTATAGTTCTTTTTTTTTTTTTTTTTTTTTTTTTTTTGTCTTTTTGCCTGATCTAGGGCTGCGCCCACGACATATGGAGGTTCCCAGGCTAGGGGTCTAACAGGAGCTGTAGCCACTGACCTACGCCACAGCCACAGCAACGTGGGATCCGAGACACATCTGCAAACTACACCACAGCTCACGGCAATGCCAGATCCTTAACCCACTGAGCAAGGCCAGGGATCGAACCCCCAACCTCATGGTTCCTAGTTGGATTCGTTAACCACTGAGCCACGATGGGAACTCCTATAGTATAGTTCTGAGTTCTGTGACATACCCTTCAACTTGTGGGGTCTCTACTATGTCTGGTTGACAGTTTTTGTTTTTGAGCACTTTAAATATGTTACTCCCTAGCCTCTGGCCTCTATTGTTTCTAATGTGAAGTCAGTTGTTAATCTTATTGAGATACCTTCATATGTGATGAGTTATTTTTTTCTTGCTTTCAAGATTTTTCTCTTTAACTTTTACTGTTTTTACCATATGTCCATTTGTGAATCTCTGTTTTTATTCTACTGAAAGTGCACTGAATTTCCTGGATGTGTAGGTTACTGTTTTTCAATAAATCTGGGAAACATTTTATTTCCTTTTTTTCCTGCTTTATCTTCCTCCTCTCCTTTCAGTACTTCTGTTATGTGCATATGGATGTGGTTTCCCCTCTTTCTCTGAGGCTGTGTTTTTTTTCTTCATTCTTTTCTTTCTCTGTTCTCCAGCTGGCATACTTTCTCTTTATCTTCAGGTTCACTAACTCTTTCTTTTGCTGGTTCAAATCTACTGTTGAGCTTCTCTAGTGAATTTTTTTAAAGGAATTTATTTTTTAGAGCAATTTTAGGTCACAGCAAAATTGAGCAGAAAGTACAGAGAGTTCCCACACACCCCTTGCCCCAACACATGAATAGCCTCCCCCAATATCAAAGTCCTGCACCATAGGGGTACATTTGTTACAATTATTGAACCTACTTTGACACATCATTATCACCCAAAGTCCATAACATATCCTGGGGTTCTCTTGGTATTAGACTTTCTATAGGTTGGCAAATATATAATGATGTGTATCCACCATTAGAGTATCATACCAAATAGTTTCCTGCCCTAAAAATCCTCTGTGCTCTTCTTATTAATTCTCTCCCATCTAATCCTTGGCAACCCTGTCTCCATGGTTTTCCCTTTTAAAGAATGTCATATGAGTTAGAATCATGCAATATGTAGCCTTTTCAGATTGGTTTATGTTATTTACTGCTATGCATTTAAGATTCCTCCATGTATTTTTATGGCTTGATACCACCCTTATTTTAGAGCCAAATAATGTTCTATTGTTTAAATGTTTCACAACTTATCTATCCATTTACCTACTGAAGAACATCTTGGTTGCTTCCAAGTTTGGCAATTATGAATAAAGTTGCTGTAAACATCTGTATGCAAGTTTTTGTGTAGACATAATGCTTCAACTCATTTGAGTAAGCACCGAGGAATGCTGTTGCTGGATTACATGGTCAGAGTATGTTTAGTTTTGTAAGAACTGACAAACTGTCTTCCAAAATGGCTGTACTGTTTTTTCATTCCACTGATAATGAATGAGAGTTCCCATTGTGCCACATCTTCATCAGAACTTGGTCTTATGGGTATTCTAGATTTTCCCATTCTAATAAGTGTGTAGTAATGTCTCATTGTTTTAATTTGTATTTCTCTGATGACATATAATGATGAGCATCTTTTCACATGCTTATTTGCCATTCGTATATCCTATCTGGTGAGGTGTCTATTCAGGTCCTTTGTCCTTATTAAAATCAGGACATTTTCTGCTCATTTTCTTTCTGTTGAGGTTTTTGTTTTGGGGTGTGTGTGTGTGTGCGTGTGCTTTTTATGGCTGCACCTGCAGCATACAGAAGTTCCCAGACTAGGGGTCGAATTGGAGCTGCAGCTGCCAGCCTATGCTACAGCTATAAGCAATGCCGGATCTAAGCCATGGCTCAAAGCAATGCTAGATCCTTAATCCACTGAACAGAGCCAGGAATCGAAACACATCCTCATGGATACTAGTTGGGTTCATTACTGCTAAACCACAGTGGGAACTCCCTATTTCTGTTGAGTTTTCAGATAATAGTCCTTCATGAAATATATCTTTTGGAACTATTTTCTCCAAGTCTGTGGCCTGTCTTCTCATGCTCTTGAGATCATTCTCTTGATCTAGTGAATTTTTTATTCCAATTATTGCAGTTTTAAACTTAAGAACTCCCATTTGCTTCTTTTTTTTAATTTTTTTTGTCTTTTTGCCTATATCTAGGGCCACACCCGTGGCATATGGAGGATCCCAGGCTAGGGGTCTAACAGGAGCTGTAGCTGCCGGCCTTCACCACAGCCAGAGCAACACGGGATCGGAGCTGCGTCTGCAACCTACACCACAGCTCACGGCAACGCCGGATCCTTAACCCACTGAGCAAGGCCAGGGATCGAACCTGCAACCTCATGGTTCCTAGTTGGATTCGCTAACCACTGAGCCACGACGGGAACTCCCGAATAATTTTTATCTCTTCATTGCTGTTCTGTAATGCAACATTGCCATCATATCTTCTTTTACTTTTTTATTTTTATTTTTGCTTTTTTTTTAGGCCTGCACCTGCAGCATATGGAAGTTCCAAGGCTAGGGGTCAAATGTGAGCAGCATCTGCCAGCCTATGCCACAGTCACAGCAATGCCAGATCCATCCATGTCTGTAACCTACACCACAGCCCATGGCAACACTGGATCCTTAACCCACTGAGCAAAGCTAGGGTTCGAACCTGCATCCTCAGGAATACTAGTTGGGTTCTGAATCCACTGAGCCATGACGGGACCTCCTCCATTGCTTCTTTGATCATGCTTTCCTTTAGTTCTGTGGACATATTCATTGTGGCTATTTTGAAATGTTTTCTTGTTAAATCCAACATCTGGTTGCTCTCAGAGGCAATTTCTGTGGACTGTTTTTTTGTTTTTCCTGATGTATGGGTCATACTTTCCTGTTTCACTGCATGCTTCGTAATTTTTTTGTTGGAAACTGAACGGATTAGATGACATGTTGAAGCAACACTGGATACTGGCATCCACTTGCTATTGCTATTTTCTTGTTTAATTTTAGTGACTGGCTAGATTATTTTATTGCAGTTTCTCACCCCCCCCCCCATACAAACACACATTGATAAGGCTCTGGTGTTTCTCCTCAGGGAGGTCTGGCTTTGGATATGCTCGTTACCCTGGGTTAACCATGATATCGACAGTGGGTTCTTCCTCTCTTTCACTGACCACACCCAGCTGTTAAACTCTACTAATTTCCAGCTGATTGTTCTATGGTTTTCTACAGTGCACCGGGGCATAAACTGCTCTACAAATGAACCCAATCAAATTGTGGCTCCTTTGAAGGAATACTTTCTGAGGTCAGCATTTGCTATGTGTTCTGACCTCAGGAGGGCTTCGCCTCAGCTCCCTTATTCCTCAACTCTCTCCTCCGAACTGGCCAGCCTACAGTCTAAGCCATATCTTTTTAATCTAGGCTGTCTATCAAATCCACGCATCACCTTTAAATTGCCCTTAACTGCAACCCCTACTGTTCTGGGGTGTGCCTTTATATTTGGGCTTTTTCAGTCTCTGTTGTAAATAAGATCATTTCCTTTGGGAAGAGATTAGGAGCTGATGGCTTTCTATCCTCCTCTCCCTCTATCCACCAGGCAAAAACCTCTGAACCTGAGCTCTGGAACTGGGACTGGCACAATGGCAAGTTTCTCTCTGTGTGACAGTCCTGTTCTAGGCGCTGCGGGCTCAGTGCAAGGTAGGGTGTGGCTGCAGCCTGGGGTCCTCTGGGCTTGTCCTACTGGCCTGAAACCACCACCTCCTGAGCTGGGTACAGGGCAGTAGGGGCCCCCGTCTCCTGATGCTCTTTATCCCCCAGGGTGGGGCCTCTATTCCACGAACAAAGGCAGGGCAGAAGCAGAGAGCCCCCATCCCTTGGAGACACTTGCCCAGGACTGAAGCTCAGCCAACAGTAGCTCCGCTGGGGGTCCTGGGGGGTCAGAAACACTCAAGTTCTGCATTTCTCAGGAAGGAAGGCCCCAACTCAGAGCTGGGTGTGCAGCTGGGGGGCATCCCTGGCTCTTGGCTGCAGCAGAGTCTTCCCCTTACCAAACGGGCCATATGAGAAAGAAAGCAATCTTGTTTCAAATACCACAGACTCACCTCTTTGCTTTTTTTCTTTCTCTCTTTTCTTTTTTTAGGGCTGCACCCATGGCATATGGAGGTTCCCGGGCTAGGGCCCGAATTGGAGCTGTAGCCTCTGGCGTACACCACAGCCACAGCAATACCAGATCCGAGCCACATCTGCGACCTACACCACAGCTCATGGCAACTCCAGATCCTTAACCCACTGAACAGAGCCAGGAATCAAATCTGCATCCTCATGGATATTAGTCAGGATCTTAACCTGCTGAACCATAATGGGAACTCCCACAGACTCAACTCTTTACTAAACTTTTGCAGCTTTTTCTTGAGTCAATGTTTCTTCATTTACTATCTGTTCTTAGGACCATTTCCAGAGGCTTTCATTGGTTACTCCTTATCATTTTAACCAGTTTCACTGGGGAGTGAGTCAGCCCAGAAGGTGACCTCCTCTCCCACATTCTCCTGTGTTGTTCTCCAGGCAAAGATCGTCATTCCCTGTCTGTGCTCATGAGACGTCCTTTCCTTTGTGACTGTCAGTTGTAGCCATGTCCAAAACCATCCTGAATCATTTAAAGTCATCCAAGTAAGAAGAAGGGCTTTATCCAAGGGCTCCTGAAAATGTTAAGCAGCATTTGCAGAAGTTCCAAAACAGTCTTCTGAAGTCAGAAACTCATGTGGCATCCAGTGGTTCAGTGTGTGTGTGTGTGTGTGTCTGTGTGTGAGAAGGACTGGGACTTGAAATATTTTACTTACTATCTTAGACTGTTCAGCCTTCTTATAAACAAAATATCAGAGACTGGGTAACTTCCAGACAATACAAATTTCTCACAGTTCAGGAGGCTGGAATTCCACGATCAGAGTGCAAACACAGGTGGTTCCCAGTGGAAGACGTCTTCTGTGCTACAGATGATCAAATTTCTCATGTGTCCTTACACGGGAAAGGAAGACACTAACTCTATGGGGCTTCTTTTATAAGAGCACTAATCCCACTCATTGGGGCTCCACCACCAAGACCCGAACACCTTTCAAAGGCCCCACCTCCTACGACCATCACCTTGGGGGTTAAGATTTCAGCATATCAATGGGGATGGGGTGGGAAGTATATAATCATTCCAGACCACACACTTACATCTCTAGTTTTATATTTTTAATTGACACATAGGCCAAAGTCTCCAAAGTCTTTTTTTTTTTTTTTTTTTTTTTTGCTTTTCAGGGCCGCACCTGCAGCATATGGAAGTTCTCAGGCTAGGGGTCCAATTGGAGATCCAGCTTATGGCCATAGCCACAACCACAGCCATGCCAGATTCAAGCCACATCTGCAACCTATACCACAGCTCAGGGCAACACCAGATCCTTAAGCTACAGTGCAAGGCCAGGGATCAAACCCTCATCCTCGTGGATACTAGTCAGGTTTGTTATCCGTTGAGCTACAATGGGAACACTTTAGCCCAAATTCTTAAATTTATCTTCCCTAAAGTACCTTCTAGGAAATGCTAGTCTGAAGAGTTTAGATGAAAAAGGATTCCTCGCTTAATAATTTTCATATTACATGAAAATAATTTCAGAGGAAGTTTGGCTTCCCATCTTACTGGATCTTAGGAATAATATTTAAAGAATGGATTTTATTGGAAAACAATAATACGTCCATCACATTGAAACCAAACATGAGCAAGAAATGTGATTCCTATGTTATGGACGGAGAAGCTGAGCCAGTGAAGTGGTAGCTGGCAGAAGGTGACCTTATTTGGAAAGAAGGTCTTTGCTGATGTCATTAGTTAAGGTGAGGTCATAATGTGTTAGGGTGGCTGTAATCCAAAGACCAGAGTCCAAATGAATAAAGGGGAATTTGGACACAGACACACGAGAGAGGAGAAGGCCATGGGAAGACGCAGAGGGACAAAGGGATAAGGCCACGTAAAGACAGAAGCAGAGACTGAAGAGGTGCACCTGCAAACTAAAGGACACCTAGGATTGACAAAAGGCATCAGAAGCTAGGGAAAGAGGAATGAAACAGATCCTTCTCTGCACCTCAGAGGGAGCATGGTCGTGTCGACACCTTGCCTTTGGACTTACAGCATCCAGAACCACGAGAGAAAAGTTTTTGTTGTTTCAAGCCATCATGTCTGTGGCACTTTGCTACCGGCCTTAGGAAACAGATACTGTAACTATATAAAATAACTCTGTGCAAATATTTATTATTGTTTAAAGAAATCAACTAAATACTAAATTCTAACTGTGGAATTGCTTACTAGTTTAAATTTTAGGAGTTCCTGTCATGGCGCAGCGGAAACAAATCCAACTAGGAACTGTGATGTTGTGGGTTCGATCCCTGGCTCACTCAGTGGGTTAAGGATCTGGCATTGCCATGAGCTGTGGTGTAGGTCACAGACTTGGCTCGGATCAGATACTGTTGTGGCTGTGGTGTAGGCTGGCAGCTGCAGCTCTGATCAGACTCCTAGCCTGGGAACCTCCATATGCTGTGGGTACAGCCCTAAAAAGCAAAAAAAAAAAAAAAAAAGAAAAAATATTTACCTGAGAAATACAGTTAATTTCTCCTTCACTCATAGGCACTATCATTAGCATTACCAGTGGAAGTTTCATTGTGTTCTCTAAAAGAACTGTGGATATTTGTTTCTTATAGACTAAAAGCTCATGAATTTGGAGTAAAAATCTATATTCTCTTTCCAGTCTAGCTTAAAATTTAAAAAATTATGCATAAAATAAATTATTAAGCATTTTTTGCAGATATTTTTGCAGGTGATAAGTTTGGGTTTTTTTCCCCCCTCACTTTTCTGACATAGTGCCAGTGCTAATCTAGCTTGTCCTGAAAATAAGGTCTTTTAATTAACTAATCCTTCAGAAACAACATATGGTAACCAGATTAAAGATTAAAACCAGGGCATAAAATTGGTCTTTGTTAAAGGACTATTAACTCACCTTTTCCTAGCCTCAAACTTTACAAATGAACATAATCTTCTAACCCACAGCAGGTTGCTGGCCCTCAAAAAGAAGTGAGAAAAGCCTACGATTTCATGAAAATTTATCCAATCTACCTCCTTCTTTTAAAATTTTCTTTGGCAAGACAGACATGGCCTTTTTGGCCAATGTCACTAATTATTAGAGAAATGCAAAACTACAGTGAGGTACCACCTCACACCAATAAGAATGGCCATCCTCAAAAAAATCTGCAAACAATAAATGCTAGAGAGGGTGTGGAAAAAAAGGGACCCTCCTACATTGCTGGTAGCAATGTAAATTGGTACAACCACTATGGAGAATAGTATGGAAGCTCCTTAAAAAATAAATATAACAATCTCATTCCTGGTCATACATCTGAAGAAAACCATAATTCTAAGAGATACATGCACCCCAATTTCATAGCAGCACTATTCACAATAGCCAAGACATGGAAGCAACCTAAATGTCCATTAAGAAGATAGGAACATATATTCAGTGGAATGTTACTCAGCCGTAAAAAGAACAAAATAAGACCATTTGCAGCAATATGGATGGACCTAGAAATTATCATACTAAGTGAAGTAAGTCAGACAAAGATAAATATCGTATGATATCACTTGTATGTGGAATCTAATAAAATGATACAAAAGAACTTATTTACAAAACAGGAACAGACTCATATTTTGAAAACCAACCTATGGATACCAAAGGGGAAAGGTGGGGAGAGGGATAAACAGGAGTTTGGGATTAACACACACACACTACCATATATAAAATAGATAACTAACAAGGACCTACTGTACAGCATAAGGAAATCTAATCGGTATTCTGTAATGACTGACATGGGGAAAGAATCTGAGAAAGAATGGATATATGTATATGTAAAAATAACTCACTTTACCATACACCTGAAATTAACAAAGCATTGTAAATCAACTATGTGCCAACCAATTTTTTGAAAAATAATAAAATAAAATATTTCTTGGGAGATTGTGATTCTGTCAGGGGAAAGAGGGATACGAAGAAAACTTTTAGAGAAAATTTCAGGCCCCCAATAGAAAATATTTTCTTTAAAAATGCGGATTGTCCAAAAGGCATAAGAATGTATCTGTTGCTCTTGGTTTTGGTGGTAGGGGCAGTATTTTGCTTTTTGATGGGAATCTCAGCAACGGTCTTTGCTTAAGAAAACATCCTGATCTTATTTAGTGTAGGGTAAGGAACAGGTGCAGGCAGTAGTAAGTATGGGTTGGGTCAAAGTAAATGCAGCCGCTTGGTAAAACCCCCTTTACCCTCACTTCAGAAGCACTCTGGCATTTTTCATCTCTTATGCTACAGACACGATCCGTCTTCCTAAACACTTACCTGAGAGACGTGTCTACCCGTGAAGAATAAGAGGTGAATTCAACAGAACATCTTTTCCTTTTGTGCCCCAGGCACCTTAAGATTTGTAAAATACGCTGAATACACACACACACACACACACACACTTTTCTGTCATGTCCACTGAGTTCATATTTTGGTAAAATGCACAGTGAGTTTTGTGATTTTGCAGGAAAGAATCCAGAATGATGGGTTTGGATAAAATCCATTCCAGAAGCTCTGGACTCCGAGCCGACTCCAAAAGCTCAAGCAGCGTGAGGAGCCTCACTGCCAAGTGCAGTTACCGCCCTTCCCCAAAACCACCCCCTGGCGCAGAGCACTGGGTGTTGAGGGAGGATAATGGCTCCCTGAAGATGTCTGCATCCTCATCCCTGGAACCTCTGAGTATGCCCCCAAGCAAAGTCAGCAGCTTCTAGAAGCTGCAAAAGGCAAGGAAACAGATTCTTTTCTTAGTGCCTCCGGAAGGAACGCCCTCCTGATACCTTGATTTCAGCCCAGTGAGACATTTTGGATGTCTGACCTCCAGAACTGCTAGAGAGGAAATTTGAGTTGTTTTAAGTCTCCAAGTCTGTGGTCATTTGCTACAGTGGTATAGAAAAAGAATACAGGTATGAAGTTCTGGCTTAAAGAAAAAAAGGGAAGAAGGGTGGTGGGGGTGGGGGGAGGAAAGCAGGCCTTGGAGCCTCTCCCGTCCTAGTCCAGCAAGGCTGTTGCCATCTTGAATCAATCTATTTAATAAACTTGTTCTCCTCAAAAAGGCAGGTGGGTTGGATCTGAAGCCCAGGCCGTGTCCTTACCCAGGTTTATCATAGTTCCCAAGCTCATTGCTTTTTCTCTCTCTCTCTCCTTTTTTTTTTTTTTTTCATCTCCATCCTGCGTTTCCCTTACCCAGTATATAGTCTCTCTCTCTAACCACCATCCAGCTCTTCCCTTGGCCAGCATATGCAGGTGTACTGCTTACAACCACATAGCCAACCAACCCACACCTCAATACCAGCTTTGCTTTTTTAAAAAAACTATTGATTAAAAAAAAAAACAGGCCTTCTTTCTTTAATCTAGGGTCATTTATGTCGAGAAGAAAAGTAAAAATAATTCAGAGAATAGCAAGAGTGTCACTCTGTGGAAACCAAGGACACTGTGGCAGCAAAGCCTGGGACTGCACATCCTTACTACAGATGTCACGGCAGCTGGAGAGCTGATGGAAGGTAAACAGCTTACTCTGGGAGTGAATTATGAGAAACAGGGCGCGCCTTGTGTTAATTCTGCTTTCATTCTGCTTATGTAGCCCTTTAAATGGATATCTATACCTTGACAAATGATGAGCAATTCAACCAGACACGTGACCGAACTGATGGCCCGTTTGCTAGCAGAAGGCTACTTCAGCATCTAGGAGCCCCAGAGATCTGCATTGGACTTTCCACTTTTTCTGGTTGGGGTGAGTGGACTCTGCTTTCAGATAGAGCAAGCACGACAGTGTCAAATAAACCCACGTCAGGAAGAAACAGCAGCACGCACTCCCACTGAGAGACAGCTGGCCGGCTTGCAAAATGGTGACAAGGACATGCCGTTGGGAACTAAATATGGAGTGTTCTAAAACTCCCTGTGAAGACCGTCCATCACGCTGCTGGAGGCGGGGTAGGTTTTTGGCCATCCGGATAATCACCACCAGCTTCAATTAAAGGTGTTTCTCCTCCAAGAGGAGAAGCTACCATTTAACCACAGCTCCCATCAGCCTCACATTGGGTGGCAGCGCTGAAAGGGTCCCCAGATGGGCCCCCGTGCGAGGTGGTGGCTGGGCTTCCTTGCGTCACCCCAGCATCTCTGGTGGGAGCCTTCTTCCCTGGATTCAAATGTCTGGGAGGAAAAACACATCTCACCTTGAGCCTTTTGTAAAGTAGGTTTCATTAGATGGGGTGGCCGCTGTCATAAAACACCTTCATTTACCCCCAAAGTGGGAAATGACAGCCTGTTAGAGCTGACTGGAGGACTCAGAGGTTCCCAGGACCGTGGGGACCAACCAGGCAAGCCATCATATCCTCCGGAGGAATCAGACCCACGGAGCTCTGCCTTTTGAGAGTCCCACGGTTAGTGGCAGAACTGGGCTTAGAACCCAGCCATCTAGAAAGGCCCGTCCGGGACTCTTACTCTGCATTTAACACCATCCTGGGCTTATTTATTGCACCCCTGATGCCCCTAAGGCTGCTGAGACACACACTGCCAGTGTCTCCCTCTACGCAGTCAGAAAAAAATTGAAAAACGATGACGTCCTTTCATCTACTGTTTACTTTGCCTGAACACATAGAATGTTTCCATGCCCATGACAAAACGCACTCACTCCCCAAGAGACGATATCCGTTCTTGACTTAGGGCTTAAAGCTGGGCACAGCTGGGGTGTTCTTGCTGTCGGGTTGTGTCCTAGGAAGCTGCTAGAGAGCAGACACCTTTTTCCTTTTTTTTTTCTTTTTGTCTTCTGTCTTTTGTCTTTTGTCTATTTTGGGCCACACTGGCAGCATATGGAGGTTTCCAAGCTAGGGAGTGAATCGAAGCTATAGCTGCCTGCCTACGCCACAACCACAGCAACGCAGGAGCTATAGCTGCATCTGCAATCTACACCAGAGCTCATAGCATCTCCAGATCCTTAACCCCCTGAGCAAGGCCAGTGATCAAACACGAGCCCTCGTGGATACTAGTTGGGTTTGTTCACCACTGAGCTACGACGGGACCTCCAAGAGCAGACACCTTTGAAGATGCAGGCACCTGCCTGTTGACTTGGAAATTCTCAGGGCCATTTTTCTCGGAAATCCCTGGACACGAGTTAATGTTCTTTACATCATGTGCCCAGCCCTCGTGCAGGGGTCCACATGCATTATGTCATCTTACCCTTCACAGTCCCACCAGGAAGTGAGGATGTCGTTGCCCCCATTTACCAACGAGGAAATAGAGCCTGGGAATCGAGCCCCAAAGTCGCCCAGACAGTGCTGCCAAGCCAGGACTTGAACCCAGGACTATTTGACTCTACTGCCACTGATACTGCCTCACAGTGGGCAACAGAACCCTTTTTATTAAAATGTCAATAAAGAATCTGATGCATTTTAGATGGAGAGTAAATCAAAATATAAAAATCTTATTTGCACAGCAAAGGAACAGTAAAAAAAAAAAAGACAAGCTACAGATAGGGAGAAAATAGTTTCAGATGATGCAATTGACAAGGGTTTAATCACTAAAATAAACAATACAACTTATAACTCAACAACAAAAAACCAAAAACCCAATTGAAAAATGGGTAGAAGACCTGAATAGACATTTCTCCAAAGAAGACATATGGATGGCCAACAGGCACATGAAAAAATGCTCAATGTCACTAATTATTAGAGAAATGCAAATCAAAACTACAAGGAGGTACCACTTCAGAACAGTCAGAATGGCCATCATTAATGAGTCAACAAAAAACAAATGTTGAAGAGGGTGTGGAGAAAAGGGTATCCTCCTTCACTGTTGGTAAGAATGTAAACTGGTACAACCACTGTGGAAAACAGCATGGAAATACCTCAGAAAACTAAATACTGAACTACCATATGATCCAACAATCCCACTCCTGGGCATATATTCAGACAAAACTATAATGCAAAAAAGTAATGAACCCCTATTTTCTTTGCAGCACTATTCACAATAGCCAAGACATGGAAACAACCTAAGTGTCCATTAACAGAAGATGGATTAAGATGTGGTATGTATACACAATGGAATACTACTCAGTCATAAAAAAGAATAAAATAATGCCATTTGCAGCAACATAGATGGAATTAGAGACTTTCATACTAAGTGAAGTAAGTCAGGAAGAGAAAGACAAATACCATATGATATCACTTAGATCTGGAATCTAATATACAGCAGAAATGAACCCATCTACAGAAAAGAAACAGGCTCATGGACTTGGAGAACAGACCTGTGGTTGCCAAGGTGGAGGGGGAGGGAATGGGATGGATTGGGAGTTTGGGGTTAGAAGATGCAAACTACTGCATTTGAAGTGCATAAGCAATGAGATCCTGCTGTCTAGCACGGGGAACTATGCCTAGGCACTTGTGATAGAATATGATGGAGGATAATGTGAGAAAAAAAGGTATATACATGTATGGTTGGGTCACTTTGCTGTACAGCAGAAATTGACAGAACATTGTAAACCAACTATAATAAATAAAAATTTTAAAAAAGATCGTAGGAGGTAGAATTAAAATTACATAAGAGAATAAATTAAAAAACACGAAGCCCATAAAAAAAGAAAAGTGACATATGAAATACAAATATCTGTTATTTTCCCACTTGAGCAATTCCCCCAAAGTCCTCCCTCTCCCCAGCAACTTTCTTTTTCTCTAGGTTGAGCATAAGGGAGGCATTCCTTTGATAATAATTTAATCGTGACTTTGTGTGCATTCACCAGGCTGACCTTAACTTCTCACTTGAAAGATCACTTTTCTTTATTAAAACACAAGAATAAGCTTTAGAGTAACAAATGAGACAATTGATACATCCTTTGTGCCCAGAAATAAGAAGGCTTCACAAAGAGACTCACAGTAAAATTAGAGGACACAACAAAACCACATGCAGCTCTAATGAAAGTCCCTAGCAGTCCTCACCTAAGAGATAAACATCAGCCTCCAGAAAAGCCAGATGTCGTCAATGGCTGTGCCCAACCCAGCATTTATTTCTGTTTGCCATCCAAATCCATTCTTTCTTTGATGTCCCTTTCCTTTGCATGTGCAGGTACTATTATAACTTAATTTGAGGCATCATCAACCCGGCTTTTAAAACCACCTCTGCTAATACTGCTATCGTCTACAGTCAGGGTTGGGACACTTGAAAGGGTTTTTATACTTCCTCTGAAAATTGGTATCTATGGTGCTCGTTCATAATCCTCATCATAGTGGCTCCTGGGAGTTTAAAAGGGTGGGATTGCTTTCTCATTTGGAGCAAAGGGTAAGCTGATTTTCATGAGGCTGTTTTTCAAGCAGCGCATTCTAGCTGCGTCTGAACGTGATGCCCTCATTTAGCCTGGATGTGTGAAGAAGGAAGGGGAAGTTCACTGGAGAACTAGATAGAAATATGCCACTGGGGCAGTTTAAGGGCCAGCAAGTTTTCCTACTAATGTACTTCTTGTTCAAGGCAAGGGGTGTTCAGAGAAGTGGGCTGGTGAGAAAGTGGAAAGCACATTTTAAACCAGGCAGAGTTCCAAAATCTTATTGTTGCTGAGTCATTGCCAAATCCCTAGAGCTTGGGAGATTCAGCTTCAGCGACAAGAAGGGAAGGATGCAAAGATGCCCATGGAGGAGCCGAAAGCCACAGAGGAGCCTCTGCACCAGGTACCAGGTCCATCGCATGTGCTTCTGGAAAATGCTTCCGCAAAGGATGTGCGAGGTCAACACCAGCCCTGAAGCAACCAGATGCATAAACCAGAGAGGAATCCACCCAGGGTTTGGAGGCCCAGGCAGAAGACATCCATAGGACCTCAAAACATGGCAAATTAGGACACCCTCCACTGATCCCATTCACAAAGCCCAGAAAACTCTGAATTCTTCTCATTCATGTTATGATGACAAATCCAAATGGTTTTAAAAAGAAAATTTTAAGTATTTTACATTTTTTTTAGGGCTGCACCTGCAGCATAAGGATGTTCCCAAGCTAAGGGTAGAATCAGAGCTGTAGCTGCATAGCCACGGCAATGCCAGATCCAAGCCGCATCTACGACCTACACCACAGCTCGCAGCAACGCCAGAGCCTTAGCATACTGAGTGAGGCCAGGGATGGAACCTGCATCCTTATAGATACTAGTCAGGTTCGTTACGGATGAGCCACAACAGAAACTTCTTAAATATTTTAAAGAAATCCTTAAGAGCCCATCACCCTCTGGGGTCACGGTATGGAATGCAATGAATAACAGGAATCATCTGAGCGAAACCCCAGTGTGTGTTCAACGGCTGCCCTCTGGTCAAAACCACAGGTTTGCATCTGGATGAGTGAAAATTAACAGGTTCAGTTCTTTCCCCTCACCTGCTTCCTCATGGAATTAAAAGAACAAAAACCTCCAGGAATGGAGATGTCAAGACAATTACATGTACAGCACAGAACTTCATTTTTCTCTCTTTCAGGAACCCTCTGCATTTTCCCGAATCCAGGCAGCGCTTGCTGCACTGTAGCTCTGCAAACTGCCATAAAATCATTAGGTCCTTGATTTGTTCCACTTTGTTCCTTTTCAGTTAACTTAAAAAAAAATTTTTTTTTCATCCAACATCTCCCACTTCAGGAAAGACTTTGACAACCCTTCATAAGCCTGCATACTTTGTGACAGATCTATGATTATATTTAAGCAGCCTTGTCAGGAGAAGCACACGTAAGCTTTCTGTTGTTGTTGCTCAATTTTCAAGAGCGCAGGGAACTCACTGAGGTTCTAATGAGAGCCTTGTGCACTTCAGAAAGGAAAAGATAATGGGTGGGATTTGAGAAGGTGATGGTTATCATTAATGCATAAAAGCAATATAAATAAACAGATCAAACTAAGCTACACTAAAGAAAGTCCATCTGGACCAAACCTTTCCTAGGAGCTAAGGCAGGGCTGAGCTGATCCGTCAGTAAAGGGATCTGTGAGGCTAGTAACTCCCCTGGGGCACAGAAAGCCCTGGGTTTTGTTCTGGTAGCTCTGGACGGCAGCTGTCAGCGAGTACAGCAGGAAAGCAGATGCCCTCTGATTATAGAGAAGGGCGAGACAACAGTTAGACACGTTTGCAAATGGAACAGACAGAAAAAAAAAAAAAGTCATGTACTTCACATCACTGGAAGCATTTGAGCAGACGCTGATCACGGCCAAGAGCATGTGGAAAGTGTTTCTTCTCTGGATTAGGGGTGAAACTAAATCACAAAAGACCAAAGGTGACTTCTGACTCTAAAAACATAGGATTCCAGAGTTCCCGTCTTGGCTCGGTGGTTAACGAATCCAACTAGGAACCATGAGGTTGTGGGTTCGATCCCTGGCCTTGCTCAGTGGGTTAAGGATCCGGCGTTGCCGTGAGCTGTAGTGTAGGTTGCAGACGCGGCTCGGATCCCGCGTTGCTGTGGCTGTGGTGAAGGCTGGCAGCTACAGCTCCTGTTAGACCCCTAGCCTGGGAACCTCCATATGCCACGAGTGCGGCCCTAGAAAAGGCAAAAAGACAAAAATAATAATAATAATAATAATAAAATAAAATAAAAACATAGGCTTCTGTGGCTTGGGACAATCAGTAGCCCACTCTGGATCTTTTCTTATCTGGAAAGCGAGGGCTGTGACATGTGATAGACCACTAAGGTCCTTGCCAGCCAGAGATGCTACCAACATATTGCCTGGTAACCTGGCATAAGTCAGAGGTCACGCTCAGCATCCTAACTCACTGTCCAACCTGGAAGAGGTCACGGAGCATCTCTGAGCCTTGCTCCAACGTCTTTCCTGTAATTCACAGACAAGAGGAGGCACCAAGCCCACTGAGAGGTTGAAGCACCACTGCGGAGAGCAGCAGGTCAGATGGCCAAGTCAAAACACTGATAAAACAGAGGTTTCTGAACTTTGTTTCAGACAGTATAGATGGAGAGGAGTAGGGGGACAATGCCTTAGAGTCCTTGTCCTGGGATTTAAGGGTGCCCACAAGGCAGCTTGTGTTGATGGCGTGGATTGTAGGGCAGATTTCAGGTCTAAAGAAGAAATGGCCCCACCCAGAGGAAGCACACCTCCTGCTTCTTTCTCAGAAGATGTGGCACCACGTCTCTCACCAGTAAGTCCTGATTTTTCAGCCCCATTGGTGTTGGGTATACAGTCGGTGCTCAGAATGTGTTTAGATGAACAAGATAACTTTTCTTAAGGGAAAACATCTGTTTTTTACAATCTTATTCTAAACTTGTATATCTACTTCAGATATGCATATTATAGAACATATTTTTAAATTACCTTGACAATTGGAGTTGAAACACTGGTAAGGAAAGGCCTTGCGGGCACAAGGACATCTGTGACAGCACAGAGATGTGCGTCGGGGCCACCAGGCTGGAGGAAGCTCTGGATGCCTGAGGCCATCCCCCAGCAAGCTCCCCGATTTCTGGTTAAATTGTTCTGCAATTGAGTGAATATTTGCCTCCCAAAGAGCCATTTGTCCATCTATGTAGAGAAGCAGTGCTTGCACAAACCTAGAAAGTAATGTTGACTGGTTTTTCTCTCTAAGTTGTTGAGGAAAGAGAGGGCAGGGCTCCCTTTATCTATAAAAGTGCGATGCAAAGACTTTAAAGATGCTCCCTTATAACGGTTTGTTCTCCTGCCCCCAAGCCAGTGCCTGAGCAGGTCCTCTTGTCCAACAGAGCTCACCCTGGGTAAAGTGATGAAATGGCCCAAAGAATCTCTCTGATTCTTTTCCACATTCCACGATCTTCTCCCAAGTTCTGCCTGCTCACCCCCAATACTCATTCCAAGTCTCAGTGATAATATCACCTAAGCATTCAGTTGGTGTCTATTTCATGATAAGAATCTGTTCCCTATTCAGATCAATAGCCAGTGCTCCTGGACACACTTAAGCAGCTTTGCATCACATGTGCGGTACCCCAGAGGAGTCCATCTAGAGCGGGGCTTTGAGTGATTGATGGTGATGTGCCTGATCTAAGGCTTAGGGCATTATTCTTCCAAAGACAGATACATGGTCACAAGACTGAAGTCCAAAGAATGAATCTGTCTGAGGCAGAGAAGGGAGGTGGCAGAGAAAATAGATTGGGTACAGAAAACTCTTGACTCTATGACATCTGGCTTTTCCTGACCCATGAACTGAAAAGAGAACAGAATACTTAAAATCAGAGCTATTTTGAAAAATTCAGGATATATGGTTGCCACATATAGGTTCCATTAATTTTTCAAATTATACAGGTCAATAAATGGTACCTACTTGAAAGACTGACCATGTCCTCTAGCTACAATTTTTCTCCAGTTTTTCAAATGGTTTATTAGATGAGGAGATAGTCTGTAGCCCACTGAAGGAATCTTGTTGGAGGTCTAGTTACTTGCATACAAGTTTTCTCTCTCTGATTAGGCTATAAGCTCATTGAGCAAGGCTCCTGCCTTAATAATCTCTACATCCATGGCTCATAGTGGAAAACTCACAGCAGTTTGCTCAATCATTATGTGATGGGTGGGTGAGTGGGTGGGTGGATGGATGGATGGATGGTTACATCCCACTGGAGCCCACAACTTAAATGCAGGTGCTGTAGGAACAGAGATTTCACAGGCAGGTGTGGATTTAAGAAGACAGCAGAGAGGCAAGCAGGGAGAGAACCAGAGCAGAGCCTTTAGGTCACCTGGCTTGGGGGTAGGATAGAGAAAGCTCTGAGTAGTTTGGAGAGGGTCTCTGTGACTTTGCTTCTCTGTCTGCCAAGTGAGTAGGC
The DNA here is from genome assembly GCA_004024745.2 of Catagonus wagneri. NCBI lineage: Eukaryota > Metazoa > Chordata > Mammalia > Artiodactyla > Tayassuidae > Catagonus > Catagonus wagneri. Next base: position 16,251,446 of record PVHT021183705.1, on the reverse strand, counting down.
TGAGATCATCTCTAAGGTTTCTTGCAGCTTGAGAGCCTTTTGGACCATGAATGGTGAATTGCAAGTCACTGGGCCCTGGTGAATACAAGTGGCACAGCTACTTTTATCAGGAGATGCCCTGGAGAGTGGCAGTCATTTTTGAGCACTATTTAAAGCTCATAAGCATGATGAGCTATTTGTCCTTCTACAAAAGGAACTTATTGCATTTCAGAGGCTCTGCAAACACTAGCATGAGCCCCTTGCATGGCATTGAATCTGAAGAACCTCATTTTAGCCTCCCTCTCCTTTTGCACAAAGCGGCTGACTCCTCTGCATGAACCTGCCAACTTGAATGCTCAGAAAGAGGAGTCCCACAGCCCCCACCCCCACATCCACCTCTGTTCCCATTGAACCCTGACCTCTGCTTCTTCTTAAAAACTAGCACAATGACGAGGCAGCTAAGACGACTAAAAACTCTACACACATGTACACAGAGCTCCTGTGAGCAAATTGTTCCAAGTACATTCATCTTCAAGAACATGAGGGGGACAAGGGCAGAGGGAGTCTAATCTTTGGCCTGTCACATGGAAGAAGAGAGAAAAATCTCACGTATTCAGGCTTGTGTCCCGTACTATTTACCATCTGAGATCACAGGCAATGAATTTACACATTGTGTCCCTTCTCCTCCCCCCAGCCCTGGGTGAGGATTGCTGTCTTGGAGTTGGAGAGGACAGGACGTGCTGGCCAGGAGGGGAACCAGAGCCTCCAGGGGGCTGGTAGATGGGGCCAAATCTAGGGTAGCTGTGCATCTTGAGCCACTATCAGAAGCCCCCTCAACATACTGTAGACGTTAGCGAAGTGTGGTTGGAATCTTTTTCTAGGGGGATAATACATGGACTGGTTTCTAGGGCCGCCATAACCACAAACTGGGTGCCTTAAAGCAACACAGATTTATGGTCTCAAAGTTTCTAGCAGTCAAAAGTCTAGTAGGTTATAGCAGCCAGAATGGATGGAGACATGAATACAGTTTATTAAAGCAATTTAAAAATTGAGAAACATGGCACTCCTGTTGTGGCACCCTGGCTAGTATCCACGAGGATGCGGGTTTGAACCTGGCCTCATTCAGTGGGTTAAGGATCCAGTGTTGCTGTGAGCTGTAGTGTAGGTCACAGATGTGGCTCAGATCCCATGTTGCTGTGGCTGGCAGCTGCAGTTCCAATTCAACCCCTAGCCTGGGAACTTCTTTATGCCACAGGTGTGGCCCTGAAAAAAAAAATTGAGAAACAAGAGGAAGGAGATGGGGTAGCATCTAAGTGGAATGAAAAGACATCACCTGAGCCCTGGGTTGGGCAATGTTCATGCATCCAGTCTCTCGTAGCCACATGAGCCTTCCTCACTGATGTTCGACTATGAAATCCAGAGTTGAGGTTTTGAGCAAAGAGATCCACAGACAGAAAGTACTCGGGCTAATGGGCTAGAGCTGTACTTCCCCAGTTAGCGTGTTGAGCAGCTGTGAATTTTTATCTGACAGGGAATGTGTGAGACCAGAAAATGTCACCATTTTAAGACCTTATAAATATTAAGTGCCTTGTATGACTTATGTTTATTCAGTGCAGCATGAACATTTGGTGCCTTGTATACTTTATGTGTATTATGAATATTTAATGCCTGCTTTGTCTTTCCATCCCATCTGCATGGAGTTTTTTTTTGTGTGTGTAAAAAAGTACTGTTAACCTTAAGATATATAAATAGGAGAAACCATCACTATTATTTCTCATGCCATCTACTCTACTAGCTACCCTTTGCCATAGCTTTTGTCTTCCCTAGGATACCCTTTGTCAAACCATCAAACTCCTCCAAAGCCCAGCTTAGGTCTCACCTTCTCTAGAAAGCCTTCCTGACACTCTAGCCAATGGTATGCTGGAGTCGACTCATACCAGCTCAAAAGAGTAATTTTCTGAGTAATTGGTAATTTTTCAGGAATTTCACAAGCTGCATATTGAACACAGGTATAATTATAAATGAAATCATGTAAACTTACCATGAAATAAGTTGTATTAAAAACAAAGATAGTAAATGCTCAGAATTCATCACTTCTGAATTATTATAATACATTTGACTATAATCTATGTTCGCATTTATTTACATCTGTTGTGCCTTTGTGGTTGAACTACTCTCATGGTGCACGCTTGGGCATCTCTTCCCAACTCCACTTTCCATGAAGTCAACTTGGTGACTTGAAATTGACCATGGTGGAAGTATGGTATTTATATCACAGAAACTGGCGAATGCTATAGAATGAAACTCTTCTTTTCTTCCCTGAGAGCCACTTGTTAAAGATTACCAATACTAGCACTGACCCTAACCTGAGCAGCCTCTCTGAATTCTAAACTCTTATAGCACTTCCTGTCTTTCTTCTCAATGAATGGGCACTTGGTATTTGCTCTCTTAGTTACCAAGTGTATTTCCTGTATGTGTGCATGTGTGTGCACCTTCTCTTAATTTGGGTTGTTGCCAGTTTTAGGAGCAGAGTCAGTGTCCCCTTTAAGCCTTCCTGAGCCCCATTTCCTTAAATAACTGAGCAAAATGCATCTCCCTTCCCAATGTGAGGCCCAATACCATCTTCTGACTTCTTGGAACTTCAAGGAATTCATATTCTCATCATCTCCCCTATTTCTGTTCTAACTCCTGGCCTCCCCCTGCTGTTGCTGCCCCATAGCAGCCCCTACCACTCCTCTTTTGTTCTCCACAGCACCATGGACACTGCAATATATCTTTACCAAGGGTTTGGAGCAAATGGGCTGGAGAAAAGCACAAGAATTAGTAATAATTCAACATCAGGCATCACTTCCCTGATTTATCCCTTCCTATTACTGGATATCCCTCCCTGCCCTTTTTTCTCTGTGGTCTCCTCTCCACCAGGATCACTAACTCCATGTTTGAGGATCCCCAAGCTCCAATTTCCTTACCAAGGGAAGATCACAATTCACCTAATTTTATATATACCAAGAGATTAGCTCTGAATCTCTCCACAACTAAAGGCCCATTTTTGCACATTAGAAAAAAGACCAATTGAAAAATGGGCAGAAGACCTAAAGAGACGTTTCTCCAAAGAAGACATGTGGATGACCAACAGGCACATGAAAAAATGCTCAACATCACTAATTAGAAAAATCAAATCAAAACCACAATGAGGTGCCACCTCACACTGGTCAGAATTGCCACCATTATGTCTACAAATAACAAATACTGGAGAGGGTGTGGAGGAAAAGGGAACCCTCTTTCACTATTGGTAGTAATATAAATTGATACAACCACCGTGGAAAACAGTATGGAGGTTCCTCGAAAAAATAAATACTGAACTACCATATGATTTAGCAATCCCACTCCTGGGCATATATCCAGACAAAACTATAATTCAAAAATTATAATTATATGAATTATAATTCAGTACACCCCTATGTTCATTGCAGCATTCACAATAGCTGAGACATGGAAGCAACTTAAATGTCCATTGCCAGATGAATGGATTAAGAAGATGAGGTACAGATACACAATGGAATACTATTCAGCCACAAAAAAGAATGAAATAATGCCATTTGCAACAACGTGGATGCAACCAGAGATTCTCATACTAAGTGAAGTAAGTCAGAAAGAGAAAGATAATTACCATGTAATACCACTTGTATCTGGAATCTAAAATATGGCCCAAATGAGCCTATCTACAGAACAGAAACAGACTCACAGATAATAGTCTTGTGGTTGACATGGGGGAAGGGAGAAGGAGTGCGGTGGACAGGAAATTTGGGATTAGCAGAGGCAAACTATTACATTTAGAATAGATAAGCAATGAAGTCCTACCATATAGCACAGGGAACTATATCTAATTTTTTGGGATAGATCATGATGGAAGATAATATAAGAAAAGAAATGTATGACTAGGTCACTTTGCTGTACAGTAGAAACTAGAATAACATTGTAAATCAACTATACTTTAATAAAAAATAAATATTAAATTACAATAAAAACTCAAAAAAGTGGATATAAAACAATAAAGATATGACAAGCCTACAGCTAACATCATATTCGATGATTAAAAGCTGAAAGCTTTTCCTCTAAGATCAAGAACAAGACAAGGATGGACACCCATTCTTGCAACTGTAATTCAACACAGTATTGAAAGTCCCAGACAGAGTGATTAGGCAAGAAAAAGAAAGAAAAGGCATCTAAATTAGAAAGGAAGAAGTAAAACTGTTTCTATTTTCAGATGACCTGATGTTATATACAGAAAACCCTAGATTCTCTGCCAAAAAACTGAGTAAACAAATTTAGTAAAGTTGCAGGATTTAAAATAAATTTTGCTAAATATAATTAATCAATATACAAAAATCAGTTGCATTTCTATACACTAATAATGAACTGTAAGAAAGAGAAATTAAAATTGGACTTCTCATGTGGCTCACAACAGAAAGAGAAATTAAGAAAACAATTCCATTTACAACTGCATCAAAAAATAAAACTGTAGGAATAAATTTCACTAAGGAGGTGAAAACTACAAGATATTAATGAAAGATACTGAAGAAAACACATAGAAGATACATAGACCAATGGAATATAATAGGGAGCCCGGAAATAAATTCATATATGCATATATGATGAATTTATAACAAGGGAGTCAAGAATATGCAATATGGAAAGGACAATAGCTTCAATTTTAAAATGTTAGGAAAACTGAACAGCCAAGTACAAATGAATGAAACTGGAACACTATTTTATACCACACACAAAAATTAACTCAAAATGGATTAAAAGCTTGAATAGAAGACTGGAAACTATAAAATACCTAGAAAAAACATAGATGGTAAACTCGTCGGCATTGATCTTAGCAATGACATTTTGGATTTGACATCAAAAGCAAAGTCAACAAAAGCAAAAATAAACAAGTGGGACTACATCAAACTAAAAAGTTTCTGCACAGCAAAATGGGAGGAAATATTTGTAAATAACATACCTGATAAGGGGTTAATATATAAAATATATAAAGAACCCATGCAACTCAATAGCAAAAAATTAATCTGATTTTTAAAATGGACAGAGGATCTAAATAGACATTTTTCCAAAGAGAACATATAGACACCCCAAAGGCAAATGAAAAGATGCCCAACATCACCAAATATCAGGGAAATGCAAATCAAAACCACAATGAGACATCATCTCACACTTGAAAGAATGGCTATTATCAAAATCCAAAATAAAGCAAATGTTAGTGAGAATATAGAGCAAAGGGAACACTTGTATACTGTTGGTGAGAATGTATACTGGTGCAGCCACTATGGAAAAGAGTATAGAGTTTCCCCAAAATATTAAAAATAGAACTACAATATGATTCAACAATTCCACTTCTGGATATTTACTCAAAAGAACTGAAAACAAGATCTTGAAAAGATATTTGCACACCCATGTTCACTGCAGTATTATTTACAGTAGCCAGGAGGTAGAAACAACCTAAATGTCCACCGACAGATAAACAAGTAAATAAAATGCGGTATACACACACAACGGAATATTATTCAGCCTTAAACAAGGAAATCCCATCGTATGCTACATGATGAGCCATGGATATTACATTAAATGAAATCAGCCAGTCACAAAAAGACAAATACTGTATGCTTCCATTTATAAGAAGTATCTAAAGTAATCAAACTCTTAGAAATAGGAAGTAGAATAGTTGCCAGTGGCAAAGGAGAGGGGGAAGGTAGAGATATTCAGTGGGCGCAGTTTCAGTTTTACAAGATAAAAAATTTCTAGTGAAGCAGTTCCCGTCGTGACGCAGCGGTTAACGAATCCAACTAGGAACCATGAGGTTGCGGGTTTGATCCCTGGCCTTGCTCAGTGAGTTAACGATCCAGCGTTGCCGTGAGCTGTAGTGTAGGTCGCAAACGCGGCTCGGATCCTGCGTTGCTGTGGCTCTGACATAGGCCGGCGGCTACAGCTCCGATTAGACCCTTAGCCCAGGAACCTCCACATGCCGCGTGTGTGGCCCTAAAAAATGATAAAAGGCAAAAAAAATTTTTCTAGTGATCTGTTCTACAACAATGTGCATAGAGTTAACAATACTGCAATGCACACTTAAAAATTGTCAGAGGGTAAATTTAGGCTAGGTGTTTTTTAACTGCTATTTTTTTTTTAAAGAAAGGGAACTAACTAATCTTCCCATTCTAAAAATAAGTGATTCCATAATAGGACTCGAGCATCAACACAAGACAATTATATATGTGCCTGATATAAGTTAATTTTGGACTACCTGTGATTTTGAAATATCCAGGTCACCCTTTACCACCGTCATCATGAATAAGAGGTGCCTTTAATGAGATGTCCCAAGAATTTCAACAAGCCCGCTTTCAGTCCTGGGACATTATGTACACGGTGTAATATTTTTACAACTGGAAAAAAAGTCTTTTCCCATGTCTAGAAATACATACACACACAGGAGACACGATAAAGGCAAGACTCCCAACACTCCCTATGGTCACTCATTACTGTCACCTGAGGCTAGCCTGGTGGACTGGCCCCAATCTGCTGCCACCAAGCCTCCCTCACATCCCAGACAAGTACCACTCGCAGCACCAGGGAGATGAGCTTTCTTTCTGCCCGGAAGCAGCCTGTTGGGAAAACCCATCGTACTTCAATGAACTTCTAGAAAATCCTTTAAGGAAGCTAAAAATCCCCTTTACCCTTCAACCTTTCTTTTGTGAATTAAAATTTTTGTGAACAGCCTTCTCTTCAAGTAAAGTTCTCTCTACAATCACACTGGACAGTCTGTCAAAAAGCTCATGCAAAAAGGGGGGGTACCTATGGTCATGGCTTCTTTGATATTTTCCTATATGAAAAAAACTTGCACATTTTTTTAAGGGAGAGCAGCATGTATTTGGAGTGGGGTGAGATGCTGCTAGAGACCATGTTTTTCTGCCATACAGTTCCCATTGTGGGAGATGTCCTCCTTCTCCAGAGCAAGGTTTCAGGGGCTGCTCTGACAGCCTGGACTCAGGCCTGTGTCAGTGTAGTTCCAGCACTGCAGCATCCCTGGAGAAATGTTCATGTTCTTGACAGACTATCTATTAAAATGCTTGTGTCCTCATTTGGAGTTTCCAGCTTTGTGTTTGCACTGAGCCCCACCCAGCTAAAAAGGGAAAGAAAATAAGTGATGTGTTCTTTGGGGCCGGGGCCGGCCAGAGATGGACCAACCTTTATTGTCAGTGACACCAAATTCTGCACCATCTGCCCAAGCTGGAGACTCCAAATGGCTCCCCAAGGCCACACACCTCATGTAGACTTGGGGTTTGGAAGAGGTCAATGTGGATCTGGCAAGTGCACTGCAGGCCACCCCCCAAGCCTGAAAACATGCATCATTAGGATGTTAAGTCCAAATTAACATCAGATGGTTTGTGCCACAGTGTACCCGTTTATGTTATAAAATCATGTGTTTTTAGAGCTAGAAAGGATCCCGGAGATCTTGTAGGTCCACACCCTCATCCTACAACTGTGAGCTGAGGAGGGTCATTGAAGTACACCTTCTGGTTGGTAACAGAGACAGGCCAGAACCCAGCCACGCCTCCCAACTCCTCACGGCCATATCTTCCCACTAAAGCCCAGCAGTTTTCAGATAATCAAAACATTGACGAGCCCCTGCCAGAGGGCCACCAATTTCAGTCAATATTTGCTACGACAGAATGCCAGAAGAACCTGGAGATTTTGAAATTTTCATTCATGTGGTTGGATGTGTCCAGTTGGAAAAAGATAGGTTTTGATTTTTCTATAAGCGATCTGTTTATTTAGTTGGCCCTCGTGGAGTGTTTTGCACTCCTTTACCAGATCCACACCCAATAAATGTTCCACAAACCTCTAGCCCATGTCTCCTGCTTCTTTAGCCCTCAGAAAATACCCACATGACAAGGGCCTTCTGGTCTCCTGAGCCAGGATGACGCGAGCAGCAGATGAGAACAAGGATTTTCTGGTATTTGGCTCTGGGGGCTTCAGTTAAGGCAGCCATTGAACCAGAAGCCGGGGGACCTGAGTCTGAGTGTGGATCTGGTACATCCCTGCCTGGCTCCCTCAGGAAGGCTCAGTCCTGGTCCAGCTTTCAGAAGCCAGGAGGAGTTTAAATAGTTCTGCCCTTGGCTCTGAGCTTCAGCTGGTGCCAACTGACCATTTCCTGCATTGGCATCTGTGCTTTGTTCTTCTGTGCTCAAGTGGTAACCTCCACAGCATCATCTAGCAGGATCCATGCTTTGCCTTCCTCTGCACACTCACTCATTCTTCCCCACAACCCTGTCTGTGACAGAGGTCACTAGTGCTAGGTTCTGGATTCTGTCCCTGTATCCTGCCCTCCTTGTGGGACATGAGACTGCCTTGGGCTAGACCTCTCCAGTGCTAAAGGCTCACCCAGCTGGGCTGGAGTGAGGCTCCTGGTGGTTCTGATTCTATACATCTGTGAGCATTCAGGTCCCCAGTCTGATGTCAGTACTAGGATTAGGGACCACCAGAGTAGTCAGCCTTTTGGATTCCCCCCCAGTCTCAGCTGTGTTGCCTTCCCACACCCCTGCCATTCCTCCTTCAGCCCTCGGGTGGCTCCAGTTCTAGGTTAAGCCCACCCTGTCTAATGGAAGCCAAGGGGGCCAGGCTGGACACACCCGATTTAAAGAAATGTTGTCATACTCTAATAGGCAAGCACAAGTATGATTTCTCTGGTTGTTGGTAAGAGAGGCGCACAAGTCAGAGTATGAAGCATTTGACCATTAGAAAAACAAGGCTGTCGGGTCTCTTAAGGTAAGTTTGATTATTAATGTCTTTAAAGTGATCTAAGTTTATATGCGCATTGATATGTACCCATTCAAGGAAGAAGACACAAACTGGGAATCTGACATGGTGATGGGTCTATCCTGTCACCAGGTTCACATGGATGTCACTGACATGTGGAAGCTCACCAGCCGTAGGAAAGATATTAAAACAAGACTTCAAATTTTGAAGCACCCATGTTTAAAGCATGTGTGTCTGTGCTCCTTGTGACAAGCACTAAATCCGGTGATACAATAAATGGCTTCCATTTCTACTGAAGTTTTGTTGATCAAAAATCTAGGTTCATGACTTGCCCTACTGACATGTTCCAAAAGTACGTGCCTTGACACAGCTCTCAAAGGGAATCTAGTCCAAGCCCTTGTCCTAAGCTCAGGACCTTGCCTTTCTTCTGGGACCCTGAGAAAGGTCACCCAGGGAATGTGGTGGGACAACTCCTGGGAGGAGAAGCAGCCAGAGCAGTGGCGGAGGTCCCCGAGACCCAAGAGGATGATGAAAGCTCCTAGTAGATGGGATGGCACACGGAGGCTGAGGGTGCCAAGTATGTTATGGGACCATTAGCTTCAGGTCATCTTTTGAACTCTTGTTCTGTCCTGACCCCAATAATTCAGAGATGGAAGGTGCAATATTCAGTTCTGTACGGTCACTACAAATGGTAATTCCTTACATAATATGTTTCCTTGCTAATTTTTCAAAAATGCTTTCATAAGCTATCTCCAGTTGGGTGCCCCAGGAGCAGACTCAGGAGAAGGTTCACATGCAAGTGGTTTACTACGAAGATGCTCCCAGAAGAAACCAGCCAGGAGTGGGAGAAGCAGCTCCAGCTACCCAAGGGCCCTCTCGGAAGGAGGTCTCAGGTTGGAGCAGTTGGAAGCAAAGCACTTGGAACCAGTCAGAGGGCTCAGAGGAGGTCAGAGTGCAGCATCGATAGTGTCAGCTAGAGCAAGACTAGCTCAGTTGATCCTTAAACAACTTGAGGAGACAGGAGGGAGCAATCCTCCATTTACATAATGCAGAAGCTACCATAAAGAGAAGCTATGCCCAATGTCACCCACTCAGCATAAATAACAAGGCATATGGAACTTACCTGGCTGTGCTCCGCCCTCCAGGCTCTTCCCTTTCTGCTATGTGAATGCTTGCTGTCTACGATGCTCTCCCACCTGGCCAAGGTGATGTGCGTCCAGTGTAATTAGGAAGTCAAGTCAGCTGTGTTCCAAACCAGCTGGAAACTACTTTGGGATGTGTTGATGTTGATTATCCAGCTTCCCAGAGCCTACATCGGAACAGATCATTAGGATTTGGGAGCAGTTTCCTACTTATGAAGCCTAGCGACTCTGGGAAACAGACTTCAGCACTGCTTTTTCCTTTTTTTTTTTTTTGTCTTTTTGCCTTATCTAGGGCCGCACCTGAGGCATATGGAGGTTCCCAGGCTAGGGGTCTAACAGGAGCTGTAGCTGCTGGCCTTCACCACAGCCACAGCAATGCGGGATCCGAGCCGCTTCTGCAACCTATACTACAGCTCACGGCAACGCTGGATCCTTAACCCACTGAGCAAGGCCAGGGATCGAACCCGCAACCTCGTGGTTCCTAGTCGGATTCGTTAACCACTGAGCCATGACAGGAACTCCCAGCACTGATTTTTCTAAACTCTCCTTCCTCCTAGCGAGCCTCGCCTTGTTCCACCTGATTCCTATGCTGTTCTCATCTGTGAGAGGCACCAACCCGCCTTCTAGTCAAGATCCCCAACCAAGCCTCTGAGCAAGTCTTGCTGGACACCCCCTACCATCCCAAGTCACCCAAAGTCTGACCTCCTTGGACTGTGACGGCGTAGCCTTTTGTGTCATCTCATTCTGCTTACCTTTTTAATGGGTTTGCTTCCTTTTGCCCAAATCAAAGATCTGTTTCTTAGGACGGGGAGCACATGGATGCCACTCCAAGACCAACAGAATGCTTCAGAAACAGATGCTTGAACCTCGTTTAGTCACTCGATTTTGGAGACAGAAAAATGGAAGCAGCAAGAGCAACCTGACCAGATAAACCCCAAGTCACGAGCAACACTCAGCCTGGAAAGGTTTCCTCTCAGTTCTCTTCACTGAAACTGAGAGATACCTCGGAGACCTCCGCTCAAGACCACGCTTTAAGAGCTGCCGAGAAAGGGGCAGGCTGTGGAGTCCACCTGCCTTCCTGAGTGATTAACCCTGTGACCCCAGGCAAACCTACTTCTCTCTGCCTCTCTTTTCTACTCTGTACAATTAGGTTAATTGATAGCACCTGTCTCATAGGCTCATGGAGACTGTTTCATTCATTAAAGAACTTTAAAAGGGCACAGAGTAAACACTCTAAATAGATTTATCTATGATTATTATTACTATAACTGTGGTTATTTTATGAGTCCAGAAGGATAAGGAACTTAACTAAACATTCCATATCTAGGGAGATTGTGCTTAAATGTCCCCTCCTCAGTAAAGCCTTCCCGGATTGCCCTATTTAAGTGCAGGGGGAAGGGCAATGGCAGGAGTTTCTGCAGACTTTGTTCCCTGCTGTGTCCCCCCAGAGTCTGGAACAGTGCCTGGCACACAATAGGGGCACAATAAATACTGAATGATCTAGTGACAAATCTAGTACTTAATGTCAACTTGGTGGCTGTGAGTGCCACCATCCTAGCCTGGATGATGACCTGGGGTGTGGCTTTCAGTGAAAGTCCTCCCTCTCTAAGCCCCTACTCCCAACACCCACAAATACACAGTGACACTTTAGAGGCAAATCACAGAAAAGATTCCACTTCCACATGTAGACACTACATGACTCAGAAAGCAGAACGGCTGGGCTGCCCGTCAGGGCCACATTCAAGGCCCAGCTTGGCCTCTGTCTAGGTGTGTGCCTAGGGCAAGGCCCTCTGCCTCTTGTGCTTGATGGTTTCCAGGCCTCTCCTGGCTTCCTCGGTCCCAGCATCAAGGCTTGCTTACTTGCGGAACCCAAGAACACAAAGGTCTCCTGGGCCTTCCATGTTACACCTGATCTAAGTCAGCAAGGGCAGTTCTGGGCAGAGCCGCTCTCAATGCCGGCTCATGGGAGAGGAAGGGAAATGAACAAGCTAGGCAGCCCTGGCCAGCACTCCCAGGCCCGTGCATCCTCAAGCAGCAGAGCCCGGACACTTGCTGAAGTCTTTGAAGCTAGGAGAGTTGCTTGGGTGGGGCAATTGTCCGTCTGTGCAATTCTTTTTTCTTATTGCCAAGAATTTCCGCTTCCAATGGCATTCCTCAATCCCAGGAACTCCATTCAGCTAAAAGAGAAAAGAAAAAGCAAACAAAAGAAACCCTCCTCAAACAAGGAGACTTTCTTTCCCTGTAAGCCCCTGATAAGAAAAACCCTCTGCCATTTGTGGCATCCTGTGCTTGCTGCTCTCTCCCTGGCTAGGCCACCAGGGCTTCTCTGGGTGTGATTAATGGTGGTAGGAACCACTGGATGGCCTTTGGATGGTTGCTACAAGGTCAGCAGTAGATGAACTTTTGGGACTCTGGGGACATGAATTCAAGCTGACAGCCTAGTGTACAAAACTGCCTGGCTAAGGCTGATTAACTTCTCTCTTTCAAGTTCCCTCTCAATATCTGTGTCTTTCTTTCTCCCATACCTACTTTTAATAACTACTTACACGAATTGCCTGATAGACATTTTAAAAAGATAAAAATGACCATACTGTCTTTTCAATTCTAAGACACCTCTTCTTTTTCTTCTCTCTCTCTGCCTTTTTTTTTTTTTTTTTTTTGCTTTTTAGGGCCACACCCATGGCATATGGAAGTTCCCAGGCCAGGCTAGAGCTCAAGTCGGAGCTGCAACTGCCAGCCTACAATACAGCCACAGCAACTTGGTACAAACCCTATGGAAAACAGTAAGGAGGTACCTTAGAAAACTGTACATAGAACTACCATATGACCCAGCAATCCCACTCTTGGGCATATGCCTGGACAAAACTTTCCTTGAAAAAGATACATGCACCCGCATGTTCATTGCAGCACTATTCACAGTAGCCAAGACATGGAAACAATCTAAATGTGCAACGACAGATGATTGGATTAAGAGGATATTGTATATATATACACAATGGAATACTATCCAGCCATAAAAAGAACAAAATGATGCCATTTGCAGCAACATGGGTGACTAGAGCAGCAACTAGATTATAGCGACTAGACTGCATGGATGACTGCAGCAACTAGAGACTCTCATGCTAAGTGAAGTCAGTCAGAAAGAGAAAGACAAACACCATATGATGTCACTTATATCTGGAATCCAATATATGGCACAAATGAACCTTTCCACAGAAAAGAAAATCATAGACATGGAGGACAGACTTGTGGTTGCCAAGCGGGAGAGGTGGGAGTGGGGTGGATTGGGAATTGGGAGTTAAGAGATGCAAATTACTGCCTTTAGGATAAGAAATGAGATTCTGCTGTGCTGGGAACTATATCTAGTCACTTATGATGGAGCATGATACTGTGAGAAAAAAGAATGTGTGTGTATATATATATATATATATATATATATATATATATATATATATATATGAGACTGGGTCACCTTGCTGTACAATAGAAAATTGACAGAACACTGTAAACCAGCTATAATGAAAAAAATAAAAGTCATTATAAAGAATAAAAAAAGGTTTATAGGGAGAGTTAATAACCCAAGATACTTAAAATATAACCACCATCATCATCATCATAAGTCCCTTAACAGGTGAACAATAAAATAGATGCATAAAGTAAACCCTTATAGTAGAATATTGTTAGAACATTAAAATTTTCTTTAAAAACCTACCTTACAACATGGGAAAGTGTTTCTTCTATTTTTTATATTGGAAGAACTTTCTTAAATCAACATTTATCCTCCCCAAGTAGTGGTATTTATGAGTGATTTTATTTTCACAGTCATATATTCTACACATTTTCCAAATTCTTTAATGATCGCAAATACCATGATAATCAGAAAAATGATGACTTTATAAAAGAAAGTCATTGTATTTTCTAAGCCCTATAGGGTTCTTGGTTTTATTTAGTTCTGTGATAGGTTCCTAGCCAAACTGGAGAAAGTGGCAACTTAAGTGCTTTTAAAAAAAATATTTTTATTTTTTCTATTATAGTTGATGTACAGTGCTCTGTCAATTTCTGTTGTATAGCCAAGTGACCAGTTTTATTTATATATGTGTGTGTGTATATATATATACACACACACACACATTCTTTTTCTTAAGTGCTTTAAGAAAAGGACATAGTTGTGCTCAGGAAAGATCTGGTCAATGACTAAATGAATTGGAGAAAAAATATAAATCACGAGGAGTTAAATAAAATAGCTTTAACTTTTCAGGGTTGGTTTTCAAATGAAGGGTAGAGAAAATGATGTGTTGGAAGGAAGAGTAATTACAATGAACTTAAGCTGAAAAGGAAGTCTTTATGGAGGACACCTGTGTTCATTTACTAGCTCCATCATACAAAAATACCATGGAGTAGTCGGCTTAAACCACAGAAATGTGTTTCTCACAGTTCTAGAGGCTAGAAGTCTGAGGTCAAGGTGTTGGCGGGGTTTGCTTTCTCCCTGGCTTGCACCTGGCTGCCTTTTCGCTGTGTCCACACACGGCCTTTCGTGTGTGTGTGTGTGTGTGTGTGTGTGTGTACGCGCGTGTGTGTGTGTGTGTCTAAATCTCCTCTTATAAGACTCCATTC
>PVHT021183705.1:16096416-16235894 GCA_004024745.2 Catagonus wagneri | reverse complement strand
ATTTAAGGCTTCAACATGTGAATGGGGAGGTGGTCCCAGCAGCTGCCACAGACCTAAGATCTCCCAGGTGATCCTAATGGATCCCAGCGCAGGAGCTGGGAGAAGCATTAATTCTCTGGCACTTCCTGCCAGAGGGGAAGTGTGAGCACCTGAATCTAAGACACCAGTCAAAGACTTTTAAATGGATCCAAAGGGTTCTTTAAGGATGCTTTTGGAGGAAAAATGAGGTACCACATTAGAAGAGTCAGAATACAGCAAGTCCTTTCATCTTTGGCTAAGAACTTGGACTTTGTAGACAATAGGGAATCTTAGACAACATTAATAAAAATACTTGCATAAGTTCTGGGGTTTTTTTTTGTTTTGTTTTGTTTTTAATTTTGGAAGCTAAAAATAACTATTCTCCATGAGGCCACAGAGGTGTTGCTTATTACTATGGAGCATTTCAATAGAGATAGTCTTGGCAAACAAGTCTTGGGGTTGAAAGAAAAGATAGCCTTTGTCCCATCAAACAAAAATATCACAGAATTGAACAAACACGACTCTGTTTCAATGTGCCTACACAGCCAAAGCAAAAAGTTAAGTCAATTATCCAGATAATCCTGTTTTATTGACGAAGATTTTAGCTCTAGTGGAGGATGCCTACCTAGTCCTATTCCCTTTTAGAAAATAATTAAATCCTGAGCCCTACAATGCTAGAGGTAAAATGGGTGGTCCTTCCAGAATTTTCTTTTTTGAGTTTCTGTATTGTAGAGGCTGTCCAAGTCTTCCTTAACCTTTGACTTCCTCTGCTACCCTCAGGAGTTGCCAAGTTCCCCACCAAAAGATCCCTAGAGGAAGGCAGTTACAAGAAAACTGTCAACTGGCTGTGATGGAGACTGATTTTCTTATTGAAATGGAGATTTAAGGTCAGGGAACCAAACAAAACCCAAAGCAGAACAAACTCATCAAAATGCAGGCCCCTAAATTGAGACTAACAGTCTTTAACTCTTAATTTCAAGGAGGATGGGATAGAATGCCCCAGCTTCCCAGACAACAAGGCAGTGCTCCCTAAGGAAGCAAAATAGATTTTTAAGGCTTGACCTTATATTTCTACACTTGTCATCTTTTACCCCCACCCCGGTCCCTTTTACCGACTTCCAATGTTTTTATCTTTGCAAATCATCTTAAATTGTTATTAGAAAAAGATACACATTCAGACACAGTCATCCTGACAAATAATATTTAGAAGCCCTCATTGATCATGCCACTGCTCAGGCTTTTTCCTTCCCTCCACTCTGTCTCCTGACAGCCTGGAAGTGTGCAAAAATAAACAGCTCCAGTCTCTTTTTTGTCTTTTTAGGGCCACACCTGCAGCATATGGAGGTTCCCAGGCTAGGGGTCAAATCGGAGCTGTAGCTGCCAGCCTACACCACAGCCACAGCAATGTCAGATCTGAGCCACGGCTGTGACCAACACCACAGCTCAAGGCAACACCGGATCCTTAACCCACTGAGTGAGGCCAGGGATTGAACCCATATGCTCATGGATACTAGTTGGGCTCATTACCACAGAGCCACAACAGGAACTCCAACAGCTTGGATCTTAAACATATACATTCCTCCCTTGTCCCTCCTTATCCCTGTGCGATTGGTTACAGGATTCTCGCCCTGCCCCCTACCCTCCTCTAATACCAGATACAAGGATGCTCAAGTCGCTTACACAAAATGACATAGCATTTGTATATAATTTCCATGCATCCTACCATATGCTTTCTTTTTTTCTGGTCGTGCCCATGGCATGTGGAAGTTCCTTGGGCCAGGGATCAAACCCGAGCAGTGACAATGCCAAATCCTTAAACACCAGGCCACCAGGGAAATCCCCCCTGTATACTCTAAATCATCTCTAGGTTACTTATGATACCTAACAATGTAAGTGTTATGTAAATAGGTATAAATACAATGGAAATGCTATGTAAATAGATGCTGGTGCTTGGCAAATTCAAGCTCTGCATTTTGGAACTCTGAATTTTTTTTTTTTTTCCGAATGTTTCCCATCTGAGGTTGGTTGAATCCACAGATGTGAAGCCCATGGAGGTAGAACCCGCAAATACCGAGCTGTGACCGTATTCTTTACTGAGGGTCTGCAGAAGTGAAGTATAGAGAACATCCAACCAAGGGTCCATTATCTGTGCCCCAGGATTGTTTCCATGTATTATGGACTGAATATTTATATTTCCTCCCAAAAGTCATACGTTGAAGCCCTAACCTCTAATGTAATGGTATTTGGAAGTGGGTCCAGCCAGTTAAAAATGTCCCTTGCCATCTGGTTCTACAAGAATTAAGTCCTTAGCCACTGCAGTCGGTGACCTTGAGCGTCCCCTGAAAGGAGTTGAGGGTGAAGATCAGAAATGAGGCTCTTGGAGTTCCTGTTGTGGCTCAGCAGTAATAAATCTGACTGTTATCCATGAGATCACAGGCTCGATCCCTGGGCTCACTCATTGCGTTAAATATCCGGCGTTGCCATGAGCTGTGGTGTAGGTCATGGATGTGGCTCGGATCTGGCGTTGCTGTGGCTGTGGCGTAGGCTGGCAGCTGTAGCTCTAATTCGACCCCTAGCCTATGAACTTCCATATACTGTGGTTGCGGCCCTTAAAAAAGAAAAAAAAGAAATGAGGCTCCCTGTGCTCTGGGAAGACTGGTGGGATAGCGTTTAGATGGTGAGATATTTTCAGGAGAAATTTTACTAGCCCAATTTGTAGAAAAGTATGTCCCATACTTAGAAAAGCGCTAAAACCCTGAACAAAGATGTCTGTTCCTCACAACTGGCAGCAACCTTCAACTGATCTGTGTGCTTGATGGCGTGTATCCCTTCTCCAAAATCACATACATCCTGACCTCACCCGACCTCTTTGAAAGAGTTTCTCGGAACTATTTGAGAGTCTGTCTCCTGGGCTAAAGTCCTCAGTAAGTCCCCCGATAAAACTGAATGTCACAGCTCTCACATTGTGCATTTTTATTTCAGTTACCAGTCCTTTAAGGAAAATAGACTTAGATGAGGTCCTGAGAGTGGGGTCCCCAAGATGGATTAATGCCCTGACAAGAAGAGGAAGAGACACAGAGCTTCCTCTCTCCATCACGGGAAGACACAGCAGGAAGTAGGCAGTCTGTAAGCCAGGAAGAGGACCTCACCAAGAACTGAATCTGCTGGCACCTTGATCTTGGACTTTCTAGTCTCCAGAACTGAGAGAAATAAACATGTGTTGCTTAAGCCATCCCATCTGTGGTCTTGTGTTATAGCAGCCCAAGCTCTGGCCAGCCACTGAAGGTAAAGCAGCAAATTTCCCAGCAGCCTTGCCATCAAGCCACCTGGCAAGTCACATGCATGGACGACAGACAGCTCTGATGGGTTTCCATAGACTCCTTGCCAAGACCCTATGACTGATACAGCCATTTTCAACCCTGAGGTTCTCAGAGACTACATGTCCTTTCCTTGTCCCTTAGAAAAACTGGAAGTACCGGTCCTTACACATCTGAAGTTGCTGCCAGCATTTCATACACTCATTGGATCTGATGGTGCTTCACAGGAAGTGAAAGGAGCTGGCCTTTTCTCTGACTGCTAATTTTGCAGTTTCCATAAAGTTTCACCATGTGCCATCTCTCTAAATTTATGGCCAATTTACTTTTTTCTCTCTATCCCATTCAATGAAAACCAGTCACAATAAATTACACATTGCAGTTTTCAGCCCCAGGCAGACAGTTCAGTTGATGACAATATGCTAATTACAGAAGTTTGCACCGTTCATCTCAGTGAAGACTGATACGGCCTAACTGCCTGAATGGGCGGCCTGGGGGGAGGGGGGGATTCTAAAACCCGTGCTGTGGCCCAAATCTCTGCTCCCCTTAAGCAAGCTAATCATGTTTCTCTGAAGCAGTTTGTCACAGAGCATTGTGGGGAGCTGGGGGGGCCCCAGTCCATCATCTCTAATACACCTAATCCTCTCTGGTCTTCCGATTTCCTGCAGCACATAGACCTCAGCCCACAGAGTCACAGGCCAGCACCCTGGATCTCCCAATTACATCGACCCGTTATTAAAGTATACCAAGGCTGCTCTGGAAATCCCACAGGATTAGGCTTGGGTGAGGGGTGGGGGTAACTCACGGAACACCCCCCTTTGCTCCTTGGGCAACATATCTAATCCCCTCTTGCTCATGTTTGTTCTGGCTTTGAGGTCTGAAAGTTGTGGGCAGTTCCCAGGTCACGTCCTAGGGAGGGATCTATGTCCACTCTTGGGTCCGGTTGTTCCCAATCAGGCAACAGCGCCCCCACTAGGAAGCACATGGAAATGCATGAGGATTGCTGAAACAGTGGGTTAGAAGATTTTCCTAGCATTGTAGTGCCTGGAATAGGGTTGCTAAATGTTCTGAAATGTATGGGACATCCCTACACACTGCCCCAAATGTCAGGAGTGAGCCTCCTCCTGCAGAAACACTGGTCATCAAAACTGGGGCACAAGAGCCTTATTCTAGAGTCCCCTTCCAGCTTCATAAGAACTTCTGCAGGGCCTGAGTCCCCAGGCCAAGTGTGACTGGGGAAGAACCCTCTACTTACCATTTGTGTCCTTTTGTCCAGACCATAAGCACTTTGAGGGCTGATGCTATTTCTGACCCTTTGAATGGCAACCTGGACACAGTGGATTCCAAAAAGTTCTGCTGAATTTGATGAACTAAACTGCATTTCACTATTTCATGAGAATATGGACAAGGACCCCAACACACAGAGGCTGAGAACTAAAGGATAAAAACCCTGATTGGACAGAGAAAAAAATACTGAATAGGAAATGTTTTCACAGTCCCTTAGAAAGTGGGTTCACTATCCCTTTTCTGATGGCTTCTATTTCTACCCCATCCTTATCCCTCCGGCTTGGCCTGGCCAAGAAGAATTCAGTAAATACCCTCAAACCAAACTCTGGGCCTTATGCTGATCAAATAATGAATCAGAGCAATGAAAACAGATACATTTTGGAAAAGGGCAAAAGTTAGTATCCTTGAAGGTAAAAGGGGATCTGAAAGGAAGGAAGGGACAGATGAGACAGAGTTGGGGGGGTCATGGGGGGAAGAGTTTGGAGATGAGAAGGAAATGGGCTGGAAACAGCCTCAACATGGAGAATTTGGAAGTAGATTCTGAGGGTCTTCAGGTCCTTTTCACTGGTTTAGTCAGTTACTTAGTCTTTGTTGATCTTTTCTTTGATTTGGGAGGTCACAAAGTCAACAAATAATTGACTGCTATATGGGGAATCTACTATACGAAAAGCCCAGAATGTCTCTGAATAACACTTTTAATTACAGTATAATACACATAACATGAAATTTACCATCATAATCATTTTAAGTTAACAGTTTATTAGTACTAAGTATATTCATGTTGTTGTGTGACCGACCAATCTCCAGAATTTTTTCATACTCATTAAGCACCCCGATTTCCCCTCTCTCCAGCCCCTGGAAACCCCCACTTCTACTTTCTGTTTCTATGAATTTGACCTTATCTAAGTGGAATCATACAGTTTTTGTCTTTTTGTTGAAGGGCATGCATTTTAAAGACTTGTCTATGTGCAGTACTGTGTGTGAAATATGGAAGGAGGAGAAGTTAAAAACTGGGGATGTTGTCATCACTACCAACACCATTAGCAAATCTGGGAAGAAGCCGGACTTGACTAGCCCCTCTCGTGTCACCTAGGCCCATGGCAGAGATGCCTTTATCCAAGATTCTGTTCTGGTTCTGACTCCCCCGCCCCCATTCAAAGCTGCCTGGACCAATTGTTACAGTGGACTCTGGAACAAACTAATTCACATAAAGCTGCTAACAGCTGACAACATGATGAGTTGCATTGTATTTTCACATAAAAGACTAAATCTCTAAAAGCAGAATTTCAGATGACAGCCTTGTATAGACTGAAGGTGTGTGGGCTCCCAGAATTCACATGCCGGAGCCTAGTCCTCAACATGGTCATACTTGCATGTGGGTTTGGGGGAGGTAATTAGGTTATAAGGGTGGGACCCTCATGAACTGGATTAGTGCCCTTATAAAAGAGATCCCAGAGAGCTCCCTTTTCCCTTCCACCATGTCAGGACATACGAGACGGTCATCTATGAACCTGAAAGTGGGCCCTCACCAGACAATCAACCTGCCTGGGCCTTGATCTTGGACTTCTCAGCCTCCAAAACTGTGACAAATACATTTCTGTTTTTTTTTTTTTGTAAGCCACCCAGTCTATGTGATTCAGTTAGAGCAGTCTGAAGGGACTAGACACAGCTATGGTCTGGTAAGGAAGACTCCACTCACAGCAGCCCCTTATATGTCCATACAAAGCAGCAGAGTTCATCTCTATCTGTCACCTTAAGCCTGTGGGCTTCAGATATGAAACGCTTTGCTGTGGTTGCATCTGAGGAAGAATTCATCTCCTGAAGCCAAGGTCAACTGGCCGAGGACTTTTCAGTGATATGATCTGCTGTCTCCCTGTCCCGTGCTGGAGCAGAATGTTCTGAAGGGAACTCGAGGAACCAGACCAGCTTTGGGGAGCTGTTGGTGACACCAGGGGGCCACTGATGTAGAGACCCAGGCTAGGGGTCGAATTGGAGCTGTAGCTGCTGGTATATACCACAGCCATAGCAACGCCAGATCTGAACCGGGTCTGGGACCTGCACCTTAGCTCACAGCAACGCTGGACCTATGGTTCCAGAAGCAGAGCCTGAGGCATGTGATTTACGAGGGGAGGCCCTTTCAGGAGAACCTCTGTGAGCATGCCAGGAGGGCAGAATGGAGAGAGGTCTCCAGTACAGGTGAGCCGTGACCTGAGGCACAAGGGCCACTGGAGCGTTTCCATAAGACAGTCATGCTGTACCGTGAGGCAAGGCCGCTGATCCTGTGCCCCCTGCTATGGTGGGGTAGCCTCCCAGGCTTGATGGCTTGGCAATGAGGGCTCTGGTTTGGCCAAAGGATACAGCTAGTTCTTTCGGAGGAATGTCACACCTGCCTACTCATGTATGCAAACCCCCCACATCCTTGAAATCTGAAGTGGTTGCCCCTGGAAACAGAAATAAACCATGGTCCAGTTATGAAATGATTCTCCTAGCCAAGAGACAGCTGCAGTAAGGCACTTTCCAGTGTGAGAACTGAGGCTGAGGGGATGAAGGCTGCTGACAATTGACATGGAGAGAACGAAGCTCTCACCTATTAAGGGGGAAATATGGACATGGCACTTTTTAAGAGAGAGGGAAACATAACACAGTACACAAGTTGACTGGATGTAAAACCCAACATCATAAAGTTCCCTCTGATAAGAATTGGCACGAGGCAGACGTTTAAATAGTTAGCATCTTCTGCAATGGCTGTAATTACCACTCTGCTTTGTACATCTGTGTTTGCTGTACCCTCCAAATGGAACAGGATGCCATTTCACTGATTTGGCACATTTATCCACCTGGCTTTTGCACAGTTGGTCACTTTTCAGTCTGGTGGCACATGCCTTTCCTCACCCGCTTTGGAATACAGGCCAG
The DNA here is from genome assembly GCA_004024745.2 of Catagonus wagneri. NCBI lineage: Eukaryota > Metazoa > Chordata > Mammalia > Artiodactyla > Tayassuidae > Catagonus > Catagonus wagneri. The sequence goes on along the minus strand of PVHT021183705.1, from coordinate 16,228,362 downwards.
GTTCCTCTACCCCAATCTCCCGACTCCAAGAGCAAAGTCAAGGAGAACTCAACACAGGATGGTTCGTTTTTCCATTGGTTGCCTGCTCTCTAATTCCTGCCAGAAAATGTAAATGGCCAATCCGGTGTGACGTCGGGGGATGGGGATAGCTCAGGAGCCCAGAAATGACATGACACACCCTGAAGGATGACGTCTGACTGTTGACAAAGGGAGAGGGTCCCAGTGAGGTGTGGAAGAACAGAGTTGGACCTGACCAGCTGGGAGGCCTTGGCGCATGCCCCAGAGCCAGCTGGCAGGAAGGCACAGCCATTGCCATCCAACAAAGCTGGAATCTGACATTCTAACCCAATGAGTCATCTCATCTGGGTTTCCCCCTGGTTTCTTGCACCATTTGTATTCATCAAGGTAGCACTGATTTCAAGGAAGAAACTTCCATTTCTTTATGGCTGAGCATTGTGTCAGTGAATGGTTTGCCCAGCTCAGAAATTTCAGAGCAATGACACTGTGTCCTTCAGGGTGGTGTGTACCCTTTGGCTCCCTCCAGCCTGTGTCCAGATGTGCCTTAGTCCCAAGGAATCAACCTCTGTGGGTGAATTTCCAGCACTGGGGGCCAACCAAGAAAAGTCTAGATCCCTTCATTGCATGAAGAAGCAAGTCTTCTCCTTTCCCAAATTCACTGCCAGCTCTGTCCCAAGGTCCCCAGAGAGCTTCTCCCAACCTCCTGCCACCCTCTGGAGTAGTAAGTTTGGGGCTGGTGGGGATGCAAACATTGTTTAGCTCAGAGAGTTCCATGCTTGCTTTCATTTTTGGTTTTGGGTTTTTGTGTGTCATTTTTAGGGCCACAGCTGCGGCATATGGAAGTTACCAGGCTAGGGGTTGAATCGGAGCCGTAGTTGCCAGCCCACGCCAGAGCCACAGAAACTTGGGATCCGAGCCATGTCTGCACCACAGCTCATAGCAATGCTGGAGCCTTCAACCCACTGAGCAAGGCCAGGGATCGAACCTGTGTCCTCATGGATCATAGTCGGATTAGTTACCACCGAGCCACAGGAACTCCGCCATGCTTGTTTTTGCCTAGCAGTCATCAAACAGAAGTAAACTATGAATGTAGGGTGCCTCAGGTCAGAGTATGCTATCACTTATATGTGGAATCTAAAAATTACAACAAACTAGTGACTAACAAAACAGAAACAAACTCACCGATATAGAGAATTAACTAGTGGTTACCAGTGAGGAGAGGGAAGGGGGAGGCAAGATAGGGTTATAGGATTAAGAAACACAAACTACTATGTGTAAAATAAGCTATAAGGATATGTTATATTAACATATACACACTACTATACACAGAATAGGTAATCAAAAGACCCAATTGTGTAGCACAAGGAATATTATCTTATAATAACCTATAATGGAAAGGATCTGAAAGAAAAAAATACACACACACACACACACACACACATATATATGTATATCCGAAGCATTTTGCTATATAACCTAACACATTATAAATCAACTATACTTTAATTTTTTAAAAAAAGAATATATTACACAGCACAGGGATTATTGTCAATATTTTATAAGAACTTTAAATGGATTATAATCTATATAAATTTTGAATCACTATGTTGTAGATCCAAAACTAATATAATATAGTGGTAGGTCAACTATACTTTAATAATAATAATAAAATGCCCATAGAATTTTACCCTTAGGGAAAAAAAAGGAAGAAAGAAAAGGAAACCTTGGCCTAAAAGGGAAAGCTGTGTTTCCAAGTCACAGCGGGTCTAGAGAAAGATGGGCTTGAGTCCTTCCTGTGTCCCCAAGGACACAGGCTTGAGAAGGCTCTTGCCGGGTCTGTGTCCCTTCTCGGGTCAACCCCTGTCTCTGGACGCTGCACCACACTAGCGCCAGCCTTGGTTCTCTGTTGTTCTCATTCTCAGGGCCCTGCCCCTGCAGCCCCACCAACGCAAGGCTCCCCGGCCTCACCATGTGTCCTGGGAGGGTGACACCCAGGCTGGGACAGCCACTGTTTGCCTTGCTGGGGCAGATGATGAGTGTGGCCTTCTTTGTCTGATGTTGCTAAGTCAAGAGAAAAGAAATAAAGAAAACCACAGGCTGCACAGTGAGGCTGCAAAAATGACTGGGCAGCCCCATCTTCCCTGGGGCCGTGGGGAGTGGAGCTGGGGTCGAGCTCAGGTGATGAGAACGCCCAGGGCCTGAGGACAGCGGCCGTGTGACAAGGAGACAGAAACGTGGCAGGGGAGGGATACCGCACCTGGGCCCCCCCAAAGGGCATTTGCTAACCCCAGAAATAACGCAGACATAGCACGCCTGCGGCTCTTCTCTCTGCCTTGTGTCCTGTCTCTTTTATCTGCTCCCCTGCCCTCTGCCTGTGCCCTTGGTCACTTGCTTCCCCTCTCCTGGCTTCTTCCACCCACTCATTCTTTCTGTCACTCCATTTGCCCATCTCCCTGGGGCTCTCCTTTCCCTCTGCGCTCTCATCGATCTTTGGTTTTCCTTTGGTCACTTGCAGGAACAGACACACACACACAGGCACACACAAATACAACCCCACTCAGGTTCACACTCACAGAGCCTCACACAGTCACCCACAGGGAAACAGGCACGCACATAAGCACACACAATACACACATGCACATGTACACAAGCCCACACGGCTCACCCTCACACAGACTTACACATCCACAGAAACAAACACACCCACACTCCCCCATTCCCCTGGATGATAAGCTAATAAACTCAGAAGAAGACCAGCTCCGACCCCACAGGCTTGTTGACACCTCTTTATATTGAGTGATTAGTAACCATAGGGCCGTCATGGTTAATCAGATATCTGAGGCTCGGGGCCAATATGCTGGGAGGCCTTGAAGACGAAATGTGTTCCAGTCACATCACACCCTGGAAAGGAGCCTCCTGTCTCTGTCATTTGACCAGGTGGTGACTCCGGGAGCCGCAGCCAGTCTGCTAAGAATTGGACCGTCTCACAAGCCTTTTGAAGACGGTTGTGGTTAGAGTTTGGAGGCTCGTGTTGGTTTAGATTTCCTGAGACCGGGTTTAGAAAGGAAGTGTTATTTTGAGGAAGGAGATCATAATCAGGCTGCTTTGTCTGGTGGCTCTAGTCTTGTTTAAAAGACACCTCAAGGAGTTCCCATTATGGCTCAGTGGTAACGAACCTGACTAGTATCCATGAGGACGTAGGTTCGATCCCTGGCCTCGCTCAGTGAGTTAAGGATCCAGCATTGCCATGAGTTGTGGTATAGGTCACAGACGTGGCTCAGATCTGGTGTTGCTGTGGCTGTGGCGTAGGCCTGAAGCTGCAGCGCCGATCTGACCTCTAGCTTGGGAACTTCTGTATGCTGCAGGTGTGACCCTAAAAAGAAAGAAAAAAGTGGAAGCATTCCAGAAAATCTGCAACATATGGTAGTTTTCCAATACTCTGTGATCTTCAAGGTTGATGTTATAATATTAGGAAATAATTAATGTGCAAAATAAGAAATCCTCCTTTGCATCATGAAAATGTTAAAGTTTAATGTATTCTGTTTAAGAAGAACAAATATATATATGTGTGTGTGTGTGTATTCATATATATGTAAAGGAATATATGATATACATGACTCATATATATATGAGTCATACATATGATTCATAAAGGATTTAATCTTCCTAAAGATCAAAATGTTAAACTTGAATGTTTAACTCAAAATGTTAAAATTGAAACTGCCTAAAAGTTAAAAATGTTCATCTTACAAAATGTTTAAAGTAAAAAAATGTTCCAGGTCTTAAATGAGTAAACCCTCAGGTTTTTTAGAAGAACTCAGTTATCACCATGATGTATTTTGCAAGAGTCTCAGGTAGATAAGACTCCTCCATTTATAAACAGTTCGTGGGTGTCTAGTAGTTGCAAAGCATTGGTTGCTTTTATGTCTTTTGAGGGCATGCCTGATGGGACTAGGGCAGTGTATTAGTTGTCTAATGTTGCTATAATGCATTGCAACAAACGTGATCATTTAACACCAGACAAACTTATTATCTTATAGCTCAGTGCTCCATCTGTTGGGTTTCTAGCAAGGCTGTAGACTGAACTTCCCTGCATTTCAGGTCCAAAGTAAGGTCAGTGGTCCCAAATGGGTCATACAAGCTCAAGTCAAAGTGTTGGCAGAACTGTGCCCTTCTTCAGACTCCAGGGGAAAAACTCTTTCCATACCTTTTCCAGCTACATACCTTGGCTCATGGCCCCCTTCCTCACTCTTCAAAGCCCGCCACGTCAAACTGAGTCCTTCTTACATTGCATCAATCTGACTCACATCTCCTCTCCAGAGCCAGGAAAGGGTCTCCATTTTTAAGGATTGGCACGATCAGGTCAGACTTGCCAGGATAATCCAGAAAAACCTCCCCATCTCAAAGTCCTTAACCTTGATCACACTGGGAATCCCTTAATCCTATTGGAAAGGTATCATGTTCACAGGCTTTAGGGATTCAGAGGTGGACATCCTTGGGGTGGGGGTGGGGGTGTGGAGATAGAGGCTAGGATCCTAGCCTTGGAATTAGCAGAGGTCAACGGCAGCAACCTAGTGCAGGACTGGAGTGAGGCTTGGAATTGCCCTGCAATTTTGCTTTCTCCTCTGGTCAAGTAAGAAAAATAGGAGTTCTCCCTCTCATTTGCCATGTCAGACAGCAATCAGAGGCTGTCACACTTTTGAAGCATTATATGCAATCCTGGGAAGAATCTGCTTTCTGTGCCCTGGGGGAAGCAGATCACAAAGAGAGCCCAGTGTGTGTCAGAGCACGTCACAAACAACCAGCTTCTGATAAAACAGCTACCAGGTCCCTCTGCTGGGTTTCTAGCAAGGTTGTAGAGTGAACTTCCTTGCATTTCAGGAGACTTGGGCTTCAGTGCAGTGACAGAAAAGGGAAGAGGCTGCAGGGTTAGAAGAAATCAAAGATGACAGAACCCCCTGAGCCCCTGGATTGAAACTACATATAATTTAGTGATGGCATTAAGCACACACACAACTCGCATGCACAGCAGGATTAAACAAGGGCTGCAGCTCAGGAGGACTGTGCCACCCGGCTCGTGTGCGGTCCATCCACACCATTTTGTGACTCTGTCTGTTAGAGACACAAAGAAACAGTTTTGCAGACAGTTCAGCCGAACTGAGAAGTCCAGGGACACTCTCTAAATTTTCTTAATTTCCTTCTAATAGCACATCGTGGTTCTATCTTGCTTTAACTTATTTAACCTTGTTTTTAAAAACCTGGTGCAGTTGCAGAGAACTTTCAGAGCCCTGACAGGATGTAGAATAGATGTGGTGGATTTTTTTTTTTTTAATAAGGTAAAAGTTTGTGAAATGCCCTTTGTCTTTGTTCTCACTTGGATTCATGATGAACTTGTTATCTGCCTCCCAGGGCTAAAGAGACCACGGTCCTGTTTCTTGAGCTTAGAGTTGGCAGACATGACTGACACCTGATTGTCCAGGTATTTATAAAGTGCCTACCGTGTTCCTAGCAGGGTGCGCATGTTCAGCCATGTTGGAATGGGTCTTTCAACTTGGCATTGGGACAGGGTTTGGGGTCTTGTTTGGACATATTCAAGTTGATGTAATGATATCACAGCAAAGGCGTGGTGAGCAACCAGAGGGGTGGAAAATGAGTGGGAGGAGAAATATGAGGGAGGATGGAATATCGAAATCCCACCTGAGAACAGAGAATCAGGACATGATAGGGATGGCTGATGGCATAAAGATGGAGGTCTAGGTGGAGGAACCGGAAGAAGAGTATTTGGCACGGAGGAGAGACGGAGGGGAAGGCGGTGATGAAGAGGGTGGCGTAGATGGTACGCGGGGATCGCGCATGGGAGCCAAATCTCCACTTCTCAGGGCAGGAAGTCAGCAATGTCTAAAGCTGATAAAAAGAGAAATTGTGGCATAAGCATTTTAGTTAAAGATAGGGAACTCACCACGAGAAACAAAAATGAAGAAATGCAATTAGCTCTGGGAAGCAGGACTGGGGTTGCCGAGGGTGGAGCAGGGGGGGTCAATCATTACTCACTCTAAGAGCCCTTCTACCCCAGTTGATACTGTAAAAGACAATGTGTAAGTCTTCTCTGATGGGGAAAATGTTGAGCAAATTAATGTAATGAAGAGCCCTCTTTTTATTTCTATGATATTCTATTCTTTCAGAGAGGTTTAATACTTGCCAAGAAAAATGTACCACATATGTATTAGCTGCATATATATGGTGTAGGTATCACGTCTTGTGCATGCATATCAATCTTAATTACTACCTGATTTTTTCATTTTATTATGAAATATTTCAAGTATACAAAAAAGTTGAGGATTCCCTGGCTGGAGAACTTCCATGTGCTGTGAGTACAGCCAAAAAAAAAAAGAAAGTTGAAGAAATCTTTATAGTGTTGTGAGCCACATGGGAAGTCCAAAGAAATGTTTACAGTGAACATCCATATACCCACCACTTATCCACAATTACCATTTTATTATACTTGCTTTATTACCTCTCCATTCTTCCATCTGTCCATTTATCTTAGCTTTTTGAGGTATCTATTACATTGATTTTTTTACTTAACAAAATTCGTCATCTCAACGATTTTTAAGGTGAAAGTTCAGTAGTGTTAAGCTAGATGCACCCTAATGTTCATTGCAGCACTATTTACAATAGCCAAGACATGGAAGCAAACTAAATGTCCATTGACAGAAGAATGGATAAAGAAGATGTGGCACATATATACAGTGGAATATGAGCCACAAAAAAGAATGAAAGAATGCCATTTGCAGCAACATGGATGGACTTAAAGATTATCATACTAATTGAAGTAAATCAGAAAAGTAAAGACAAATACCATATGATACCACTTTATGTGGAATCTAATAAAAATGATACAAAAGAGCTTATTTTAAAACAGAAACAAACTCACAGATTTCAAAATCAAACTTAAGGCTACCAAAGGTGAAACCGCAGTAGGGGAGGAAAAAGGCGCATAAGATTAATTTATACACACTACTATATATAAAATAGGTAACTAACAAGGACCTACTTCACAGAACAGAGAAATCTGCTCAATATTCTCTAATAACTGGTATGGGAAAAAATAATGGAAACATATATATAATATGTATTATATATAATATGTTATATGGTATAATATACTATATAATATATAATAGATATTATATACTATATATAATAACAGTATACTATATATATTATATACTGTGTACACTATATTTTATATATATATATATATATATATATATATCACTTTGCTGTACACCTGAAACTGATACAATATTGTAAGTCAACTATACTCCGATAAAAAATTTTTTTAAAAGGCTAAGAAGAATGGTATTAAGTACTAAGTATTTAGAAGTACTAAGAGAATGGTAAATTCTTTCGATGTGCTACTGGTCAGATTATGGACCTAACTAAAAAAATTGTTTCATATCCTAAATTTTCCCATTAATTCTGAACCATGGGGCTCCTTGCAGTGTCTACACCACCTTAAGGCTTTGGTCTCTGGTGAAAACATTTTTCAAATTGAAATCACATTGGCTTTTGAGCCAAAGTTACCTCTGGGAATTTTTGACTCTATTTTCTTTCCACGGAAACATTTGTCCCTGAGCTAGACAACGTTCCCTTTCTCATTTCCTGTGTATGGGTAAGTCTGGTGATCACCTTTTTAATTAACTCCTGAAGAACTCAGGGACAAGAATGCAGCCTGACCTCATGATATAATAGCCTGGAGTTGCATTACAATAGACTGATCTGGACTAAACGTGACCTTGGGTATTTGTGAAGCTGGTAAGGAGATTAGCACGCAGAATCCTTAAGAACAATTAATCTGTTTCTACATAGCAGCATGGCAGTTGCTCTGCAAAACAATTCTGAACACGGGTTTCTCGGTCATTTCTAGCTCTGTGCTTGCATCTGTGGGAAACTGAAAGATTGAAGATGAGGAAGTGTATGAGAAAGCAGGTGGTTACTGCTCCCCAAATGCTACATAATACACAGACGAGCCTGACACAACAGTGGCGAATAATCCCACCATAACTGGTTGACCCTTGGCTAATCCTGTTTCTAGATCATATTTACTTGGTGGGACATTTTAGTCATCTAATTAGCATTCTGCAAGGTCATCCCACCTCCTGGATGGCCACTTTGGAATGCCATATGCCCTGGGATGCTAGATCAAGAAGAAAGGTGTATGCTTATGGTACTCCTCTCCTCTTGGATGACTAAACAAATGAACTAGTTAATATTAATTAGACAGTAGAGCTATTAGCATGTTGTCCAGCTTTATGGAGAGCATTTTAGCAGGCAAGATCTTATTACTTTTCACTATCCTGTGACAGAGGCTCTTATTATTCCCATGTAGACAGGCAAAGCGAGGCTCAGAAAGATTACGTAACTTGTCTCAAGGGAACTAGGATTTCAACCGGGTCTGTCTGAGTCTGGGGCAAACCTCTAACTACCACCTGGATTACTTTCCTCTGTGCTCCTGCATTCTTAGAGCTGAAGCTGCCCTACTCCAGAGAGCTAACTCATTGCCACTTCCGGTTTGCCATAGCCCCCAGTCAGACAGTGAACTCTCCTGGGCAAGGGACCCTCTCTTCTTTCTGTGACCCACACAGCACAGTTCTGTGCACCCAGCTTTGGCTGGTAAATGCTGGGCAGTTGATGAATGGGCTCCCATGTGATCTCCTCACTTACTTAGTCTTCCTATACCAGCTTCCCTGAACAGCCAACTCAGCCACACACACAACACTGGATATGGCAGGAAACCTGGAGTCCGCTTACATCTCTGTTCACCATATACGAGAGGCCTCTGACAAGTGACTCAGCTTCCCTGGGCCTCTTTTTCCTCTTCTGCAGTTTCTATGATCTGGAATTTCCAGCACTGAAATGTTGCATTTGTAAATAGAAATTGTAATAAGGTGCTGATGTTAATTGAGGCCCCAAACCAGTAATAAGGGCCCAGAGATGAAAACAGAGTTGCTATGTACTCCATCCTCTGAAAAGAGCCAGTGGGCACTGGGCCAGGCACACCCCACCCCAGTGTAAGAAACCACAAACCCCGCCTCCCTCCTTCTCACTCAGTCTACAAAAAGCACAGTGCTACTGTGGCCGCTGGTCTTTGGGGAGGCTGAGTGGGAAAGGTGATTCTCGTCCCTCTGGTGGGGAGGGGAGAAGGCTTCTCTTAATCATGGTCTGATCTAAGCCAGTTTGATGGTTCACAATTATTGTGTTATTTTTCCCAAGTATCGGTAGCTTTTCATAGTTAGCAAAAGGGAAGGGCTAACAGTCTCTCACTCCACAATCCAGAAGCCAAATTCTGACACACACATGCTAATCTTATAAACAAGCAGGCCTAACAAATCAAAACAACAACAACAACAAAAACAAAACGAAATGTGGTCCTCCAACTTGCTTGTAAGCTTGATAAAGTTCCTACAATCTGTTCTTGGATACTCTTGAGGCAAATGATGCCAGAATATTCTACTGGCAGGTTTCAGCCAACTGTCTAATCATCATCAAGAATCCTTTGTTAAGGGACTAAAAGGTTAAGTGAGCTTAGGCACAAATTGGCAATCTGGAAGGAATAGGCAATTAAGCTTTCTAGGTTCTGATACTCTATTTGTTCAGGGCAGAGATGCCTGTACACCAATTCTGTCCCTTAACTCATATTTCAAGAACACCACTCATTTCACAAATATAGAAGTCATTTCTAAAAGTCCCTCTGCTAATTAACAAACCCTCTAGTGTTGCCTGGAAATAAAAGCATTTCTATCTGTTAAAAGTCCTAGCAGAGAACAGCACACTCAAATGAGGTAATGGAAGAAAGTTTAATGAAGTTCTATTGCAAAGGTGTGGTCAGTGTTTAGAGAAACTACAGAGGATGGAGAAGCACTACAGGGCGGGCAACTGTGAGAGCCTTTCTTTGTTACTCTTCTCCTGAGCCTGAAGGGACAAGAGAAGAGGTTCTTGGAACCTGGAAGAAGTTTTAGCTAAAGCAGAGGGTTGCCACAACCAGCTGCAGCCTTAGGTAGAGGAATGTGGCCACTGCCAATTTGTAACCCCAAAGAGTTTGTTTGGATTGGGGTAGGGGATGGGGGGTACACACCCCAACTCTCCCTTCCAAACTCCAATCTCCTGCTGGTACCTCCCACTAGTGGAACCCGACAGGAAGCCAGAGGCAAGAGGGCTGGGTGGATGCAGCTCTTAAAGGTCAGCTCTTAGGCCCATGCCCAGCAGCTTGAAGATCAGAGAGTGGATCTGGAGGTTGTAATGAGAACCTACTGTATAGCACAGGAAAACTATTCAATAGTTTGTAATAACCTGTATGGGAAAAAATAATGGATGTATTTATTATTTTATTTTACTTTTGCTTTTTAGGACCGTACCCATGGTATATGGAAGTCCCCAGGCTAGCGGTCAAATCAGACCTGTAGCTGCTGGCCTACACCACAGCCACAACACCACCAGATCCAAACTGTGTCTGCAACCTACACCACATCTTATGGCAATGCCAGATCCTTAACCCACTGAGCAAGACCAGGGATCGAACGCACATCCCCATGGATCCTAGTCACATTCGTTACTGCTAAGCCACCATGGGAAATCCCAGAATAGATATATTTATATGAATGACTGATTCACTTTCCTCTACACCTGAAACTAAAACGACATTGTAAATCAACTATACTTCAATAAAATTAAATTTTAAAAAATAGCTGAAAGTGTGTAGTAACTTCAACTAAAACGACATTGTAAATCAACTATACTTCAATAAAATTAAATTTTAAAAAATAGCTGAAAGTGTGTAGTAACTTCTAGAGTTTTCAGAGGCAAACCCATCAATCCTAGAGTGTGGACTCCTAATTAGTATACTCCAAATATCCACTAATTTCCCTGAGGTTAACACCAACACTCATGCATAGGCCATACTGTGTATGGTACTGTAAAGTAAATTACAGATAACACCTTCTCTAAATCACTCTTGAAAATTGGTGACACCCGCAAAAGGGAGGCACCGGCATGTCATTCTCCAATTGAATATCTGCTTGGGCAGCTGACTTGGAAATCTGTACCAGAACAGCCTACCTCCCAAGATCCCGGAGTAGCCTTCTAAAGGTGCAGCTGAAGCGCCAGCTCCAAGGAAGCCCTCAGAAAGCATGGGGCATATCCTTCAGGATGTAGTATGTTAAGTCAGAGACTCATGGCATTGCGTGAATCTCCAGTAGAAAGGATACATGGGTTCAGGAACTAGGGGAAGAAACATCAGTGGCCCCACTTACCACGATTCCCAGTGAGTGACACGCTGGGGATCCTGGGCTCCCTGTCCCTGAAACTCTGGACTCTTCCTGGCTGAAGGTCCTGGTCTCCCAAAGAGGCTCACCCTTGGCAGGGGACACAGCCGGGTTCCCACTGAACTATAATTTATGGCCATGCGCTTTGAAATCCCTGTGCCCAAGGATCAGAAGGTGAGACAGAAATCATTACACTGTACTACTGACCTTGACAATCTGAAGGATGCAGGGATGCTTTTACCGGCTGGGGGGCCTGAAAACGGCATGTTATCAAGGCTTCAGATCTCTCTAGGAATGCAGGTTTGGGTCATACCACCAAGTATGCCACCAAGACCTGCCAACACGATAGCTGAGGGTGAGAGGAGTTCAGAGTAGACAGTGGAGCGGGGAGAGACTGAGTACAAGTTGTGACTCCAAGACCCACTGCACTCTGGTGGCTGCAAGAACACATCAGCAGACCTCCAGCTACGAGAGTGTCATCCACTGTGAGTCCAGCTGCTGCTCCTGGAAACCACAACTGGCCTCCCACAGTGGCCACACAGCGCATGGCAGCTGCAGGCCGGTGAACGATGTCGTCGGGATTCTAGGACAGTCCCCTTTCCGGGAGACAAGACACAGACTCCTCTCTTAGCGGACTTTGGTGGGGGGACTCACAGACAGACGCACATGGCCTTGCTGACCCTTCCAGGAGCTGCACAGAGATCTAGGACGTTCCATTCAACCTTTCGCTCAGGTCATACTTGCATGGTCTTCCCCCGCTCCCTCATTTTCCCATACTCAGGTGTTTCTTCTAATAAAATCCTGGCATCGTGAATCCTGTCTTGGAGTCTGCTTATCCAAGGGCTGGGCTAATGCGTGACTGCAAAGCCTTGGACAAAACACTTCTTCTTTCCAGGTCTCCGTGCCCCCATTGTGAAGTTCGGACAGTGGGATCAGAGGCTCCCTAGAGTTCCATTTGGCTCCTATTTTAGGAGGCTAGTCCAGAACACTTGCCTGCCCTCAGGGCTAGCCCACTTTTCAGGCCTCACTCCAAAGATTCCAGACCCTGATCTAGAGCAGAGCAAGTGCATAAAGGCCCATTTGTCCTCTTACAGGATCTGTGCAGAGACAGTGGCTGGGCTCTTTTCTATGTCTCCTGCTTCAGTATTTTGCATGTGACCACTCACAATGCCACTGGACCACGGGTTAACACACAGTTCTTATGGGTTTCTAGAAAACTCTAAGTAAAGCCTGCAACCAACCTCCCTGGAGACAGCTTCAGCCCCTACAAATGCACCTTCCATCTCAAGGTCTAATGTCCTCCCTGACCCAAGATCAAGAACCAAAATAACTCTTGGGAAAATTGTGCTTTTTGCTCATTTGGAGCTTTAAATTTTGTTTCACCCTGGGAAATAAAGACAATCACTTTCTGCTTCCAGAACAAAGGGTAACTGGTTCTTTGGAGGAGAAAAGACTTACGTTCAGCTCTATATCAAAATGTCTCCTAATCTTGAGATTCTATCTAGGACAGTCTATCTTTTCAAGCTTTAGTTCAAGTTCATGTCCTTTGGTTGCCTCAGACTTAGCTTTTGCCCTGCTTGCTGACGCAGGGGAAACATGTGCTTTGCTCTCAAAAATAAAAAGAGAAAACAGAAGAAGAAAAAGAAGGTTCACATCTCCAGGACTGGCTTTATTCTGGACTAGGCACTGAATTCAGAAATGTTTTACTGTAATTAACAAAGGCAATTCAGATCTCCCCCCCCCCTTTTTTTCTCTCCCTCTGTCTCTCCTCCTAGCTCCATCAGTTGACTATACCTGCATTTTATTTGCTTCTGCTTCAGTGGCTTTCTGCCTCAGTAGAGTCTGGTCTCATACCAGCGGGATCAGTGGAACTGGTAGAAAGCAGGTGTTTTTGTTGAACTAAGGCGTAACTCTACCTCGACTAGAGTACCGCCATTCCGAAAAAGACTCCGAAGGGACTGTATAGGTTGATAGGTGGTAAAATACTTAACAGAGGTGGGAGACGGGGGAGAGCTACCTGACCCAGATAGCACCTCAAATATGGAAACAACAAATAAAAACAAATGACAGGGGCTGCTGTGGGATTTTGCAAACACCTTCTGCTTTTACTTTAGCCTTGAGCCAAACACTGACTACTGAGACCCTCTAGGTATGAATGTGCTTGAGTGCAGCTTGCATTCTCTTATTTTATCCCCTGTGCTTCTGCCTGCCTTCCCCCTCACAGCCTACTGCTGGTGGGTTCTCAGGAAATAAGAGGGAAAATTACAAACCAGTGAGCTTGCTGTTTTGCTGTGTAACAATCATGCTGAACCCTATATCCAAATAAGTGAAGACTTCAAAGTAATCACCCTAGGAAGCCCTCCCTGTTCTTTTTTTAAACAATGCTATGGTTGCTCAGAGGGTCCTGTGGGACAATGGGCTATAATAACTTTGGGCTAAATCTCTTAATAATTTTTGAAGCACAGATTGTCACACCATTTGAGGCTGGCACATTTTTCATTGCCACTTCATGTAAGGACTCATCCAATCCTGAAATTACTACTTGTGTCACCACGAGGCAGTTATACACAAGGTGTCCTGGTTCATTTCTGGTGATAGAATAAGGATTAATTAGAAATAAACCCAAACCCTTCTACACTGTTGGTGGGAATGTAAATTGGTACAACAACTATGGAGAACAGTGTGGAGGTTCCTCAGAAAAATAAATATAGAACTACCATATGATCCAGCAACCCCACTCCGGGCATATAACCATATACAACTACAATTCAAAAAGATACAGGCACCTGTATGCTCATAGAGGTACTATTCACAATAGCCAAGACATGGAAACAACTTAAATGTCCATTGACAGAGGAGTAGATTAAAAAGATGTAGTACGAATACACAATGGAATACTACCCAGCCATAAAAAAGAATTAAACAGTGCCATTAGCAGCACATAGTTGCAACTAGAGACTCTTATATTAAGTGAAGCAAGCCAAAAAAAGAAAGACAAATACTATGTCACATCACTTCTATGTCGAATCTAAAATATAGCACAAATGAACCTATCTATTCAATGCACAGAATAGAAACATATTCACAGACATGGAGAACAGACTTGTGGTTGCCAAGGGGGAGAGAGGAAGAAGCGGGAAGGACTAGGAGTTTCGGGTTAGTAGGCACAAACTATTACATTTAGAATGGATGTGCAATGAGGCCTACCATGTAGCTCAGGGAACTACATACAGACTCTTGGGATAGAGCATGATGGGGGATGATACGAGAAAAAAAATGTATATATATGTATGACCGGGTCAGTTTTCTGTAGAGCAGAAACTGGCACAACATTGTAAATCAACTACACTTTAATTTAAAAAATACAGAGAGATTAAAAAAAAAAAGAAATAAACATAGCTCACTCTTCCTCAACTCCATGGAGAATTGAGAGACAGTTCTCCACCATCTCTTCTATTTCTGCTCATGTTTTTAGCAGAAGCACTGACTACCTTCATTCTGGATTATTTTTTCAAGGATACTTGTATAATTAACAGTCTTAGTAGTTTCTCCCTCCAGGTAAAGGAACTGCAGACGTACCATCCACACGAGAAAGATAATGTCTTCTTGTTATATAAAAGGCAGGCACATTTACTGATTAATATAAAACTTTCAGTTCGCTAAACTCAGTTTCTTTCCTCATACAACCCGCTATGAGTTCATGTCACTCTTTGGGAATTAGGGGACAGGAAGCTGACACAAATGCTGAAACTCTGGCTACTGCTGTGGGGCCAATAATAAAATGTCCTTTGTCTCTGAGCCAGGGATCTCGTACCTTCTGACAACATTCATGAAACTGTGTCAGGCTAATTTATTGGTGGAATACCCTTCATAGTTTTGGACATTCTCTACCCCCAGGGGACAGCAAAGAGTGTTGCGCAGGTGCTCAACAGGGTAGCGGATGGAAGTCCTAGAAAAGTCGTGATAACAGGTCAGTCTTTGTGTGGATTTAGAGCCTGTGATGGTTTCCAGTGGCCGCTACAGCAAAAACCACAAAACGACAGAAGTTTGTTCTCTCATGGTTGTGAATGCCCACCCAGAAGCCCAAATTGACATCCCCTCAATGGTCAAAAAAAAAAAAAAAATGCTCTTAAGCCATTCATACCAGTTCAGGTCCTGACTGTAGAGTCTTTACGTGCCCGGCAGAAGCCAACACAAATCTTCTCCGATGAAATGCATCCCTGATGGAGCCCTTGGTCTCACAAATAATTTCCCAAGGAAAATGAGCGGCTCATGGTAAGAAAAAAAAATAAGGGAGCATACAAGAAAGCAAAGTCAAAATTTGCCTGCCACACTCATACTCCATTCTTTAAGAAACTGCCTTTTCCGCATACCCTAAAGCCTAGAAACTTAAGTTCTGAACCAGTTGACACTGACGTCTATTCTTCACTTCAGCTGACAACCAAAGTGGGCATCAGACCCAAGAATAGTCACTCCTCTGGTTGAATCACGACCACTGACTTGGTACAGATAGATGACCTGGCCAGTTGTTCTTCTCTCTTTCTGATCCCCACCCCCAAGTTTGAACTAATAAGTTAGGATAGAATTGGTCGCTTAGTGATGGAAGCCAAAACCAAGAGGTCATGATGGAAAAGAGGTTGAGAAGATCATGACAGGTCAGGTAAAATCAAGAGTTATGGGAGAAAAAACTGGGTAATCAGAGAAACCGATGGAGAACAGACCTGATAAAGAAGACACCAGCTGGCCATTAAAATTGTGGAGCATGAGGTGAAGATTCATCAACTCATTAGACAAAACTCAAGAGACACTGCCTTGTATTTTTTTTTTTTTACTCTAGGCTGCTTGGGGTGACATAGCTGTGAATCATATGAATACCTTTCTTGTAGCCTAGCAGGAGTTTAGAGTGAAAATCCACCGAACCCCACACAATACCAGTGAGCAGTATGAAAAGGAAGAAACCCACTGTTGACACGCCTCACATGAATCTAGAGTCACCTCCTACTTCCATTCTCTCTGTTCAGACAGCCCTGTTCTTGGATCTCCCTGAAACTGAACCATAGGAAGCCTTATCTGAGCTCACTTGAGCAGGTCTCTGTTCTGTGCAACGAAGAACCTAACCAAAACACAGTCTTCTATTCCTTAGCTCAGGAAGAAGTCAGTAATTCATGAGTTTGGGATGATTTGAAGCAGGGCAAATTAACTAGTCAAAAGCCCCCTCCTTGGAATCTTGGGAACAGGTGATTTTACTGTGACAGAAAAGGAAGAACTTTTAGTTGCATCTTCTTGCAGCACCATCTTCAGCCCTGATGCAGGATTCTAATACAGCAGCATCCCACCCATTAAGTCCTCTTGGGTTACTGCGAATCCAAAGCCATTTTGTGTTGTTGATCTTCTTAGAATATGCATGAGAAAGATAAGGATTGTTCGTGGGATGTATGCCACATGCTCAAGAAGGGGGAAGATGAGTTCCTGAGTAGGAAATGCCCAGTGACCACAGACAAGCAGTAGTCCCTTGGGGATACAGGAGGCCGGTGTCCCCTTTGGGTGCTCAGGCAGGGCAACACCAGGTGCTGGGTGTCTGTTGTTTTCACCACGTTTCTCCTCTTCCCTTTCTTCTGGAAACAAACATTGGGGCAAAGGAATTGCCTTCTTCCAGCTACACGGCCTAATCACTTTCACCCTCCATCCCTTCCCATCTGTTCTGTGTGATTATAATGTAATTTCAATTTGGTTTCTGTCCCTTGCTATCAAAAGAGGCAGGAAGGTTCTACATGGTTCTCTCCTGGGCTTTAGGAACCACACAGTTGAGGAACATATCACAAAGGATGCCAAGGAGCCCAGTACTTGGAGGAGCCTATGGGGTTAATGGAGATGGATTTCCTTTTGGAAGGATTCTTCCCTGTACGCCTCCGCCCTAGATGTGAGCGTGGGGCCCATGCCCCATGTGGGCTTTCTGGGGCCATACTGACATAAGAGATTAGGTTGCTCTGGGATCTTCTACTTAGCTATTTTGACTGAAAGAGCAAACTGAAAAATAATAATAATTATAGCTCATTTCCTTCACTGAGTTAGATCTTTTTAAGAAGGTGACTTGCAAACAAGAATCTCCCCTTTGTGTGCAAATGAAAATGAGGTATGAGGAGCACACACTATGGGTCACGGCTTCTGGCACTTCCCTGTTCGCAGCCTTTATTGCTCTCCGAAGGACAGAGTGTTACGTTTCTCTTTATTTATGTCACAATTCCTTTATCTGTGGTTTCTTTTCCCAAAAAAATTTTTTAAAAGTCATTTCATTTTCCTTACCTATTTTGTCTGTGCTTGTGTCTTTTTTAGGGCCACACCTGAGGCAGATGGAAGTTCCCAGGCTAGGGGTCAAATTGGAGCTGAGCTGCTGGCCTACACCACAGCCACAGTAACGCCAGATCTGAGCCACGTTCTAGGACCTACACCACAGCTCACGACAAGGTCCTATCTTTAACCTATTGAACGAGGCCAGGGATCGAACCTGCATCCTCACGGACACTAGTCAGGTTCCTAATCTGCTGAGCCACAACAGGAACTCCTCCTTATCTATTTTTAAAGAGACCAGTAAATTTCTAAACCAGCTCGCCCCTGGACTGATCACGAAGCTTCCTCTCTTGCTGGCCAGGCCCAACCTCGCATTGGCTCCCAGGCATCTTTCTTTCTCTGGCCACGCTGGGCATTTCCACAGGGACAGTGTGTGTAGGGCTAGGCCCAAGGAAGCCACGCAAAACATCCTGACACATGTCTTGCAAAATCTCCCAGTGACCCCTCCCCAGGGAGTGAAAAGTCCAACCTTCATTCCAGCTCGTGTGGGCAGGAACAGTGACCCACTGTGCCCCGGGCAGCCCCTCCTGTGATCGGTACAGGTCCCCTGCTGGAAGAACAGCATGAGCAGCCCGGGAAAACGCCGGTCTAGCATCCTGGGTAACTCACAGCCCAGGTCCCCTCGCCTGCTGCCGGAAGTCCAAGAGGAAGCCTTTTCCAACTCTGGCCACCAGGCCACGTGGTGCCTGCAAAATCCTTCCAATGCTCCATGAAAGAACATAGAGCAGCCATTGTCATGTAAAATTAGCCTGGGCAAAGCCCCAGAGAACAAACCATTGGATGCCATCCTGCTTTCCCGGCACAAGGGCATGTGACAGATAAAAACGGCTCCAAGTCCTGCATGGGTCGTCAGCATTTTCCCACTTCTCACTCTCCATCGCCTGTTCTTCATTTCCCCCCCACCCTGCATTCACTGATCTCCGAACGTCCCCCGAGAGGCGGCCCCGGAGAGGGAAGTCTCCTGGTGGCCGTGGAGGGCAGGGAGAAACCAAGGAATGAATCCAGTGGCCTCGTGCTTGCCAAGGCTCCATTGAAACCGCATCTACGCGCTGGGCGAGCAAACTAATTTGGCTCCCCTTCCAGGCTTGGCTCTATCAAATGTCTGCTTTGCCCAAGATCACCCTTCAGCCTGATAAGACAAAATAAGGCCACTGTCTTGTTGTCCCGAGGCCTTTCATTCAAAGCCAAGTCTGCTGACATTCTGCATAATACCTCCCCCAGGAAGGCCGAGGCTTTCTCTCCTTTCTGCGGCCTCTGCAAAACAGGGGCTTCGCTCTTAGCAAAGTAGTTTTGAACTTCAAGAGCCCACTACAGCCAAGACCACTTTTCTGTAGGCATCTCATCCTCTGCTTTTTATTTTTCAGGCTGGACCCTCCAGGTGGAGCAGGGCTGGAAGAACATCCTGGCAGTGAAAACACCAGAGTGTTAGTACAAAACTCTCCAGCACGTGGGCCTCACCAGTCACAGCAAGGATTAATTTGAACACTCATTTCTTGGCACCTCAGGATGAATTTTCCAGGACACGAGAGCATGAGGTGTTCCATCATCCTGATCATTTTTATGGCCAGAGGGGAGGTAGAAGAGAATAAATAATTTCATTTGTTCCACCAAGCTATGGAACAAATGAAACGGTAAAGTGTTTGCTCCTGATCAAGTTCTGGATCAAAGTGACTAGCACTTACACAGGCAAGATATTTGATCTCCCTTAAAATAGGAAATGAGGGTGGAACCTCCAACAACAGGTCTAAACGCTGAGTCTTTCACAGGCTTGAGGAAGCATTCAGGGCTTCCCATTGCCATGCAGCGCTCAAGAGAGTATGATCTAAGAATCTGACTTTGAGTTACAAACTAGGGGGTGATATCAGAAATAAAACAAAATATGAACACAATGAGGGGATTCTTGGTATTTTTTTTCTTTTCTCTATTTTCCTAACTTCCTACATATGATAGTTAAAAAGTATGTTATATTTTTTAGTATCTTAAAAGACACTCCCCCTTTTTTTTTAGCATGTCTACCACCCAAACACCTAGTTACACATTTTAGCACCCATCCTTGACTCCTTTCTCTTCTTCTCCTTCAACCTCTCAATCCACGCAGACTCTCTTCTCTATCTCTGCCTTCTGGTCCTCAGTGCAGATGCTGCTGCCTTTTCTATCTGAGCATTTCCATCCTCCCCTCGATGGCATCCCTGCTACTGCTGCTCTCACTCGTCATCCAGTCCTTCCTCCAATGGCAGCCGGAGTGACTTTCAAAAATAGAAACCCTGTCATGTCACATTCCTGCTCAACCTCTTCAAGAGCTCTTCTCTTGCCTCCAGGAGACAAGTGAAATTCCTTTCCATAACACACAGGGTTCTTCAGACCCAAACCTGCCAAGTGCTCCAACTTCATCTCTCTCTCCAGCAGTTGTCCCTGTGGCCACTGCTGTTTGCAGGCCCCCCAGTCATTCATTCCAGCCACAGGCCCTCTGCCTGAACTGCCCCCATCTCCCACCCACACAGTCTCCCAGCCTCCAAGAAACCCAAACATCCCACACATCCCCACCCAAGGAAGCGCTGCTGGTCATGGATTTGGTCTTGACACTGACCCTGTCTACATCACGGCACCGTACCCGTGGCTTTGAGCTGTGCCCCCTCCCCCAACTCCTCATTTGTGGCTTTCACTGGGCTCTGGGATGGCAGAGACCTGATTTGATTGATTTCTGGATCCTCAGCACCAGGCTTCTGCAGTACCCAGCTCAGGGGAGAAGGTCAGTAAGTATTTGTTGATTTCAGAAAAGGATGAATAAATCAAGGAATGGACACGTGGCTTTCTGCCATACCTGTCATATTATTTAGAACTGTATTATCGATTTCACAAGGACAAATAAAATAAAATTTTAAAAATTGGGAGTTCCTGGAGTTCCCGTTGTGGCTCAGCAGAAATGAATGTGATTAGGCACCATGAGGTTTCTGGTTTGATCCCTGGCCTCGCTCAGTGGGTTGAGGATCAGGCATTGCCATAAGCTGTGGTGTAGGTCACAGACGTGGCTCGGATCTGGCGTGGCTGTGGCTGTGGTGTAGGCTGGCAGCTGTAGCTCCAGTTGGACCCCTGGCCTAGGAACCTCCATATGCTGTGGGTGTGGCCCTAAAAAGCAAAATACATATGTACATACATACAATATAATAAAAATTGGATCATCTAAAATCCTCAAGAAAAGCCAGATCACATCATATGCCTATTGCTTCCCAGATTCTAGACTTTTTCCCTCTCCCACTGCTCACCTTCCCAGGCCTCCTCCTGCCTTCCAACAAGTGTCTTTGTAAGAAAATACAAATACTTAGAGGAATTTTGCTGTTTGACCTTGAGTGTAGCTGTGCTCAGGACCTCAGTGGCAAACAATTATTGGTGTCAGCGCTGTTTTACGGGAGGTTTATGTTTCGACAGAGTCTTCTCCTTTTAGAGTATCCATTGCAAGTACAGGAGCCCCAACCCAATCTCCTCTTCATGCAATTACAAATCATGAGCTACTTGATGGAGGAGAAGGGAAACCCTAAACCAAAGTGGTAGAAGCCGCTGCCCAATAACGCTTAGCTAGAAATGGAGATAAAACAGCCCTGAAATTATAATGTGAATTAGGAAATAGAGTTTGCATACACATCGCCGAAGAGTCCAGAGTCTGGGTCTGCTTGCTGTGAACATGGGACCAGTCACCCAAACTTTGAGAACCTCCACTCCTTTATCATCAGATGAGGAAGGGTCAGCGTAAGTGTCCTACAAGAATCTGTGTCATTGCTCCTGAGAACTAAGCCTGGCACAGTATAAAGGTCAGACCAGGCCACGGAGAGAGAAACCTGGTTCAGTCCGAGCACCGCTGTATCCAACTGTTATGTCCTTGAGTGCCCCCAGGCAGATTCCTTAAGCTCTTTCCCCATTGGAAAAATAAAATGTACAAGATGGAGCTTCCAGAGCTGTTGGGAGGAAGAGAAACGAGCCTACGTGTAGGAAAGGGTGGCTGCAATTATGCCTGGTGTTTGAAACCACAGGGCATAGTAACTAGGAACTCAGACCCACCTGGTTCAGATCTGTTCTGCTGGGTCACCTTGGGCCCTCGGGAAAGCTTCTTATTTTCTCTTAGACGGTGTATTCCTGTAACAAATGGAGATAACGGTGGTGTGGAGCTCAAAGGGTTTTTGTGAGGATTTAAAAAATCGATGTAAATAACTAAATGTGGAGTTCCCGTCATGGCGCAGCAGAAACCATCTGACTGGGAACCATGAGGTTGCGGGTTTGATCCCTGGCCTCACTCAGATGGTTAGAGATCCCGCATTGCTGTGAGCTGTGGTGTAGGTTGCAGTCGCGGCTTGGATCCAGCCTTGCTGTGGCTGTGGTGTAGGCTGGTAGCTGGCGCTCCAATTAGACCCCTAGCCTGGGAACCTCTATATGCCAAGCGTGTGGCCCTAAAAAGACAAAAATAAAAATAAAAAATAAATAAATAACTAAATGTAAGGGGAAGCACTCACGACCTGGCATATAACACCTTCACCCATCTTACTAACCAAGGCGCTCCTGCCCCCGCCCCCACTCCTTCTCAATTCACCCCACCCCCACTCTGAAGTCAGAAGGGTCCTTCCTTCCCACCCTTCCAGGGAGAAGAGGGGAGAGGAAAGCAAGATCACAGCTGACAGCGGAAGGGCCCAAGGTGACCTTGGAGGCATGGAGAAAGCTGGCCTGGAACTCATCTGCTCTCCCAGCCTGCCTGTTCACCCCACCTCACCTCCCTTTGATTTCCGAGGTTTAAAATAGCCTGAACCGGTGTGGTCACATTTCAGTGTGCCACTCAGAGAACCCCTAGGGTGTTTTCAAAGCCAACTCCAAGCTCCTCACTAGCCAGGCTGCAGTTATGAGTTATTCACACACACCGGGATCCATTGGGTCTGCAGAGAAAAGTGAGTTCTGAGCACTTTCTTGCTAGAGCCCTGCCACGGAGCGCCGCTTGCTCGGTGGGGTCAGACCCATAAGCTCCTTTAATAAACAGGGGCTGTGGAAACCTGCCAGCTGCAGACGGTAAGGGGGCAGTGCTGCTGGGGGGGGGGGGCAGGGGAACAGGGGGAGGGATGGCAGGTTCTAAGGAGGCCAAGGATCTCATGATGGGGAAAGGCCTGCACTAGGAGTCAGGTGGAGGGTGGTCTGAGATCCAGCTCCGCCCTCACTGCGGTGTGACCTTGAATACGTGGCCTGCCCTCTTTGGTCCTTCCATTGCCCTCTGAGCTTTCTTTTTTTGTTTCCTATTTAGGGTCTCACCAGCGGCGTATGGAAGTTCCCAGGCTAGGGGTTGAAATAGAGCTACAGCTGCCTGCCTACACCACAGCCACAGCAACACAGGATCGGAACGGTGTCTACCACCTACACCACAGCGCAGGTCAACCCACTTGGGAGGGGCCAGGCATCAAACCCGCGCCCTCATGAACACTAGTCAGGGTCATTACCGCTGAGCCACAACGGGGTCTGATTTTCTGATGGCTCAAGTTGGCTCTGTTCTCCACCTCGCAGCGCCTTCATTCGCAGACCTTATGTGATGTCAAGATGGTATCCAGTAGCTCTAACCTACTCCTTCTGGTGCTCACATCCGGCAGGAAACAGAGTTTCTCTTCCCTCCTCCTTGTCCAAACTCTTGTTGCTCGAGGGAAAGGCACCCATCTGGGGCGGCAGATGCACCAGCCGTCAGAGCCCATTCTGATCCCTTCAGGGTGCCTCCCTGGGCTGCAAGGGCTGCAAAGTGGAAATCTACATCCTTAGTTCCGCCCACATAGGGTTCGCATGCAAATTAGGTTCCATTCTTCAGCCGTCCTAGGGTGAGATGTGGAAGGCAGTAGTGAAGGCTTCTCTTGGCTCCTGGCCAAGGTCTCAGGTACAGTCTCCAGCTTCACGGGTGTCCAGAAGCTTCTGAAGCCTGGATTGCAGCAGCTGGGTATACTCTCGAAAGGGATGACTCCAGGGGGCAGGGAGAGAGGTGTCCTCTTCTCTCTCCACCTTGGTCCCTGGTGGGCAAAAAGCATCTTTCCTAGAGACCCAGCCCGCTTTTCCAGTGATTTCATGAGCACCGGTTTCCCTACATGAAATATCTTTCTGTTTAAAAACTGCCGTGTCATTCCTGTTCTGTTCCCTGTGTCTGACACCCCACCAGGGCCCCATCCCTGGACCCAGAGGGAAAGGAACGTGCTGATTGCCTGGGCCTTGCGCACAAGTCCGTTGTGGAGGCTGGGTTAGTCATCGTTGCCAAAAGATACAGACTGCGAAGAATAATTTCCCCAAATTACTATTATTTTAATATTGCTAAATTACTCTAATAATAATAATTACATAACAATTATCAAGGGAAAGGGGGAATGGAGATTGGGCAACCAAAAAACAGCAAATGTCCACGCTCCATCCCAACCCAGATGTCAGGGTAAGAAGCCCTGGAAGACATAAATGGAATAGTGGAAAATGTCAGGATTCTGTCCAGGCCAAAAGTGTGGTGCAGAGGACACAGCCAGTACCACACTGAGACCCATCTCCCATTTCCTATGTCCATGCCCTGGCCCTTTGCGCTCAGCTTCTGGCCTGCAGCAGAAGTCTATCCTATTAATTTTTGCTGCACAGCAAAGTGAGACATCCAATGGCTCAGAGAATATATACAATATATTATTTTTCTCATACTATATTCCATTACGTTCTGTCACGAGAGACTGGATACAGTTCCCTGTGCTGTACAGTAGGACTTCATTGCTTATCCATCCTAAATGGAATAGTTTGCATCTACTAACCCCAACTACCAGGCCATCCCGACAGAACATTATAAATCAACTATAATTTTTAAAAATTAAAACAAGAAGTCTACCCTGTGTGCCTATACTCACAGAGAGCTGGGGATACTTGAGAGCTCACCTTGTCCAGGTTGGCTTTTGACCAATGACTGACCAGTGTGGGGTGTAAGGCCAGCTTTCCTGCCTCAGGTGTGGACTAATTCTGAGGTAAAATTGACACTCCAGGCTGAGGCTAGTTCTTGCATACTTGTCTTTTCCCCTTCTTGTCATGCTCCTCCAGTCCCTGGGAAGATGCCTTTCTTTTTCTTTTTCTTTTTTTTTTTTTTAGGGCTGCACCTGTTGCATATGGAAGTTCCCAAGCTAGCCGTCTAATCAGAGCTGTAGTTGCCTATACCACACCTCACAGCAATGCCAGATCCTTAAGCCACGGAGCAGGGCCAGGGATCAAACCCACATCCCTATGGATGCTAGTCAGGTTCATAACCAGTTGAGCCACAACAGGAACTCCCCCTGGGAAGACCCTTAATAAATCATTTTCTTACAAATCCTCTTTTCTTACAAGTCCTGCTTCTAAGAAACCCAGACGTACTGAAATGGCCAGTGGTGTTCACAGAGAGTGAGAACCCCAGCCTCTGCTCCGGCTCACATAGAATAAGACCTTGTCAATACTGAGGTGAGTCCCACCTCTAAGCTACAATTCTGAATGCAGAAATGGTTTCATCATTTTTTTGTTTCCTTTTGTTTTGTTTTTGGCCACACCTCCAGCATGTGGAAGATCCCGCGGCAGGGATGGAACTTGTGCCATATCATCGACAACACCAGATCCTAAACCTGCTGGGACACAAGAGAGCTCTTGGATTCCTCCTTTCTAGAAGGAGATTGTTACATGGGAAACGTCTATCATTCCTTCTTTGTCCTTATACTCAGATTAAAGGCATGCAAACCTAAGAGAGCGTCAATTAATCTTGGTTTTATTTTCACTAGTCCTTGCCGAAAAAAAATACTAATGGTCATCAGAGGTGTCCACTGAAACCTCAAGTTCCTAAATCAATATGCGAGGAAAGAGCTCTTTCCTTTCATTAAATTTAAAAAAGAAAGAAAGAAAGAAAAGAAAAGGAGAGAGAGAGCACTCTGGTGGAGAGAGAGAGAGGTGCCCTGAGACACACAGGAACATCTGGGCTGCTCTGGTGCCCATGGGGTTTTCTGCGGAAGGGCAGGTGGGGAACATAGAGGAGAGAGGCAAGCCAGGGGGAGTCCGTGGCAGGATGGATCCGAGGTCTCCTATCCAACTCTGCTGCTGCCGGACGAAGGGAGTCACCGTGGGACTGACCGCAGGACCTCTCTGATCCCCTTCCTCATCTATGGAAACGATCGCCTCATGGGTCTTTTCCAGCTCCGAGGTTCTCTATCCCTTCCAGGCAGGATATCTACACTGATACGGTACACTGAATTTTAAAACCGAATTTTATTTTTTTCATAGAAATCAAGGGGGAGTAGAAGCAACCTAAGTGTCCTTTCAGTTTTCTGAGAAGTAAGCCAATCCATGGCGCTACAAACAAATCCATGAAGACTAAAGGCTGACCTCACAGCTTCCAAGAACAGTTCCTGACCCCAGCCAAGATGAACATTGGGAATTTACTTCTTCAGCTGCGGTTCACATGTCCAAATCAGGAACATCTTTGTCTTGGACCCATGTAACCCAGAGTCTTGCTACCTTCCACTGGGAGAGACATTATTTGGAAGACGGCTGTATTGTAAGAAAACCTCTGTTTTCCAAATCAGAGCGTTGTGTAAGTACAATTCCAGGACTTCATGTAGGTGGTTGAAAGGCCTACATTTATTTGCTGCTTGATTTAAAAGAAACTTCATTTATGTCGTTTCTTTTTCTCCCAGGGAGGTCAAGAGCTCAGTACAGCTAATGGAGTACATACCACTGGCTTTAATATAGTTCCAGGCAACTTAATTCTAAAGCAATGTGTTGATTTGATATCTTAAAAAGCATCCACTTTTATTGAGAATGGAAGATCAGCTAATCAGGTGTCCATTCAGAAAATGATGTAGCTGCTAAAAGGCATTTGTTGAGAAAGGGAGATAAGGAGGGAGAGAGGGAAGGAAGGAGAAAAGGAAGGAAGGGGTGAAAGAACTAAAAGGAGAGAGGAAGGAAAGAAGGGAGGGAGAGAGGGAAGGGAAGGAGGTAGGGAGGCAGAAAAACCAAATTTGTACATGATGTTGAATTTTAACCCCAGCAGACCAGCCAATTGTGTCCGATAGAAATATGGCAGAGTCTGTCTTCATTGATCACTGGTACATCCCTAAGACTTAACAGTGTCTGGCCTGAGGTGACTGTTCTATAAATATTAATGCAAGAATGCATACACGAGTAAATTCAAGCCATATTCACTGAGTATCTACCATATGAGAGTAAGCATTACATTAAACACTGAGGAAATGTAAATATTTTTTTGAGTAAATGAATGAGCCAATGAAAGGCGATCGTATCCAACATTCCCCTCTGAGTGACTTCTAATTTATAATGAGGCGTCACAGTATAGGAATTAGCATTTTTGGTGTTCTGGAACAAATCCACTCTCACTAAAATATTTATTTTAAATCAACTAAACAGCTTGACTTTTGCCTAGAAAATTCTGATTTTTTTTTTTTTTTGGAATGGTGCTTTATAACTAGACCTTAGGGCCATTCCCTTTTACTGAGCACATAGATGCTCTTATAACACAGATGGACTTTTCATCGACACATTTCATCATCCCTTCAGAATGTCCACTAATCTTAGGAGAGAAAGAGACAGACATACACATATACAAACTCATAAGAAATGCTTATGTTCAAAATAATACCATGTAGGAAAAAAAAGAAAAAGAAATAAGATGTGAGCCACATGTAATTTGAAAGTATCTAGTAATCATATTAAAAAAATCAAAGGCCAAAAATAGTTGAAACTACTTTTAATACTATATTTTAGTTAACATAATATAATCAAACTGAAAAGATCATTTCAACATGTGATCAATACAAAAATTATTAAGACATGACATCTTTTTCCCTCCTAACTTCTTTTTTTTCTTTTTCTATGGCCTATACCACAGCCACAGCAATGCTGGATCTGAGCTGCATCTGCGACCCAGCCACAGCTTGTGGCAACATGGGATCCTTAACCCACTGAGCCAGGCCAGGGATCAAACCCACAACCTCATGGTTCCAGTTGGTTTCATTAACCACTGAGCCATGACAGGAACTCCCTACCCTCCCTAACTTTTCTAAATCTTCACAGTTCAGGGTGTTTTTTGAACTCAGAGCACATCTTGAGTGTTATCAGCAAGCACTCAACAGTCACGTGTGGCTGCCATATTGGATATCACAGGTCTGGTCTCTGCCTGTACCACTCAGTTGAAACTCCTTTCTGACCAGAGACCAGTGACTGCCTAAGCCAAATGGCTTCTTCTCACACCCAAGTCTCCTCTGAATTCTCTTTGAAGTCTCTGCCACAGGAAACACATTTGATTACCCACTCCCTGAAATTTTCTCCTCCCTTAATTTACAAAACCTGAACTTCTCTGTTCCCCTTGTCCCTCCAATGGTGTCACACAGTGCTCTCGATGCCCTCCAAACATAAGTTGTCTTTCTCTCTCTGTTTGAACAGCTCCCAAACCCAGGCTCCAGGCTGGACCTGCCTCCTGCATTCAAGTCACACACTCCCAGCTGCCTAAAGGATTTCTGCACCTAGCATCCCTCAGCACCCAAGACCAAATGTTCTAGACCAGCCCTAGCATCTCCTCCCACCCATGCTAGCTTTCTTCCCTGACATCCCAGTGTTTGTTCATGTCAGCATCACCACTGAATAAAGATTTAACCCTCACTTCCTAGGTGCCAGCTGGGGGATACAGCAGCAGACAAGCCAGAAGAAAATTTTTCTTTACATGGAGGTAACATTCTAGTAACGACAGTTGGACCATCACACATAATCAATAAGTAAAGTACATGCTATGTCAGAAAGTAATATTCACTACAGAGAGGAACATAGCAAGATAAGGCAAATGGAGTACACAGGAGAAAGGAACTTAGGTGGTCCCAGCAAGAGGGGACATTGGGACAAGGAGAAAAAGTGACCATGCACATATCCGGAGAGGGACTTCCAAGCCGAAGGAGAAGTCCTCATGGCTGAGTGTGTCCAGTATTTGATGTTTGAAGAAACCACAATGGCTGCAGCAGAGTGAGCGAGGGGGCAGACAAGAAGGAAACAGGATCAGAAGGAAATAAGAGTCTAGTGTGGCAGGTTGCCCAGGCCACTGTGAGCTTCGATCATCTAGGCTGGTCTCTCTCCTCTGTGCCTCGCCGTTCATCTGTCTCCAGGGTGACTCTCTTGGAGTCTCTTGATTCCATCGCCATTCTCCATTTTATCCAGGCCCCACCACCTCCCCAGCTGCAGCTGTGGTAACATCCTCCTCCAAAACCTGTCCCCAGAATCTTCAAAATAAGGCTTAAAGCCTCAAGTGAATCACTTAGGGCACCCTCCACAATCAGCTGTTCCCTGCTGACCCACACATGGCTGCCCCTTGCTCAGCCAGAGTGGATTCCTGGTAACCTCCTTGGCATGCCTTATGAACTCCCTAGACTCTGTCATCCCGACCATCTGAAATATATTGAATTGCTACTCAGTTCAATGAGCAAACACAACATCTTCCATGAAGATCCCCCTGAAATAGATTCATACCCAACTTCTTCTTTGAACTCTGATACCATTCTGCATTTGTCTTTGTTAGCACATCTACCACATTTGGATTTGCATTGCAGTTATCCTGGTCTTTTCTTCAAAATGTTCCCGGGGAACTTGCCTTTTTGGTCTGCGTAGACTTCCTAATTTTTTGGGCTATGCCTCGCAGATGGGGTATGGTGTATTTGTTGAAGATCCTAGTGGATGAATGAATGAATCACAGGAATATATTTAGTTGCTGTGTTGTATGGTTGGGTAGTGGAATTAGACCTTTTCTTTCTTTCCTTCTTTCCTCCCTCCCTCCCTTTTACTCCCTCCCTTTTTCTTCCTTCCTTCCTTCCGTTCGTTCTTTCTTTCTTTCCTTCCTTCCTTCCTTCCTTCTTTCTCTTTCTTTTCTTTCTTTCTTCTTTCTCTTCTTCCTTCTTTCTTTTTCTTTCTTTTATTAAAGTATAGTTGATTTACAATGTTGTGCCAATTTCTTCTGTACAGCAAAGTGACCCAGTCATACAGATAAACATTCTTTTCCTCATACTATCTTCCATCACGTTCTGTCCCAAGAGACTGGAGATCATTCCCTGTCAGAGGGAGACATTTTCTTTCTTTATTTTAATCTTCAAAATCTGCAATATCCATTTTATTATTAAAATAAAACATTTTTCATAATTTTTAAAAATCGCTATGGTTCTTGCTGGGTCATCAATGATCAGGAAAGCAATTTAACTTCTCTGAGTCTGTTTCCTCAGCTATAAGGAGGACACAGAGTTCTGAGTTCATAGAGTTGTAGCAAGAATTCATATGAGATTGTGCGTGTCATATTGGGTATCTAGTCTGGCACATGATAGGTCCTCAATAAAAGACAGAAAGGATAGTAATGACGGTGCTGCTGATGATAACTATGATGGTGATGGTGGTAGTAGTGGTAATAGTGATAGCAAAAAATGATTAATTTTAAACTAGAGAAGTGCTAAAAAGAGAAGGTCCTGCCTGGGTGACTGAGTGACCACAGCTCTCAATGTAAGGTAATGGAGTTTTCCCTTCATGGGCTGCTATTCACAAAAGCAAAGGTCATCTGATATATTCATAGAAGGTTCTAGGTCTATCAATGACTTATTCCCACATTTGAGACTTTGAAAGAGATAAATTGCATACTGGGACTACAAATGATTAAAATGAGAAAAATCCAGTTAGCGTGGCTATTAGATGTGATGAACTGGGTAAAGAAGGTATATTGGATACCTGTGTAGCTTTTTTTTTTTTTAAGGAGAAAATCATTTCTGTAATACTTTTGTAGCTTTCACTTTTATATTATAAAAAATCATGTTGATTATAGAAAGTTTACAGAAAAAAGTGATAAGACGACAAAATCACCCATAATTCCACTATTTAGGGTCAACAGCTATGGACACTTTGAAGTGTGTTTCTCTCATCTGTTATATTTTTTTCTTTCTACTCACTTGAGGAGAAATGCAATGCATTCTCTCTTTAACATGATTACTGGTTGATTTTAATTTGAATTCAATTTTCTCTGTCAATGTCAAGAATTCAATAATACATATGGCCTTTCTCCCATGAAGACATGGCATTTCATACATTATTGCTTACTTCCTACTTCTTTCAGTTATCCCCAGATTTGGTTCATTTAATATGGAATTTTTGGCTTAAACTGTTATTACTGATAATACATATCTTCTCTTTCAATGTTTATTTTGATATTACATTAACTTTTATAACTGCATCAGTAATAATTATTTAGACTTATTTGTATTTAATTGATCACATAGTTTAACACCCACATAATTCCTCACTTTGTGTTTGTTTTGCTTCATCAGTCAATTGATTGATATTCTTTCAGTAATTTTTTTAGGCAGGGCGTGTAGGTAGTTGACTTTCTGAGGTCTAGAATACCTGATAAATATTTTTAAACCTTAACTTGGCTGCATGTAGAATTATTGCTTCATAAACATTTCCCCTAATCCAATTATGTAGATGTTTTTCAATTACTTCTTTTGTTTCCTATAATAGAAGAGAAAGCTAAACGCACACTGGTATGTATTCATTTGTAGTAACTTTCCTGGGAGCTTACATGTTTTGTTTTCTTCACCCGTGAAATTCAAGAAAATGAATGACAGCAAATCCATTGTTCTGTATAATAAATTTTACCTGGTCTGTTGTCTATGGTAATCTAAGCTCACCCAGTTTCTAAGCAGAATCACAGGTGATGGATTTCAGGGTGTCTGAAACCCAGGAAAGCCCTGAGCTTTGGGAATGCACATGAAGAGAGTAAGATGTGCTGTCGTCTCAGCTCTGCAAATGGTCACCTACATGACCTTGGATGTGTCACCTGATTTCTATCCAAGTTTCAGATCCCTCACTTATAAATGGGGATAGGAAAAACTCCATGAAGAATAAATAAGGCGATCAGCAGGCCGCAGTGCGAGAAGAGAAATACCTCCCCAAGCCAGGGCCATAGAAGTATAGTGCAAGAAAAATTCTGATTCTATCCTGGGAGTCAGAGTTGTTCTTCTTTCTAACTGGTGAGTGTCTTGCAGAAGTGGCTCCATCCTTGAAAGGTGAAAACATTTTAGGGGAGCAGAGTGTCTTCCAAGGGAGAGGATGATCAGCAGCAGCTCAAATCAGTTGTGGGAGCATGAAATCAAGGAAGAGGAGAGGAGAAGCAAATGCTGGTTGTCTTCTGGTCACTGACATAGACCTCTTGGCCTTGTCTTGAGTGTTCCTGTTGTCCTTGTCCCTTTCATTGTGACTCAGAACTGTGGATGTGTTCACATCTGCCAATGAGTAGAACCCATGGGAATCCCCAGCTTTACCAGAGTGGTCCACAAGCCAGCAGCTTCAGCATCAAGCAGGAGCTTGTCAGAAATCTCAGGTCCCACCCTGGAGTTGCTGAATCAGACTTTGTATCTTAACGAGATCCCCAGGGGATGCGTGTGCATGTCAAAGTTTGAGAAGTTTAGCTCTGACCACACTTTGGTCAGAACTGAAGCTTCAGGTGGCTTCTTTGTTGCTCCCCAGTGGTTTTAGTTTCATACTTTTTAAATGCAGAAATGAAAGCCCAGCAGACAGGTCTAAAATAAATAAAAGTAAGACGTCATAGACTTTCTAAATGAAGAACCCAGTCCATTGGTTTCCCCTACGGTCAATTCCACGGGGGCCAGGGAAGGGCCTGGCTCTCCTTCCTGAGGCCACTTCAACCTGTTTTTCTGCCCTTGGCACTGAGCTGACACCACCAGCTCTTTCCTCTCACATGTTCCCTACCTCTCTGCTTGACCACAGTTGTAAGGACACAACTGCTGGGAGCCGCAATCACACCAGCCATGGCTTTTATGGCTCCCTCTACACCGAACACTGGGGGATCCCACCACAACCATAGATTTGGTCACAGAACAGAAACTGGTATCTACTGCTTCTGTAGGTGTTCTGTGGCCCCAGCCCTCCCTCCCGCTTTCTCTAGCCATCACCCTGGGAATGTATTTCCCCAGCTCTGGCCACCAGCCCCTGGCCATAGCTGGAGCCAGAGTTGGAGAGAATACCAGGTGGTGAGTCTAAGACTTTATCTTGGCTTCCAGGGTCCAGAGCTGCAAAGATGTTCTGAGCAAGGTACTCTCCCAGCTCGTGAGGGGTAAGCACTTCTTGGGGCCTAACCTGGGAGTCCCAACTTGAATTCCCGGAGGGAAAATAGACCACGGCTGGAGCGAGGGGCTGAAACACATTCTGGGGTTTTCCTCACAGGGCTTCCTTCATCTGCCGCGTGATCCAGCGAACATGCTGGTCTTGACCACTCTTGTACATGTAGCACTCACCGGAATGTCTGGCATATATTAGGTGCCTGATACATATCTGAACCAATCACAGTGCAACAAAGAGTCTGCATGGTCTTTTTTTTTTTTGTCTTTTTGCCTTTTTGCAGAGCCGCACCCGTGGCATATGGAGGTTCCCAGGCTAGGGGTCTAACAGGAGCTGCAGCCGCCGGCCTTCGCCACAGCCACAGCAACGCGGGATCCGAGCCGCGTCTGCATCCTACACCACAGCTCACGGCAACGCCGGATCCTTAACCCACTGAGCAAGGCCGGGGATCGAACCCGCAACCTCATGGTTCTTAGTCGGATTCGTTAACCACTGAGCCACGAAGGGAACTCCCTGCATGGTCTTAACAGTGCCATCTGAGTTGAGTGAGAAATGAAGCTAATAGCCAAATTCCTGGTCATGGGCTTATGGGAGAGCGTCAAAGTTCTTCTCTGCCGAAGAACTCTTGCTTGCTTCTATCTCTCATCCGTGAGGATGAAAATATCCTCTTGGGTTCCATGGGCCTTTTGGTCGAGGGAGGAGAGGCCCCTGGGCATAGTCTTCACGGAGAAGGTAAGTTCAGAAAAGCACTGAGGCAAAATGAAGTGGGTAGGCCGTGAAGATTTCAGGGCAGCCTAGGAAGAGATAGGACAGGCAGGGGGCAGGAGACCTGGGAAAGGAGCTAGGCGTGAGGAGACCAGTTCTGGGGAAGCAGAGGGCCTAGTCGCAGAGCCGGTGACCAGGGGCCTGAAGAGGAAAGTCGGGCACAGGTCAGGACTCGGTCGTGTTCTATTGGAACTCCACCCCCTCACTTCCGAGCCCGCAGGAAAGTCGGCCAAGTCGGCCACAATCCTGTGACAGTGCGTTTTGTGGAAAGGGAGCTGCATTCAACATCCGGGTGGATGAGAAAGAAAAAAAGCAGACAGAAGGGAAGGTCCGGGAAGGCAAACTCCTGAGCAGGGCGAGTCTGAATCAGGGAGGTCGCTGAGGCGTGGGCTGGTGAGCAGAACACAAGACTCCCTCAGGAACCTGCAGATGCCTGGGAATGGATGCTGGATGTTTCCTGAATATAGGATGGGGCTGTGAGCCGGCAAGCAGCGTACTGAAAGGAGGGAAGGACCGACCCCTGAGATTGGACAATTTAGAGACAACTAGTTGCCATCACATGGGTTACATAAGACTTATCCCCACTGACAGAGCCACCTCTGGCTTTGGGGCAAGGAAATCTTTAGTCTATGGAAGCTACTAGCACATGACTGAGTTTTAGTTGCACTGTTATAAAACATCCCTGGAGGTTCCTGGACGAAAGTGAAAAGATGACCAATGAGCAGGAATAACCAGGGTTGGCTGACTTGCACCCATTTGGCCGGGCTGCTTCCCATGATAACGAAGCCCTCCCCTCCTAAGAGGCAGATGCCCTCAATTATCCTACCAGCCTCTGCCCTGGACACCCACCCATCCTGGGAAGGAGGGGTCTTTTCAAAGAAATCCGCAGGAGTTGGGCTGTGGATCTCTAGAAAATTCAGAAAAGTCACAGCGGTGCAGGGAGGAAAAATAGATGATCCTAGTATTTGGAGCGAACTACTTCGTAGAAAAATTATACTTAAAAAAACAGATGGTTCTTTTGTTCCCAAAAGTTGCCTATAAATTCTATTTTTCTGTTCTGCAGAATTGAAATTGATTGAAATTGACATTTTTTATTGTGAGTCAGTTGACAAGAAAATTGAGAAAACAAAACAACGAGTGCAAGTTTTTTTTTTCCCTTTCTTTCCAAACTAGTAAGTCCAGAGGTTCAGATTTATAAAGGGGGGGGGGGATGGAGATGTCAGTGGGCTGTTTATAGAAGCCACCAGCACTTGCCTTTCTATAAGTTGCTATGCAGAGTCGTGGACACAACTTTATCCAGCTGCTGCACATCTGGAATTCTAGAGTGGTCCCTCTGGTGCTCCATGCTAAACAGCAAAAAAACCCAACTCTGGTTTTTAAACTCATGTGGTTTCACAGCCTTTTCCAGACTTGAGCTTCGGAAAATTGCTGCCCTTGGCTGGAAGTTCACAGTTTAGCAAGTGGTGTGTTTTAGGGGAACGGGTGGGCCCGAAGATTAATTTGTATTTGCTGCCTCCTGGGGCTCCCAATCAGCCACTTGGCTCCCAGAGCCACCAGTCTGAATGTCGCAATGCATTCCAGGGACAAGGAAGAATGCTGCACAAATGTCACCAGCGAGAACAGCCCACTGTCTGGATTGCGCATTTTCCCCCAGATCACCATCACATACACAAAAAAGGTGATGGGAAACATTTGTGTCTTCTGCTGACCACAAAATGCCTCCTATCCTGGAGACCTGGACATGGTGGTGCTTTAGGGTGACTGTGTCTCCCTTCTCCCAGCCACGTGACCAACCTGAGATGCCTCATACCAGAGTCTGCTGATAAACAGGCAGAAAGAGGCTGTTGTGACCAATTATTTTTTAATTTGCTAACTCTAATAATAACAATAACAATAATATTATTAACCTGCCTAGAGATTTTTTTTCCATTTTTTCTCAATTTTCCAATAAAGCCAATAAGGCAGATTCGTGCCTACTGAATCCCTGGCCCCTAGGTCAGGGCCTCTCTAAAGAAGTTCTCAAAATAATCGTGCAGAAAGATCCAGTTATGTATGGATGTGTGGCCCACCCCAAGGACAAGTAGCTTGCAGCAGGAAGTGACAAGGACAGCAGTTAAGTCCAGAAAACACTTGCTGATGTCTTTCTGGGGTCACAGCTAAAAGTGACTGTCACAGAAAAGGAGCTCATAATTCCAGAGGTAAATGTCCTTGTGCCAGTCACTGAACCATCTTCTATGTGAACCCTAGGCATGGATACAGGGAGTGGAGAAAATATAGGAGCCACGGGATGGGGGGGCTGGAAAAACATAGGTTAGCCTTGGGTCATGGAGAGAAAAAGGTTGGCACATCAGAGGCAATTGTTAGATATTCAGGAAAATGGCAGGAATTTTGAGAGCCAGTTGTTAAATCAGTGGTAACTTGAGATCAACTGTGGTAAGAGTATTTACACCATGGCAGTCAGCAAACACTACACATCAGGTTCCTCCCATCCCATCTAGGAGAGCTGGTCTACCAGAACACTACTGATAACCTCTGACCATCTGTGCACGGGCAAGAGAAAGTTCTGAGCAAAAACTTCAAGCTGACTGTGACCTTAACTGACCTTATTGCACAAAGCACCAGCCTCTGCCAATAGCAGCCTATGGTTCCTGGAGCAAGGGTTGGATGTTACCAGCAGAGAATCTCTGTCACTTCTGGGTCTTGTTGCCTAGTGCTTCCCACCTGAGACCACTTAGAGTCACAGCTTTTCTTCCAAAGGACTGCAATATAAAATCTTTGAATTTCTGTCTTTACAGATGCCCAGAGCACTGCATATGTATTAGATCAACCGTAGTTCCTAACAGTGGTCCCCCACCGCAAAAGAAGCAGAACCAGAAACAACTACAAATGGCCTGAATCTCCACACATGACACATTCTTCTTGGATTTTTGCTGCCTTTTATTTGCTCTCCTTGGTCTATAATGTTTCTCCAGCTGACCTTATCTTGTCCCACGGCATTAAATACTGTTGCACACTGACCGCACCCAAATGCAGCTCTGATTTCTCCCCTGAGCTCCAGACTCACATCCAACTTCCTCCTTGACATCTCTTCTAGGTTGCCCAGTGGGCGTCTCGAAGCTTTCAAAAGGTTAGATTGCCTCACGGCATGCCTCTGCTTCCAGTGGCTTCTCATCTCCTGCCAAACACAAATCCCTAAAATGGTCTGATCCACGTCCCCAGCCCATCCCTTCCCTGTTCTCCTCTCTCCCCGCTGTCCCCGCTGTCATGCAGGTCTCTGCTGTTTCTGGGACACGGCAGACAGGCTCCACCTTGGGAGAACTTGCTGTTCCATCGGCCTGGAAAGCTCTGTCACTAGGTGTCCACACAGCTTCCTCCCTCACCTCCTCAAGTCTTTACCAAGACCTTGATCACCTTATTTTATTTTTTCATTTTTTTACTTTTTTCCATGTTTTCACATGAATTATTTTTATTAAAAATATTGTGGGATCAGAGTTCCCGTCGTGGCTCAGTGGTTAACGAATCCGACTAGGAACCATGAGGTTGCGGGTTCGATCCCTGGCCTTGCTCAGTGGGTTAAGGATCCGGCGTTGCCATGAGCTGTGGTGTAGGTCGCAGACGCGGCTCGGATCCAGCGTTGCTGTGGCTGTGGCGAAGGCCGGCAGCTACAGCTCCTGTTAGACCCCTAGCCTGGGAACCTCCATATGCCACGGGTGCGGCCCTAGATAAGGCAAAAAGACAAAAAAAAAATTATGGGATCAGTTCTTTTTTTTTGTTTGCAAACTAGCTTTCTTTTTTTTGATCACTTTATTTTAAATTACATTCTTGCTTCACACTCCCCTACCGCCTTTCAGCTCTCAACACACTAGAACTTACTTACTGACTTTCCTGTCTACTGTTTTTTCCTCCCATTAGAATGTAAGCTCCCTGTGGGCAAGGATTTTAGTCCGGTTTGTTCACTGTTGTATCCCTAAGATTCAGCACAGCGCCCAGCACAGAGTATAGGGCTCACTAAATACTCGATGAATAAATACATGAAAATCTTGGTCTCTCCCCTCAAACCTGCTCCTCTGCTGATGGGCCCATCATTTCACTCAGAATTTCAGGATAAAACCCTGAGCGCTGACCTCATCTTCTATGTCCAATCCATTGGCAAGTGCTGACATCAAAATATATCTCCAGTCTGACCGCTTGCTTCCACTTCTCCGCAAACACCATAGTCCAGACATTTCTTATCCTGGCTGGACCGCAGCGATCGCTTCCTATCTAGTCTCCCTGCTTCCAGGCTCTCCCATACCCATCACACCCAACCCTTACACACACACACACATTACCCGAGAGATCATTAAAAAAGGTCAGATAGGAGTTTCCGCTATGGCTCACTGAGTTAAGAACTGAACATAGTGTCCATAAGGATGCAGGTTCAATCCCTGACCTTGCTCAGTGGGTTAAGGATCTGGGATTGCTGTTGCCATGGTCTATGCCTGCAGCTGCAGGTCCCATTCCACCCCTAGCCTGGGAAATTCCATATGCCATATGCTGCAGGTTTAGCCGTAAAAAGATAAAATAAATTAAATTAAATACAAAAGTATCAAACAGAACATGTGACCATGTGATTCTGCCACTGAAAACCTCCCACAGGCTTCTCACCACACTTAAAACCCATGCTACCTGACCCAGCCACTGGCTTTTCCAGATTAATCTCCAGCACTCTCCCAGTTGTCCTTTTTTCCTTCAATAACAGGTATTAAGTGCCTGCTCTGGGACAGGGCTGTTCAAGGTGTTTAGGACACATTTTGGCACAAAATGGGAAAATATTTATGCTCTACTGGAGCTTCTGGTCTACTGATAATAAACAGACAGCAAGCAATAGACATGATAATAAGTAGAGTATATAAGAAGGTGATCGGCCTATGTTTTCCTCTAAGAGTTTTATAGTATCTGGTCTTATATTTAGGTCTTTAATCCATTTTGAGTTTATTTTTGTGTATAGTGTTAGGAAGTGTTCTAATTTCATTATTTTACATTTGATCCAGCAATCCCATTCCTGGGCATCTGTCCAGAGAAAACTATGACTCGAAAAGATACATGTACTCCAATGTGCATTGCAGCACTCTATACAATAGCCAAGACATAGAAACAACGTAAATGTCCATCAACAGAGGAGTGGATAAAGAAGATGTGGTACATATACACAATGGAATATTACTCAGCCATTAAAAGGAGAGAAATAACATGCTTTGCAGCAACATGGATGGCCCTAGAAATTATCATGCTAAATAAAGTCAGTCAGACAGTGAGACACCAACATCAAATGCTATCGCTTACATGTTGAATCTAAAAACAGGACACAATGAACTTCTTTGCAAAACAGGTACTGACTCACAGACTTTGAAAAACTTATGGTCTCCAAATGAGAAAATTTGGAGGGTGGGGGGATGCACTGAGGGTTTGGGATGGAGATGCCATAAAATTTGGTTGTGATGACCCTTGTACAACTATAAATGTAATAAAATTCATTGAATAATAAAAATTAAAATAAAAAAGAAGGTGATGAGTTCTATGGAAAGCAAAGAGACCATAGGGAGGTACTGGAAGGGCTGAGCCTGGCCCAGTGAAAGCTGGCTCCACTCTCAAGTCAGTCCTCCCTGAGGGGAAAATCCCAAGCAAAGCTGAAGAAGACACCCCACCATGATGCTATTACTAGGATGAGCTGAGGTTGGCTTGTTGGTGTCAGCTCAGCTACGTTGGATGCCAGTGGCTTATAACTCCCCTCCATGCTCTGTTCCAGGTATCCCACCACTGTGCATGCAATTTGGAAGGCAGAAAGAATCTACAGCATTATTCCTTTTTGCTAGGAAGGCGGTGCAGGTGGGGTGATGCTCGTTCCATTTGGGCTTCGCTGATGCTCCTTTTGTCAGCCAGCGGCTGAGCTGCCATAGCACCTCTTTCAGCAGCTCCAGCTCCTGACCAGGCGCACGCTTAGCCCTATGACCAAAGGTGCCCAGGATGGAGGCTTGAAGGTGTTAAGAGACCAGTTAGGTTCCAGTTCATCCTTGCCTGCCCTGCTGACTTCAGGATGGAGCAAAGTTTGTAGAAATAACAGCCTTATGTTGACTAGTCAGCTGCCACGGTTCTGGTACACTAAATCCCTAAATAACAAACAAAGGAGCTAACTAAATAAGATTTTTATAGGAATTGTTATAGGAATAATATATTTTTATTATACTGATTACATGCACAATGGCTGGCTCCTTATGAATCTCTGTTCATAGTCACAACCTCATAAAAATCTTACCTAAGTATCTAAAATAGAAGCTTCTCCAGTCACTCCATATCCCCTAACTTGTTCTTTTTTATGGCACATATTACTCTCTGAAGTTATTTTTTTTTAATTTGATTATCTGCTTACCAGAGATTATCCTATTTATTGCTCCATCCCGGACTATGCCTGGTAGGAATTTTTTTTTTTTGGCTTCATTTATCTTTTTTTTTTTAGGACCACACCCGAAGCATGTGGAAGTTCCCAGGCTTGGGATCAAATCAGAGCTACAGTTGCTGGCCTAAGTCACAGCCACAGGAAAGCGGGATCTGAGCTGTGTCTGCGATCTACACCACAGCTCACAGCAATGCTGGATCCTTAACACACTGAGCGAGGCCAGGGATGGAACCTGCATCCTCACAGATGCCAGTTGGGTTTGTTAACAGCTGCTGAGCCATGAAGGGAACTAACCCCCCCCCTTTTTTTTGTTTTTTTGAAATGTTTTTTAAAATAATGATTGAATGGTTTTGGTACACTAAATCCCTAAATAACAAACAAAGGAGCTAACTAAATAAGATTTTTATAGGATTTGTTATAGGAATAATATATTTTTATTATACTGATTACATGCACAATGGCTGGCTCCTTATGAATCTCCTTATGATATTTGATGTCTTTTTATTTTTCAACAGATTTCTGAAAAACCAAAATACGCTAAAATGGCATCAACTACAGATGTTTTGAATGCAAATCTCACAAGGGCTTAGCGGGAAAAAAAAAACCTCCAACATTTAATCATAAAGTCTATAAATGAAAAGACAAACATTTCATTGATTACATTAGTTAAATTACTTTTAACAACACATTTTAAAAACACAACCAAATAAAAACAAACCTTTGATTGTATCATACTATCCCATTCACAAAAAAGTCCCCTGCTTTTCTCAGGGCTAAATATTGAAGCAGTTATAAGACAATGACTTTTGTAGGTAATACACTCAAGCCTAGGGATTCTGAGTAAAAGTTAAAGTCCAGTACTTCTCTAGGAAGAAATTGAACAAAATTTCTTTTTTCCTAGCAAGAAAATACAGGATTGGAAGATTTTTTTTTAATTATGGTATACTAAAACAAGACAATCCTTTAAAGCAAATATGTATGTTTTACATCTGAACCATTCAAAACCGAAGATACTTCTGGCAATCACAAGTCTGTTCTCAAGTATTTGTGAGGGAAGGGGAAGGGAGTGGGATGGGTGGGGAGTTTGGGGTTGGTAGATGCAAACTATTACATTTAGAATAGATTGGTGATGAGGTCCTACCTTATAGCACAGGGAACTATATCCAATGTCTTGGGATAGAACACGATGGAAGATAGTATGAGAAAAAGAATGTGTGTGTGTGTGTGTGTGTGTGCATATATATATATATATACACACACACACGTATGACTGGGTCACTTTGCTATTCATCAGAAATTGGCACAACACTATAAGTCAACTATACTTTTAATACAAACATAAATAAATAAAAACAAAATCAAAGATACTTTGGAGTCAAAACTTCTTTTGCAATCCTTCAATGAGACAGTGGTCCTAATTTCTGCCAAGTAACCCATGTTTGCTCATCTTACTTATCTTTCCTTTACTGCCTCTGCTCTCAGCGTCCCACCTGGCTATGGATCTTCTGCACAAAAGCCCAATTTAAAAGAACTCCGTGTTTTCTTACTATGGCCATCCTGACATAACTTCATTCACCCCCTAAACATAGTTGCTGGTTCATTCATGCATTGAACTAACATGGATTGATCATCTGTGTCCCCGAGGATGCTTTAATTTCAAGGCCATTGCCTTTGAAGAGTTCCTTCCTCTTCTGGCCCATGAATGTTTCACCGCTGATCCAAAGCAGCAAGTGTAGCCCTGCCTTGTTTTCCCGAATTTTCTCCCTTAAATCATGTGGGGTGTAACGCTTCCTGCAGCTATTTCTACAGTACTCCGCCACTGATTTCTATTTGTCCTTGCTTAAGTGCTCTTCCTTCCCATTTTTGTTCCTGCCCTTTTAAAGACTGAGAGCATCAGAGGATTTCCTGTGCAGCCTCTGGTTTTACTAGCTCCCTTCCCTTTCCTCCTGCAGGAGGATCACTTGCAACTGCAGATACAGA
This sequence comes from Catagonus wagneri, assembly GCA_004024745.2. Taxonomy (NCBI): domain Eukaryota; kingdom Metazoa; phylum Chordata; class Mammalia; order Artiodactyla; family Tayassuidae; genus Catagonus; species Catagonus wagneri. The sequence goes on along the minus strand of PVHT021183705.1, from coordinate 16,186,332 downwards.
GTGACATTTCTGAGAGCGTCCCAACCCTCTTGGGACAGGTTTCCTTTGAAAGTCTCTGGCTGTGCCATCTGGCCTATCTCTCCTCTGACCTTTGGGGAATCTGCTTCCTACGAGTCTAGATTGCGTGTGTTCACTGCAAAATGTCCCCTGTCCTTTGCTCAGATGAGCTCAGAAATGGATTTTGAATCCAGGCAGCCATGAATTTGATCCTGGCTCTATGACACATTGGCAATATCACCCCACCAAGTCATTGGATTTCTTCGAAGCTAAGTTTCCTGATCTGTGCAAAAGAAGGCTACTCTAAAGACTGTGTTTTCCGGAGTTCCCATCATGGCTCAGTGGTTAACGAATCCGACTAGGAATCATGTAGGTTCGATCCCTGGCCTTGCTCAGTGGGTTAAGGATCCGGCGTTGCTGTGAGCTGTGGTGTAGGTTGCAGACGCGGCTCAGATCTGGCGTTGCTGTGGCTCTGGCACTGCTGTGGCTCTGGCATAGGCCACCGGCTATAGCTCCGATTAGACCCCTAGCCTGGGAAACTCCATATGCCGCGAGTGTGGCCCTAGAAAATGGCAAAAAGACAAAAAATAATAAAAAATAAATAAATAAATAAATATTGTATTTTCCAACAAATACATGTATGAAGCCCATCCTGGGTGCTTTTCTTACAATATGATATTGACAGCCCCCTATCTTGGCAGGCAGAAGAGAACTGGGCAACTTCTGAGACTAAGGGCAACCAAGCGGCTGCCTGACTCTCTCAGGACACATGCTCCTGGAATAGACTTAGCAAGTAAAAAGACAGGATCTCCAGTTAAATCTGAATTTTAGAAAAACAACAAATAGCTCTTTAGTGTAAGTATGCCCCAAATATTGCATGGGATATACTTACACTAAAAAGTTAATTGCTGTTTCTCTGAAACTTAAACTTTTTAAAATCCTTTTTGGCCATGTTCTTAGCGTGTGGAAATTCCCAGGCCAGAGATCAAACCCATGCCACAGCAGTGACAATGCTGGATCCTTAACCTGCTGAGCTACAAGGGAATTCTCTAAGCTTCCATTTTAACTGAATATCCTATATTTTCTATGGGAACCCCACTTTGGAGCCCAGAGCCACCCTGTAAGAGGTTTGGCTGCCCTGTAGCTGCTAGTTCTTCCAGTTTCTTGGTGTTTGAGGGTTTCCAGCCCAGGCATCAGATATGTGTGCAAAGAAGCCTTCAGGATTATTCCTGCCCCAGCCATAGTCTGCCTGCCAATATGCAGATACCCCCGGCCAGACCCCTAGAGGAACCCAGTCAACCTTCAGAGAAAGAGTGGGTGATAATAATGGATGCTTGTGATTGTTTTAAGCCACTAAATTTGGCGGGAATTTGTCACACAGCAATAAATAACTAATATAATTTCCTACTTCATGGAATTTTTGCATTGCTTAAAGAAGATAACATCATAAGAATAAATATAATTCTTGGAACAAACGTAATTCTTTCCTCTTCTCCCCACCTACATGCCTTATGGTCTCTTTTCCCCAAGATTCCTCTCCTTTCCACAGAACTAAATTCTCTTTATCGGCCAGTACTGGGTCCCAAGGGTGTCAGCTGGTTCCCCCAAATGTTATCTTGGAACTTCTGGGAGATTAAACTCATAGCCAAGTAAGAACTGGGAGAGCAGCAGCAGGCTAAGAATCCGACTAGTATCCATCCAGATGAGGGTTCGATCCCTGGCCTTGCTCAGTGGGTTAAGGATCTGTGTTGCCACTAGCTATGGTGTAGGTTGCAGACACAGCTCGGATATGGCATTGCTATGGCTGTGGCATAGGATGGCAGCTGCAGCTCCAGTTTGACCCCCAGCCTGGGAACTTCTATATGTCACAGGTGCAGCCCTAAAAAGAAAAAAAAAAAATTGGTAGAGCTGAAATCACCTCTCTTCTCACTGTCATGGCCCTATACCAATTCTGTGATCAGCTTTGGGAATCTTTTTCTTTAATTTATTTGTAATAAGTTTCCGTAAAACTACTTCTGTCCTTCCCTCTTTTTTCCTTTACCCACTCACACATTTGTGAATTTCCATGAAGATGGTCACAGATTATTATTTGTGTGTTTTCTTGTTTTCACATCTCCTCTCCTATTGTGTGCTGATGCCATTATTTCACAGTCATTACAATCCCGAAGGATTCTGTCCCCCCAGTGCCCCGAGGGGGGCCGTCCACCCCATCCCCCTTCAGTCAACTCACTGATACAAGCATTCCTATTATTCCTAGTTTATGTTTAGACCTGCTAATTGTTACTCAAAGGAGAGGCATAGTATCTTTCAGTAGCACCCCACCCACCCAAAGATGTCCATGCCTCATCCTTGGAAGCTTTGAATAGGTTACCTTAGATGGCAAAATTGACTTTGCAGGTAGGACTGAATGCAGGATCCCGAGATAGAGAGATTAAATTGGATTATCCACATGAGCCCAAAGTGATCACAAGGGTTCTTAAAAGAGGGAAGCAGGAGACTCAAAGAGACGGCGATATGCTGATGGAAGCAAAGGTCAGCTGGATGTAAAACCTTGAGCTCAGGAGCGCAAGCAGCTTCCAGAAGCCGGCAAAGTCAGGGAAATGGACTCTTCCCTGAAGCCTCTAGAAGGAAAGCCACTCTGCCCGCACCTTGATTCTAGCCTGCTGAAGCTGATTATGGACTTCCGACCCTTAGAACCCCAGGATAATATATTTGTGTGGTTTTAAGCCACTAAATTTGTGACAATTTATTGCAGCGATAGGAAACTAAGAGAGACCCTCCATGATCTTACAAAGTCACCCTTAGGGATGTTTCTAGCCCTGTTCAACCAGAAAGATCACTCACACAAGCCTATTTGTTTGTAATTATGACATAAAGATCACAAGCCCATTTGTTTGTAATTATGACCTCACCTCTTTTCCTAAAGAGTTTGAGATGGCACATTAACAAATAGGCTATTTTTATTCGACCCAAATGAGCTATGCTTTTAAAGGGTGAAAAAGTATGAAGACAGATTATATTTAGAAAGAAGAAAACAAACAGAATCAATCCCACTGTGTCTGCACCCCCAGGTTTCTTGCATTGAAGATGAAATCTGCCTCTGGTTGATAGTGAGAATGATGAAAGACACTCATTTATGATAGAGTGAGTGCTAGCCTTCACCAAACCCATTTCCTCCTCTTCTTGTGAAGTAGCTAGACAGTATTTCCCAGGCTATCTTGCAGCTGGGTGTGGCCTGGGACTGAGCACTAGCCAATGGAACCTGAGTGGATAATGGGTACCACATCCAAGGCTGCTCTCCCCCAAACCCACATGCATGTTATCCTATGTTCCTTACCCTTCCATCGGCTTGATGCAGATAATCACAATGTTGGAAGCCATATGCTGGATATACCACAAATCAAAGGAGACTGGGCCCCTGAACCATTGCTTGGAGGAGAATTACCAGCCAATGAGGAACATCTGTTTTTGGACTTTATATGAATGAGAAGATAACTTCTATCGTGTTGAGTAATTATACATTCCGGAGTTTATCTTAGCACCTAGCATTATTCTAACGAAACACACAAGGCAAATCCCAAATATTTGGGGTAAGCACAGCCTGTTTTTCAGACAGGAACACCATGGGATCGATGCCAATTGTAAGAAGCTGATCGGGGCTTATGTGTCACTATGAACATAGCAGGATTTATAAACATGCCTTGAAGAATGGTTCTTTTCAGGTTTTCCTGGGTCAGCCCAATTAAAGCCACTGCTGATGCAACAAACCCTTCTCTTAATGCATTGCATAAGAAGTATTAACAAAAACAGCATGGTTTTAATATTTTCACTGTGGTCTAAACCTGAATGAGGAAATCATTTAATACCCTTTGAGTCTGTCAAAACACCGTTCTCTGAATGCAACCATTCAAACATTCTTTAGTGTCCTAGAGAAATTCCACCCCACAGGTGTACCGTTGTCTCTGGACCTAAGATTAGGGTGACCAATCACCCTAGTTTCTTTGAGACTGAGGGGGGTCCAGGTCTGTAGGGCTTTCAGCTTCAAAACTAGGATGGTCCTGAATCCCTGCTGTGGTGCAGTGGGTTAAGAATATGACTCCGGCAGCTCTGGTGACTTTGGAGGCACAAGTTCAATCCCTAGCCCAGTGCAGTGGGTTAAAGGATCCAGTGTTCCCATGGCTGTCAGGGAACTTCCATATGCCATGGGTGCAGCCATTAAAAAAAAATATCCACTTTGCAGAGTTCCTGTGGTGGCTCAGCGGGTTGAGGTCCATGTTATCTCTATGAGGACTCAGGCTCCATCCCTGGCCTTGCTCAGTCCCTGGTTAAAGATCCAGCAGCATGGGTCACAGATGTGGCTCAGATCCAGTGTTGCTGGGGTTGTGGCTTAGGCCAGCAGCTGCAGCTCTGATTAGACCCCTAGCCTGAGAACTTCCATATGCTGCCAATGCAGCCATACAAAGAAAAGGGAAAAAAAAAAAAAAAAGGCAAGATAGTCCCAGGCAAACTGGGAAGCATTGGTCATCCTACAAGATACTATTCTGCTACAAGCAAGTCTATGTATATGGCCGGAAATCCAGAAAAGAACAAAAAAAAGGATTTTTTTTTCTCCATCTACCAGGAAGAGCATACTCTCATTAAGCCACTAATGACTGGGAAAATTTCCTCTGATTCCTTCAGTGGTCATGCCGATACCCTCACAAAGACCAAAGACTGGTGCTGAAGTTGAAATGGTTGGGAATTATGGGTCCTCGACTTCTCTGTTATTCTTTCTTACATAGCAGCTGACACGGAATGTTAGAAGAACTGTCTTGAAGCAGAATGATCATCTAGAGGGAGGTGGGTGCACTGGGGTGGAGGGTGGAGGGGACAGCCCAGTGCTCTGAGGTGCCACCATCTAATCCTCTGCCCTGGGGTCTCCCATCATCCTGCTAACTCATGTTCACTTGCCATTAGACTGGCCCATTGGTAGTTCCTGGGATGTTGGGCTATTAATTGATTTGTGTGGTTCCCATCTCACCTCCAGGATTCTGAGACTCATTTCTTTGACAATAACTTACAGGAGCAGATGAAGCTAACTGTCACCCTAATGTAAATTGGGTCCAGCAAAACGAGGGGATGTAATTCTGTCTTTCCTGTGCCATGGCCGCCATATTGGTCATGCCCCACACTTTCCATGCTATTATTTACCACAGATTTTTCTTTATATTGCCTCACCTTTTAAACTCAATTCTATTTTAAAAGGAAATTGCCTATCATCAGCGTAAATGGAGATTCGGTATCTCTTAGAACTTTACCCATCATAAAAAATGAAGTCCAAGGAAAGCAAAGCAGCATGATTCAATTCCTGCTTTATGTGATTTCAGATGGAAAGCTCCAGGTCTGAGGCCTGCTCTCTCTTAATTAAAAAGAGACATTAACAGAAGTTAGAGAAGTGCTTTAGATGGACTCACACCACATTAAAGCTTTCTCCTTGGTTAACTGAAAGAGAATCAGAAAAGAAAACAACAAAACAATGTCCCCACTCTGAAATGCACTGTTAATTAATCCTGTGTTTTGCACCAGCAAAAATCATCTCACAAACAATGATGGGATAATTTAATTTCACTTTAAATGAATTATCTCAAATGGTCTTCAACGCAGCCTGCTGTTCTGATTCCCTATCCGTGTAAGTATATTTTCCCACTGAACAAGATAATTCCAAGCCTCACCTCGCTTCCTCCCTAGCCCAGCTTTCAGTGGCTAGTCTTGCCTCATTCATATTTCAAAACATAAAATCGATTAGCCAGAAATTTCTCTCTCTGCTCTCATTCATCCCCATTAGGGAACAAGTACACTCATATCTCTACTCCTAAAGGAAACCCCACTTCTCATTCACCTCCAGCTAGTTTGCTCTTTCTCTGTTTTTCCTTGCATCTCAACTTCTCAAAGGAATGGTCCACACACCCACTGTACCCATGCCCTTTTCATTCCTTAACCCACCGTAATCCAACTTTTACTCTCGTCTCCATGTCATGCCCCTAAAATCGCCCTGGTCAAGACCTGCAGCTTCTTCCTCCATCCCTCCCTCCCAAGGCATTCTTCTTTCTTGGCTTCTGTGACACCCACATTCTTGTCTTGCCCTCTACTCCACGTCTGCCTCTTCTGAGTCTCCTGTGCAAGTCCTCTCCCTTTATCCATCCTCCCAGTGCCTGCCAGGGCTTGGCCTCCAGCCCCTCTCCTCTCCTCCCTCCACACTCTCTCCCAAAGCGACCTTAATATCCCCACAGCTTTATCATCCATAGGCTATAAATGCCCAAAATTTTCATGCCTTTGAGCTGTCCCTGGCACGCACAGATGCTCATTTGTGACCTCCATTTGGATGTCTTACAAGCACCTTGGATTTCATATATCCAAAACGAACTTGTGATTCCTTCTTTCCCTAGCCTTCCTCATTGCAATGAAGGGCACCACCATCCACTCCATAGCCTGAGGCAGAAACATGGAAGTAAGGCTTGGTTCTCTCCCTCTCCCTCTCTGACCTCTCTCAATTCCACTCCTATGGCTACTCGCAAAATAGACTCCCAGTGCACTCTCTTCTCCCCATTTGCACTATCACCTCCCTAATCCAGGCCACCAGCATCCCTTTTCTAGATTGTTGCAATGATCCTATATTTCCAATACTCCAGAGGCATCTTCTTTAAACATATCTCATCACTTCTTCCTTTGAAACCCAGATATGTCTTCCCACTGAACGTAGAATGAAACTCAAATTCCTTACTACTATCATAACTAGCAGACTCGCCTCTGCCCACCTCACCAATCCCATCAAATCTCTCTCTCTCTCTCTCTGAATCTGTCTCCTACTACCCTGAAATCCCCACTGGCTTTCAAAAAATGAATGGCATTGCATCAGTTCTTTTGTATCATTTTTTATTAGAGTCCACATATGTGATATCTCATGATATTTTTCTTTCTCTCACTTACTTCACTCAATATAGTAATCCCTAGGTCCATCCATGTTCCTGCAAATGGCATTATTTCATTCTTTTCATGACTGAATAATATTCCATCGTATATAAGTACCACATCTGCTTTATCCATTCCTCTGTCAATGGACAATTAGGTTGCTTCCATGTCTTGGCTATTGTGAATAGTGCTGCAATGAACATTGCGGTACACGTATATTTTTGAGTTAGAGTTCTCTCTGGATATATGCCCAGGAGTAGGATTGCTGGATCATATGGTAATTTTATATTGAGTTTTTTAAGGAACCTCCATACTGTTCTCCACAGTGGTTGCATCAGTTTACAGTCCCACCAACAGAGTAGGAGGGTTCCCTTTCCTCCACACCCTCTCCAGCATTTCTGTTTGTAGATTTTTTAGTGATGGCCATTGTGACTGGTGTGAGGTGAAACCTCACTGTAGTTTTGATTTGCATTTCTCTAGTAATTATCCATGTTAGCATCTTTTCATGTGTAGATAGAAAGTGAATTGGTGGCTGATTAAGGCTGGAGATGTAGGAGGGTAGGGGGAGATTAGAGACTGATGGCTAAAGGATAAAGGATTCCTTTGGGGAGTGATAAAAATGGTCTATAATTGATTATGATGATGGTTGCACAATTTTGTGAATATACTAAAAGCCACTGAATTGCATATTTTCTTTTTTTCTTTTTTGGGGGGCAGGAGGCATGCTTATAGAATGCAGAAGTTCCTGGGACAGGGATTGAACCTACACCACAACAGTGACAAGGCCAGATACTTAACTCAATAAATCACCAGGGAAGTCCAAATTGTACACTTTATTTATTTACTTTTGTTTTAATGATTTTTTATTTTTTTCCATTATAGCTGGTTTACAGTGTTCTGTCAATTTTCTATTGTACAGCATGGTGACCCAGTCTCATATACATATATACATTCTTTTTTCTCACATTGTCATGCTCCATCATAAGTGACTAGATGTAGTTCCCAGTGCTATACAGCAGGATCTCATTGCTTATCCATTCCAAAGGTAATAATTTGCATCTCTTAACCCCCAAAATCCCAATTCATCCCACTCCCTCCCCCTCGGCAACCACAAGTCTGTTCTCCAAGTCCATGATTTTCTTTTCTGTGGAAATGTTCATTTGTGCTATATATTAGTTTCCAGATACAGGTGACTTATTTCACTTAGTGAAAGAGTCTCTAGTTCCACCCATGTTGCTGCAAATGGCATTATTTTGTTATTTTTTATGGCTGAGTAGTATGCCATTGTGTATATATACCACATCTTCTTAATCCAGTCATCTGTTGATGGACATTTAGGTTGTTTCCATGTCTTGGCTATTGTGAATAGTGCTGCAATGAACATGCAGGCCCGTGTTTATTTTTCAAGGAAAGTTTTGTCGGGATATATGCCCAAGAATGGGACTGTTGGGTTGTATGGTAGTTCTATGTAGTTTTCTAAGGTACTTCCATACTATTTTCCATAGTAGTTGTACCGATTTACATTCCTACCAACAGTGTAGGAGGGTTTCTCCACACGCTCTTCAGCATTTGTTATTTGTGGACTTATTAATGCTGGCCATTCTGACTGGTGTGAAGTGGTACCTCATAGTAGATTTGGTTTGCAGTTCTCTAATAATCAGTGATGTTGAGTGTTTTTCATGTGCATGTTGGCCATCTGCATATTTTCTTTAGAGAAATGTCTATTCAGGTATTTTGCCCATTTTTTAATTGGTTGTTGGGTTTTTTGCTGTTGAGTTGTGTAAGTTGTTTGTATATTTTAGAGGTTAAATCCTCATCAGTTGCATAGTTTGAAACTATCTTCTCAAATTCATTGTCTTTTTATTTTTGTTATGGTATCCTTTGCTGTGAAAAAGCTTGTCAGTTTGATTAGGTCCTGTTGGTTTACTTTTGCTTTTATTTCTGTTGCTTTGGGAGATTTGACCTGAGAAAGCATTTGTAAGACTGATGTCAGAGAATGTTTTGCCTATGTTCTCTCATAGAAGTTTGGTGGTATCTTGTCTTACGTTTAAGTCTTTAAGTCATTTTGAGTTTATTTTTGTGGATAATGTGAAGGTGTGTTCCAATTTCATTGATTTACATGCAGCTGTCCAGTTTTCCCAGCACCATTTGCTGAAAAGACTGTCTTTTTCCCATTGTGTATTCTTGCCTCCTTTGTCAAAGATTAATTGACCGTAGGTATCTGGGTTTATTTCTGTGTTCTCCATTCTGTTCCATTGGTCTGTATGTCTGTTTTGGTACCAGTACCATACTGTCTTGATTACTGTGGCTTTGTAGTACTGCCTGAAGTCTGGAAGACTTATACCCCCTGCTTGGTTTTTGTTCCTTGGGATTGCTTTGGCAATCCTGGGTCTTTTGTGGTTCCACATACATTTTTGGACTATTTGTTCTAGTTCTGTGAAAAATGTCATGGGTAACTTGATAGGGATTGCATTGAATCTGTAGATTCCTTTGGGTAATATGGCCATTATTACAATATTAATTTTTCCAGCCCAGGAGCATAGAATATATTCCCATTTCTTTGAATCCTCTTTACCAAATTGCATATTTTAAACAGATGAATTGGATGATGTGTGAGTTATAGCTCAACAAGTTTTCCAAAAGTAATAATCATATGCTACTTTCCCTAAATTATTTCTTCTTCCAGTTTTCATAGGAGGATTCAGCTACGTTATATATTAAAATCAATAAATTAATACTGTCTTAAGTACTATCATATATTTAGACTTTTTTAATGATTTGAAAATCAATTAACAAAAGTTGACTAAACCGTTGATGTTTATAACATGGTAAATTACATTCCTAAGACTTTTATTCACATATTCATTTGTAATCACCTTCATTGGCCAACCTCAAGGATGGACTTTTGATGTTAGTGAAGGAGTTTGCCATTTCAAGGCTAGACATTTTCTGTGCCTTTGGGGTTTTCCCTAGCTGTGCCCTTCAGAAGGGAGAGCACCACTTCCCATTGGCTATCCTTTTAAGTTTTTTAATATTTAGATTTATTGCCCACTTATGGATAAAATGTCACATCAATTAAAAATTATGTTTGACTATGGTGGTGTCCCATCGCCAGAGCAAATGTTCTTGATCTTGTACTTGCTCCTTGTCCCCCTCTCAGCTGTAATATTCTCTCTGGTATGGTCTGAACTTGACCTTGAGACAATGACAGCCCAAGCCTGTTGTTAGTTTAATGTCATGCCAGAGTTGTGACCAACAATAATCATAATTGTGTCCAAACAGTCTTAATATTCAACAATGTCAAACAAGACTCTTAAGGGTGCATTGTGCTGGTGTAACTGAACTTGATGACACTGGCTGCTCTATAGCGAGTGTTCTAGATTGGTTTTTACTTTGAGGTTTTGCTTTTTTTAGTGTAGGAGTATTTTACATTTCTGGCTTCTAGAGTCCGTTTTCAAAGTAGATAATCATTTTAATGTTCTGATTGCTTCCATTTTGGCTAAGGAAAGTGATTTATTTCCAAAGACTTCAAAGAAATGGTGGCTTTAAAAAAAAAAATACCAAGGAATATACTGCCACTGTTATTTGAAGATAAAAAACAAAACCAAACGCAATTTTCCTCAGGGTCATTGACAGTGCATATTTCACTTCCTGGTTATAAATTTTATTAATTTTGAGTAAAATTATTATTACACAATCCACATTGATCAATGTAGTGCAACAGACACACAAATCATACTCCGTGTTTTAAATATTACAAAAGAGAAGATGCTTAGGCCAATGTCAGGGCTTACATTACTTATGAAACACAAATGTGTTAATTCCTACAGAACCATAAAAACTGGGCTCATCAAGAAAATGGCAATAATGAGAGTTATAAAAGGCCACTGAATCGCTGACTTGATTTTCCTTTTGTCATAAAGCCAGTGAAGCTAACTCCAGGAAGTATGTCACTAGCTTTTGTTTTGTTTGTAGTTTACGTAGTCCATACAATAGCAAGTTCAGAACATATTTTATTGGGGAAGAAGAGTAATCTATTCCTTTCCGCAAAACTCAAACCAAAGTGAATTCAAAGTTCCCCCAAATAACTGTTCTGTCAATTATAAACAAGTACTGGAATTCCAAACACGAATTGCCCATCTCTTCGAGTAAATGATCAGGAAATGGAAAGCACTGGAGAACAGGGCGGCAGGCGGGCGGGGGGATGGTGGTGGTGTGGACATGGATTTAAAGGTGGGCTGTACAATTTTGGGTGCCATGTAGCAGACAGGTACTGAGGGCTTCAGAAAGAGGAAAAGTGTCAATAGGACAGTGAGTGATTAAACTCAGATACAAATTCTACCAGAACCAGGTGGCTGGGTTTTCACAGCCAAACACTAACAACAACAACAGCAGCAACAAACAAATGATGCACCAAGCTAAGAACTCCAGCAGGAATAATGGGTTAGAAACTACTGCTCATCAATGCTGCTAACACTCATGACAGTGGCAGACCCAAGCCAAGGGGAAAGAGCCAAGGGTCAAGGGCCTGAGGGCATTTAAAACTGCCCTGAAGTGCTATGTATAGAGATTCCCTCTATGCACCAAAACGATCCCACCTCACTTTCTTAAAAAAAAAAAAAAAAAAAAAAAGGAGTTCCCGTCGTGGCACAGCATAAACAAATCCAACCAGGAACCATGAGGTTGTGGGTTCGATCCCTGGCCTTGCTCAGTGGGTTAAGGATCTGGCGTTGCCATGAGCTGTGGTGTTGGTCACAGAGGCAGCTCAGATCTGATGTTGCTGTGGCTGTGGGGCAGGCTGGCAGCTGCAGCTCTGATTGGACCCCTAGCCTGGGAACCTCCATATGCCCTGGGTGTGGCCCTGAAAAGCAAAAAATATAAAAAAATAATTAAAAATAATATTTAATTTTCCAAATATAAGAATAAATTATGCCTTATGGAAAATAACCCAGAAAAGTGTAAAGAAAAAATCAAATTCCCTATAATTTTTCTGCTCTGAAATAATCACTGTTAAAATATTAGTGTTTTTCCTTAAAATGATTTTCTATACAAAGATGGTCATAGGTCATAACCAAACCAGAACCAAGATGAATATCCCAGTTTTGTATCCTGCTTTTTCACTTACATTCTGAGCATTTCCTCATATCATTCAACAGCCTTAGGAACACAGGGATGATGGTAATGGTGATGATGATGATTTGGCTCTGCCTGCAGAATACAAAAGTCCCCAGACCAGGGATCGAACCCATGCCACAGCAGCAACCCAAACTACTGCCCTGACAATGCCAGATCCTTAACCCACTGAGCTGCAAGCGAACTCCAGAAACGTGATTTTTAATAGCCACATAATATTCCATCATACAGCTACACCAGAATTAACTATACCCTACCTTAGACATTTAGATTGTTTTCAACTTTTCATTATTATGAATATTTCTGTGAAGAATATTCCTTCTAACTCATTTTTAACAACCTAGGGGGAATCTTTGCATTCCGTGTGGGTGGAATTACTCACATGGGAGGGAAAAACATGGCGCCAGACAACTCGGAAGAAGTTTCAAAAGGTGACCAATCAAAGTTTTAGACCTGCGTGTGCCTGAAGGAGCAGCTCTGCTGAATACACAGTCATCCTTCGCTTGCTCACCATTGTAGGATTGAAGACACCAACTGTTCTTGAAAAACACTTTGGTTCTCGGACGACAACTACCTGCCTTTTACCGGGTGGCCAAGTCTCACTTCAGTGCAGCAGCAGGAACCTCCTGAGGTGGAAGTATAGATTATCATCTGTCAAACGCTCCATGACCATGACAACGTGATAAGGGAAGAAAAGCCGTCTGCTCTCCACCGCCCTTTATTTATTTACTCATTTGTTTGTTTTTGTTGTGGCCAAACGTACATAACATATACAGTTTCTACCACTTTTTTTTCTGTTTTTTCGCCCTCCCTCACAGCATATGGAAGTTCCCAGGCCAGGGACTGAATCTGAGCTGGAGCTTCAACCTGTGCCACAGCTGCAGCAATGCTGGATCCTCAACCCACTGCACTGGGCTGGGGATCAAACTGGAGCCTCCACAGAGATAAGCTGGATTATTGAGCCACTCTACCACAGCAGGAATTCCAGCATCTATCATTTTTAAGTGTGTCCAATCCAGTGGAATTAAGCACATTCACATCGTCACACAACCATCATCATGGTCCTTTGCCAGGACTTTTTCATCATGCAAAACTTGAACTCTGCACCCACTAAACAATAGTTTGCCATTCTCCTCTCCTCTCAGCCCCCAGCACCTGTTCTAGGCACCTCATATCAACAGAATTAGGCAATATTTGTCCTTTGGTGTCTGGACATAATGTTTGCAAGGCTCATCCATGTTGTAGTGTGCGTCGGAATTTTACTGCGTTGTGTGGCTATGTCACATTTTGTTTATTCATAAAAAAAACGTTGATGGACATTTTGGTTCTTTCCACCTTTTGACGACTGTGAATAATGCTACAATTATTCATGTAATTGAACATTCTGCACGTGACTGCTTGAGATTCTGCTTTCAGTTCTTTGAGGTATACACCTAGGAGTGGAATTGCTGGGTAATATTAGTAATTCTATGTTAACTTTTTTTTTCTTTTTACAGCCACTCCTGTGGCAAATAGAAGTTCCCAGGCTAGGAGTCTAATTGGAGCTGCAGCTGCCGGCCTATACCACAGCCACAGCAACACAGCATCCAAGCCATGTCTGTGACCTACACCACAGCTCACGGCAATATTGGACCCTTAACACACTGAGCAAGGCCAGGGATCAAACCCACATCCTCATGGATACTTTTCTTCTGGGCCACAATGGGAACTCTCTACGTTTATTTTTTTAAAGAACCATCCAACTGTTTCCCATAGTACTGCATAGTTTTACTTTCCTAAAAGTGACACACAAGGGTTCCCATTTCTCCACAACTTCACCAACACTTCTTTTCCTTCTTTTCTTTTTTCAATAGCCATCATAATGGATGATCTCAATAGCCATCTTCATATCATGGCTTTGATCTGCATTTCCCCAGTGACTACTGACACTGAGCATATCTTCATGTGCTCATTGTCATCTGTGTATCTTCTTTGGAGAAAAAGTCTAGTCAAGTCTTTAGCTCATTTTGGAAATGGTTGCTGGAGGAATCTGCTTTTGCTGGGACAGACAGACACGCAGCATCGGCGTGCTGTCCACATAGAGACTCTGGTGGCAAGGAACAGATCTGGATTCCCAAAAAAGCACCATTAAGAAAGGGTTATTATGAGGCAAAGGGGGTCCCTTTTGGGATCCTGGTACAGGAAGTTCAATGGGCCTCCGGGACCTTGAAAGGCGTCAGAAGCCTACCCTGTCCCCGTCCCTCTTTGGGGACAGCGTGCTCCTGTCTCTGCTTCTCCCTGCTTGTCCACTTCTCCCTGTGTGAGGCATTTAACCTCTGTTTTCCATCCCCAACCTAAGTGGCCAGCTTCCCAGGACACATGCCCCAGCCTCATATTCACATGACCCCAGAGCTCCAGCCGCCCCCCACTGCCCCCACCACAGACTCCAGCTTCCCTGTCCCCTCATTCAGCGTTTCTCCCCTGAGGTCAGGAGCCCCCGTGGCCTAAGCAGCTGTGGCCAGAGGGCGAGTCACGTTAGACAAACACGTCAAATCAGCCCCTGCCTTCATAGAGGGCTATGGATGGAGAGCCAGATCAAGGAAGGGCATTGAGCAAGGCTGTCCTTAACACCCAGAGGAATGTTTCCAACTTTTCAACAATTAATATCACATTATTTACTATGCCTATTTCTAAGACATCCAAGGCTAGTCTACACTTGAGATTGCTGGCCTTCAGCTTAATGTATAGCCTTTCAGGGTAGCACCGCTATAATGCTGCAAAGGCCCCCTTCAGCATTGGCGTCACAACCACACATCCAACGCTGAGAACAATTAATAAGCTCGTGACTGTGTCTGTCCAGAGGCTGAATATCGATCTCAGCAAGGCAAACTGGCTTGATCCAGAATATTTCTATATGAAATGTGCCATCAGCTGGTCTCCCTGGTGTTCAAGGCAAACTACATTCTCTCTCATTCCCCTCTTTTCAATTGGTTCAAAATGGAAAGTGGCAACCCTATGACTTGAGAATTACCAGGATGTGCAGAGGCTGAACAAGTCAGGTGTGAACAGGTCAGGGAGGTTCTGGAGTCAGCCCAGTGGGACCCAAATACCCTTGTGACACGTGAAGTTTTCATCATTCTTTACAGGTTACTGCTGACAGGCAGTGCAGCTAATAAGAGATGGTGTCTTGTAATTAGGACAAGATCCTGTTACAGATGAATTCGTCCTTTTGAACTGGAAACCAAGGGCGACTTGTATGCGTTCCCACTGTTCCCCTGGCCCCTCCACCTTTGGATGAGGTATCTGCTTAAACGTTGTTCTTATTCATCTCTGTGAAAGGGGACATTTCCCAAGGGAGAAGCCAGTCCTGCCTTTCTTTGTCAGATGATGACCAAGCCGATCGAAACTCTTTTCTCATTCTATGGTACCTTAGGAGAGAAAATTTGTGAAGGATAAAATGGGGGAGGTGGACAGTCAGAGGACTAGAGAAATCCAAGACAAGGCCTACTGGCAGGTGCCCATAAAGGATGTTTACCCTGGGATGGGGCAGTAAGGTGGATGGCATGCTGTTCTGTTTATTACCATGCCTTTTAAAACATGTCATCAATAGAGTTCCTACTGTAGCTCAACGGGTTACAAATCTGACTAGTATCCATGAGGATGTGGGTTTGATCCTGGCCTCCCTCCTTAGAGGGTTACTGATCCGGTGTTGCCATGAGTGGTGTTGTAGGTCGTAGATGCGGCTCGGAATCCCCAGTTGCTGTGGCTGTGGTGCAGGCCAGCGGCTGCAGCACCAATTCAACCCCTAGCCTGGGAACTTCCATATGCTGCAGGTGCAGCCCTAAAAAGAAAAAAAAAAGATTTAAAAATTTAAAAAGTAAAAAATGGAAACTAGATTTTATTTTTTATTTATTTATTTGTTTGTTTGTTTATTTATTTAGTCTTTTTGCCTTTTATCTAGAGCCGCACCCGCGGCATATGGAGGTTCCCAGGTGAGGGGTCTAACAGGAGCTGTAGCTGCCGGCCTACACCACATCCACAGCAAGGCGGGGTCCGAGCCACATCTGCAACCTACACCACAGCTCATGGCAACGCCGGCTCCTTAACCCACTGAGCAAGGCCAGGGATCGAACCCGCAACCTCATGGTTCTTAGTCGGATTCGTTAACCACTGAGCCATGACGGGAACTCCTAAGTTTATGTTTTTCACCACAATTTTTTAAAAAGTGGGGTTCCCACTGTGGCTCAACAGGATCAGGGGTGTCTCTGCAGCACCGGGCCTCAGATTCGACACCCAGCCCAGCACAATGGGTTAAAGTACCCAGCGAAGGTCACAACTGCGGCTTGGATCTGATCCCTGGCCTGGGAAACTCCATCTGCCTTGGTGTGGCCAAAAAAGGAAAGGAAAAAAAATGAGTTACCTGAGGAGCTTGAACAGGTATTTGTGCACCAATGTTTAGTGCAGAATTATTCGCAATAGCCAGAGGTAGAAACAGCCTAAATGACCATCAACACCTGAATGGATAAACAAAAAGAGATATTATTCATACAATGGCTTATTCATGCAGCCTTAGAAAGGAATGAAAGTCTGACACATGCTACAAACTGGATGAGCCTTAAGAATATTAAGCCCGGTGAAAGAAACCAGACACAAAAGGACAAATACTGCCTGATTCTGCTAATAAGAGTTCCCTCAAGTAGACAGATTCGGGAGAGAAAGTATCTAGCGGTTGCCAAGAGTTAGCGGAGGGGGGCTGTGACATTGCTGTTGAATAGAGACAGCATGCCAGATCTGCAAGATGAAAAAAGTCCTGGAGGTGGATGGTGGTGATGGTTGCACAAAACTGTGAAGATATTTAATGCCACTGAACTGTAAATATGGCTAAGGTGGCAAAAATTTATGTTACATATATTTTACCCCAATTTTTTTTAATTGGGAGTGGGATGAATTTACCTAACTTTTTTTCTTCTAAGGGAACTGGCCTGTTCAGAAAGCCAAACATCCGGGAAATGTGTCCTAGGAGGAGAGCAGCTTAAGCTAGAGACTGTCTCTCTGTGGCTTCCTCAGAAGTCACGTGTAGTACCTCAGATTGACGGCAGAGCTCATTGTCATTCAATTCTACGTTGTGTTAGATGTCTCATCAGAGAGAAGGAATAAGCAACTGGAAGCAAAGGGGAGGTGAGCAAAGGCCCGCTTCCTTAACCCACTGGTGGCTCCTGAGATTCTCAAGATTCAAGGAGTTGAATCTTGAGTTGTCTAGATGAGCTCACCTGACGCTCACAACAGACCCATTCTACCTACTGGCAGCCTGAGGCACAAGTACTTTGACATCGAGTCAGCTGTGGCTAGTATTCAAGGCTGGGATCCAAACCCAGAGAGTCTGACCCCCAGAGGCCACATTCTTGACCACTCTTCTGCCCCAGAGGTGGTAAGGGGCCCAGAAACCAAAGACATGAATGCAACTAAGGGGCAAGAAGGCCCAACGCTGGGACCCTGTTGCCATTTCTGTTCCCATTTTGTCATCAAGGAACCTGAGGTCCAGAGACCGTGCAGCCAGCTTCCCCAAGTCCCACAGCCAGCAAACTCCATTCAGACTCGCCAATCCCACTTGCTGTCTTGGTTGGAAAATATAGGCTTCTCTGCATTTTGCCATTTCTCAGAGCCTGAACTGGCCCCAGATTCCTACAGCTACTTCCTCATTTTTTTTTTAATTTTAGATCCAAAAACTTCCCAGTTGTGAGGTGCTTTGAACAATTCCTCCTCTTTTCCCCAGACCAAGAGACGAGGGCTGGAAAGGCTGAGCAGCCAGACCCAGGGAGGGACCAAAATAATGTGATGGGCAACCCCAGTCTGAGCCCTGCATTTCGGACACAAGAGTCCTTCTTGGGTGGAGGAAACTCTGAAGCTGGAGGAAAATGTTGAAAATGGAAATCCACCAACGTGGAAAGCTTTACTCAAGATTTTTAAAGTTAAACACTGTGGGAAATAGCGGCAGATGGGGGAACATACTGCAGGAATGGGGCTGCACAACTATTGGCCCCGTGGAACTTGAACCAGAGCGAGAAACATCACAGGCTCCAAAATCGCTCGAATGCAACTGGGGAAAATGTGAAATCATTTGTTGTGGTAGAGAGCCATTAAACTTGTCACACACGCTAATGAGTTCAGGATACCCAAGGAAACAGACCTCCAGCCAAAGGCGGGAGCAGCCAGAGGTGCAAAGTGACAGGGCTTCTCCCCAAGGCAGGATTCAGGAGCAGCACGGCTCAGGGCCTTTCTGGAAGGGTTACCTTGGATGACCCGGGAAGGAGGTCACGCCAGTCAGCCACACTGGCTGGAGCAATAAATAAGAGGCTTTGATGCCTGGACAGAATCAGCCATTGAGTCTGGTCGTCCCCCTCCCACCCTCGCAAAGTTCTCCTCTGCCTCCCATGGCTGCCTTCCTGAGCCAGATGCCCATCACCTCTGGCCTGTGGCCAGATGGAGTTTCCACCTGCCAAGTGGCTGTCCTGCTCAGAAGCCTCCAGGAGCTTCTCGCCTCCTGCAGAACAGAACTCACCTCCTCAACTGATGCCCCGCATTAACCTCCCAAACCAGCTTCCCGGGGCTGCCAGGACATCCTGTTTCTGGGTCATGACCACAATGTCGTGACTTCCTCAAGGCAGGGATTACATCTGTACTGAACAGATACTCGATTAATGTTTCCCCAGCGCTGCCAGCTTCTTGTGTTTTGCGTCTGAAGCCTGGGTTGGAATTCCAGTTCCACGACTTCGCAATTTGGGTAAGCTCGCCAGCCTCTCTGAGCCCCATTTTCTATAACAGAAAAAGACGGCTAAGGGTGTCTACTCCATTGGCTCATTTTGAGAATTAAATGGGACAAAGTATGTAAAATGCTTAGTAGGGGTTCCCATCGTGGCTCAGCGGAAGCAAATCTGACAAGTATCCATGAGGACGCAGATTCAATCGGTGGCCTTGCTCAGTGGCTTATGGATCCAGCGTTGCCATGAGCTGTGGTGTAGGTCACAGACACGGCTCGGATGTGGTGTTGCTGTGGCTGTGGTGCAGGCAGATGGCTGTGGTGTGGCCAACAGCTGTAGATCCAATTTGACTTCTAGCCTGGGAACCTCCATATGCCGCAGGGTGTGGCCATAAAAAGATGAAAAAAAAAAAGGTAATAAACTCTCAACGGGCGCCTTTTTAAAAAAAATTTAATCAATAATGATCTTTCAATAAATGCTTTTTAGGAGTTCCTATTGTGGCTCAGTGGTTTACCAACCTGACTTGTATCCACGAGGAAGCGGGTTAGATCCCTGGCCTTGCTCAGTGGGTTAAGGATCCAGCATTGTGGTGAGCTGTGGTGTAGGTCAAAGATGCAGCTCAGATCCCAAGGTGCAGTGGCTGTGGCGTAGGCCAACAACTGTAGCTCTGATTCGACTCTTAGCCTGGGAACCTCCACATGTCATAGGCATTGCCCTAAAAAGCAAACAAAATTTTTTTTAATTTTTTTAATGCTTTAGGAAATTTTAGTCAATGATAAACTCTCAGTAAAAGCTTTTTAGATAGGCAGGCCTCCCCAGCTACACTGCTATAGTCACCTCTAGACTGAGGGAAGGAGAGATGTACCACCAAATAAGGGGCTTGGGGTGGCATTCGCTAAAAGGAGCTGTTTTGTTACTGTGCCCAGTTTTAGTTATTTTATAAGAGAGACAGCTGAGACAAAACAGGCTGGAGAAGGAATTTTTAGAGGATCGGACCCAGAGGAAAGAAAAACAAGTCAGAGATAATTATTGATTCAGAAAAAGAGGGAACAAGAGCTGAAGCGTTCTGTCTTCCAGGGAGCTCCTCAGGTCTGTTCCATTCTTGTGAGCTTTGGGTTCCCTAAGAGAAGCGTTACCAAAGGCAAGGGCAGTCAACTGAGAATAAGTGAGGGCACATTTGCTTTGTGCAGCTGGGCTGGTTCTAGGAGCTGGGAAGGACAAGAAATCCCCCTTGCTGTCATCTCCTCAGCCACCTGCCTCTGCAAAGCCACAGGGACCTGGCTTCTCCATTACCCAGGGTTTGCTGCTAGGACGGGTTGCGGTCCAAACACAGTGGAAACTAGAGTGACAAGTACTCTGATTAATGTTACGTCTCTGAGAAGGCCCTTGCGCCTCCCTCTCCATTCCGTCCACCCCCTCCCCACCCACCCACACAACTCGACTCTCTTATTGCCTCTTCCTCCTGTGCGGCAAGCACCATCCCCACCTTTTATCCTAAAGTGTTAATATGTCAGTGAAACCTCTTAAAGTTGCAAGATGCAACCCACTACTATTGGTGAAATCGGTACAGTGGGTTGCCATCAACTATTTTTTTAAGTTAAATAGAAAATAACATAGTGTGTCACACGTAGTAATGTTAAGTATCATTTTATGAAATTTTGTGCCAGGTGTGTACCTATAAGCAAGAGGTACTTCTTACTGTGGGTCTCAGTCAAAAAATGCTCAAAAACCTGACTTGGCTATCTGTCTAGAACTGCTTATAATCTTCATGTTGGATTCCTGTTTCTATCTTCCAGTGCCTGGCACCATGCCCTGTCTCAGAGGAGTTGCCCACTACCTGTGGAATGGGTGGGGATGAAGGAATCGGCACGTGTGTGAATAATGAAGTTCAGAGTCACTGGACTGAGGAAGTACTTGAAGGGTGAAAACCACATAAGAGAAAGATAAGAGTGTTTTGTGGCAAATTTCTCAGCTTTGGGGGAAGAACTGGCTCATTTCAGGTGCTAAGATCTGGTTCATGAGACACAACTGAAGCCTTTTTTTTTTTTAATTGAAGCCAAATTGGACAAAATATCCATTTGAGAACTTCCTACTTTCCAAGTGTGCTTGATACTATGTGGAGCTAATATAAGAATACACCAGAACTGGTACTGTGACATAACTCCAAATTGGGATGGGATCAAATTTCCAGTTCAACATTAGTGTCATGTCTTACTTAAGATGATCAGGGACCCAGTGACATCACAGCATAGATGTCCATCAGCTGACGGAGAGCTCTAAGAAGATCGTCTCTCCATACAATGGAACACAACTCGGAAATAAAAAGAAATAAATTAAGGGTACATAAAACAGCATGAACAAACCTTAGAAACATTATGCTGAGTGAAAGAATCCAGACACAAAAGACAACATATGGTATGATTCCATTTATACGAAATTTCTTGACAAAAAACAGATCTGTGGTTTCCTGGGTCTATAGGTACGAGCAGGGCTCGACTGCAATTGGGCCTGAGGAGACTTTGGGGGGTGTTAGAAGTGTTTTTTTAGGGGGGGGTCTTTTTAGGGGTGCACCTGAGGCATAAGGAAGTTCCCAGGCTAGGGGTCGAATCGGAGCTACAGCTGCTGGCCTATGCCACAGCCACAGCCACACAGGTTCTGAGCCACATCTGCGACCTGCATCACGGCTCACGGCAACACTGGATCCTTAGCCCACTGAGCGAGGCCAGGGTTGGAACCCACATTCTCATGGATACTAGTCAGGTTCATTACTGCTGAGCCACAATGGGAACTCCATTCTTGGTGGGGGCGGGGGAGGTTGGAAGTGTTCTAAAACTGGATTCTAGTGCTGGTTGCACAACTGTACAAATTTATCAGAACTCATTGAACTATACACTTCCAATGGGTGAATTAGGCTCGGAAAATTATACTTCAGTGAAGCTGTTAGAAGAATCATAGGTGCTTTGAAACTCCTCCCTAGCTGGGCAGTACAGGAGAAATGTTCCCTTATACTTCTCAGTTGTGGCTTTCTTTATTGGAAAAGGGTGTAGACGTCTCTGAAAGTCAGACTATTACGTAACCCGGCCACTTCTCCCTTCCCAAGGAGTATGGACATAACAGCAGTATCTATCTATCTGCTGCTGGTCAGTTTTGTGGGCTTTCAAGACAGCACGATCCCAACTGGCAAGCAGGGCCTTGCTGGTCCCATGCCCACTTACTCAACAGTGAGGATGCCAAAGAGGAAAGAATTCCCTTGAAGCTTTCTCTATGCCGTTGTGCTTTTCAGCAGGCAGGATGTAGGGTCCTTTCTACGCTGCCAAAATCAGCAGCAATTGTAAAAAAGGAAGAAAAAAAAAACAGACCAGTGTAATGAATCTGCGGGCCTTTTCTTTCCCAAATAACTCATCTCACATTGCAAGTACAACGCAGCTAGAATAGTTTCAACCTCGTAACCTAAAATCACACAGCTATTCAAAGGGAACGTTCGAGGCAGACAGCATTTTGAGGAAACAATGGCCATTTTCTTTCTTCCTTGTTCACATAATGAAGGAATGTGGTCTACACATCTTCCATGTTCTTCTGCTTCTCTTGCAAATGGTACAAGTGTGTAACAAGTCCCAGATAAATACTTGTTGATTTGATGGATTCTTTGTCTCCCCCAGTGACAATGGCCAGAATTAGAACTGATACGATGATTTCCACCAGCCTGGGATGGAACGCCGTGTACATCGTGGTCTCAGCTATTTGATTGATGATAAGATGTTTTGTAATAATTGCTCTCAATTCTCCAACCTCCAGAATCTCTCAAATCCAAACCAGAATTTGAAAAAAAAAAAAACGCTCAGCACTATTTTATTTTAGCTCTCACCAGTTCTTGCCAAAACTGCAAAGCAACTCCAAGTAGGTGAAAGTTATAACTCACAACGATATGAAAACCCATTTCAGTCTTTTGTTCATGTTGAAAACGGACAAGCGCGGCACACTCGATTCCCATTTGTTTGTTTAAAACCAGAGTTTCCATGTGGTTGGAAATTCTAATTGAAAAAAGCCAAAGTAGACAAGGCTAAGTCCTTGGCAAAACACACACACACAAAAAAAACTGAGATGAACAATAAATCACAACTTGATATTGAACTAGGAATGTCATTTGTGCCATTTTTTTTTAACTTTTCTAAGTATTTCTGTTTTTTATAATACATTCCTGGCTGCTCCACACTCACATATTAGATAAGGCGGGAGTAACAGGGATGGCTCTGGTCCAGCCCACTCATCGGCTGAAAGTAAATGTGAATTGTGGGTTCTCTGCACTGGGATCATCAGAGACAAAGTATGTGGTAAATAGCCCTCCCTGACTTGAAGTGAAGACAGCCCACGGGGAAGAGCTGGCTCCACTCAAGTCTTCCAGCCACGGAGTCACCCTCTCTGGAAAGGAAGAACGTGGACTTGAAAGACAGGCGAGGTCCACCTACTTGGTACAGTTACTCTGCCCGAATTGCCAAAAGTTGGGCTCAAAGGCCCTTATTCTCCAGTGACACATTACAGAATCAGCTGAAAACAGCATCTCTTGCCACGCACCTGTGCTCCATTTCTATTGTTTTCAATTTAGCATTTACCAAAAGTCTGTTCTGGGCCCAACCCAGGGCTAACTCACTAAACTTGGAACATTTCTGCTTTTTGACTGCGCCTGATTCTCAGTGCTTTGAAAAACTTTTGAGGAGTAGGATTGAGGCTTTCTGTCTTTGTAGGCTTGGCCTCCAGCCCAGGGCTTGGCAAAGAGTGTGCATTCAATTAATGCTGGGTGAATGGATGGATGGGTGAATGGGTAGCTAGAAATGGGTGGGTCAACGAACAGATGGATGGGTTGATGGATGGATGAAGAGACAGACCAATCAGTCAATAAGTTTCCCCACTTTCAAGATGCCCTGGTATTTCAACTGTTAAATAAATGCACGGTATTATCAATATGTTCCAGACTTTCATCTCTTTTGATGATAAGCATGGTGGGAATAGACAGAAAAAGAGTCCCGTGTTTTGCTGATGCCACATGCAGGAAGCTCTTTGCCAAATGTACTATTTATCACCTGAAAACTACTCTTCCTGATATCTTATTCCATTTATAGATTCTGACTCTAGAGTGTAGGATTTTATTTTTTGAATTAAAATGTGATAAGCAACCTTGCAGTTCCCAGAGTCTCTTCTCTGTCTGTAGGTCAGAAGTTATTGGCCGGAGTCCCAGCATCTCCCTTGAGCTACTGCATGCTCCTGCTGACCAAACCTTCTCAGCCATCCAACAAAATGATGTCATATTCTTTCTCGTGCATTCTTCGAACAGTTGCACACATTATCTTTGATTTCCCACTATTTACAGAAATTGCAAGCAAGTGACCAAGTTTTAGTTCTATGTGGTGAGTGCTTCACAGAGAGTGTTGGTGATAAAGCTAATGATAAATCTGCTGGTATTTGTTCAATGCATCGTCGGTGATGGGACAGTTTTGTGGCATATTATATAATGTACTACATAATCACTGATGAAAAGGAGTCTCTTAGAGACACTGTATTTCTAACACAAAAATCATGATATTTATTTTATTTTTTGTTTTTTAGGACCACACCCGTGGCATATGGAGGTTCCCAGGCTAGGGGCAGAATTGGAGCTACAGCTGTGGCCTACACCACAGCCACAGCAACGCAGGATCCAAGCCGTGTCTGTGACCCACACCTACAGCTCATGGCAACGCCTCATCCTTAACCCACTGAGCGAGACCAGGGATCAAACCCGAAACCTCATGGTTCCCAGCTGGATTCGTTTCCACTGCACCACGACGGGAACTCCCAAAAATCATGGTAATAAACAATAAGTATTTCTTATTAAGCACCCACTAAGCGAAGCTCTTACACATATTAGCTTATTAATTTCTCATTAGAGTCCTAGGAAGTAAGGGAAGTTATTCTGATTCTGCTGGTAAAATAACTGAATCGCAGAAAGAAATGAAAAGCATGGCTTAAAATTATATCACTAGTAAGTGTTGAAGGAAGATTTAAACCTAGTTCAGCCTGTGTTCCTTTACTCCACCACCTGGTTAGAGAGTTCTAAGAAAAGCATATTTCTTTTGCTTATTTCTTTTGCTTATTACACAGGATATCATGGTGCTGCTCATGTACTAAAGACCATGCTCAGAGTTATTGTGGTTTTGAGTTATTACACACACACACAAGATCATTTGTGCAGATTTACTTTGACTCCAGTACAGTGTGACCTTAAAAAAAAAAAAAAACTCAGTCTTTCAAGTACAGATTTCCACACTGCACGTTTTCACACATACTCTGACATGATTGGGTAGAATGGGTCTGGTTGACTGCCTCCAGAGAGACAAAGCTTGTTTCAAGTTACAAGGCTGGAGGGACAGTGGGAGAGGACACTGCAACCCTTGACAATCTTTGCTTACATCTGAGTGCCTGTACTGAGGCCTTGAGATGCACTGACAGCACGTCTAGTTGGTTTTTGCTTTATGGGGCTTTTAACACGGTGGCAAATAGGAGGCGACCGCCAGCTGACTGAAATCTGCAGTTAATCGGAAAGGTCAAAAAGCCTCCTTTGTCCGACACATGCCGTCCCTCCCCGTTCCTTTGGAGCCTATGCAGCAGCGGTGACCCAGTAAGGAACCTGTCTGCGCTTGTCCCCTGTGTGCTGACCCAGGGGTGCTGAGATGGCTTTGGGACTCCGTCTAAGTCTTTCCCATGTTTCGCTTCATGGTCCAATAGGCACAGAGCTTGTGGTTCACCCTCTATCTCTGTGGGTGCTCAAGGCCAAGGCCGACTGCCCAGGACTGAGAACAAAAGGACACTCAAACGCCCAACAGTTCAAGGCACCCTAGCCAGCCGCCCCTGCCCCAGATGACGTAATTCCTCCCCACAGACACATAAACCCTCCCCATCACCTTCATGTCCTTCACCTGTGACACAGTCCATAGCCCCACATTTTCACTAGCCATTCAGAGATTTCAACCTTAAGCTCCAACAAGTAATTTCTTCCTTGATGAACTCTTCCTCCTCTCCCCCCACCCTATGAACAGACTCTGAGGTAATTTCCTAATGCTCGTTGACAAGACAGTTTACTCTTGATGAGGATTAAAGGTTATTTTTAACCTAAACCACACACAAGGAAATGATGCAAGAATGTCTTTGAGATGGTTGAATGGTTCCTTTTCTCGGGTCTTTGAATTAACAGGATTCTGAACTTGAAGTTGTTTCTGGCTTGCGTGAGTAATTTCGTCATCCCAGGATAAGGTGCATGTCTTCCAAATTAAACCGTGGACAGGTAGTGATCACTTCCTACACAACTGCCATTTTTATCAGATGGGGACCTCGATGTGAAAACTCAGAAGGATTTCAAGTCGCCACGGGCTCTCGTGAAGATTGCTCAGCCCCCCTGAAATCTCCCGCACCCTCCTTATACCCTTCTCAAAGCTTCTCCTGTAGACAGGTAGTTCACTCTGCCAGCTGGGGCTGTTTTGCCAGACATCAGGTTGTCTGCTGCTCCGCCAGCCTCTTGCCTACACCTTCTATGCAGCACATAGACATTTCTTAAGGCATCACTATTTTTAAACTGTTCGTGCATTTAAGTCCATGTGTTTATATCAGGGTTTATCAGCCTCAGCACTATTGACATTTTAAGCCAGATTGTGCTTTGTTGGGGGTCTGTTCATGATTATAGGATGGTTCAATACCCCTCTCTACCTATTGGATGTTGGTGGCACTCCCTTCAAAATTACAATAACCAAAGCTCTCTCTTGACACTGCCAAATGTCCTCCAGGGAGGCCAGACTGTCCCCAGAGAAACACTGAGCAACACTGGCCTTTATGGTGTTTTAAATTACAAGTTCCTTTTGGACCAGGACTAACCTAATTTGCACACACTTCACAAACAGGAAGGTGCACAGAGAAGCTGTTTAACGATGATCACTATCACTAAAAATGTAACAATTTCTGGCTCACGTCTAAAGAAAACGGAAAATTTAAACAGATGAGCCAATAAACAGTGGATGACTTGTCTTATTCCGCCTTCCGTTCAAATCAATAAGATTAAAACAACAAGCCTAAATCAACAAACCTCTCGTTGATTAACTGCACAGGGGAATTGAAAGTCTGCAAGAAAAGACTCCATCACCTTAACACGAAACTGTTCCCAGAAAAATCAGGTGAGAGGAAGGTAAGATGAAATCACCCACAGCCTTGAAAGACTGCGACCCTCAGAGGGAAGCGCCTGTGCCGGGATAAACATTCCTTCGCAATCACTTTTCTATGAGGCAGGGAATGAGGGCGGGGTCCATCCCCTCACAGGATCTGGCCCTTGTAAATTACTGCAAGTATCTTTGGGGGGGGGGATATACATGAGCTGATGGATCATTCTAACTGCTGCTGTCAGTCATCCATTCATTCAAGTGGCATGAAACTGCTGGATTTGGAAAAGAAAATCGTCTCTGTATAGCCCTGTCTCTAGGCCAAAGAACAAAACCTTTTATCAGTTAATCTGATGAATGACATGAGTTATTTTTGTTCTATTCATAAGAGACAAGGCATGTAGGTCCTGCTTGTTCTTACATGCATTGGTTAACAATTCAATTAAACAAATATTTATTGAAACCATGGACAAGGCAAGCTGATAGTCACCAGTCACCGCAGTGGAAATACCCAAGGAGTAAAAAATGAAGATCTGCCCTGAGTGTTTACAATTTTGATCTCTATAACAATTGGTTCTATATTTGTACAATAACCCCATACATACTTGACCTTGTATACTTGGAAGTCCTGTGAGCTCTTGGAGAGGTTTAAAAAAATTCCATGACTAAATCAGAGGCATGAGCAACCACATATGATGGGCCATCAAAAAAAAGTTTATGGAGGGAGTTCCCATTGTGACTCATCAGGTTTCAAACCCAACTAGTATCCATGAGGATGTGGGTTTGATCCCTGGCCTCACTCAGTGGGTCAAGGATCTGGCATTGCCATGAGCTGTGGTGTAGGCTGCAGACAAGGCTCGGATCTGGTGATGCTGTGGCTGTTGTGTAGCCTGGCAGCTGCAGCTCGGATTGAAACCCTAGCCTGGGAATTTCCATATGCTGCAGGTATGGCCCTAAAAAAAGAAAAAGTTTATGGAGACATGGCTTTTGAAATAAGGGTTAGTGTTCAAAAAACCATTAAAATGCTGAGGGTTTTTTTTTCCTGATTATAAAATTAATGCATATTTTTTGTTTTTTTTTTTAAATATATAGAAAACAAAAGCCCAAGGAGAAAATGATCTCGCATAAGCAGTGGAAGGCTTGGGCAAAGACCTGGCCCTTAGGGGTAGTGGGGGAGCACATTGGGACCTGTGGGGATCTTGAGAAACTATGAAGGAACATGGGGTGGGGGCCTGAATGCCAGATCTAATTAGGGAGGTAATGGGGAGCCATTGAATGTTCTGGGCATGGCCTCCTTTCCTCCTCCCCACAACCCTGTAAGGTAGCAGTGGCTCTGCTCACTTGTTTGATGTGTGGAGCTGGAGGATTGAAGGAGTGCGGTGAACTTGCCCCAGGTCATTCAGCTCTTACAGGGGAGAGGTGGACACTCCCAAGCCCCAGGCCCCTCATACCGAGTGGGCACTGAGAGGGACGAGACAGGACTGTGATTCGGAACATCAAGAGTCTGGCTGCGCTGGTGTCTTTCTCTTCTTATGAGATATTAATCCTATTATGAGGGTCTACCCATGGATCTTTTCAGCCTAATTACCTCCAAATCCCACCTCCAGGTACCAACACAATGGCGGTAAGGGCTTCAGCTATTAATTTGGTGGGGGGATATAGACATTCAGTTCATAACAGGGGTCCTTTGCGGGAAGAGTTCATTAAGCTTAAAAGAACAGCGTGGGTGATTGTTCCTGCACCTACTTGTTAAATGTTTGTATGTGGGCACAAAAAAAAAAAGAGTCTAGCTATCCCAGGTGTGCCTTTGACCCAGTGAAACAGATCAAAAGATTCCACAGGCTCAGGAAAAAGAATCCGATTCACTTTAAAGATAAAAGACCAATTTCTAACAACAGAGATGGCACACGGAGCAGGTGTAGCTTCTTTGCCCTCATGAACCCCGTACAGCACAGTGCTGCCACGGCACCATCTGGACCAAGTCGGGACCCCTTCGTGAGCTTTGAGCATCTCCCTTAGGAGTCTGTGCCACTGACCCACTCCAACAGATGCTCTGGACCGACTGGCTCAGAGCCAGCCTGCTCACCCGGTAGGAATGAATGCAACCGCAGGCACATTCCTGAGCCTTGAGGATGTATCCCCATGCTTCCCACTGCCCTGGAAGATCCAGGCCTCATGTCAGGAAAGGACATTTCAAAGGAAGATTCGTGCATGTGAATCAAGTCAACAGTGTCACAGGTGCTGCAGAAGGGACACAGTGGGGCAATTGGTTCTGACATTTATGGAGTGACTGGGAATCTCTGAGAAGGCACTTTTGTTTTCTTGTTTTTGTTTTGTTTTGTTTTGTTTTTTGTCTTTTTGCCTTATCTAGGGCTGCACCCGCGGCATATGGAGGTTCCCAGGCTAGGGGTCTAATAGGAGCTGTAGCCGCCAGCCTTCGCCACAGCCACAGCAACGCAGGATCTGAGCTGCGTCTGCAGCCTACACCACAGCTCACGGCAACGCCGGATTCTTAACCCACTGAGTAAGGCCAGGATCGAACCCGCAACCTCATGGTTCCTAGTAGGATTCGTTAACCACTGAGCCACGACAGGAACTCCTGAGAAGGCACTTTTGGGGAGTTCCTGTCGTGGCGCAGTGGTTAACGAATCCGACTAGGAACCATGAGGTTGCGGGTTCGATCCCTGCCCTTGCTCAGTGGGTTAACGATCCGGCGTTGCCGTGAGCTGTGGTGTAGGTTGCAGATGCGGCTCGGATCCTGCGTTGCTGTGGCTGCGGCGAAGGCTGGCGGCCACAGCTCCAATTAGACCCCTAGCCTGGGAACCTCCACATGCCACGGGTGCGGCCATAAACCCACGGCCATAAAATGACAAAAGGCAAAAAAAAAAAAAGAAGGCACTTTTGAATGGCAGTGGCAGCGAACATGGGATTGCTCAGAATTACAGAGAGAAGGAACAATAAATAAACAGGTTAACTATGATCTACTCCTTCCAGAAGTATGTTGGCAAGAGGAGTAGGCAAGAGTTGAGGAAGTGGTGGGATGGGGAGGATTTGTTCAAGGCAAGATGAGAGGGGAAATTTTTCAACAACATTGAAACATGTTTTCAGGAGTTCCCTTCATGGCTCAGCAGTTAACGAGCCCGACTAGGATCCATGAGAACGTGAGTCTGATCCCTGGCCTCGCTCAGTGGGTTAAGGATCCAGCATTGCTGTGAGCTTGGTATAGGTTGCAGATACGGCTCAGATCCCGCATTGCTGTGGCTGTGGTATAGACTGGCAGCTGCATCTCCTATTTGACCACTAGCCCAGGAACTTCCATATGCTGCAAGTGCGGCCCTAAAAAGCACAAAAAAGAAATAAACATGTTTTCCGTGCCTCTTATGTGCCAGGCACTGTTCTAGACTCCAGAGATACAGCCATGAAGACTGGGACCCACAAAATTCCTGTCCTTGGCAGCTTATGTTCGCAGGAAGGGTTAGCAGGAGGGTGGGGGAGACAGACAGCAAGCATCAAAATGAACGCATACAAATAAGGTCATTTCAGATAAGAAAACATCAATGATGTATCAGTAAAAAAAGAGACAGGTGTAATAAGAGAGAGGCTGGCGGGAAGGGGTGGCCCGACGAGGCTTCCCTAAGGACGTGACATTTGAGTGGCAGCCTCAATAGTGAGAAGGAACTTGCTATGCAGTTAGGGGAACAGGGAGTTCAGAGACCCTGTGGTAGGTTCTAGTTCAAGAGACAAAAGGGCCGGTGTGGTAAAACACAGGAAGCATGGGGGTGGGGGGGGACAATGGGAGGCAGCAAACAGATCACCGTACGTGTCAGGCCACAGAAGCAAATTTGGGTTTTATTCTGATTGCAGTGTGAAAGCACTGGCAGGGCTGAAAGCAGGAAGGCTAAGTGATCATATATGTATTTTTCAAAGATGGCCTTGGCTACTGAGTGGAAAATAAACTCTTGGGGCAGGACTGAAAGTCGAGTGGAAAATGAACCCCAGAGGTAGGACTGGAAGTCGCTGGCGTCTGTGCAGGGGCCTTGCTGGGAGAAGGTGAGAATCGTCTGGCTACAGAGTTGACAGCACTTGCTGAAGTGGGGGGAGCAGAATGGAGAGGAATTAAGGAGGAGTCCTAGGACCTCTCCTGGAGTGCGTTGGCTGGATGGTGCTGCTATTTCTGAGATGGAAAGACTGGAGGGGGAGTGAGGGGGGAGCTGAGAATGACAGCTTCAGTGTTGGACAAGTTAACCTTGAGACGCCAGTACGCCAGAGGGGAGCTGAAGCAGTCAGCTGGGAGAAGGCAGACCAGAGATAGAGATTTTAGAGTTATCAGCATATAGATGGTTAAAAAAAAAAAAAGTTGGATTAGTTCAATAGAATGACCATATGATCCAGCAATTCCACTCCTAAGTCTAGACCCCAAAGACCTGAATATAGGTGGGGTCAAACAAAACCTTGCCTTCAAAGTCTCATAGCAGCATTATTTACAATAGCCAAATGGTAGAAATAACTCAAGTAGTCTCCAAAAGATGAGTAGATAAACTAAATGTGGAATAGCCACCCCACAGAATATTACTCAGCCATAAAAAGGAGCAAAGTATACATGTGTGCTGCATGGATGGACCTTGAGAACACCATGCTAGGTGAGCAATTCCATTTGTTTGGAATATCCAGCACAAGCAGATACATAGAGACTTAAAGCAGATTTGTGGTTGCCAGGGGTTGGAGGGAGGGAGGAAGTGGGGAGTGACTGCTTAATGTGTATGGAATTTTCCTTTGGGGTGATGGAAGTGTTCTGGGACTAGATAGAGGTGGTGGTTGCCTAACAATGTGAATGTACTAAGTGCTACTAGTCCGGGCACGTTGAAATGGTAAAATGCATACTAATGGTATTTGACCACCATCAAAAAAAAAAAAAAAATAGGCAATGGAACTGGATGAGACAATCAAAGGAGAGGGTCCCAGACAGAGTCCTGGAGCAGTCCAGTATTTAGAGGCCAAGAAGAGAAGGGATAGCCAATAAAGAAGGTTCAAAAGGAGCAAATTGTGATATAGCAGGAAAACTACGGCGCTGCTGTCTAGAACTCAAAGAGGACATCTTTTAAGGAGAGTACGGTGGCCATCTGTATCAAGGAGGTACTGAGGTATGTGATGTGGGTAGGTGTCGCCAGGCTCACCTACACCTGAGCGGAGCCACTTTGCACCGTGATCAGCACAGCATCGATGTGCTCTGTTCCCCACAGTCTTGCCAACACAGCGTATTGCCAGAATGTTTGCCCATCTGGAAGGTGAGAATTGGATCGTGGGGTAGTTTTCACTCGCAGTTCCCTTACTGAGAGTGAGCTTGAGCATCTTGGCAAATGTTCAAGGGCCATTTGTCTTTCTGTTGATAGTCTTTGCCCATTTTTCTGTTGAGCTGTGATCTTTTTTTCTTGAGTTCTAGGTACTCTTTTTTTGTTGTTGTTGTTGGTTTTTTTTTTTTTTTTTTGCTTTTTAGGGCTGCACCTGCAGCCTATGGAGGTTCCCAGGCTAGTGGTCAAATCGGAGCTACAGCTGCCAGGCAACAGCACAGCCATAGCAACGTCAGATCTAAGCCACATCTGTGACCTACACCATGGCTCACGGCTAGGTACTCTATAAATATCATAGAGTTTGGTCCTTTATATCAACCCCTTTCTGGGAACTCTCTTCTCTTTGTTTCCACAACAGTAGTCTCCCCTGGGTCTTCTCTCACCCCCCAGGACCTCATCTCAATATTTCAGAAATATTTTCCTTCACTGTGTGTGGGTTACTCTTCCCCCTGGTACCATTTTTTTTTTTTTAATTTTCTTTATTAGCTGCCCCACGGCAGGTGGAGTTCCCAGGCCAGAGGTCAGATCCCAGCCACAGTTGTAACCTATGCCACAGCTTTGGCAACACGGGATCCCTAACCCTCTATGCCAGGCCGGGGATTGAACCTGCGTCCCCAGTGCTCCAGAGATGCCACAGACCCTGTTGCACCACAGCATGAACTCCCCCTTGGTACCTTGTAAATGGTAGTACTCCCCATCTTTGCCATCCTCACGTCTCTGCACATCCTTCTAAGGCAGTCCTTCCCTTCCAACTCTTCCTCCACCAGGATTCTAACTAGAACTGTGTGCTAAGGAGTTCCCGTCATGGCTCAGTGGTTAACGAATCTGAGTAACATCCAGGAGGATGCAGGTTCGATCCCTGGCCTGGCTCAATGGGTTAAGGATCCGGCGTTGCCGTGAGCTGTGGTGTAGGTTGCAGACACGGCTCAGATCCCACGTTGCTGTGGCTCTGGTGTAGGCCGGCAGCTAAAGCTCTGATTTGACCCCTAGCCTGGGAACCTCCATATGTTGCCGGTGCAGCCCTAAAAGACAAAAAAATAAAAAAAAAAAGAACTGTATGCTAAAAACTCCCAAATGTGTATAGAACAGGATATTAAAAATGGGACTTTTCTGATGCCCCCATCGAGGCGAAGACCCCAAAGCAGAAAACAAGGGCGGTGAGGCACCAATGCGTCCTTAAAGAAACGGGCTAGACCATCCAGATGGGCCCCAGGAGGGTGACCCAAAACACTGCACAGGAGCGTTGCTTCATCAAAACACTGCACAGGAGCGTTGCTTCATCCTGAGGGTCTTTACTGGGGTCTTGAGTGTTGCTCCTGGGTTTTTTGCAGAGTTGAAGTGGGTGCAGTGGCCCCTTCCCACAACCTCTGTAACTAAGCAGGGAGGTTTAAGAAACTCTTTGGAGATCTGGCCTGTGTCTTAGGGAACTGAGAGGTCTCAGGATTCACACCTGACCTGTGCTTGAAAAGGTAAGAGGCTGGCTTGCTGCCTGGGTCCCAAATGAGGGGGTGGTCCCCGAGGACGAAGGTCAAATCTCACCAATGCTGTTCCTGGTGGAGTGACCCCCAGTGAGTGCTCATTTTCTCCATGTCAGTCACGGAGAGTTGGAACCGAATCTTGAAGGCATTAAAAGGGCATAATTGTTGACTTGTGTGGGAAGTTGGGAGACTGGACGCGATAACAGTAGAAGATAAGAAAGGCCACGTAGGCAGAATTCAGTAAGTCAAGGAGGACCAGCCCTGAGCGTTCGTGTGAAAACACCCTTACTAATGAAGTTTTCACGAAAGATAAGCACAGGGGAAGAAATTCATGTGACATCACATAGCATTCACTGAAGATTTTTGTTATCGCTTGAATTTGGATCTTAGATTCCAAGAAAAATAAATAAACTATTTCAAAAGGAGAGAAAAATAAAATGAAGACTTAGATTAGTAAAGAGGGCAAATTTTGGAGTCACACAGATCTGGGTTGGAAGTCCTGCTCTGCCATT
This sequence comes from Catagonus wagneri, assembly GCA_004024745.2. Classification (NCBI taxonomy): domain Eukaryota; kingdom Metazoa; phylum Chordata; class Mammalia; order Artiodactyla; family Tayassuidae; genus Catagonus; species Catagonus wagneri. Next base: position 16,152,002 of record PVHT021183705.1, on the reverse strand, counting down.
TATTGGTTGTGAAACTTAGGGCAAATCACTCAACTTTGCCAAGCCTCAATTTACTCCTTTAGGGGGTAAAAACAATACCTGCTAAGACTATTGTAAGAAGCCGATGTGATAATTATAAACGATACCCTTAGCAAAGTTTCTGGTGTTTAGTCATTGGCTTTGAAAGAAAATGGGACACCCATTGCTAATCGCCAGGGAAATGCAAATCAAAGCCACTGTGAGAGAGAACCTCACCGTCACACCTGTCAGATGGTTATTACCAAAAAGATAAGAAAGAGTAAAGGCTGGCAAGGCTGTAGACAAAGGGAACCCTTGTGCGTTGTTGGTGGGAATGTAAAGAGGTGTAGCCATGATGGAAAACAGTATGGTAGCACCTCAAAAAATTAAACATCAGGGATTCCTGCTGTGGCACAGTGAGTTAAGAATCTGACTGCAGCGGCTTGGGTCGCTACAGAATTACAGGTTCGATCCCTGGCCCAGGGCAGTGGGCTAAAGGATCTGGCATTGCACAGGTGCAGCTAAGATTGATCCTTGGCCAGGGAACTTCCATATGCCATAGGTGTAGCCATAAAAAAAAAAAAATTAAAAATCAAGCTACCACATGATCCAGAAATCCCACACCTGGGGGTATATCCAAAGGAACTGAAATGAGTATCCGGAAGATTTATCTGCACACATAAGTTCTTTTCAGCATTATTCACATTAGCCAAGATACAGAAATAATCTAAATGTCCAAATGAATGAGTAAAGAAAACGTGTAATATATGGAGATACAGATATGTCATATACATACACACCATGGAACATCAGTCAGCTGTTAAAAAAAAAAGGGAAACCCTGCTATTTGCAACGACATGGATAAATCTAGAGGGCATTATGCTCAGTGAAATAAGTCAGACAGAGGAAGACAAATACTGTACGGTGCCACTTACACGTGGAATCTAAAAATAAACAAAATCAGCTTCACAGAAACAGAACAGAACAGTGGTTGCCGGGGCTGCGGGGAGGCAGAAATAGGGTGATGTAGGTGAGAGGGTACAAACGGTCAGTTGTGAGAATAAGTCCTGAGGATCTAACGTACAGCATGGTGATTATAGTTACTCCTGCAGTATTCTGACTTGAAAGTTGCTGGGAGAAGATCTAGCATCCTGAACACACACACACACACACACACACACACACACACACAGAGTTAATTACGCTCACTATATGAACTGATGGATGTGTTAATTATCTGGATCCTGGCGATCATTCTTCAGTGCACAGGTATATCAGATCATCCCACTGTACACCTGAACTACAGAAAATTATATTTGTTCGTCATTCCCCAATGAAGTTAAAAAAAGAAACTCTTCAAAGGTAAACTTCTTGAGGACTGGGCCCAAATCTTTCATACAGACTTACTATTCTAAATCCATCCCATAGCAAGTGGGTTCTTACAGCTGTATAGGACTATCAACACTTATGACAATAATGATACTTCGATTAACAAAATTTTCAAGATTGTCAGTCAGAAGTGTTGGCAGAGGTTTGACACGGCCACCCATGATGTTTTCAATAAAAACAGAAAGAAATAGGAAAAAAGAATAAAAGAAAGAGAATGTGACATAGATATGTGTTTCTATGATCAATGTTTACCCTGAGTTGGAAAGGACGCATAAGTCCTATGATTCTCTTTCAAGTCGTTAATTTTTGTCGTTTGGTTGGTGCTTTCTGATGGATGCTGCTTACTTTCATGGAAGCCTTATGAAGTTTCCAAAGAAAGTTCTCTGTAATGTGTTCTGAAGGAAACTGAGAGGAAAATAAACCAAACTAAAGTGTGGAAACACAGCTTGGGAGCTCAGGAAAACGATTTGCTCATCATAAATTATGTTAAAAATACAGTTGCACAAACAGATGACAAACTAATACTCAGATGACTAACTACTACTCAGATTGGCACTCTTCAAGTCCCATCTTTGCAGAAGTTTGTCTTACTGAACCAACCTAGCCATTAAACAAACTTAGACATGAAATTTTTCAAAATATAGCTTTGTATACGTCTAAATCCATGCCATTTACATAGCACACTCATAGAAGATATATCTGTAAGGAAGAGTTGACATCACTGTACATAGAAGGCAGTACTATGTTAGAAAGAACCTCAAAATTTCCTACTTGGGCATCCAGTTCCTCTCTTCAGCTCCAGTAGCAGAGGAATTGAGGACAGCTGTGACCATTTTAACATCAAACGGCAAGATTGAGTTCTTGGGTCCTTATCAGTGGGTTTTAGTTTTCGGTTGCTTTTTTTTTTTTTTTTTTGGCATAAAGGTCAGGTTGATTTGGTCCATGGCCGTGCACAGGTTACGATATTATGAGCTTGATCATCATTATCAACAAAGGCCAATTAGCTGTACAACTTAGGGATATTTACAGTTAGACTATTTCTAAATTTCAGATTTCCTAATAAATCTAAATCAATATATTAAAAGGAGTTATTTCTTAGTCAAACCTCTGCTATCCAATATTCTAAGATCGGATCACTCTCTCAATCAAAATCATCACTTCAAGGTCATAAAAATCCTGTTTTTTCAGTGGATTCTATAATGAGTGAGTATCTGATTTATCTTACTTCAAAGGTCATCTTTGGTTCTTCACTTGTAAAAGGTTTGGTGTGTTGTGCCTAATGCTCTCTGTTACACTAATAATTCTAGCTTAGGAAAAATAACAGACATGTTGCCACTATGGAGAGCAACTCTGAGTGTGTCTACACAATGACAAAACAACCTGCTGAAACTGGCCTGTCTATACAACAATCAAGTGGACTGGCCGGTACTTCTCCTTGAATTTGAATTATGAAAATGAGCTCTAATTATTTACTCTATTTGCAAGAAAACTCTAGAGTTTCTTGGTTTGTAAGGAAAGCTATAAAGAAGGCATGCATTTCTGTCTTCCTACCTTAAGCACATACCAAACAGGAATGCGATTTCCACCCCCCAACCCCCACCCCCTCCAGCCAAGACCCGGGCTACTTACTCAGCAAACTTGGGAACTTGATCTGATCACAGTCAGCCTGTGGCATTCACGACTTTATGACAGACTGCTGTTCTACCACAAACTGGACTGTTCTCACCAGGGTCTGGGTACGTTTATTTCCATCTTTAGGTTGAGATTTAAGATGATATTATGCTTGCTCTCCGTCCTAGAAGACATAACAAATATAGCATGCATGAGATACAAGTGAGTAAGGACTGGGCGTAAGGTGTCAAGCTTTCTTACATACAGTAACACCTTGTTTTAGTTTGAATGCCCCCCCCCCAAAAAAAAAACAAAAAAACACAAACCATGCTGAAATCTTGACCGCCAATAAGACTAACCTGGAGTACCTCAGAATGTGACTTTATTGGGATCTCCAAACAAGACCTTTACAGAAGTGATCAAGATAAAATGAGGTCATTAGGTAGGTCCTGATTCAATTATGACAGTGTCTCTATGAAAAGGAGAAATTTGAACACAGAGGCAGACAGGCATGATAGGGCATTCAGCCGTCTCCACGGAGAGAGGCCTGGAACAGATCCTTTTCTCATAGTCCTCAGAAGCGGCCAACACCTTGCTTTTGGACATCTAACAAACTAATTTACACCTCATTGATCCAGCACCATTAGAGGATAAGAGTCCATCCATATCAATTCACTTTCTAGATAACTGAAGCGTTCTGGGAAATGAGTTACCAAATTTTCATACTACTCTTTTTCAGTAAAAATGTTTCCAAAACACACACTCCCTAGTCTTTTGTGTCTATTAGGATTATATACATATATTCTTTAAGCAAATTTTAGTGGAGTATAGTTGACCTAGAAAGTTGTGTTAGTTTCAGGTGTACCGCAAAGTAAATCAGTTATACATGTACATATGTCTGTTCCTTTTCAGATTCTTTTCCCATGTAGGTTGTTTCACAGTATGGAATAGATTACCCAGTGCCATATAGTAGGTCCTTGTTACCTACTTATTTTAAATATATTAGTGTATATATGTCAATCCCAACCCCCTAAGTTATCCCTCCTACTTCCACATATTCTTAAACTAAGGATGACAAACCAATCTAAACCTTTTTCAATGACGCAGGACCATCTGTGACTGTAGCGTACAGAACACAGTACGCTATTTGTCTCTGCAGTAAATGGCATCACTGGTTTTTCTGTTTTCTCCTCTAATACAAAGTTCCCAGAAGCCCCCTCGGCCCCTGCACCATCCTCACCCCTTCACTCCAATTTGTTTCTCCTAATCTGTTAGGAAAGAACAGAGACCAAACAAGACACTGAAACCGCTTTGGAAATAAAATTAATAGTCCTAGGCTAGGATCTGAAAAGTTCTTTTAGGGGTTAAGCCACACGGACTTGGAAAAACTTCTTTTGTTGCCTGTTTGTTTGTTTGTTTTGCTTTCTTTTTTTAGGGCCACATCTGCGGCATATGGAAGTTACCAGGCTAGGGGTCGAACTGGAGCTACAGCTGCCTGGCTACTGCACAGCCACAGCAATGTGGGATCTGAGCCGCATCTGCGACCTACACCACAGCTCACAGCAACGCCGGACCCTTAAACTAAACAAGGCCAGGAATCATACATGCATCCTCGTGGATATTAGTTGGGTTCAAAACTGCTGAGCCATGATGGTAACTCCCTGTTTCTTTACTCTCTGCTCGTAGAGGAGGAGGTGGTGCAATCCCTCATACTCAGGACAACTGAAGTGTGCTCCACTGACATGAAGCAAGTCACAAGAGAACCCTCTGGTCTCCTTGGGATCTTATAACTTTATACCATAAAAAGAAGCAGCTTGGATCAATTAGAGCTCAGGAAATAAGCTCCTCTGTTAAGAGCCCGGGGGGGGCTCTGCTTGGTCATTTTTATTGTCTCATATTTGGAATATGGTTTATTCCATGGGATGGAACTCTCTGCAAAGACCTTTCCATGATGTAAAATGAGTTTGGGAAATTCTAATTCCCCAAACAGAATGATAATCAGATTAAATGACCACAGAGGAATAAACTTGCCTTTGAAAGCAAAAGACTACTTACCAAATTAGATCCTTTACTACATCCTCTCACTTAAAAAATAAAATTCAGTTATTCAGTTTCCACTGATTAGAAGCTGCTTCCTTTGACACCCTTGGTTTTGTTCAGAATGAGGGTGTTTCTGCTCTATGCCACTATCTTTTTGTGATGGAGGCAGCAGAAAAAAGAAAAGATAATGTGTATTAAGTACTTACAATGAGCCAAGCGCTATGGCAAATGTTTTATGTATCTTATACATCTTAGCAAATCCTCCAACCACTTATCATTCTTGTTTAACAGATGATGAAGCAGAGGCCTGAGTTATTCAAATAACTGGTTGAGTCGTCCAGCTACTAACTGGCAAAACCTGGATTTTAACCCAGGCAATGTGAATCCATTTTCTGCATACTTAATCATGATGGTATACAGACAGAGGGAAATGTCAAACCTAATTACTAAAATTAGTGCCATCTTACTAAAATGCCAAAATTTGGAATTATATAATAAAAAGCATCTGAAACAAAAACGCCTAAGCCAGGGATATTTTCAAAATCTCCCGTGGAGCCTTGTTAGTTTAGAAAATACTGATTGTTTTTTGTGGGGTTTTGACTTGCTTAATAAATTACTTTTATTCTAAGTCAACTCTCAGAGGAGTACTTATGTAAACTATACATATGAGTATGTATGTGCGGGGATTTTTTTTTTAAACCGACATTATGATCGTCAAGATAGAACTATGAAAACGCATATAATCTCTATTAATTAGTAACGGGGGCAATGTCAAAAATGCCTGCAGAGTGACTGGCAGCAGAAGCAAGGAAAGGTAAGGGGTGGGATGGAAACGGTGACAAGCTGGAGTAAAATCATCACTTTACATATATTCAAAATGAGGAAAAAAATATGTATTTTCAGGACTGTGTCAATACCATTTTAGTGCATTTTCCAGGCTTTTCAGAGAGACTCAAAGTTCAACATGCCTATGATAGCTACCTGGTTTGGAAAAGGTATTAGGATGAGGAAATGAGCAAGCAAGTAGAGCTTGCCTTTTAATTTTCTGTTCCAAACTCCCAAACAGCTTCATTTTGACTCAAATAAAATCCCCAAGGTTGTCACAACTTTTGGGCCTTTGATTCTTAGTAAGAGTCTTTGTGAAATCTTTTTCTAACTATAGATTTAAAAACAAAACAAAACAAAACAAAAAAATTACTTAATTGCTTTGCTTTGCTTTGGTGTTTTTTGGGGTTTTTTTTTTTTTTTGTCTTTGCAGTTAGTATTCATGTGGCACTTTTGAAAATTCACATTGAAATTTACTAACAATGAGACTTTTGTGTGGATAAATATGATTATTCTTCTAGATCTATTATATTTAAACCAATTGAAAAATACAAATAAACAGTGCATGATAGAATCTCTTCACTCGTTCAGAGCTGTTTAAAAAATGGCTCTGTAATTTGCTCCAGGCCCCCAAATATATCATGAAATTTAATTATACTGACAAGTAGTAATAGGTGGGTCAAAAAAATCTGTTAAAGATGAAGGTTCTGGTAATTAAAGATTAGCTCAGGAGACAGGAAAATCAGGAACTCCTTTCCCCTTTCCTTGAAACCTTAAGTACATCTCTCTCCTTATGCTTCAGTATCTCCATATTAAAACAGGAAGGGAAAAAAACATTTCTCTACCAGTGTGAAAAGTAATTTCTGTTTAGAGAAAGACTGCAAGGAAGGTCACTGCCCCCTGGATATTTAATTAAAGGATAATGCTCTGGAAACAAAAAGTTCTCATTGGGTAAAGATTCCTAACAGGTTTTATTCAAGGAGCTGCAAAGCTGAGACACTGAAAAATAAATACCATGTCAAAGGTATGATATTTATTTTTAAAGCAAGAAGCCTGACCATACTGTTTACCAAAGCCAAAGCAGCAGCAATACCGTCCTACTAGCATCTTCAGTCTCTGCCCTTCCCAGGCAAAGGACTTGCCATAACTCTCTTTATTGAGTGGGTCTGGATGAGCTTTCATACAGTATGAAAGTAATGAGTAAGTAAACTACAAAAACATGTACTCAGTACAAAGAATTGGAAAGACCTAGAAAGGAGATACCTATTCCCTCTACTCAAAGTAATGAGTGAAAGAAAGCAATGTAAATGATTGGGTGTGTCACCCAGAGGCAGGACCACTAGCTTCTTCCATTGGGTCCCTTTGGCAATTCCATTAGCTTGGATGGCCCAGATAGGTAAGTGGAAAACACAGTGTCTTCTTTTCTTTTAGAGAATGTATTATACATAAACTTTTAAGTGGTTCCTCTAATCCACAGGAATTTACAAAGTACCAACTACTTGGCCAGATAGAATAAACGGGAGCTAAAGTGCTTTAAAGGTATCACTTCTACCCTTTAGAAACTTAAAACAAGGGCTGGGAGGATTCTTGTTGCTAAAAATTTCTCAATGTTTAACAACATAATGGTTTTATCAGGAGCACAGTAAGGCTCATAAAATAAAACCTAGAGTTTTCAATCATTAGCACAGCTTGTTGTCATTACAAGCTCTGGACATGGTCAAATTGAAGGACAACTCTTAACCAAATGCTTTTCAGGTACTGATAATACTCCCATTGCCACCAGGACTTCAGGGCAAGATCTCAGCTAATGAACAGTTTTTACTCATTATACAAGCGAATACACCAGATTTTATGAAAGTTGGCTCCATTTTATGTTGCATTGTCTTCCTCTTTCTTTCTTAAAGTTACTAGTTATAGCACCAAATCATTGAAAAAAAAAATCCTTTCTCTGCTGCTAACATTTCACCACTGAAATACTTTAAAGGAATTTATATCAGAGAATCACAAAAACAAACACTTAAAAAAAAAGAATAAGTGCACAAAAATGGGGGAAAAAACGATTTGTCCAAGGTAAAGGCATTTGATACTGAACTGATTCCCTTTGCTGTGTGCCTGAAACTAATACAACTTTGTAAGTCAACTATATTCCAATACAACTTAAAGAAAATTGCTCTCTGTTATCCAGCTCCCGAGTCATAATAATATCTAGTGTGAGAAAAGAACGAGTCACCTGATAAAAGGAAGCTTATTTAAGTGAATAGACTCTTCTCACACAAGTAAATCCTGACACCTTTCCTGGTTTGAAATGTCATAATTAGATGCGACTGCATTTGATGCGTTACAAACATACGTACTATGTGAGATATCAAGACACTTTCACATACAACCTCTCCTTTAATCCAAGTGTAACCCTGTGAAGGCGTGAACAGTGGGTCCATTTGAGAGATGAAGCCACTGCTGAAGGTCAAACTGAAAAGTGACAACACCAGGACACAAACCTGAATCTTCTCCCATCCAGGTCTGAAGACGTTCCAATACAACCAAATTTTGAAAAATATTATTATTGGCCCGAGCCTTGTTAAATGTACTCTTTAAACACACCAGGAAGAGGAGGAGGAGGAGCAGGCAGGAAGGGAAGAAGTGGGAGAGAGGAGAGTTCCCGACTGTCCGAACAGCCCACACTTCGCTATGATTACACCACTATCTTCTGTGCTCCTTCTTATCACAATGGATTGAGTTGCTTGTCCCCGTGTAAACTGTGGCTGCAAAACCAGTATGTGACCTTAAGTGCCAGCCACGGGTGCAAGCTGTTCTTTGCTTAGTACTGAGTGAATGTTCCAGCGGTAGCTTTGCTTGATGTGAAAAGTTGTGTATCTTCGCTCGGAAACACCACTAAAGCTCTGATTAACGAATTCTGCCGCCTATTATCAGTCTCAAGGCAAATTATTATAACTTACCGATTTGATACACTACTTAGTGCTTTACCTGGAAATTTCCACAAGACTTCCTCTAGCCAAACTTCAGCAGTTACTCAGGCTACTCACTATTACTTTAATCTCATTTTCCAGGACTTCTGTTGTGGCTCGGTGGTAAATACCTGACTAGTATCCATGAGGACTTTTGTTCAGTCCCCGGCCCCACTCATTGAGTTAAGGATCCAGAGTTGCTGTGAACTGAAGTGAAGGTCACAGATGCAGCTCGGATCTCACATTGCAGTGGCTGTGGTGTAGGCCAGTGACTACAGCTCCCATTCAATCTCTAGTGCCTAGGAACTTCCATATTCTGCAGGTGCAGCCCTAAAAAGACCCCAAAAAAATCTAATTTTCTAGCAAAGTCAACTGGAGTACGGAAATGGCTTCACTGAACTCATAACTTACAACCACGGGTGGGTTGGGAGCCCATTAATCCCCGCAGTACAGACTTTTAATTTGATCTAGAATTCAAAACCAGATTCAAGCCATCATCTACTCTCCCAGCCAGAAATGCCTGGATATATAGTATCATAAATGAAAGAAAAAGGTAGTGAATATTTACAAAGATTAGGTAGTGTTTTTTATTATGTGGACTTGCATGGTCCTTTTGGAAAAACTTTACTTATTTCCTATTTTATTTATTACTGAGTAGGTGTGATATAAATTTATTTATCTCATGAACCTACCTTGGAGTTGCAGCTTATATTTTTTAAATTTAAAAAAAATTATCAAAACATAGTTGATTTATAATGTTGTGCCAACTTCTTCTGTAAAGTGACCCAGTCATACATATATATATTCTCTTTCTTATATTATCTTCCACCCTGTTCTGTCCCAAAAGACTGGATATAGTTCCCTGTGCTGTACAGTAGGACCTCATTGCTTATCCATTCTAAATACAATAGTTTGCATCTACAAACCCCAAACTCCTAGTCCACTCCACTCCCTCTTCCCTCCCCCTTGGCAGCCTCAAGTCTGTTCTCTGTGTCTGTGAGTCCCTTTCTGCTCTGTACATAGGTTCATTTGTGTCATATTTTCAATTCCATATATAAGTGATATCATATGATATTTGTCTTTCTCTTTCTGACTTATTTCACTTAGTATGATAATCTCTGGTTGCATTCATGTTATTGCAAATGGCGTTATTTCATTCTTTTTTATGGCTGAGTAATATTCCTTTGAGTATATACACCACATCTTCTTTATCCATTCATCTGCTGATAGATATTTGGTTAGTAAAGCTTATATTTCAAAATGCTTATGCAAAAATATTGACTAGGCTATTGGAACATGAATTATCACTCCACATTTTTTTTTCTTTTTAGGGCTGCGCCTGTGGCGTATGGAAGTTCCTAGTATAGGGGTCAAATCAGCACTGCAGCTGCCGGCCTACACCATAGCCACAGCAAAGCCAGATCCAAGGTGCATCTCTGATCTATGCTGCAGCTTGTAGCAACCCAGGTCCTTAACCCACTGAGTAAGGCCAGGGATCAAACCCACATCTTCATGAACACTATGTCAGGTTCTTAATCCACTGAGCCACAACTGGAACTCCATTACTCTAAATGTGATGCATGTGGACAGACCATAACTCCAAAAACATTCCATTCCATTATTCCTCATACTAGTAAATATGAGCCTATTTTAACAAATTAAACATTAAATATTTTTAATCAAAGCTTAATGTTAGTTAATGCTAAGTAAATTTCAGTAAACATGGGAGACATGAAAATGTATAGGTTAGTCCTGGAGCTCAGTGAGCTTACGATCCATATGAGAAGAAAAGAGAAAAACCTATAAAAATTAAATCACAATATAAGAGATGTCAAAAGGCAACATATTGGCACATGAAATGCAATTAGCAAGGTAACTACTCTAGGCAGGGGAAGGAGAGATCATTTCCAGAAAGTGTGGGCAGGGATGACTATAAAGTGAAAAATGTATGGGTCAGATCTTGAAAGCTGCATCAGTGAAACAGAGGTGGAGGAGGGAACTTTTGATAGAAAGAACCCAATGAGAAAGAGTACAGATGCAAAAAAAGGAAAAAGAGTACAGATTCAAAAACTAACTTAAAGGAGTGGCTCAGCAATAACGAACCCAACTAGCATCAATGAGGATGTGGGTTTGATCCCTGGCCTCACTCAGTGGTCTAAGGATCTGGTGTTGCCTTGAGCTGTGGTGTAGGTCCCAGACGCGGCTCGGACCCTGCGTTGCTGTGGCTGTGGTGTAGGCCGGCAGCTGCAGCTCTGATTTGACCCCTAGCCTGGGAATTTCCATATGCCATGGGTGTGGACTTAAAAAGACAAAAAAAAAAAAAAACCAACCTTACAGAACTGTATGTTACAGTGACATGGAGAGTTCTGCAAAGGTTATTTGCAACTAGATTGTGGAACGCTTTGAAGGCCAGGTTGAAGAGTTAAGTTTTCTGAACAGAAAAGCATCTTTGTCAAAGCAGCATTTTAGAAATATTAATTTGGATATGGTATGCCAGATAAAGTGGATCAGGGAGGACTTGAGACCAGGAGATCGAAGAGAACCCACGGCAAGTTCGGGTGTGGGATGAAGGTAAGGGGACCCGAAAGGTAGAGATGGGGGCGGGAAATACTGAGGAAGAAGCTCACTCCCTACTCCCTCTCCATGTGTTGACTAGCATTTATTGCTCGAGTTTTCTGCTGCTTTTTAAAGTACTGTCAGGTCTGTGGGTTCCCAAGAACTGATTCATTTTAATAGTCAGGAGTGGGGGACGGAGAAATGAAGAGTTACTCATTTGGGACTTGCAACATCTAATACCCAAATAAGTGGATATCTTTTCTTCTTAATCTTGTATCCTTATCTAAGGACAAAAAACGTTAGCTCAAAAACAATTTAAGAAATTGTCATGAAGCGTAGGGATTAAAGGAGACTGGAGAGCATTTTATTTTTATTTATTTTTTTTTTTTTTTTTTTTTTTTTGCCTTTTGTCATTTTATGGCCGCGCTTGCGGCATGTGGAGGTTCCCAGGCTAGGGGTCTAATCAGAGCTGTGGCCACTGGCCTGCGCCGCAGCCACAGCAACTCAGGATCCGAGCCGCGTCTGCGACCTACACCACAGCTCACGGCAACGCCGGATCGTTAACCCACTGAGCAAGGGCAGGGATCGAACCCGCAACCTCATGGTTCCTAGTCGGATTCATTAACCACTGCGCCACGACGGGAACTCCAGAGAGCATTTTATTTTTAAAAGAAAGCTGACTCTGGATGAATATGAACTACTGCAAACTTTTCCAGCAGTACAGCTGAAGGACAGCCCCAAGAATCCCAAGAATCCCTTCATTTCTGCAGCCCTACGCTGGAGCTCCTATCAAAATAAACTGGCTTTGGATATCTGTGATTTAATGTATTTATTATCCAGAAATTCAGGGATACTTGATACATCTCTGAGTGTGCAGGGGAAAAAACTTTCCGGAGACTTTTTCAACAATTCACATCTCTCGCCCTGACATGCGTGGTATGTTTATTCATATTCATACATCTACCAATACATGTATGTATACATAAGGTACACAAATACATGCATATCTATACATATGGAAATGTTATCGGTATCCAGGCTTCTGTACTGAAACTCTGAGATCAAGTTCAGGCCTTATCGGTCACAGAAATGCAATCCCTTCCCCTTCAGGGGCTCTTAAGCTTGGCACACGATATTCCGGTAACACCACTTGACGGAGAGACGCAGGTGGATAAAGTCCTCCTCCCCACACTCCCTGCACCTCACTGCGCAGCCCCGCACACAGCATCCCACCGCAGCATCAAGCCCAAGGCTCTCCAGCCCTGGGGCTATTTTGAGACTGCCCGGTGAGGGCAGGAACAGAAAAAAGTCAGAAGGGAGACAGGCTGGCAGTGACATGGGTGAACACAGCCATCGGGGAGCTTACACTGAACTCAGGGTGCAGCTCCCCCACCCCAGCCCTCCCTTTTCCTTGCTCTCCCTTTGAGACCTCCCCAAGTTGGCAGAACTAGGCTCACAAGTCCTAGGGCAGGGGTGAGTAAACAAATAAATCACCCACACCCACCTGCTCTGGGCCTAAAGCAAATCTCTCTGTTTGGATAGAAAAGAAGGTGAACGGTTCAAATTGCTTGCTTGGCTTTATAAACTGAATAACCATTGCTTTTCTCTCCTGAGTAGCTGTGGAAGTCAGCCTCTGTCTACAGGGTAAGAATATGAGTTTGGTCCTGATGTTGATGTTCCTTCAGAAGCTATTCTTTTCATTCCAATGCTAGAAAGACATCTGAGCATTATATAACATGTTCACACACCCTCTCATGGGTAATTAGAAGCTGTTTACTTCTCAAGGATTCGATTAAAGGCTTTTTATTTTCAAGGCTGAGCTGAGCACTTGACTATGGCGAAATGGGGGGGGCTTGCTAACTTTCTGCTGCATTGTGTATTGGTGGTGGCCATCCTGTCGCTGGGTCCCCACATTTAATCACACTGACTGCTCTCGGCTAAAGACTCACTACTTTTAAACCCATTCACTTGCCAACTCAAAAACCTCTGCTATAACTTTAAATGCTATTAGATTGTAATCGTCTTGAGTATTTACATGTTTACTTCTCTCATCCCTGGGAAGCTAATCCTAGAGTTCTCAGAATCTGAGAACTTGGGCAAAGGAGAAAACAAGCCAGGAGACCAAGAAATAAATCTCATAGCATTAAGTCAGCCAGAACTAGTGTACGTTTTTGTTTGCATCGACTCAGCCCAAATTTAAAATCATGTGAGTAATAAAACACAAAGTCCAAGTGTTGTTACTGAAGGTGAAAAGTCTGAAATGTAATTAAATGTGTTCTTTCCTGGTGACGGGGGTCATTTACTTTACCTTCACATTCGTGTTTCCTTAAGCCTTCCTCTCTCCTTTATCGACACACTGTTGCATCACACTCACACATCCATCAGCTGGGAGTGAGAAGTGTGTTTTTCCAACTGGTCCTCAGCATTAGCTGTCAGATGCACAAACGTTCCCTTCCTTCCCGCATCGGCTGCACTGGAACGACAGAAGCTTCTTGCAAAAATAGCTCCCAGAGAGCGTCCCTGACAGATGCGCGGTTTGCTCTAGCAAGGCGCTTGCTGGAAAGTTTCCTCTAACCGCTAACACCCGCCTCTGATCCCCCGAGCTGGCAAGGCGCAGGCTGGCTGGGTCCCCTCCTGACGGAGGAAGGATTTTACACACACCCTACTAGGCAGCGCAACACGAGAAACAATCTTGCAGGAGACTCCTTCAACCCCAGCAGACAGACCGTCCACGGCGCTCTGGCGCTTGGAGAACACCAAGGTCCCCACCCCGCTAAAGGAAACGCGCGCTCTGCTCTACTGGAAACCTGGGCACTGGAGGTAAAGGAGTGGCTACTTAAGCTGGGGCGCAAGAGGGAGCCAAACGCCAGAGGCAAACGCGGCGCAGCAGAGACGAGACTGGGGGGCCAGTGGAAGGGGTAGAGGGTGGGAACCAGGCTTTGTAGGGGGCCGAGCGGAACTGGGCGCTAGAACTAGCAAGCTCAGGAAGGGGCGCGAGCGCAGGAACCCGCGGGTGCCGAGGAGGCGCTCGCTGGGCGTTCGGCTCCGGACTCCCCAGAGCCGCTGAACCGCTGGGGGCGGGGAGGGGGTGCGAGGAGTCGGGGGGGTGGGGGGGAAGACCAGATCGGGGCGTGCCTTCGCTCGGATTGGCTGCAGTAGCCTGACGCCAGGCCCCGGGGGTTGGCTCCAGGGAGTGGGAGCGGGGTGGGGTGGGTGCAGGGTGCCGGGGCTGCGGGTTCTGCGCGCTCAGAAACATGCTGAGGTCCCGGCAGCTGTTCCAGCAGCGACAGCGGCTCCAGCAGCAGCGGCGGCGGCGGCGGCGGCGACAGCGCACAGCTCTGGCGGGGAAGGCGCCCTACGTCCATGCCTCCGGCCCCGCGCCGCGGCTGCCCTGACCTGGCCGCAACCTCCCTCGGCGCGCCCCGCCGCCCGAGCCTCTGGGGGGGTTCCCCGACCGCGGCCCAACTCCGCCACACCCCCCGCCCCCGATCTCCGCAGCTAGGTATGGGCGCGGGGGCGCTCGCCCTGGGTGCCTCCGAGCCCTGCAACCTGTCATCCGCCGCGCCGCTCCCCGACGGCGCGGCCACGGCGGCGCGGCTGCTGGTGCCCGCGTCCCCGCCCGCCTCGCTGCTGACCCCAGCCAGTGAGGGATCCGTGCAGCTGTCGCAGCAGTGGACGGCCGGCATGGGCCTGCTGATGGCGCTCATCGTGCTGCTCATCGTGGCGGGCAACGTGCTGGTGATCGTGGCCATCGCCAAGACGCCGAGGCTGCAGACGCTCACCAACCTCTTCATCATGTCCCTGGCCAGCGCCGACCTGGTCATGGGGCTGCTGGTGGTCCCGTTCGGGGCCACCATCGTGGTATGGGGCCGCTGGGAGTACGGCTCCTTCTTCTGCGAGCTCTGGACGTCTGTGGACGTACTGTGCGTGACGGCCAGCATCGAAACCCTGTGTGTCATCGCCCTGGACCGCTACCTCGCCATCACGTCGCCCTTTCGCTACCAGAGCCTGCTGACCCGTGCGCGGGCGCGGGCCCTCGTGTGCACCGTGTGGGCCATCTCGGCCCTGGTGTCCTTCCTGCCCATCCTCATGCACTGGTGGCGGGACAAGGGTGCCGAGGCACGCCGCTGCTACAACGACCCCAAGTGCTGCGACTTCGTCACCAACAGGGCCTACGCCATCGCCTCGTCCGTGGTCTCCTTCTACGTGCCCTTGTGCATCATGGCCTTCGTGTACCTGCGGGTGTTCCGCGAAGCCCAGAAGCAGGTGAAGAAGATCGACAGCTGCGAGCGCCGCTTCCTCGGTAGCCCAGCGCGGCCGCCCTCGCCCGCGCCCTCGCCCGGGTCCCCTCTCCCTGCCGCCGCTGCCGCAGCCCCGGTGGCCAACGGGCGTACCAGCAAGCGGCGGCCCTCGCGCCTCGTGGCCCTGCGCGAGCAGAAGGCGCTCAAGACGCTGGGCATCATCATGGGCGTGTTCACGCTCTGCTGGCTGCCGTTCTTCCTGGCCAACGTGGTGAAGGCCTTCCACCGGGACCTGGTGCCCGACCGCCTCTTCGTCTTCTTCAACTGGCTGGGCTACGCCAACTCGGCCTTCAACCCCATCATCTACTGCCGCAGCCCTGACTTCCGCAAGGCCTTCCAGCGCCTGCTCTGCTGCGCGCGCCGCGTCGCCAGCGGGAGCTGCGCGGCCGCGGGAGATGGGCCGCGCGCCTCTGGTTGCCTGGCGGTGGCCCGGCCGCCGCCGTCGCCCGGGGCCGCCTCGGACGACGACGACGACGAAGACGTCGGGGCCGCGCCGCCTGCGCCCCTCCTGGAGCCCTGGGCCGGATATAACGGCGGGGCGGCGGCTGACAGCGACTCGAGCCTGGACGAGCCGAGCCCCGGGGGCCGCGCCTCGGAATCCAAGGTGTAGGGCCCAGCGCTCCCTCCCCACCTCCCCAGCGGGGATGCAGGCTCTGCGCCCGATGAAGAGAACCCGGCGCCCCCGAACGCCTTCCCGGGGGAAGAGGAGATATGTATAGCAGGTGAACTCGCGAACCTCGTCTGCATCATCTAAGGCAAACAGAAAAGCCACGGACCGTTGCACAGAAAGGAAAGTTTGGGGTTGGGTGGGAGAGTGGCTTGCTCATTTTTCCTGAGTTCTTTTCTCTGTGGTCCGTCCTCCTTTTGTGTTTGCGTGTGATGCATCTTTAGATTTTTATTCCCCCAGGTGGTTTTTTTTGTTTTTTGTTTTTTTAACACTTTCTGCGAAGACTTAGGGAGGGGATGGGAGAAGCATTAGGAGATTAAAAAAAGGGTGTCTCAACTTGGCTTCCATTCCGTTCCCGGGGGACGGGAGCAGTCAACGGGAGAGCAAGGAAGGACAGTGTGTCAGGACATGTTTGCTTTGCAGAGAAATTTCATTTTAAGTCCGGAGTAATGATTTCTCCTGTTGTTAAAGCAGAGGGAAAGGATAGAGGCAAAGTTTCAGGAAATTTTAAGCTATTCTTGGAACAAGCTTCACCTTGCTTTATTTTTGCAGGGCAAGCCGGCTGTCCCCGAGCACCTCCGTGGTCAGGCTGAGGGGTTCCTACCTCACACTGTGCACGTTGCACAGCAAGATAGAGAGACTTGTTTACATTAAACAGCTTATTTATGTATCAATATTAGTTGGAAGGACTAGGCGCTGAGCCTCGGTGACATGTGACTCTGTCCATTGAAGACAGGACAGAAAACAAAAAGGAAATAATTCAGATTACTGCACATGCGGGTAAAAACAAAACAAAGTGATTCGAAGTGGCATTTTTGCACAGTATTAGGAATTGTAAAGCCCACAGAAGATGTTACTTGCACAAAAAGAAATTAAATATTTTTTAACAGGGGTGGGGTAGGGTGGGGTGGGGGCAGATCTTAAAAACTAAAATAAAGTTCAAACTCTACTTCTGTTGTCTGTTATTGAGCTAGTGATTACCGGGAAAAAATACCTTTTTATACTCTTTTATCATGGTACTGTAACTGTATCCATTATTATAAATATAATTATCTTAAGGATATTTTTATTATTTTTTTATGTCCAAGGGCCCACATGAATCTGCTGGTAAAATTTAGCACTTGTGTGTAAATACTCTTTCCTCTGTGTGTTTTGCCAAGTATTTATACTCTGGTGCAACTAACTACTATGTGAGGAATTGGTCCATGTGCAATAAATACCAATGAAGCACAAAAAAGGATTATGTACCGTGTGTCTTTAAGGGGTCAGTGATAATGGAAAAGACAGTTTGTTTTGTTCAAAATATAGGCTGGATTTCCCATAGAGCTCTTTTAATAGCTTTTCATGACTCAATAGCATAGCAAAATGCCTCTCGACCAAATAAGGCGTGCACCTACTGAGAGCTGCAGACTTGCCCTGAATTTTCACAGCCAGATTCAGAGTATTCTAGACTACTTGTAGGTGTTTTCAGGATCCCATCTGCCGCCCTTGACTTAAGAAATAATATTTGGAATTGCATATCTTCTTTTAAAAAAAAAAAGGTGATTGAGTCAGGTAACACAGCTACAGCTTTGCACAGAAACACAGAAAAGAAGACAACTGGAACCATCATTGCCTCCTTGGAATTGGGTAAGTGGCATCCACGGCTGGTTTTTGTTTTCCGATAGAAAAATCACAGCCTGTGGGGTGTGCAGATTTCTCCAGTGACTGTTTAGAACGCAAAATGTTTTCATGGTTAAGCAAAAATTCATAAAAGAGCCTTTACATGGATATGTTTCTCTTGGGTAATTAAACAGACCGTTTCAGCAGAAATTCTGGGTGGGCAGGTAACAGGGAAAAGAAAAGGTGAAGTTTTAAAATTTCTCAACCCAAATTATGACACCCTCAATGGCTAGGGTAGTTTTCACAGACTTAGCTCCTAAGGAAAGTAGAGTGAAATTACACCCTGGGATTAATTCTGCATTCTCCGAAACAAGTTTCTCTTTGTATTTTTAAACAAGCTTTTGCTTTCATGACAGTACCGTAAAGAAACCAAAGGGAAAAGTATAAAGTTTGGGCTTTTACTGAGATTTAACATGAGCAAACTCTTCTCTACCAAGGAAAGTCAAGACTGATCCCCTCCCCGCCCCCCGCCTTTTTTTTTTTTTTTACAATAGGATATTCTAAAGACAAGGTGAGATTCTGCTTCTGAGAGAGGTTAATGTAGACGTTCTAGAGATCAGCAGAAGGTTGCATGAACAGTAACTGTTTCAGAAAAAGCTGCTACGTATAATAAAAAGCTGCTGAGTCTAAACCTTCTGGAGGTGGGGGGAGGTGGAAAGGCAGGAGATGGCAAAAGTTATTTTAAAATACAAAGGTAAATACTTAAACATTTTAGAGAATGTAAAAATCAATTTCAGGATGAAATCTCACTCTACTTTCCCTTAGAAACAAATGCGGTCCATTTCTATCTTCCCTTACCCAAGCAGGAGTCGGTAAGTTGCAATTTGTTAGGGGTTTTGTCCCCCTTTGTTTTAAATTAGACTAGAAAATTAATGGACTTAATGTCTACGGTTACATCTGAAGTACACTCAATTACCAGGTAATATTTCACTTTCCTGTTTCGTCTGGATAAGTCTTGACATTGAAATAAAAAGAAATTTTCAGCCCCAAACTTACAAATAGAACCATCAAACGTTAGGTCTTAAAATCATGAAAGTCTGATAAACTTTAATAAATACACCCACAACACACACATACGCACATGCACACACACACACACATAACTCTCAGTAGACAGGTCTTAAACTCTTTAGTTAGAGAAAAACCACTGTAATCTGTAATCTTGGGACCAGGTTACATGTATTCGTAGGGAACAACAACAACAAAAAGATTTTCCTGTGATCCCTTGAGCTCAACATTACCATGTTGGTGATTCCTACTACCCATGAAAACTACTCTTTGCTGTTTTTGACAAAGACAGGCATCGATTTATAATAGAAACATGGGAATCTGGACTGCCAATCCCAATAGCTTATGGCACTGGGAGGAGAAACCTTCCAGTCCTGTTTAAGGTGGTGAGATAATGCCTGGCAGAAGTGACAGCAGGGGGTCAATGAATATGCAGAAAATCATCTTTATCCCATGATTTTATACCAACACAGTACCAAAGGCAGAAACCTTAAAAATAAAACAGTGATACATATGACCAAGTTTCACTGATTTGCAATCATGTTTAGGTTGCACTCTGTAAAGTTCTCTCTGTATAACAGGACATTCTAGCATCTATAAATTCTTGTTCCGGTACAGGAATATGTAATCGGTGCAGCAAAATGTTTCATCGCTTGGTGAACTTGCCCGTATAAAACTTTGCAAATAGATCTTATTTTTATTTTTTGCTTCATGCTTTCTTCAGAACAGGAATTATTAATAACTTCTAAGTGGCTATTGTGAAACCTTTCCTTGCACATTTTCCTAGCTTATTTTAATTTCACATTTTGTTGAATGTGGTGACTTCCTCTGGCAATATGTAAAATTGCCAGGCGGAAATTCTGCACTCAACATCTCAGGATGATATTAGCATTCAAGTTTTTAGCAAGAGCTTCTAAGCAAGGGTCTTGCTGCCATTTGTGAAAGGCTTTAATAAACTTTTTTTTTTTTAACAAATCTGGACCCATTAGCTCTTTGGAAGGAAAAAAAAAATTAAAACCTTAGCCGTAACTCAAATTAAACACTTTGGCACAGATAATTTAGTTTTATGTGTACATTTCTGGCATAATGTGCTGAGAAATATTAATTCTTTTGACTCCCTGCCAATTTGCTACTAATCAAAATGGAGAAGATATGCAGTGTTTGGATTATACCTAAAAATAGTTGTGCTGCAGTCACATCAGCAAATGGAATTAAATTAATTTCTCTTTCTTCTCCTTCACACACACCCTCCACGTTATTTAAATTTCCATCCAGAATATTGCTTCTGAATCTCATAATTTATGATTCAATGTGTCCCACATTGCGCTGTTACACTGAAGTTATTTTTAGGCAAACTCCACCGAAGTTCTTTCTGAGAGACACACCTCTGCTGAAACTCCAGCTTTTACCTTGCTCTTATTTAAAGTCTCTACTAGTCTAATGTAATCAAAGAAGCACTAATACTATAAAGACTTGATTAATTTACCTCCTCAATAGTCTCTTTACTCTTTCATGGGAGAAGGAGATGGTTTCTGAATCAACAAGACTGGTCGTTTGACAGAGTAGTTAATAAGCTTCCGAGTCCAATTGCTTTAATAACAGACTGGAAAGCAGCAGCTCCAAGGGGATACTGACACTATGCTGGCGATATTGGACCATGATCTTTGCAGCTACGTTAGTAGCGCCCAAGAAAGCATGGGAAGTAACTGTCTACACCCTTTAAACCTTTGTCTTCACTTGCCTGTTGCATTGAACCCACACCACAGGAGCGACCCAAGCCGCAGCAGCGACCATGCTGGGTCCTTAACCCACTGAGCCACCAGGGACCTCCCACTAGCCCTTCTTTGAGTACATCTTCATTTCCTCTTGAATGAACAAGAAACATCTAGAATTTGTAGTTCTAGATAAACTGCCTTCCTAACAGCATTAACTTCTCATGAACGGTTTCCTTAAGCTCTGATTTTCAGCATCTCTCAACAATTACGATTCCTGTTTTTGTCTCCCATCCACATTCCCTAGCTCATAGCTATAAATTAGTATTTAAAAGATCACACTGTCTTCTTCCTATTTACGACACAAAACTTACCTATGATGCATTTTACATGCTTTAAGTTTGGATTTCTACCTGAGAATGTCAGTGTTGCTCATAATTATGAGCGGGAAAAAATTTAAACTACCATCAGTGCTTTTCCTATAAGAAGTCTTCACGTTGAGTTTAATATTTGGGGTGTGGGGCTTTCTTAACAGGTTTTATTTTTCTGTTTTTTCCTAATTATTATTTTTCAGTTCTGAAGTATATGACCTTGTCAGTTTTCTCAGCATCCTGATTGCAAAGAATAACATGAACTGTTCCGCTTTCAACCATTTGTAAATTAGTTTTCCTGGTCATTATTAGGTGAGCTGACCTGTGGGAATTGTGGCTATATTTCTACTCTAGGAGAGCAGAAAACGTGTTTAAGCAGAGGGTCCAAAGACTGGCCACTCTGGCTCCTCTGTGTTTGCTACTGTGCTCAGTAACCCTGGGGAAGTCAGTTGGTTTCCCAGGAGCCTTTTGTTTGTAAATCCCTTTGAGATGCTCTGATAGAAGGAGCTTATAACTTTGCAGTGTCTATCGTTTCGAATACTTCCTCCTGAACGTCTTTTCCCTTTCCTTGCAACTCCACCCACGAAATCCCTGTATTTTTTTTTAAGTGAAAAGAACCACTAAGAATAGCAAAACTATATATAATACCCTAGGCGTCCCAACAAACAGTCCTTCACATATTATTATACCGAAAATTCCACAGAAACCACAACTGAATAAAATAATCTTCTTCCCAAACAGTGGATTAAAGAAACCTGTTTGCTCTGTGCTAAGCAAAAGTGGTTGTTTGATGATTCTGAACCCACAGCCACTTTGAGAAAAGTAAGTCAATTTGGAAAGTTACCCAACTCTCCAATTTTGCATTGAGTTGTAAATGCTAAAAGCAACACTTTAGATTATTCTCCTTTTCTTGGAATAGCAATTCAGAGATAAAAAGTGCTAAGAGCAAGGGGAGTTTGTATTTTTGCTTTCTCTCTTTTGTGGCTTTCAAGGCAATGGGTTTCTTTGTTCCCAACTTAATAAACAGGGACAAATCTATGGGAACTTCACAGACTTAACTAAAGAAGGTCACCTGCAACCTTGAAAAATACTTTTAAAGAGTAAACATTCATAGATATTCCAATGACATTTTCCACACTGCAGGGATTTTTGTTGTTGTTGTTTTGCTTTTTTCCTAAAGCTATTAGAAGGGAGTTCTCTTGTGGCACAGTGGTTAAAGATCCTACATTGTCACTGCAGTGGCTTGGGTTGCTGCTGTGGTGCAAGTTTGATCCTGGGAACTTCCACATGCTACAGGCACAGCCAAGAATTGTTTAAATAAATAAATAGCCATTAGAAGTAACATTTTAGTAAGATACTCTTTTTAAAGAATTTTCTGGAGTTCCCAGTGTGGTTCAGTGGGTTAAAAACCTGACACAGTATCTGTGAGGACTCGGGTTCAACCCCTGGCTTCGCTCAGTGAGTTAAGTGTCCAATGTTGCTGCAAGCTTCGGTGTAGCTCGCAGATAAAGTTCAGATCTGGCATTGCTGTGGCTGTGGTGTAGGCCGGCAGCTGCAGCTCTGATTCAACCCCTAGCCTGGGAACTTCCTTATGCTGCAGGTGTGGCCATAAAAAAAATAAAAATGAAAAACAAAAATAAAGAATTCCTTGGACTTAAATGATTCTACGATCAATCCTGAAATAATGTGGGTTTTGGTTTTTTTATTTTTTCCTTAAAAGAGGCTTACCTAAATAAAACTGAGTCACTCAGAAAACTTGCCAAGTCTTAGGCATGGGAAATACCTGGACATGTCTAGTAAACAACATGCCTGCACTCAAGCAGGGGTACAGGCCTTTACTACGCCTTTACTCTAAGGCAGCGTAGACCACCAGGACAGATGCGATTCAATTTGAGATTTAAAGACCTGCTCCATCATTTTGTGTATTATTGGCAATAAAAATGCACATGCTTTTGCATTTGCAAAATATTTTGTTTTCGCCTTTTTTTAAGACCTTACCCACAGCATAGGGAAATTCCCAGGCTAGGGGTCAAATTGGAGCTCCAGCTGCCGGCCTACACCACAGCCACAGCAATGCCAGATCCAAGCCACATCTGCAACCTACAACGCAGCTCAGGGCAATGCCAGGTTCTTAACCCACTGAGCAGGGCCAGGGATTGAACCCATGTCCTCATGGATCCTAGTCGGTTTCGTTACCACTGAGCCATAAGAGGAACTCCCATTTGCAAAACATTTTGCAAATAAAAAGCAAAATGAAAAGCAAATGTTTCCTTTATAGCTAACCCAAATCCCACTTGTTGCTTTGACTCATGATTAATCTCAGTGGAATCTGAAAACTGATGACTGAGCCACTATTTTCTATATTAAAATTCTTCCGATGATACATATGAAGAAGAGCCCCCCTTCAGCTTTCTATGAGCTAATTCCATTTCCTCTTATAAGCAACATCAAATCCCTTTCTTTCTTTATGTTGTTCAAAGGAGAATCCCATTACATCCCAGGTACGGGGATTTTTCCTGCTGGAATGTTAAATGTGGCACAGCGCCTGGTAGCATCAACAGGCCATCTTTTCTCTAATTGTGCTGCTAATTCTTTTCAGCATCACCAGAGCCACAAAGCTCTGTGGATCTGAAAAAATACTGTGCCAAACGACAAAGGGTAACATGAAAATTACTAAGTCTTTACCCTACTACAAAAAGCATCTTTGTAAGCAAAGGACAAAACAGCAATATAAAGTGTATTCAGAGAACTCCTGGAGTTCCTGTCCTGGCTCAGTGGAAACAAATCTAACTAGTATCCATGAGAATGCAGGTTCCATCCCTGGCCTCGCTCCGTGGGTTAGGGATCTGGCGTTGCTGTGAGCTGTGGTGTATGTCGTAGACACAGCTCAGATCTGGTGTCTCTGTGGCTGTGGTATAGGCCGACAGCTGTAGCTCTGATTTGACCCCTAGCCTAGGAAACTCCACATGCTGTAGGTGTAGCCCTAAAAGAACAAAAAAAAGAATAAAAAAACCCGTTCCCCAAATGGCAAATTTTACAAGGCTCATCACATCTTTTGAGTGTTAATATACCTATATGAATATACGATTTTTTTCCCATTAGAAGGACTCAGAAGATACCTGGAGAGCTTAACTATTGGGAGGATTTCTGTGATGAGGTTTCGAGTTAGAATTCATATGTTTACCTGTTCCTAAAAGACTGAGGGTACTACGTCCTGAGTGAGTGTGCTGTGTCGAATACAACTGTCTCTGAGCCTATCCCCAAGGCACTGACCCGCCGGTGGGGGGAAATCAGACACCCATAAGTGAAGAGGGTCAAAGAATAAGGCACGTGAGGCTGCATGCCAGACACATGGCCCCACGTAAGGGCTCTAGACCAGCACGTTCTAATAGGAATGCAGTACAAATCATGTATTTCATTTTACATGTTCTGGTAGCCACATTTTTTAAGCAAAAAATAAACAGGTGAAGCTAGTGTTTCATTTCAGCATGTAATTGATGTAAAGCCATAGGAAAAAGACACTTTTCTTTATACTATATGTTCGTAATCTGATGTCTATCTGACATTTATAGGTATCTCATTTGAGACTCACCACATTTCAAGCGCTCAATAGCTACATTCGGCTGGTGGCTGCTATACTGACATTTCTGCTCTGAAGTTCAGCAGAGGGAGCGGAAGAATGGGAAGGCATAACCTAGAAGCTAGGTGATGTTGTAGATCTTGGATAAGGGGATAAAGTGGTGTGACAGGCCATTCCATGAGAAGTTACAAGGGGGAGAAAATTGCATGAAGAAAAGCATAGAGGTATAGAGAGTCAAGATAAATTTTTGCAATGAATAGCCAATTGCAGACAGTTCATGCTGATGCAAAATTAGAAGATGAAATTGGAAAAGTAGTTTGAGAATAGATCAGAAAGTTAATGAGAAATTGTTGAGCCCTAACCTTCCTGGAAGCATGGAGATAATTTTTTTCTTCTTACGGCCGCACCTGCAATATACGGAAGTTCCCAGACTAGGGGCTGAATCACCGCTGCAGCCTGCACCATAGCCATAGAAACACCATACCCAAGCCATGTCTGTGACTTAGGCCACCACTTGCAGCAATGTCAGATCCTTAAGCCATTGAGAAAGGCCAGTGATTGAACCCACATCCTCACAGACACTATGCCAGGTTCTTAACCCAGTGAGCCACAACGGGAACTCCGCGTGGAGATTTATGCACAAGAGGGTCATAAGAAAAGCAGTGGTTTAGGAAGATTAACCTGGCATCAGAGGCATGATAGGTACATCTCAATCTTCAAAATAATTATAAGTAAATTTACTAGTCATATTCTAAAATCAAATGACTAATATTTACAGAATCTCATATAATGAGCTCATTATTAAATTAACTTTCTAGTTTTCATCTATCAGCCTCAGGAGCTGACCCAGAGAAACGTATCCTTACCAAGCAGGTTTTTGACTGCATAAGGTTGAAGGCCTGGGAGGTACTGGAAAGTCCTACCCCCTTCACTGCTGGGGCATATGAGCTCAGGCAATTTGTTCAAGACAACAGGTGAGCAATCTTGATCAAGTCCAGGCACCTGACTGATAAGTCCATCTCTTACTCATGTCACCAAATGGCCTGCCTATTCCCCACAGGCCTAGAAGCTCCCTTGGGACAAAGACCTTGTCTTTTTATCTTTGACTCTGCGATGGCCAACGCATTGCCTGGCACAGGTATGAGCTCTGAAACTTGGTTGACTGAATTCAGCTTGAGGCAGAGAACCAGGTCCTCTGACTTCTGCAGCAATTCAAGAACATAGTGATAACAGGCTTCACTAGAGCAGTGCACTGCGATGGACCATGATAATGTGAGAAAAAAGAATGTAAGCAAAAAGAGTGTACGTATGTGTCACTGGGTCACATTGTCGTACAGTAGAAAATTGACAGAACACTGTAAACCAGCTATAATGGAAAAAATAAAAATCATTATAAAAGAAAAATTAAAAAAAATGTAATGGAACTCTCCATTTCCTTTGAAATCCAGGTTTTCACTATCAGACATAAATCATCGTTTCTCTAAGAAAGATGCTAAGCCTCAGTTGCAACATATATGGGATATTCTCCACTAGTGTCACAGGAAATAGTGAGATTATTTCCCAAGTATTTCTAAGAAATGAATTTATTTCTAGAAATGGCACATAGATGGCTGAATTATTTATTTTAGCAGCATAAATTCAATGAGTATGAAGGCGGTATACAATGTGTGAAAAGGTACATCATTATTCTTTAAAAATAGACATTTCATTACAATTGTTTAATAAAAACTACATGTTCTAGGCTCTAGGTTGGGTTGTCAGCATGTAAAATACTTGATTTTATTTGTCATTTGCTGTATTCTATCTTAAATGAGGTTCTCCTCTTCCTAACAAAGATCTATAGCCATTTTTCTTACTGGACTTTCAAGTAAAAAAGTCCCATTTCCCTACCTCAAGCTTTCTCCCTGGACCCCAGCAGTCAACATAGCTAAGAGAATCAGATCCCATTTCACTAACTTATAGACTTCCGTTTTAATTTTTATTTCTGCATTCCCATCCAGTAAGAAGTAACAATGTATCTATGAAAGATGTATTGAGAGCAAACAAACATCACAGCCCTCTCAAATCTTATGTTTCCCATATAAGTCTTTTCCACTTGAGAGAGACTCATAATCACTATTTTCCCATCTCAACACAAGAAACAGAGTTCATGTTGAATCTTTAACTGTTTGGGTGGAAATTACATGGATTCTTGCCTTTTGACAAAGCATTAAAACTTTAGTGGGTATTCTTTATGTATGCATGTACTCAACACAGCAGACTTAATTTTAAATAGCATTGCAGGAGTTCCCATTGTGGCACAGAGGAAACGAATCTGACGAGTATCCACGAGAATAAGGATTTGATCCCTGACCTGACTCAATGGGTCAGGGATCCCGCATTGCTGTGAGCTGTGGTGTGGATCACAGACGTGACTCAGATTCTACATTGCTGTGGCTGTGTGCCTTCACTTCTACCATGGGCTGGATTGCTAAAAGTCTGCTTGCTTCCTAGCCTAAATGGGGCTTGGATGGACACAGCCGATATTGAACTCTGTGTCTCCCTTTTTTCTATCACCAGTGGCTTCTGCAACCCCTCCCCCAACAGATGCACTCCTCCCTTATAGAAGTTTGACATCTAAGCAGGTCACAGTCAAGTCTTGTTGATTTGGCTGTCTCTTTATAAGGAGAGTATATGTTCATTCTCATGCATTATTTCTGGATTAATGGAGGGTGAAAGTAGGGACGCTATTTGCCAGCTCCCCTACAACACTGAGATTAAAGCATAATCCCCATAAATAGGCTCCTGGTTCCACGTCTATATCATGGAAACCCAAGGGATTTTTTAATTTAAAAAATTTATATTGTTTTTAAGGATTATTTTTCATTTACAGTTATTACAAAATATTGACTATATTCCTCATGTTGTGCAATATATCCTTAAGTCTTTCTTATACCCAATAGTTTGTGTCTCCCTCCCTCCCTACTGGTAACCTCTAGTTTATTCTCTATAAGTTGGCTTTTTTTTTGTTATATTCACCAGTTTGTTGTATTTTTTAGATTCGACATGGTAGAAATAGATAGTATTTGTCTTTTTCTCCTTGACTTATTTCACTTAGTATAATCCCCTCCAAGTTCATCCATGTTGCTGCAAATGTCAAATTTTTGTTCCATTTTATGGCTGAGTAGTATTCCATTGTGTGTTTGTGTGTGTATACACACACATACGTACCACATCTTTTTTATCCACCCATCTGTTGATGGACACTTAGGTTGCTTCTATGTCTTGGCCATTGTAAATAATGCTGCTATGAACATTCGGGTGCATATATCTTTAATTAGTGTTTTTGTTTCTTCAGATATACAGCCAGGACTGGGACTGCTTCGTCATATGGTAGTTCTATTTTTAGTTTTTTGAGAAACTTCCATCTGCTTTCCACAGTGGCTGCACCAACTTACATTCCCACCAACAGTGTGCAACGGGAACCCAGATATTTGACTCTCTTAATCTTGCTAACAGACATAGCATTATTTCCGTTTAAATCAGTGATACGATCCTGTCCCTTAAATACATTAAATATATACCTGGCTAGCCATTCAGACTTCCTTTGATTTCCTATCAGATGAATTCGAACTCTAAGTACATGTTTCTGATCTGTATCACAAAAACCTCTTCGCTAAGTTTGCCTCTGAAAATGTCCCTTTCTTAGGTTATCCTAGGCTAGAACTCTGGGCAGACATCTAAGAGTTGAATCATGTTTATCCACAGGAGAAAAATGATTTTTTTTCTAATGGCACTGGGGGATTGGATTCACAACCTAACACATTTGAGATTATAATTTTAGATAGAGCAAAGTATAAAATTTATAGCATAAAGGATGATTATGCTCTTATACCTTTTGTTTCCAACCAATACAATAATATATTGTCATTTGACTGGATTGAGAATTGACTTATAATCATTTACTCATTTGTTTTGCCTACTATGTACTGGACCCTCTACAGTGTATAGAACAAGACAGACACAGCCCTTACAGGCCTCTGCTCTCACATTTCCTCTACCTGCAGTTTCAAAGCATCAGTAGAGAATGAATAAGTGCTTGTTAAAGTCCATTTCTCAAAGATCAGAAATAACTTACTGTAGGTCAGCCTAGTTTGGAGAGGTGAGAAAAGTATTTTGTTCTTAAGAGTGACCACGTAGACACACCCACAAAAGCTTTTTAGGCAAAATATATGGTCTAGGTCCACCAACCCTGACCTGAGGCCCTGTGGGGGCAGATGTGGTTTTGGAATTCAGAATTGGGGAGATTCTAGGAAGGC
Organism: Catagonus wagneri; assembly: GCA_004024745.2. Lineage (NCBI taxonomy): Eukaryota > Metazoa > Chordata > Mammalia > Artiodactyla > Tayassuidae > Catagonus > Catagonus wagneri. The sequence goes on along the minus strand of PVHT021183705.1, from coordinate 16,123,019 downwards.
AATTATGGTGCACAGATGACATGGTACATAACATCCTAAGTCCAGGTCAGCATTCCATAATCAAACAATGTCTCTGCGGTGAAATGTATGATTATTCACCCAGAGTAGATAAATAATGACTATAAATAGCCTCATGCCAGTTCAGGTCAGATTTTGCTGCCAAATGAGTTCAAGTCAGGTCGCGTTTACCCTCAAATGAGTTGTGGAAAATACTCTATCTTCAGAGCTTTCTGGGTTTGAGAATTGAAAGTGAGAAATTGTGGGCCTGTAAGATGGATTATCCCTTTATGTCATCTACTCTTTAGGCAAGGGAATGAAACATATTTAAACCTACTGAATATGTTCAATCAATTAATTTACAAGTACTATTATTCAGCAAGTAACTGTCCAATGAGGAATCAGCACAGTTATTTAAACAGTGGCAATTGTAGGGAGATTTTATATAATAAGCGACATCCCGGGAGTTCCCATCATGGCTCGGTGATTAGTGAATCTAACATCCACGAGGACGTGGGTTCAATCCCTGGCCTCGCTCAGTGGGTTAAGGATCCAGCATCGCAGTGAGCTGTGGTGTAGGTCGGGACGCAGCTTGGATCCCGTGTTGCTGTGGCAGTGGCATAGGTCGGCAGCTGTAGCTCCAATTAGACCCCTGGCCTGGGAACCTCCATATGCCGCGGGTGCGGCCCTACAAAGCAAAAAAATTAAAAAATAAACTAAAAAAATAAAAATCACTATAGTCCAACCACCTCTTAGAGCAAAGAACCTTCTTATCCTTAGGTCACCAACCCCTTGAAGATTACAAAAGAAAAGCTTATCTTCACCCTAGAAAGATGTACATAGGTGATAAGTGTCACAATCATTTTCAAGAGATCTACTGACCCCGAGCTGAAAATTCCTGCCCTAGATGCTTGCAATATTTGAAAAGAAGGCTAATGTTTTATAAGTTCTCAGTCATCTAAGTACCTTTGAGAGCTTCTATATTTTCAGCTGCTCATAAATTGACTGTGGTCATATGTATCAGTGGCTTCTGTGACATTTATATCAACTGATGATTTTCTATGCAGTGTTTATAAGATAAACACTTTTGAACTCACTGTGACCCATTGTCTTTATCATAGAGGCTGAAAAGAGGAAATGTAATGACATCATCTGGGCTTTTTTTTTTTTTTTTGGTATTTTTGTATCCCATATCACGCCTAACTTAGAGGAGGGAGAAATAGAAAAAGAAATCCTCTAAGGAAAAGACATAAAACTTCCTACTAATAAATTTATCAAGCATCAATTTTCAATTTGACGTAAACTGGGAGAGGAAATGATGAAGTAAATTTTATGAGTGTGGAGCTGTCACTGGAGAAAAGATTTGTATTAGCCTCTGGCAGCAAATCATGATTTAGATGTGTCAGTATTAGGCACTCCATTCCGTTGACATTTTTAGGAGTCTGATAGGATTCTGTGTATGTCGCAGTGGACACTTCCTTCTGTGCCTGATCCAAATGGTTCATCAAGAGCCTCCTTCTCAACCAAAGTATCTCAGAGACTGAGCACCAACACCAGCACCCTGGCACACAGGCAGAAGGTGTGTGTGGCCTCCACAATCACATCAAAGAGACTGATTTCTCTTTGTGCAAGAACTTATGAAAGCCACGGTTCTTGCCAGCCATGGACAGAAAAATTGCCCTGCGGCCTCTTTCCAGCTAGCCTGGTGAAATAAGCCTGCCTAAGGGAAAGCTAGATCCTAGCTGAAATCTCACCCTGTTACCAGGCATCTTCCAACAACCTGCCAGATTGTCCATACAAGGACTGTGCAAGGAAAAGGCCAGGCAGGTCAACAAAATCACAGCAAAGTCAGATGACCGACTCCTTGCCCTTCCTGCATTGTAGTCTTATCATCAGGCTCAGGCCAGGGCCCAGGGAAAGTGCTGGAGAGCAAGCCTTAGGTCAAGTGGCCAAGGGACATGGGGTTTCCCTTCCCTTTGTTACCCTCGAGGACCACTTCTTCGCCTTTCCCAGCAGGAGTAAAACTCGATTGTAATAGTTCACGTATTTGGCTTGATCCTTTGTGGTTATTCGGTGTCAAAAATATACTACGAACCATTACAAAAGACAAAATCTGATGGGATCTTGAAAAATGTTATGCTAAGTGAAACAATCATACACAAAAGCTACAAGTTAACAATTCCATTAAGTATGAAATGTCCGGAATAGGCCAACCCATACAGACGGCACATAAGCAAGTGGTTGCCAGAGGCTGGGAGGAGCCAGGCACGGAGAATGGTTAATGGGTGTGCAGTTTCCTTTGGGGTGATGAGAATGTTCTAGAACTGGATACTGATGATGACGACCCCTTTTTACATCTAATGAAATGTCATTGAATTGTGAGCTTTCAAATGATTAAAAAGGTGAATTTTATGTTACGTGTCTTTTTATTTATTTATTTTTTGTCTTTTTGCCTTATCTAGGGCCACACCTGTGGCATATGGAGGTTCCCAGGCTAAGAGTCTAACAGGAGCTGTAGATGCCGGCCTTCGCCACAGCCATAGCAACGTGGGATCCGAGCCGTGTCTGCAACCTACACCACAGCTCACGGCAACGCCGGATTGTTAACCCACTGAGCAAGGCCAGGGACCGAACCCGCAACCTCATGGTTCTTAGTCGGATTCGTTAACCACTGAGCCATGACGGGAACTCCCTATGTTACGTGTCTTTTACCACAATTAAAAAAAAAAATCTGATAGGGTCTTTTTCTACTATGCTTGCAATGTATTCCCATAGACAGAAATATGAAACAATATTTCAATGAAAGATAAGGGGAAAAAATTTGTTCAAACTTCAAGAGTATAAATGTTTATCAAAGTTGAAAGCAGGCAAAGAAGAAGCTCAGTCTTCATAAGCCAAAGTGATTCCCTCATCTTACGGCTGAGAAGTTGAGGCTTTCACGGTGACCTGGTCTTGCAAGCAGACATCCAGACTTGAATCTGGTTCTACCAGACTGTGGCCTACCACTAGTCTGCATTGCCGGCTGTGCGACAAGTTAATTTAGTCTTTCTGAATCTTGGTACCCACATCAATAAAATGGGCCTGAAAGTCCCCAAAAAGTCACCAGACCACCTGTTGATAACAGCAAAGCCAAATTTATTAGACCTTAGTGCAGGAAGGGAGAAGGCCACCTTGACAAAGTCTTAATTTCTCAGAAGAGAAAGTCAGAAAGGATTTTTATAGGGCTTTGAGATCTAGTCTCAAGAAATTTACCGCAAGTCTTTTTAAAGTGGAGTTGACTGAGTTTGGATAAAGTTTATAGCATCATAGTATAGGATCGGTGGAGACAACAGGGTGAGGGTCTTGAAGCAAGTCTTGACAAACTTGTTTGAATGGCCAACTATTTACCTGCTACTCTGGATATATTGATCTGCAGGAGTTTCCTGAAGCAAACTGTATGGTTACTTATTGGTTTACAGTCTTACTGTTCCGGAGGGAAGCGTTCATGGAACACACTGCCAAGTCATGCTGACATGGGCTGTCTCGGTTCCAGGCCCTGAGACTTCCGTTGTGTTTGATGTAGGAGTTCTCAGGGGCGCTGTGATTAAATGTCACGCATGTAACCAGTGCCTACCCTCGATAAATCCTTTATTTTCTCCCAGTGTCTCACGACCATTCCCACTAAAAACTTGCTCCGAGATAGTGAATTACAGCCGGAACAAGAACAGAATGCTCTGCCTTGCCTTCTAGAACCCTTTCTACCACCCAGGATCGGTTTGGGTTCTACTTCTCAGGACTTCAGCTACAGTAAAAAGCCCCAAGTCTTCCACCACTCTGAATGAAGAGGCAGCAGAGCTGAAGGACTGTGATGCCAAACCTATGTCTTAGGTTTCCTGTCACTTGATCTGTGACCCTAAGACAAATATTTGCCTCTTCAAGCCTCACTTCCTTACCTGTAAAATAAGGATGGCTGCGCTTAGTACTCAATACACTCAGCTATTTTTTTAACTTATTTATTTTTTGCTTTTTTAGGGCCTAACCCATGACATGTGGAGGTTCCCAGGCTAGGAGTTGAATCAGACCTGTAGCCGCCGGCCTTTGCCACAGCCACAGCAACGCCAGATCCGAGCCACTTCTGAGACCTATACCACAGCTCACAGCAACACCAGATCCTTAACCCACTAAGCGAGGCCAGGGATCAAACCCGAATCCTCATGGATACTAGTCGGATTTGTTTCTGCTATGCCACCATGGGAACTCGTCAGCTAATTTTTAAAATTAATAAATACCTGTTCCCAAATTCTAATTGCAACTCCTTTTCTAAAGTTTGGCAATGATTATTTTTTTGGCTCTATTTTCACTTATTCTTATCTTCTGGGAGAACCTGGGTTTGGTTCTCAGGATGCTGAGAAAGTAGCCTTTCTGATGGAATCCTGAGTCTGACCTACTCAGAGAAAGGACACAGAATCCCATGGGACATGAGAGACCCACGGTTTAAACCAGAAAGGTTCACACAGCTTAAATAGGCAGCCCCAAAGTTAGGTTTGATGATCTGAACCTCATCAAGCCTATATTCTCTTTCTTACTATTTGCTCTCTCTCCTTTCATATGACTTCCAACATCCTTCGTGGTCAGAGCCATTGACATTTTTAGCTGCTCCCCTGCAACCTGATTTACAGCCTATGGGTCAAGTACAACAGTTTTTGTTTCGATATTTATTTATATAAACTAGCACTCTGACCTGTAGAATTATCCACATCCATATGGCAGGTCAAATCCATAATATGAGAGTATTGCAAATGATTCCTATTCTGCATGCTTTCAATGGAAGCATCAGGAAAAAATAAGTCCCGCCAAACTAGGTATTGGGACCAGCATGGGTTCTAATGCCCTCTGCCCCCAGTAAATTTGGAGGAATCATTTCATATCTTTTAAACACAATGTTGAATTTGAAAAAGGCTGCCAGTTGAACAGAGTAGGAGCAAAGACGTTTTCCTAGCTCTGATGAGCTGTAACAAGTTACTTTTCACTATGAGCGTTTTCCTGAAAGTTCAGGCTCTCCTCGAGGGCAAACCCATTAACCTTTTTTTTAGGGCTGCACCCATGGCATATGAAATTCCAGGGCTAGGGGTTGAATTGGAGCTGTAGATGCCAGCCTACACCACAACAACATGGGATCCGAGCCACGTCTGTGACCTACAACACAGCTCACAGCAATACTGGATCCTCAACCCATTAAGCAAGGCCAGGGATTGAACCCATATCCTCATGGATACTAGCCGGGTTCATTACTTCTAAGCCATGACAGGAACTCTCCCAATAACTTTCTAATGTTTTTTTTTTTTCAAGTTACCAAAGTTAATGGGTTAATTTATATTTTTCTATCAGAGATAATTATTGCAATTCACATGGAGGCTGGGTACCACCTTCGGTAATGGCAGCACACAGTTGCCAAGCCAGGCCCCCAGGGAGTTCACAGCCTAGTAGAGGAAGCAGCTGATGTAAGTCCCTAATTGAATTACGCAGGGTTTACCTTGAGACCCCCAAAGAGGGAACAGACACTAAAACAGACTTGGACAGTCAGGGAGACATCTCCCTCAAGGTATCAAGCGAGCTGGAACTTGGTTGACTTTGTTGTTGTTGCCAAGGTGAAAATGGCATTCCAAACAGAGGATGGAACTTTCCAAAGGCATGGAGACAAGAGAGAATAGGCCAGATTCCGAGGTCAGCAAGAACGTCTGCATGGCTGGAACCTAAGACTGCCAAGGCTTGAGCAGTGGGGAAAGACTCCCTATAAACAGACAAAGGCTGAACCAGGGGTAGGAGTTTAGAGATACTACCAGGAACTGGGGACTTCTTTCCAAAGGGCAGAGTCACTGAAGGTTCGAAGTCAAAGAACCACTGAGTCAGATTTGAGTTCCATCCCATGCACTTGATAAGAATAAGGAGCATGAAATTAAAACTACCACAAGGTACCACCTCACACCAGTCAGAATGGCCATCATTAACAAGTCCACAAACAACAAATGCTGGAGGGGATGTGGAGAAAAGGGAACCCTCCTGCGCTGTTGGTAGGAATGCAAGCTGGTACAACCACTGTGGAAAACACTATGGAGGTACCTTAGAAAACTATACATAGAACTAGCATGTGACCCAGCAATCCCACTCTTGGGCATATATCCGGACAAAACTTTGCTTGAAAAAGACACATGCACCCGCATGTTCATTGAAGCACTATTCACAATAGCCAAGACAGGAGTTCCCTTCGTGGCTCAGTGGTTAACAAATTCGACTAAGAACCATGAGGTTGCGGGTTCGATCCCTGGCCTTGCTCAGTGGGTTAAGGATCCGGCGTTGCCGTGAGCTGTGGTGTAGGTTGCAGACGCAGCTCAGATCCTGCGTTGCTGTGGCTGTGGCGAAGGCCGGCAGCTACAGCTCCTGTTAGACCCCTAGCCTGGGAACCTCCATATGCCGCAGGTGCGTCTCTACATAAAGGCAAAAAGACAAAAAAAAAAAAAAAAACCCAATAGCCAAGACATGGAAACAACCCAAATGTCCATCGACAGATGATTAGATTAGAAAGATAAGGTATACATACACAATGGAATACTACTCAGCCATAAAAAAAGAATAAAATAATGTCATTTGCAGCAACGTGGATGGAATTAGAGACCCTCATACTGAGTGAAGTAAGTCAGAAAGAGAAAGACAAATACCGTATGATATCACTTATATCTGGAATCTAATATACTGCACAAATGAACCTTTCTATGGAAAAGAAAACCACAGACTTGGAGAACAGACTTGTGGTTGCCAAGAGGGTTGGGAAAGGAGTGGGATGGGATGTGAGTCTGGGGTTAATGGTTGTAGACTTGCCTTTGGGGTGGAAAAGCAAGGAGATCCGGCCGTATAGCACTAGGAACTATGTCTAATCACTTGTGATGAATCTATATATGTATGCATAATCAGGTCACCACGCTGTACAGTTGAAAAATTGATAGAAAACTGGAAATCAGTTATAATGGAAAAATTAAAAAAAAAAAAAGGAATAAGGGTCATGGACCGGTGAGACAGAACTGGCAAAAGGGAGATGGGTTAAGCGAGTCAAGAAGATAAGAGAAAGCCATAAACTGCAGAAAGGAAGGCAAGGTTTTGCTGGGGGTAAGTTCAAGGAAACAGAAGCAGAGGTGTGGTCTGAGGTTCTTGAGTTTGATGTGGACACACAGGGAGAGAGTCCACCAAGCAGCTAAGAAAATAGATTTGAGTTTCAGGGCAGGGGAAGATACAGAAATATGGATATTGTTGGCTCACTTCTGGGGAGGAGTCAACAGTGAAACTTTCTTATACTGCCAGCAAGAATATAACAAGTGAGATAATCATGGTAAGAGATGATTCCTACAATAATAATTTCTAAAGTTTCCTTTGGCTTATTATTTATATCCTCACAGATAAAGAGTTCTTTATACCCAACTCTGATATTCTATAATAACAGGTAAGAATAGCATAGGTTCTAGGTTTATTAAATACATATGCATATGCATGCCAGCGTGTGAATATTTTGCATGTATATGTGTCCTTCCTCCTTCTAGGAAAAGATGGTACATCACCTTCAAGCTATTGTATGTCACCTTCAAACTATTGTACACCTATGGTACATCACCTCCCTAGCTCTTCTTGGGCCACCAGGTGGGTGGCCAAAGAATAGCTAGGGAAAAGTTAAATCCACTTCTTTATATTTGAATGCGTTGCCCAGTGTATGCAGGACTTTCCACTCCATCTCTGAAAGAATGTGTTTGGCTCCAAGGACTTGATAGCAGGCAGACAACGTAGTTCTTACTTTAGAAGTGGCTCTGTTAGAATAAAGAGCCTGAGAACCGGAACTGTTGCCAGAAATAGTCGGGTAAATTCACCCACTTCCAAGAAGGTCACTCAGCTTCGGAGCAGGGTGCAGGCAGACTGAAGCAGTTTGGGCACGGCCACCTCTATGTCTGTCGGCTGAATAACTCATAGCTCTTTGTCCCCTCGATGGGGAGCACTAGTGTTGACCAGGCATTTTCCGTTCCTCTCTGCTATACTGTGATTCCTGTGACAGGTGACCTTCCCTGAGTCGCCCTTCTGTTTTTAAACAGCTACCTGTTGAGAATCCTATTTTTAATGAACAGTTATAACTTGAGAGCTGTCATCTGTCAGGTTTTAAATGTTTGTTAAAAATAGGAGTCCCAGAGATGTAGTCATTAGGCAACAGAAAGCCATAAACAATCAGAAAAGCCAGTGACTGCAGGAGATATTAATTATCTGAATTCATTGCTATGCCTGTGGGTATCCTGTTCACATTAACGATGATAGCTCTGTCCTTTGCTGGCATTGGGAGGGTCCTGTCCTAGAGCAGGAATTGGAAAAATAGGGTAATAATATCACAGGAATGACGCATAACTCTGGAGAAAGCCTTGAAATGATAGCTCATTTTTCTTTAGTGTTTATTTTACTTAGCACCACATGAAATGCTCTTACGGAGGACATGGCTTGATCTGAGAGAACCCTGAGAGAACAAATCCTGCATCAGCATGTTCTCCTGATGAGGAACCTGAGGCTTGGTTCTATCAAAAGACTTGCCCCAGAGTGCAGCCCTGGGAAGTGGCAGTCAGAGCTTTCTCCAGGTCCTTCCCTCTTGTCCTCGCCTGACCGTCCTACCAGGACACCACAATGGCCCTTTTATGGAAACAGATGGGTGCACCACCTCCCTGCAGCCCTGGCACCGGGCTCTCCAAGTCACACCGTCCGTTGCTGGGTGGTAGCTTGGGTTTCAGTCAAGAGAGCAACTCTCTGAATCACCCTTGATTTGGGGAGCAAAGGTTGGGATTTATCTCGATGGCACCCTTCTCCCTACCCCTCCATGGTACCACGATGTCCTAGGTAAACGCAGATACTCAGAATGTGCAAAGGTGCAAGATCCAAGGACACATCCTCATTTGTTGATTAAAAATCACATTTTTAATATCCATGGCTTCTTTTTGTTTCAACCAATTTCCTCCTCAGGCCATGACTTTTTTTTCTGTCCTCACACACACAAGAGAATAGCTGCTTTTCTTTCTGGGCTATACCCTATGTAACTCAATTCCATGGTCTTACCCGCATAGTAGTTTTCTCCCATCTCCCCTGATCTGGGGAAATTCAAAATTCCACATCCACAGAACCCTGGGACACAGTAGACTATTGAACTCAACTGGGCAGAAGCTCTTTAAATAGCAGCCCCCAGTACATTGCACCAGACATCATTAATGACTGCTGCAGGCAGAGGGAGGGGAGGCAATAAAAGCCCTGCCTAATTGATAATCACTCAGAAATTAATACAAAGCATCTCTAAAGTGCAAATTGTTAAGTGTTTATTGAAGCCTATCTATATCCCTGTCCTGAATACTAATGTACGAAAACTCTTCCAAAGGACTTACCGTCTGATTACGCTCGAAAGAATAATTAGAGGAAAATGTGACATTACATGTAACCAAGTGTTAAAACATGCAGGAAGTGATTCAGTTGGTCAGAGTGTATGGTATGACCACATTTCAGATACACGCCTACAAAATGAAGCGAGCTGCCATTTTCTTTGGTTAAAACTCCAACAAGTCCATAATTTTCTGTGGGAAACTATGACATCAGGCTAAAGACATCAGTCAGCATTTTCTTCCTGGCATTTTAGGGTTGACCTCTTACGTGAGCTTCATTTTAATATTCTTGAATTATTTAATAAGAAATGCTGTCGCTATAGCCACAAACGGGGCTTTTTTATGGCAAATAAAGATGATTTTCTCATTACCTACTTGCTCCTGAGATGTTATTTCAAAAACGTATTCTCCAGGACAATACTTTTTTTAGGACTTTACTTTGGGGGGGCCAAATAACGATAGCCACCCCCCCTTCTGTCCCCTGATAATGCATCTGAGAACCCTGATTCCACAGAAAGGATTCTCAAGATCTCCCAGAGGAAACACTTGATAAACTTTACAGCCAACATCAGACTTTGAAGAAAAGTGCACGGCTGGGAGAGGACCGTACACAGAGGCCGTCTGAATTCCTTTTTCAGTTTGTAGCGCTGCAGATAAGTTTTTCCATGAAGCAGTCCAACCCCTGTTGCGGCAAGACCTGTTTTTTTTTTTTTTTTTAACGAGTGGGTAAACTAACTAGAACTTCTGTCAAGTCTGGTGACTCTGCATAAATGGGGGCAAATATAACTTGACATGTTAATTTCTTTCTAGAAAACAATTTATATTCATAGCATCATGGAATCCCAGAGTTGAAAGGATCTTAACAGTCTCATCAAGTCCAAATACCAGTCTCATGCTGGAGTTGTTCATTTCTAAAGAAGTCTGTTCTCCAGAGCAGCCCAGCTGTAGCCCCAGAGTGAGAGGACTTGCGTGTCCCTGTCGCATTAGGACAGCTCAGGATAAACATCATCTCATTGGCGATGATTTTCTGCTGAGGGGTGTGGACCAACTCTGAGGAATGGGCTTAAAATGAGTTGCTAATAGGTTGAACTAGAAATCGACTTTTTTGCTCACCCCAAGAGCTAAGGTACCTGTTCCTCTGTATTTCTATTTTTCCTTTCTCTACAGAAACGTCTATACTTCTGAAAATTCCAGCCTGTCTGTCGTTTTATTATAAATTTCTAAAATATATGCCGATTTGAAAAATCCCTCTACCAGCCACCCCGAAACAGGATGAGTAGTTTCAAATCAAGGGGCTGGAAGGTCAAGAACAGAATAGATACATGAATTGACAGAGATCCAATAGGATGACAAACGGAGGGCAATAGCCAAGAGAGTCCCAGCAAACATGTGCTCAGAAAACAGGGGAAGTTAAATCAAGTAGATGGTAGGGAGGAGACCAGAGAGCCTGGCCACCATTTGGTATAAGGTCTTGCCAGGCAGGAAGCTCTCACCTGCCCAGTGCTCAAGAGAATTAAAAGGGAGTCCTGTGATTGCCAAAAGGGAGGGGGTGCAGGGGAGTGGACTGGGCATTTGGGGTTAGTAGATGCAAACAGTTGCATTTGGAGTGAGTAAGCAATGAGATCCTGCTGTACAGCACAGGGAACTATATCTAGTCCCTTGTGATGGAACATGATGGAGGATAATGTGAGAAAACAACATACATATATATGTATTGACTGGGTCACTTTGCTCTACAGCAGAAATTGGCAGAATGTTGTAAATCCATTATAATACAAAAATAAAACAATAAATTAAAAAAAAAAGAGGGAGTCCTGGCTTCAGCCATAGACGGGAGCAAGAGAGAGAAATCTAATGTCAGAGTAAAGGCCTGATTAGCAAGTTTAAATAAAGATGAATTGACTAAATAGGGTAGAATCTTTTTTATAATTGCCGTAGTGTATTTAGTTTACGTTCCCAAGTATTATATGACTGTGCAGTAAAATGCATTTTTTTTAACTGCAAACTATTATGGTGATTATGCCAAAAACACGTGGAGAGGGGATTCCAGCAAGGGGGAAGGGGGTAGGACAGCAATGAAATGGAAAACGTGGTCCATGGAAGTGCAAGCAGCCGAAAGGGCTTTACCCGAAGCAGCCTGGGAGGTTTCCATTTGGGGGGGAGTCAAACTTGTCCTCATTCAAGCATTAAAGAGGAGACCTTATGCAAAGGCTCAGAGTTGATTTTTTTTTTCTCTATCATTGGCGTTTAGATTTGTTTCCCTCCCTATAACAGCTGCTTCATTTATGGTTGGCCAATCTACGACTGAACTGAACTTCAATAGAACTCAGCTGGGATTTTTCCTTTTCCTTCAAATTTTATATTTTATTCAACAGGAGGAGAAAGGCAATGGAAAAATAAAGATAACTGGCAGCAGATATCGATACAGCACCACCTGTATTAACGTCTGGCTAAATTTTAAGACATTTTAAAAATAAAAAAGCTGAAGCCCCTTCGTTTCCTGCCCAGCACCATTCTCCCTTCTCCTTCCCCAGCGGCAGCCTCCATCGTGAATTTAGTGAGCATCTTTTCCCAAGGTTTTGTGCCTGTGCCATGCCTACATACATCATACAATATTGTCGTTCAATGCCAACAATATGATGCCTGTAGTATTTTAAAAGGAAGAAGACAAGTTGCTATTTTCCAGCCAATCTGTTTTGAGACCCGGCATGTTACGTGTTACACAGTGACCACTAGTTTAGAGAACTAATTTTTACAAAGGAAAAAAAAAAAAGAATGATTTCCATAGGCAAATGTTCCTATTAGAGAACCATAGATTAAACTGATAATTAGTATGGACAACAGACATGAAAAGCACTCAGTGGCACCTCCAAAGTTACCATGAAAATCCCTGATCTATCAAATTAAAAAGCACAACATTAAAAAAAAAAAATGCACCCAGTACTAATCAGACTAGATCCTTTGTTAATTTCACGGAGCTATTTTATGCAAATACAAGTGCTTTGAAGATGAAAAGCACATTTTTCTCCTCCCAGAAGTAAATCATTCCACCTACAAAGTTCATTAAAGTAGGAAAAAGTACGTATTTATGTTCTTCCCTTTTTATGGAGTTTCAGTTTAGTTCTGTTAGGGCTTGCTTCAATTTTCTGTCTTTAGTTCTTGCCACAGTTTGTAATTTCCCTACGCTGATATTCTTTTTCCACCCCTTATATTATGCAGAGTAGTGGTCTGAAGGGAGGGCTCAGAGAAGGCTCATCAACCTTCTTTTTCTTGTGGTTTTCCCTCATTATTTCATTGCCAGGCAATGTTTTTAAAAGGATCTCACGCTCGTGAATGGACGTTGACATAACAGAGCCAAACAACTTGTTTGGAATCTGAAGGTCTATGATGTAAATACCCAAGTTTGTTTTTAAAAGGTTTTCATAATCCATTGTATAAATATACATACTTACATAATTTCCAAAACATGTTCTTTGAAGCCACAACCCTTGCAGCCTGATTATCTCTTAGTAAAGAGTCCACGTGGGATCTGCAAGCTGGAATTCCAGTGTGTCACTTTATCATTTGCAAACTTCATGAGAGCTGGCTCTCAGAGGACGGACTTACCCCATTTTGCTCCCAGAAGGCGTCTTCGGCCTGTCATCCACTTGATCTTTGCAGAATTATACTCGAGGGAACTGAAATAAAAGAAATATCTGTAGGCGTCTAACCTCAATCTTCTAGGTAACATTCTGCAGTTCCTTCTATGACCCACTTTTTATTTGGACCCCAAACTTCTGACCAGGGCCATGGGGGTTTCGGTGGAAGTCAGCAAAGACAGCACATGGCCTGTTAGAAATCTGAAGGGTATTTCCTACGTACCTGCGGTTTCTCGTGGGTTTATCTTCCCTGCTTGAGGCAGAGGAGCTGAGAGAGGGAGAGGCCTGATAACAGTTTGAGTTGAGTTCTGCTTATCTTGGGCTTGTTGGGGAAAACGCATTGTTGAGCGGCACCCCCGCAGGCCCGCAAGCCCAGCCATGACAGCAGAAAGAGCCCACACACAGCGACAGAGACATCAATGGCTTATTGGACAAGGAAATCGTTCTTACACATAAGGGTCCTAGGGCAGCGACATCCCCCCGCCGTGTGAGGCAGACAGCAAGCAGAACATGACTTTGCTCGCCAGGGGGCGGAGACCACCATTTATAGGGGGAATAGACGTCAGGTGGGCTCATCAGTTCTTAGGTACTAATTAAGCCCTGTCATTAAGAGGATTGGGAGTTCCTGTTGCGGCTCAGTGGTAACGGACCAGACTAATGTCTGTGAGGACATGGGTTTGATCCCTGGCCTTGCTCAGTGGGTTGAGGAGCCGGCGTTGCCACAGGCTGCAGTGTAGGTCACAGACGTGGCTCTGACCTTGTGTTGCTATGGCTGAGGCGAAGGCCAGCAGTTGTAGCTCCGATTTGACGCCTAGCCTGGGAACTTCTATATGCCACACCTGCAGCCTGAAAATAAGAAAGGAAGGGAGGGAGGAAGGAGGAAAGAAGAGGATTGGATTGCTTCCTGTGAATGAAGCAAGGCCTGGTCAAGCAAGGGATGTAAAGGGAGCGAGAGATGAGCCATCTTTTTTTTTTTTTTTGTCTTTTTGCCTTTATCTGGAGCCGCACCTGCAGCACATGGAGGTTCCCAGGCTAGGGGTCTAACAGGAGCTGTAGCCACGGGCCTTCGCCACAGCCACAGCAACGCGGGATCCGAGCCGCGTCTGCAACCTACACCACAGCTCACGGCAATGCTGGATCCTTAACCCGCTGAGCAAGGCCAGGGATCGAACCCGCAACCTCATGGTTCCTAGTCGGATTCGTTAACCACTGAGCCACGAAGGGAACTCCAAGATGAGCCATCTTGAATGGCTTGACCATACACACCTGAACTCAAGCTTATGGGTATTTCCAGCTTTAGATGCCCACCTGAGGCTGAAGATTAAAAAAATAAAGAAAAACAAGGATAGACAGACCCTTTGGACCAAGCCCTCTGCTGGGCTTTAACCGTTTACCTGGCCTTCTCTGTAAGTTTCTCCCAAGAAAAAATCCTCTTGGATTTCGTCCTTCAACAGACTGGGTCGATTGTTAGTATCTTCTAGACTTTCTAGTAAGACAGAAGTCTTGACCCTTGATGGACTTTCATTTTTAACACTATTGAAATTTTGGGGGGGTACACTGTCTTTTATTGTAGTTTCTCTCATGACAGTTGGTTTTACTAATGTTTTCTCTGCATTTTCATCCTTCAGAAAAGACAATGGAGAACAGTAGGGAAAAGGGGAAGAATTTCAAACACAGGGAGCCGGCTGCCAGTTACCTCCCAATGAGCTCCACCACACCCAGCACTTCCCTGCCCGTCAGTGCAGCTCCCACTGCAGCTCCAGATGGTCCCCTTGACCTTGAAGACAGCTTTCTGGGAGAAGTTTTTAGTCTTACACCTAAAATCATTATTCTTGGCAGCTCAGTGGGGGATACAGGCTTAAATATTCCCTGTGGGGAGCTATAATTGCAGCCCTAAAGTTGGCTTCGTGGGGCTGGAAACCACACTCTTTATCTCAAGATGAGTAAATTTACCCATTAAAATTCTTGATTTCTCATCTGCATGACTTTCTCACACTGAGGTGATTAAGAGGAATGTTGGATAGTCTTCTTCTGTCCCTCCGGATCCACTTTCCACTCCTTCTCTCAGCCAAATCTGTCCTTAAAAAAAAAAAATCTAATGTAGACAAAAGTATGTCCTTAAACCAGAAAAAGATCAGGCCCTCCGGGGCTTTAATACCATCATCGCCATTGTCATCATGAAACACTTGTGAAAATTTTGCACAATACAAAGAAAGGTAAGATGCATTTCCTATGCCAGAGGTTCTCTAATAGCACATGACTGCTGGACATGCCTCTATGTGTATAGAATGGAAAAAAAGTTTAAGGAGAATGGTGTGGGAGGTGTCTGTTCAACCAAGCAGGCAGTAAATACTGCAGGAGTTCAGAAAAGATGTCAGCCTACAGTATTTTAAAAATGATCTCAGGAAAGAGGTGGAACTTGGGAAACAGAGCATTGAGAGTTTCCACTGTGGCACAGCGGGTTAAGGATCCGGCTTTGTCACTGCAGAGGCTTGGGTCACTGCTGTGGTGCAGGTTGGATCCCTAGCCTGGGAACTTCTACGTGCTGTGGGCGAAGCCCCAAAACATTTGGAAATACTGAGATTAGGAAGAGAGAAGGGCGTTCTTTGTTCCAAGGATACGTGAGTGAACAAAGATATAAAGCAAAACCAGAAAGGAGCCAGACCTGCTTGAGGCCAGGGCTTGGGACTGAAGGTTTGTTTTACCTGAAGTACAGGGACTACCCCTTTTGCACACGCGTTACAGTGTCTAGGCCATTTGGTGTACCTGGGGGACACTGTACCACAACGTCCTGGCCTTCGCTAGGGAAACGAAATTTTGCTGTTTGTCTTCTGCCTGGTTTGCTAAAGATAGTGTGAGTTTGCAGCTTAGAAACGATTGAGAACTGTTTTCATTTTAGGCTACTTAATTCTGATAATACTGGCACATTTTTTTTCATGCTTTAAAATTAATACATACACAGAGTTCCCATTGTGGTTCAGCAGGTTAAGGACCTGACATTGTCTACATGAGTATGCAGGTTTGATCCCTGGCCTCTCTCAGTGGGTTAAGGATCCTGTGTTGCCAGGAACTGTGGCATAGGTTGCAGATGCTGTTCAGATCTGGCATTGCTGTAGCTATAGCATAGGCCCACAGCCGCAGCTCCAATTCAGCCTCTAGCCCAGGAACCTCCAAATCCCACATGTGCAGCCATAAAAAGAAAGCAATAAAATTAATACATACAATAGAACATATGTATGACATGCAGGAAAACTGACCCTTCTTAGTAGACGGTGCTGCAGGTTTTGACAAATGCATGCAGCCATGTAACCAAAACCACAATCAAGACATCAGAGAGTTCCTTCACCCCCTAAAATCCCCCTGGGCTCTTTGTAAGCAACCCTTTCCCCTCTACCTCCAGCTTCCAGTAGCCACGATCTATTTTCTGTCCCCACAGTGTGGCCATTCCCAGGATGTCTCTAGGTGGACTTTCACATCCTGTAGCTTCAGATCCTGCAGCTTCGGGGCCTGACTTCTTTCCCTTAGTACAATGTATTTGCAATTCATTCATGTCATTGTAAGTATCAGTAGTTCATTATTTTTTGTTGCTGAGTAGTATTCCACTGCAGACACGTTCTAGAGTGTTCATCCATACAGAAGCTGAAGGACACTTGGATTCTTTCTTCTTTTGTGGCAATTAGGAAAAAGGTGCTATCAACATTCACATACAGGAGTTCCCGTCATGGCTCAGTGGTTAACAAATCCGATTAGGAACCATGAGGTTGTGGGTTCGATCCCTGGCCTTGCTCAGTGGGTTAAGGATCCGGCGTTGCCATGAGCTATGGTGTAGGTTGCAGACGCGGCTCGGATCCCGCGTTGCCGTGGCTGTGGCGAAGGCCGGCAGCTACGGCTCCTGTTAGACTCTAGCCTGGGAACCTCCATATGCCGCGGGTGTGGCCCTAGGTAAGGCAAAAAGACAAAAAAAAAATTCACATACCGATTTTTGTGTGAATGTGAGTTTTCACTTTGCTTGCAGAGCACTTAGACATGGGAACGCTGGCTCATAAAATAAATGTATGTTTTGTTTTTATTGTTGCTGTTAAGCAGGGCCTCATAGGAACACTGAGTATTTGTGTAGGTTAAAAAAAAAGTCTGAAAAGTTCAGATTCACAAACTTATGTTCCCTTGAACTTTTCCCATATATTTTTAAATATCATTTAACATTGCTTGGGGGGAAAAATAGCTAAAGAGTCCTTTTGCTCTTGCCAGTAAAGTTAAACAGTAAGTGATAATACCTCAGTAATTATGTCTCTTTAGTTCTTTTACAGTTATTTTGTTTTACTAGTTTTTAATATGTTTAGTTTTATAACTGCCTGTTTTCCAAAGTAGCTGAACTATTTTGCATTCCCACCAACAGTGGGTACGAGTTCCAGTTTCCCTGAACTTTTGCCAGTACCTGGTGTTGTCATTTTTTTTAACAGAGCCATTCTTACAGGTGTGGGGCAATACCTCACCCCTAGTTTGCATATCTCTAATGGCTAAAGATGTTGAGCATTATCACACTGGTGGGTTTTTTCTGGGGGTGGGGGAGGTCATCATTTATTTTTAAAAAAATTATTGAAGCATACTTTGATTTGTAATGTTGTGTTAATTTGTTATACAGCAAGTAATTCAGTTATACATGTATCATATTCTTTTCCATTATGGTTTATCACAGGATGTCGAATCTAGTTCCCTGAGCTATGCAGTAGGACCTTACTGTTAATCTATCCTGAATGTAATAGTTTGCATCTGCTAATCTCAAAGTCCCAATTTTTCCCTCCCCCATGCACCCCTCCCCCTTGGCAACCACAAGTCTGTTCTCTATGTCAGTTTCTGTTTCATAGATATGTTCATTTGCATCATATATTAGATTCCATATATAAGTGATATGATATAGTATTTTTCTTTCCCTGTCTGACTTGCTTCATTTAGAATGATAATCTCTAACTTGTAAGTTCTTAATTCTACAAAAACTATACGTAATTATACTATTATGCGATGGTTCTCAACTGGGAGCAATTCCCAGAGGACATGTGACAATGTCTGGAGAGGTTTTCAGTTGTCACAACTGGGGAAGTGCTAGTAGCATCTAGTGGAGAGAGGCCAGGAATGCTGCTAAGTATCCTGCAGGGCACAGGACAGTCCCCTCAAGGAAGAGTCAGCTGTCCCAAAAGCTGTCAGTGGTACCAAAGCTGAGAAACCCTACGCTGGAGAGTTGTCAGAAATATTCAAGCATAGGCCACCTTGAAGATTTGGGGAGCTGGTCATGCTATATAACATTTAAACTAAATAAAAATGAACTTAAAACAATTTCCAGTTGATCTTAAACCCTTTTTTTTTTTCCACTGCCAGTCTTCCCTAGGGTTCATGGCCTCATGCCCTCAGCTTGACACTTCTCATGATAAGCTCTCTCTCAGGATTAGATGCACACTCGTACTAACTTATGTACTTGGCCTTCTTCTGACCTGAATAAATGTCAAATCATTGAGGTTTTCCTTTGCATCTGAGTTCCCTTATTTTATTTTATTTTATTTTGTTTTCTTTTTTAGGGTCTCACCTGAGGCATATGGAAGTTCCCAGGCTAGGGGTCAAATTGGAGCTACAGCTGCTGGCCTACACCACAGTCACAGCAACACAAGATCCAAGTTGAGTCTGCAGCCTATACCAGAGCTCACAGCAGTGCCGGATCCTTAACCCACTGAGCAAGGCCAGGGATCCAACACACATCCTCATGGATACTAGTCGGATCCTTTTCCCCTGCACCATAATGGGAAATTCCTGAGTTCCTTTTAATGGTGAAAATTTGTATTATCAGACTTTGGCCCAAAATAAGTTATGTTTGCATCATAAATCCTTGAAAATGGTTACAACTTATTGTCAAAAGGGCAAGTCCCTTACTTTCTCTGCATCTCAGTTGCTCTGCTGTGAAATAAGAGAGGGGCAACTGATTGCCGAGGCCACCCTGAGGCTCTCCTGTGGTTTGATTCCTATGGAGACTGTGGGGTGCTACTTCCATCCAGCAGCACAGTGAAATCACTTGTGTGCATTTATTGGCACCAAAGTTATGCATCTATTTGAGCACCTCTGCCTCCAATCACCCACCACAAATTTGTATTAACAATTAACAGTTAAACAAGAGGTGAAAGAATCAGAAAAAGAATGGATATATGTATATGTCTACCTGAATCACTTTGCTGTACACTGAAACTAACTCAACATTGTAAACCAACTGTAGTTCAATATAAAATAAAAACTAAGTGAAAAAGAAAGACTATATGGGAGGTCCTTGGTGGCACAGCAGGTTAAGAATCCAGCATTGTCACTGCTGTGGCTTGGGTCGCAGCTTCAGTCCCTAGCCCAGGAACTTGCACATGCCATGGGCATAGCCCAAAGAAAAAAATATATATATGATTTGCCCAGCAAGAATTTGACTTCCTTTGAATACTCCTTATAGAGTCCAGTCATTTTCAGATTTGGGGGTTTTATTTCAGGTCAGAAGTAGAGCCATTTCCAGTCCACGTTTGTTTGTTTATTTCCGGTCTGAGGTATAGCTGCAGAATGGGAAAGAGCAGGGAGGCAGCAAGGCAAATACTGCTGTGAAAATTTCATCTCATTTTTCTTCCCACTAATGCAGAGTACTATCTTCCTTCAACAAGTAGGCACTGTGTGTTTATCCTGTTCTCAGCACCAAAGATCCAGCTATGGTACACTTTCCTCCAGAGTCGACCTGGATACAGGCAAAGACTGGATCATCGGCCATACACTAGGACTGTCAGCTCCTGGGAAGTTTGTTCCCCTAGAGTTGATGCCTGCATGTAATAGGCCCTAAGCAGACATTTTATGGATGAAGTGCAGCACTTCTGACTTTATCTGCGGTAAAGAACCCTTTTTAAAGTTTCCTATACATTGAAGACCAATCCATTGGACACCAATGCACCAGTAAAACACAATAAAAATGGGCGTGGATGTCGCAACAATGCCAAATTGTTATTCAAGTTTCTAAATGCTTTTTCCTAATTTCTGTGGTTATCTCATTGTAGGGTAGTAGTAAAATAACAACCAACCCCCTCTCCCCACAAAACACCCATAGACCAGCACTGGACCACACTTTCCCAATAAAAGATTAAGAAAGAAGAGGGTAGGGAGTTCCCTTCGTGGCTCAGTGGTTAACGAATCCGACTAGGAACCATGAGGTTGCGGGTTCGATCCCTGCCCTTGCTCAGTGGGTTAAGGATCCGGCATTGCCGTGAGCTGTGGTGTAGGTTGCAGACATGGCTTGGATCCCGCGTTGCTGTGGCTGTGGCAAAGGCCGGTGGCTACAGCTCCTGTTAGACCCCTAGCCTGGGAACCTCCATATGCTGCGGGTGTGGCTCTACATAAAGGCAAAAAGACAAAAAAAAAAAAAAGAAAAAAGAGGGTACTTTGCCTGAAGTGATCAAGAGTGCATAAATGCACAGTTTCCACTCATTTCACCCACCAACTCTGGGGCTTGATGCCAGTAAGGAACAGAAGCAATCAGAATGGCTCCCCATCCTCAAACCCCAACCCGACTTGACATTGCTTCCCAGATCATCCTTCTCCCAAATCTGTTTTCTGTCCAGAACTGGATAGTGGAAAAAAACAAGACAGAAAAGGAAGAAATGCAGATATGGGACCAAGGGTCGGCCACTACCCATCCAGAATGATTGACAGAGGGGGTTCCCAGGAGTCCTCCCAGTCTCTCCTCCTCAGTTCACTGGGTCACCTTGGACTTCTCAGGCCTCCCTGCCTAGTCACTGGGCAGTACCCATCACATAACATCACCATCAGGACCTCACTCTGAAGACATTCCAGCCACTGACCTATAACCCACGGTTCTCACTGGAGTGTTTCTAGCTCACTGAAGCCTGCAGTCACAGGACCCGAGACTCCTCTCCTCCCCATCCATCCCATCCACAGCCCCCACCAGCTGCTGTGGCCATAAGGTGGCCGTGAGTTTCCTTCCCTTCCCATCTGGCTAACTGCAACCCAGCGACCTAGAGTGGAATCATCGCCTCCTGTTTGCAGCCCCGGGCATTCAGCTCTCTGTAGAAGTCATTTTATTTTAAGAAGGAGAGCAAAGTGTCATGGCAATAACTCTTCTACAATTCAGGATGAAACTTCAGCATAAAACAAAGTGCCTGCTGGAAAATAAAAGGACAGGGGAAAGAACTCAGTCTTCTTAATTTGATGGTCAGCCAGGTTCGGATTAGGCCATCTCTGCCGAACTGCCGAGAAAGGATGACGTGCAAAAAATTCCTCTGTCAGCCTCAATACTTTTGTGGATGGTGCTCCGAAGAGTTTGCAGGATGTGGTAGCAGAGAGACACGCTGTTAAGCAAGCCATTGTTGAGAATGTGCTCTTGAAAGAATATGAAAAAGATGTTCATCAGACTTCTCAGGTCTCCGATGAGGTATTTGGAGGGATGGTACCAGCCCTACATTTTTTGTTGTCTTATTTTTTTTAATTACTCAAAAGGACAGGAAATTAATTGCACCCAGAAACCAATCTGTCATCTCGAGGAACCAAACTTCACACTTCCCGACATTTTGACATAAAGCTAAGTAAACGATATTAAAGTTGAATGATATTATTTTGAGAAACAGTGACTAGAAGTGCCTCTCAGCTCTTCCTCCCACCTTCAGTCTCTTGTGCCTTCAATTTCCCTGCATATTCAATTAATCTTCCTAAAACACTCCTCTCATATCCTTCTTTTGGTCATGAATCTACAATGGCAGCCAGTAATTTATCCCCAAAAGTCAGCGACTTACAGAGCAGAAGGAATTTGGACCATTTCATCCGTATTCCTTATTTGCAAAGTGATGAAATAAAGGTCCAGAAAAGATGACTGACTCCTGGTCACTCAGCAAATGACTGACAGAAATAAGAAACTAGAGCTCCACATCCAAGGCATGGTTGTATTTTTTTTTCTTTTGCCTTAATTCCTCTGATAAACTCTCAAAACACAACTTGACCCCACATTCCTGTAGGACGTTATTTCCCGGCCTGAGTTCCCAGCTCTGCCTCACTGCTCTGCACAGACCTTCCCCTTTGTTCATGCTGGACCTTCAACCAGAAGGTCCCATCCCTCCTTCTCTGTAACCATCCCACCAAATTTTTCCATGAGCTCATCCAGAGGAAACTACTGCCCCTTTGCTAGCTCCATGGCAACTCGCTGGCCATTGAACCATACGTATAGCCACCACGTCAGAGAGGGACCAGGAAAGGAGCAGGCTTCAAGGTTCAGCACTCAGTCACATACTGTTCTCTTCACTCAGTGTCTCTTGGGTCTTTTCTTCTTCATCAGCATCATAGGGTCATAGGAAATCAGAGGTGGAAGATATCTAGAAATCATCCAGTTTGACCTCATACCTGTACCCCATTGCTGACTAGCCCTCCCAGACCGCTACCAAGAGGGAGAAAAATAATACCTGACCCCAACTTGCCCATTCCAAGTTAGACAACTCTTTTTCTCAAAATGCCCTTCCTTTTGCCAAGACGAAAATTCTCCCTCCCACCTATCTCCACCAAAATTGACTTTATAGCTGTTCCCCAGAATGACACAAAATAAATTGAATCCCTCTTCCATAGAGCATATTTTCAGCTACATAAAGGCAATTTGGGGGGGGGCTGCCCATTGTGGCTCAGCAGATTAAGAACCCCACTAGTATCCATGAGGATATGGATTCGATCCCCAGCCTCACTCGGTGGGTTTAGAATCCACTGTTGCCACAAGCGTAGTCACAGGTGTGGCCCTAAAAAGAAAAAATAAATAAATAAAAAATAAAGGCAATTTTTGTCCATCCTCCTTTCCTTGACTCATTCTCTTCTTCAGGAGTCTCACTTCCAGTCCAAATAATTCATTTGTCCCATTATCCCTGTGACATGGTTTTGGGTATAGGCTAATAACATTTTTAAATTAGGATAAAAATATATTTGAACACAATAAAAAAAAAATCCAGCATCAGAAAACAGTCTGCTTCAACAGCAAAAAATCCAAGAATCCAATGGAAAGATGGGCAAAAGACCTGAATAGACATTTCTCTAAAGAAGATATACAGATGGCCAACAAGCACATGAAAAAATGCTCAACATCACTGATTATTAGAGAAATGCAAATCAAAACCACCACAAGATACCACCTTACACCAGTCAGAATGGCCATCATTAATAGGTCCACAAATAACAAATGCTGGAAGCGGGTGTGGAGAAAAGGGAACCCTCCTGTACTGTTGGTGGGAATGTAAGCTGGTACAACCACTATGGAAAACAGTATGGAGGTACCTTAGAAAACTATACATAGAACTACCATATGACTCAGAAATCCCACTCTTGGGCATATATCCGGACAAAACTTTCCTTGAAAAAGACACGTGCACCTGCATATTCATTGCAGCACTATTCACAATAGCCAAGACATGGAAACAACCCAAATGTCCATCAACAAATGATTGGATTAGGAAGATGCGGTATATATACACAATGGCATAATACTCAGCCATAAAAAAGAACAAAATAATGCCATTTGCAGCGACATGGAGGGAACTAGAGGCTCTTATACTGAGTGAAGTAAGTCAGAAAGAGAAAGGCAAATACCATATGATATCACTTATATCTGGAATCTAATACATGACACAAATTAACATTTCCACAGAAAAGAAAATCATGGACATAGAGAATAGAATTGTGGTTGCAAAGGGGGAGGGGGAAGGGAGTGGGATGGATTGGGAATTTGGGCGTAATAGATGCAAACTATTGCCTTTGGAATGGATAAGCAATGAGGTCCTGCTGTGTAGCACTGGGAACTATGTCTAGTCACTTAAGATGGAGCATGATAATGTGAGAAAAAAGAGTGTATACATGTATGTGTAACTGGGTCACCATGCTGTACAGTAGAAAATTAACAGAACACTGTAAACCAGCTATAGTGAAAAAAATAAAAATCATTATATATATATATATATATATAAAAGGAAAATAGTCTGCTTATGGCCAAACAGAGCAGCCGATCACCCCCTTGTTCTAAAACTACACCCCAACCATTGTGTCCTACATGTCCCTAGCGTTCTGAATGCCACATCACACTGTGGCCTCACCACGAACTTGTTAAAACCAAGATTTATCATGAGGGCACATCTTCCCTCTTTAGTCTATGTGCAACTAGATTTTCAGATTTTTACAGAATGTTGCATTTATTCTCCTTAAAGTAATCCTTTCCTTCTTTGGTTCAACAAGTCATTATTGAATTCCTTGGCACCTGTGAGAAACAAAAAAGAATCATGCCTTGGCCCTTCATCAAAATGTGCTTTAATAGGTAAACACATCAATAATTATTCTAAGATAAATGTAATGTGCTTTTCATGAATGTCAGTTATGGAACCGTGGAAGTTCGGAGAAAAGGAAATCGATCCCATCTGGGGAAAAAGAAGACAGGAATCTTGGCAGAGAAGAGGTAGGGTTGGAATACACTAAAGTGACAGGAGGAAAATTCCCTGTGATGGAAAGAAGATGGGCAGATATACAGAGGGAAGAGATCAAAGAATGGAAACAAGCTCAGAGGTTGAGTCGAAATCATGAGTTTCACTGACACGTGATTCCAGCCTGATTCTGATTGTCATAGGGTTCTTTCTTACTTTCTCTGTTCCATATTTATATATACATCCCTTATGCCACAGTAAGGACTCTGACTCCCCAAATATTGGCACATTTACTCATTGTCTCAATTCTACAGCATTCATTGCCATATTCCTGTCACCTCACAAAACAAACCTACTGAGGCTCAGTGGGTTAAGGATCTGACTAGTATCCATGAGGATGCGGCTTTGATCCCTGGCCTCGCTCAGTGGGTTAAGGA
Source organism: Catagonus wagneri (assembly GCA_004024745.2). Taxonomy (NCBI): domain Eukaryota; kingdom Metazoa; phylum Chordata; class Mammalia; order Artiodactyla; family Tayassuidae; genus Catagonus; species Catagonus wagneri. Next base: position 16,098,069 of record PVHT021183705.1, on the reverse strand, counting down.
TCCGCTGTCACCACAAGCTGTGGTGTAGGTCGAAGATGTGGCTCAGATCCCAAGATGCTGTGGCTGTGGTGTAGGCCGGCAGCTGCAGCTCTGTTTCGACTCCTCGCCTGAGAAATTTCATATGCAGTAGATGGGGCCATAAAAAGAAAAAAAAAGAAAGAAAAAGTACTGAAAAGAGTTCAGGATTTATTGTCATGGTTTCTTTCCCTTCATTACTCAGGGTATAGAGTCGAAGTGCTATATTTATTATTACTTGGATTCATTCTCCCCTCCTCAGGCCGGCTCAGCTGCATTACTCTTTTGAAATACTATGGGGCTCATTTGTTTCTATTTGCATTCAGTTTCAGTTTTTTTTTTTGTCTTGGTTTAACTTTTTTCTGTCTTTCTTGACTTAACGATTTTTTCCACTATATAAAGAGCACTCCTGAGACTGACCAGAAACTTTATTTTACATTTCTTTGGTAGCTTACTATACCTGACAAACTGGATCGTTCAGAATAGGCAGTTATCTTTTGTTTGTTTGTTTGTTTGTTTTCTTTTTTTGGTTGACTCATTACTGAATGGGTAGAGAGTAGGAAATTTGGCATAACAATCAGAGCTACTGTCAACAGAGGAGGCCTTCAGCTGAACCTCCCTGAGGTCCCATCACGGCAAAGTCTGATGTGTCCCCAAAGCCCGGAGCTAACCAAAAGCACACACCCAGGTGGCAGCCCTGGGATGCCCCAGGGGAAGGTCCTCCATCTGCGACGCCATTCAGTGGTAGCCTGGGCAAACCTGTCCTGGGGTTTGTCCTTGAGGTCTCAGTGGCTGTTGAAAGATTTTTAGAAGCAGCGCCTGCACGGTAAACCTCTTCACCTTAACTGCTGCTTCCTCTGCCATGGGCAAGGCCACAGGAAGGAAGCAAAGGTTAACTTCCTCAGAGGTTAAGACAGTTCTGAGCATTTCTTTGGGTACAAATAGGGCACCTGTACTGAGAAAACTGAATTGCAGCCAGGTTGGTCTCTCCGCAGAGAAGGGATAAAGATATGATTCACACAGTTAATCATTCTGAGAAAAAAAAAGGGGCTCTAGTTAACATAGTCTGTTTCATTTCTAAATTATGGTTATCAATCATTATACATGTAATCACTAACAAATTATTTAAATAATTGGCTGTACAGACACAGAGCCAGACAGCTAACTACTTGTTTGGGAGTTCCCAAGACTACACTTTGAAATTACAAAGCCCCTTTTTCCTCATGAAATTCATTTGCAGTGCCGCATGCTAAGCGTGATTTTCCTCCTTTCCCCTCCGTGGGAAGGGAGGAAAACGCTGCATGTTCACTAGTGGCATCTAAGACCGTACTTTGCCTAGTGCCTCATACCAGCACTGCCCAGCTGGTTCTCAAGGAGGGACTCAGCCCTGTAGCCTGGGGTTGGGGGGGGTCCTGTGACACGCACACTTTACCCGGGCTTCTCCCTCAAACCCTCCAGCCATCTCATCGGAGAGGAGAACACAGGTAGGCAAGTGGGTAGCTTCTCTCCTTGGATGGGTGAAAACACATTTCTGACTTCCTGATACAATTAGAGGGACAATGGAACTCATCGACATCATTCATTTTTACCTAAACCTGGCGATAGAAGACAAGCTGTCCAATCTAGAGATAAACTGGA
>PVHT021183705.1:16001273-16089359 GCA_004024745.2 Catagonus wagneri | reverse complement strand
AGGGGTCTAACAGGAGCTGTAGCCGCCGGCCTTCGCCACAGCCACAGCAACGCGGGATCCGAGCCGCGTCTGCGACCTACACCACAGCTCACGGCAACGCCGGATCCTTAACCCACTGAGCAAGGCCAGGGATCGAACCCGCAACCTCATGGTTCTTAGTCGGATTCGTTAACCACTGAGCCACGAAGGGAACTCCAAAAGTGCCCAGTTTTGATATTGTCTTCTGATTTTAAAAGGCTTCATGTTTTACTTTCATACTAATCCACCTGTAATGTATTTAAATAGATCAGCTGAGGTTGTAATTTTAATCTTTTACAAATAATCAGATTTTTGCACCATTTTTCTTTTGAAGAATCCAAAACTTTCTCCATTGGTTCCTTTATTATTCACTAAATATTTAACTGTTCTGGGGTCTCTTTTAGGTTGACTATTCTATTCTGCCCACTTATCAATTCTTATGTCCAGAGCATGGTGTTTTAAAGTTGCTTTCAGACTTCCTTTAATATTTAAGGTTCCTTCCTCTCCTCATTATGCTTTACCAAAATTTCTTAACTCTGTTGGCATGTTAATTTTTCCAAAGAGTTCAATCGTTATGCCATCTTTTTTTTTTTAAGAGAAGAAAAATCTCATCATTATTTCCATGGAGGGTGGTTGGGTTAGTTACCTGCAGCTCTCCCAGCCTGCCTCTGGGTCTTTTAACTTGCCCTGTCTCTGTCTAGAATCCCCTGTCCCCCAACCCTCCTCACCACCTGGGTAACTCCAGCCACTGGTTTAATTGCCCAGTTTTTCACCTGTCTGTCCCATGTCACCCCCCCACCCCCTGCCTCCACCCCCTCTAAACTATAAGCCTCATAGGAGCTGAGGCAGAATCTTGTTCTAATCCTCTGCCCAGCAGTCCAGCTTCCAGCAAAAGGTATTAAATAAAAGGAAGAAATAGAGCCAGGTGGAGGTGAATGTGAGAAATGAGCTTCAGCCTTGATCTTGAGGAGGCCTCAGGGTGCTCAGCTGGGCCTTCCTGACCTCAGAACACCTTCCCTCCACCCCCGCCCCCAGGCTCCTTCCTGGTTTCCATCCATGGTCTCTTCAGAAGACTTCCCTCAGATCCTTGCCTCACTCCAACCTCCTGCAGAACGCTTGTCACACAGCCCACGTCAGAGGGATATTATGAGATGATTTCTGCTAAGGACCCAAGTCAAAGCCTTATGGAACTGAATTTTAATGTTGGCAGCACAAAGTGTGAATAAACATTACCATGCTTTATTGCTCTAAATCTGTCGCTAAATTCCTTGCTTCTCTACCCGTCAGAAGCCCAATAAACAACTTCTGCAAAGTTCCAATAACTACTTTGTCATTTCAGATAGTCTGCGTGATTCATGGGATCTTGCTGCTGATTCCAACCACAGAAGCACTTTCTGTCTAAAGCGTTAAACCTGAAAATTCGTAAGTCTCAGGATCATTGGAACAGCTGGGAAATCAAGAGGTGCTGAAAGTGATCTCTGGAGCAGAAAGTGGCCATGACAAGACTCTGAAAGCCGCAACTTCCTACTGGATGAGCAGAAACTCAGGTGAGGCTTTTAATCCCTGTTTTCATCTCTTTATGTGGCTTCCAATTTCAAAGATGCGGGGGAGGTCTTGCTCTTGAAGTGAAGTGACTATCTCATTGGGAACACTTTGGACTTGAACCAGAAAGGGAGCCATGCTTCTCTCCAATTATGTCCTCAACCAAAGATGCTTGATTTGTCCCAGGTAAACAACTGTCACCCCTTCTAAATCTGCACTCAAGCCCTGTGTTAGCAAATAGGTGGTAGGACAGTCCCTCATCTGTATGTGGGCGTGTTAAGTTTTCAAAGCTGTACTAAGATTTTATGAACAGGATACTCCATGCTCTGGCCCTATATATAGGCAGAGGAGCAGGGCACTGAGAGGTAGGCTTGAGAACGCTGCTTACATTTATCGCCCAAGCCCACACGCCCACACCCAACTGTCACAGAGCCTGAAATTCCTACCATTAGCGTTGCTACTTTTGGTTGAGGCAGAGGGCTTCAAGAAAACCCTTGTTCAAATATAAATAAATCAGGCAAGAGTTGTTCCATGACACTCAGTTGCAAGCAGCATCTCATTTCTTCATTTTTTTATTGCAAATCAAACAGGGTCAGGTGGCTTATAAAGTACGGAGTAGGGAAGTGGAAACAGTGAATTTACAGCGGTGAAACCTCTCAGACACTGCCTTCCCCAAGTGATGAGGGCTGACATGACTGGTGATCTCACACGGGTGCCATGCCTGTACCCTCTGATGTGACATGATGGGATGAGAAGGGCAGGTTCCCAAGTCCCATATCCTCAGTCTAATATAAGAGAAATATCTGCCAAACCCAGTCCGGGAGACTTTCTACGGGATAGCTGGCCAATCCTCCTTAAGACTGTCAAGGTCATGAAAAACTAAGAAAGTCTGAGAAACTGTCATAGACCAGGGGAGACTAGGGAAACATGCTGATTAAGTGCAACATGGTACCCTGGATTGGATTCTGGAACAGAAGGAGGATGTTAGTGGGACAAGTAGTTACATCCAATAAAGTTTGGAGTTCAGGTAACATAATGAACCAATAATGGTTGCTGAGTTTCAACAATGTACCACAGAAATGTAACTCGTTCAAGTGTAACTTGGGGCAAATCGAGTGAGGGGTGTCATGAACTCTCTATGCTATCTTTGCAACATTTCTATAAATTTAACTTTTTCCAAAATAAGATTTTTTAAGGGTCACGGAGAGGTCCATCATCTAATTACTCTTTGGGGCTCCCACTTCCAGTCTTGGAGGATTGTAAGGAACTCTAGAAACTTAGTAAGGCCCCAACCGATGCTCTAAGTGTGGGGTCAGTGCTCGGCTGACATCCCCTTGGACACCTCTGGGCATGGTCCGTGGCCATCTGCCAGTGCTGTGGATCCATCTGAAGCCAGCCTCACTTGCTCTGTGAGTGCAGGCTGGCCTGGACCAGGGACTGGTAGGTGGTTAATGGTGAGGCTCCACTCCTCAAATGTCAGGCTGGGTACCAGGGGACAACTGCCTTGGCTGTTAGAGCCTTGTGCATCAGTACCTGGTCCTTCACTGGCCTGCAGGTACCCAGCCCTCCTCCAAGGGGTCCCCTTTTTCACGAGGTAGTGCCTGCAAGCTAAAGTGGGTCTTGACCATTTCAGAACCTCACTCCTTGCATCTGACCGACCTTGAGGCTGCACCCTTGAGCCCACCCCTTGAACCCTCAGAGCCCTCATCAATCCAGTGGGTTGAGTCCTGTCTCCTGTAGGAAACTAGACTGTTGAAAACAAAGACATCTAATGCTCCTCTTAGACAGGAGAAGCCCAGACATCTAGGACACAGAACCTGGCTCCTCTCTTGGGAGAAGAAGGAGAAAATACCTCTCATTCTTTTCTGATGAGCTTACAGCTGAGAGAAAAATAGGCATCGTTAATATTCAAGCTGGCTATTCCACCATGTTAACTGTTCAATATATAGCCTTGTACCGCTAGCACAAGGAGGGTGACATATGACATGGGAATGTAAGGAAGTAGCACCAGGCCATGAAATGCCTTTGACCCCCAAGAGGGAGCTGGAGAAGAATGAAAGGAGGGAAGGGTCCTTTCCATAAATGGTCAGCCAGGAACCCTTGTTGAGAGTGTCAACAGGAATAGCCAGTAAAGGGTAGTGTGGGTCCTTTACTATCTGAGGGGACTCCAAGGTGACCACTCTGCATAAAAATAAGTCTGGCTGTCCCTGCAGGAAAAGAGTCTTGCAGGGTATGTGAGCACTTTCTTTCCTGATAGGAGTCTAGATTACACTGCCCCTGGAGGCTTCATACTTGTTCTTCTTTCAGATATTCATGAGCGTGCTCTAACAGGCCAGGCAGTCGAAGGATCAGGAGTGCCTGCCAGGCCCAGGGCAGAGCAAAGAGACCCAGTCCAGACAGCTCACTTACCAGGGGGCCTGTATCTCTTGGACATCCCTGGCCATCAAACTGAAGCTCTAGGTATCATTGCAGACAGAACGACTCTAACCCGAGCCACAGCTGCTGGGGTACAGCGGGAATGGGGATGGTTCCAAAGCATGAGCCCCCTTCTTTTGAATCAGGTTGGGTTTCCCAAAAGAGGAAGCGGGGAGAAATTCCCTTAGAGATTTTTGGAGAGGCAGGAGGAGCCTGCAGACCAGAGGACCCAAGACAGGATCTGAGCCATGTCAAGATGGTGGCCACCACAGCCAGTTTATAGAGGACCCAGAAGTGCGTTCAACATGTGACATGGTTGGTCAAAGACAAGATGTAGTCTCTCTGCCCCAAGTGAAGGCAGTGGAACATCTCTTAAGATGGCCCCAGAATTGGTATCAGGGACTGTGTAATTATACAGCCTCCAAGCTTTATCCTCCACTCTCTGGGTTGCTAGACACTATTTAATACACTTTGATAAATGTTTCTTCCCGCTCCAAGGGGCTGGACTTGATCTCTGTTATTTGCCATCAAGACCTTGATCAGCAGGTTAACTCCTCTTATCCCAAATTTGCATAATAAATGTCACTAAGAGATAACTGCCTTGAGCCTGGAAACAGTAAATTAAATGGATGTGATGGACTCTCTTAGCAAAAGGGACGAAAAAGGTGTTTTTGTTTCCTCTTTCCGTAACACATACTAAATAACCCCATCTCATGTTACTTCTGCACCTCCAAGACTCAGAAACCACTAGGAAGCGCAGGAGGGCTTGTGAGTTAATTATAACACCCTTTGGTAGGCTGGCCTGTGGTTTTCCTCTTACAATGAAATGTGAAGAGTTGGGGAGGCGAGCTCTGCTGGGTGTTGCTGCTAATGTTTTTAACCAAGGATCTGAGGCTGTTTGATATTTTTGGTGTCATCAGCCCCCTTTCCAGTCCTGTTTTGGAAGTAAAACAGAATTAAAGTCCAGAGGCATTTCAGAACTACAAAATGGTCCGTTGGCCCAAAGTAAAAAGTTCAGTTCCTGAGGTCCCCCTTCCTGTTTTTTTCAAGGATGTTCTTTTCATGTAGCAAGTGGACTGCCTGATGCTCTTTTGTTCCTTCCTCTTTAGGACTGTAGGCTCGTTTCTGCCTCAGTGTAGTATCTGTTTCATGGCTGTGGACTTCTTATTTCTCCTTGGCACTCCTCCTATACAACGAGGCTCCAGACTCAGGACTGGGCATCAGAAAGAAATCCAAGTGTCATCCCTTTGCTCTTGGATACCCGGGCAGAGTGTGGCTATAGTTCCCTTTGTGCCCACACCCTGTCAGGTGACAGAGAAGGAATTCCCATGGCGGAGGTCAGAGCTTGGGTTTTACGCTCCTCATTCAGCTTTGAAGTTTCAAAATTTGAGAGCAAGAGATCAAGGGTGCATAACTGTATTGGTTTTACTATGAACCTGGGACACTCTTCATCGTGGGCTAGGAATCCCTACCACTAAAAAATACCAATGCTGCTCACTTTACTCAAGGACAGGTGCACATTTTTCTGGCCTCTGTACACTCGTGTGTGTGTGTGTGTGTGTGTAACTTGTTTTTGATAGAACCCGGGTTTGCCTCACTGTATCAGATATTCAACCTCTAAGAGTGACAAAATCTGAATTTCTCCATCCTGAGTCTAACCTTTGTGGTTCCAGTTCCAAACCCAGGGTCACCTCCAAGTTCTTCTGAACCTTTAGATCCTGAGCAGGCTCCTGTGACTGAGGAAGGAAGAGTCCAGGGAAGTTATTGAAGGCAAGAGAGATTTTCGGTGAAGCCCACCATATAAGCTGTACAGGAAGACACATTAGGAGCCCTCTCCTGCTTAAGAAAACCTCCTACAGAGGGAGTTCCCGTCGTGGCTCAGTGGTTAACAAATCTGACTAGGAACCATGAGGTTGCAGGTTCGATCCCTGGCCTTGCTCAGTGGGTTAAGGATCCAGCGTTGCCGTGAGCTGTGGTGTAGGTTGCAGACACGACTCAGATCCCGTGTTGCTGCGGCTGTGGCGAAGGCCGGCGGCTACAGCTCCTGTTAGACCCCTAGCCTGGGAACCTCCATACGCCATGGGTGCGGCCCTAGATAAGGCAAAAAGACAGAAAAAAGCAAACCTCCTACAGAATTCATCCAGCCAACTCACCATTCGGTATCACCTGTAGATAGTGGATCAGGCTGACCCAGTCCCAGGAGAGTAGGAGTGCCACTAATGGTGGTGAATAAGTAAACAAAAAAGGGATTTGCATTTAAGCTCAGATACGTAAAAGAGCACGATATTAGCAGCACCTTTGCAAATTCATCTTTTCATGGCAAACTTGGCCTCCAAACCTTGAGTGTGTACAGAGGATGCGTCTTTCGCATTGGTCCATAAGACACACTGTCCTGAGCTGCCTGTCCCACCCTCAGAGTAACTTGCTTTTTTTGGTAGCATCTGACACCCTTGAGTCTAAACCGAAGGAAGGAGGGGAAGTTTAATTCCAGTTTTCCCAGTGAGGAAACGGAGGCTCTGCTCTGGGCTGAATTTTTGTCCCCCTAAGTTCACATGTGGAAACCCTAAGCCTCAGAACCTCAGAATGTGGCCCTATTAGAGATGGGTCATCAAAGATGTAATTAAGCTAAAATGAGGTCCTGAGGCTGGCCCTCATGCAACGGGATTCATGTCATAAGAAAAGGATATTAGGACCCAGAAAGAGAGAGGGTATCAGGACGTCATCTGCGCCTGCACAGAGATGACTGTGCAAGAAGCAGCCATCAGCAAGCCAAGGAGAGAGACCTCAGAAAAAAAAAAAAACCTACCAACACATTGATTTTGACTTCTAGCCTCTGAGACTGTGAGGAAAGAAGAAAAAAAAATCTGTTAAGCCACCCCGTCTGTGGCATTTTGTTACGGCCGCCCTGACAGTCTAGCAAAGGCTCAAAGACATTAACGCCCTGCAAGGGAGAGAATGAACTTCAGCCCACAGGCTTAATTTGAAATTTCTTTATCAAATAAAACAATTTACTTAGGGGGAAAAAAAAACCCTGCTTCCTGGCTGCTAGTGTGTAATGGGTCTCTGGCTTGCTGTTTTCTTCACTGTTTAATTGCCAGAGGGGTTATACACACACAGATGCACATTCCAATGTTCCTTTCATTTCAGGTGACTGAGTTCAATTCGTATTTAGAGCAAAATATTCATTTGGTTCCAGGCAGCCCTACCCCCTTTGCCCCCCACAGGAAAACTAAAACACCCCTCTTTACCTGCCCTGATTTCTCCAATGTTTCTATTGAGTGATGCACAGAGAAAGATTCTGAGAAAAATTCAACGTCTGCAGGTAGATCTCATTCAGGTTAAAACAGCCCTTGGATCCTGTCTCCTCTGGGGAGAACCAAAGCGCACTTCTTGCTGCCTTACTCACACCAACACCAGAAGTGACTGGTCACTTTGGAGGGGCCAACATTTTAGTTTTTTGCTGGTTTTTTTTTTTTTTTTTTTTTTTTTTTGGCCGCCCCACAGCATATGGAGCTCCCAGGCCAGGGATCTGATCGCAGCCGCCGTTGTGACCTAAGCTCCAGCTCTGGCAAACCTGGATCCTTAACCCACGGTGCCAGGCCGGGGATTGAACCCGCATCCCAATGCTCCCAAGATTCCGCCGATCCCATTGCACCACAGAGGGAGCTCCCACGTTCTTATTTCCATCGTAAGGCTTTCTCTGCCTCCCTCCGGTTTGCTCCTTGGGAGGTCGGAGCAGAGCTCATTTACCTTCTGAAACAGAACCGAAGCTTAGGCGTGAGCAATACTTTGCATTTTGCCCCTTTCCTCCCTGCCCCCCGAGGGACGCTCACCAAGTCCCGAGTGGACCTGACCGCGCTTGGGTCTGCCTTCTTGAAGCCTAAAGAGGGCCCCTCAGTCCTGTGGACAGCTTTGGAACAGGTGACCCAGGAGCCAAGCTCTATCCTGGGCAGAGTGCGCCCTCTGCTGAAAGGGCGAGAAACATCCTTGCTACCACTGGGAGGGCAGGGGACGGGGGTTGGAAGGAAGGACCAGCTGCCTTCTCAGCAGGCAGAGATCAGGCACCACCTGGTTAAAAGAGCAACTGCTCAAAGTGACAGTGACATGATCCATGCGTGGAGCCAGGGCCAGGACGGTCACAATCTGGGTCCTCCAGCCATGCTCTGGCTGAGGACCACCCTGGCTGATTGTGTGCCCTACCCAAATCTAAGTGTTTTGAGAATTTGCATCTCTGTGCATTAATGTAAGAACTCTCCATTAGAACAGACTTGTGGTTGCCAAGGGGGAGGGGGAGGGAGAGGGATGGATTGGGAATTTGGGGTTAATAGATGCAAACTTTTGCCTTTGGAATGGATAAGCAATGGGATCCTGCTGTATAGCACTGGGAACTATATGTAGTCACTTATGATGGAGGATAATGTGAGAAAAAGAATGTATATTTGTATGTGTGACTGGGCCACTTTGCTGTACAGTATAAAACTGACAGAACACTGTAAACCAGCTATAATGGAAAAAATAAAAACCATTATGAGACAAAAAAAATTAAAAATAAAAAAGAGAAAGAAAAAAAAAGAACTCTCCATTAACTAGATTCCTTAACCATATTCCCCTGTATCTTCATTATCATCAGCTTTGATGCTTTTCAGGATGATCATTAGAGTCTTATCAATATATGCATAACTGGCAAAGAGTCTAATCATCCCAATGACGGCCAGTCTCTATGATCTTCACACCAGGTGGAAAAGTTGGCATCCCACCCCGACTGTGACATGGGGGTGACACAGGGGCCTGGGAGATGTGAATCTCAGACATGTTAGGCTGGAAGTAAGGCAGCTCTTCCCTCTCTTCTAGTGGCTCTTGAAATAAAGGCAAATTTAAGTCTGCTAATCCCCGGGCATCATAAAATGACATGCAGGGACCCCAGGACTGCGGATGATTGTCCATCTAAATAGCTGCCCCGAACTAGGAGGATGCAAAGCAGCACATCGGAGCCCTTTATTACAGACTTCCTTAAAGAAAACCATATTTTCTCACTCCCTATTACAGCAAATCTGCACATTTCTAAATACATCTCAGTATTATTATTACCAAACCTCCAGAAATGTACCCAGCTACTAAAGCAAATATTATCCTACACAAATGGAAATGGCTCCCTGAGAAAAATTCCCTGCATGTCTAGCAGGAAACCATCTAGAACAAGAGACAGAAATGAATGCAGTTTTCCTTTCTAGAGAGAAAACCATTGAGAAGGTTCCCAGCAGCAGGGAAGGCTGAGCAACCTCCACGTGGGCCGCAAGGGACATCAAAGGATAAGAGGGGGTTCTGCACACAGGGAGGTAAGGGATGGCAGGGGTGCTGATGGAGGAGAGGCTAGGGTTCAAGCCGTGGGAAATCCTCGAGCGATGATCTGGGAAGTGAGAGGGGACTGACAGCTGTGGGCAAAGCGAAGTGGCTGGAAGCTCCTAGCGGGAGCAATTCCCAGCTTGACCTCCATTCCCACAGCACATTTCAAAGCCATGCCTAGACCCCTGGACAAAGAGACAAGACGAGAGGGCTCAGAGGTGCGGCTCCTTCCCTGTCTTAGGTCCCCAAAGCGCTCCTCTCCACCTGTGTGCCACCCTTAACTCTGGGCAGGCAAGCTCTGCCCACTGGGCTTCCTTTGGTTCACAAATGGCTGCAATTCCAATAACCCTTTATAGGAAGCAAGAGGAGCTGAACCTCCTGCTTCCAGCTTGTGTGGGCCTTTAAAGGGACCCTTTAAAGAAGGAACTGATTGTGTTAATTTGGAAGCACACCAAATTTCTTGTGCCCTTAATTTGAAAGCTGGATTTTCTCTCCCACTTTCTTCTTAAAGCCAAGAAGCAGATCCTTTGCTGGTAAGCTCCACCCCCAGAGGGAGCATATGGCCACTGTGGCAGTCACTTGCACAAGTGAGGGCTGGATGGGTGGAACATGGGTGGGAAATGCTCTGGCAACATTTCTGCTAACACCAAAGGCTAGCAGTTCTTCAGCAAGAGAGCACTGCCTATGTCATAGATGGAGGCTCTGAAGGGACCCCGGACACAGAGAGGGCTTTGACTGAGGGTGGCCTAGGGCTCAGGAGGAGGGAGGAGCTGCACCAGGGACACACTCTCAGTTGCCTCCTCTGAACCCGCCTCGCTGTCACCTCAATAAGGTATCTTTTTAGACTGTAGAGTCCTCATCCTGTCTCTTTAGATGAATCACGCGCCTTGCTATCATTTCAGCTGGCTGTGTTCTAATCTTCAGTCAGCATCTGTCGTGTAGAAATAGAGGATAACTTGATTCTTAAACCACAGGCCTTAATTAGCTACCTTTGGTTTTTCCCCAGAAACTGGAGCAATTTAATTGGATAGTTTTAAATGACAGGGCAAAACTTTGTTATTTTTAGAATCTACATTGAATGTAATAAAATTTGAAGTCATAAAGTAGAACCTGCTGGGTTTCCTCTTCATGTGGTAGTGACATGATATTAAAGCAGCTCTTTTTGCAGGAGGGCATTTCTTTTCTGCTTACAATGCTGCTTGATCAATCCCATCCTGAACCCTCTCCAGAGAGGATATAGCTGAGCCAGGGCTCCGAAATAAAAACAGTGCCTTCTAGATCAGACTCCAAACCTCATCTTAGAGAGAGAGAGAGAGAGAGAGAGAGGGAGTTGGGGGGGGGGGGAGAAAGAAGGAAGGAAGGAAAGAGAGGGAACGGAAAGAGAAGGGAAAAGAAAAGAAATGAAGAGAAAACGTAAGACCCACTGACTGTCATTCAGATTTAATCCAAATTAGCCTTCCAGGAGTTCCCGTCGCGGCTCAGTGGTTAACGAATCCGACTAGGATCCATGAGGTTGTGGGTTCGATCCCTGGTCTTGTTCAGTGGGTTAAGGATCTGGCGTTGCCATGAGCTGTGGTGTAGGTCGCAGACATGGCTCAGATTCTGCGTTGCTATGGTTGTGGCATCGGCCGGTGGCTACAGCTCCGATTAGACCCCTAGCCTGGGAACCTCCATATACCGCAGGTGCGGCCCTAGAAAAAAACCAAAAAAACAAAAAACAAATTAGCCTTCCAAACTTCGCGGTGTTAGAAACTATGATCAACATCCAAAAGGAATGATTTCCGAGACTGAGAAGTTAAAGATTTAGGTAGCAGGGGAGTTGTTTGCCCCTCCTGGGTGTGAATAGGTTGAGAAGAGGATCCACCTGGTGTTTGGAAGACAGACTGCACAGCACACATTGAGCTCCTTCTCTCTAAGAAATGCCCGCAAAGTACCTGCAGGAATGTTGCTTTTCTTCCAAATGTCCAGTTCCAGGAGACCTGAAAATAAAATTTTCAAAGGTTGGAAAGTTTTTGATATTTTCTGTTTAGGGATTTGGGCAACAGTAGAATCACACACTTGGTTAGGCTAGTACCAGCCATCCAAGGTCATGGACTCCTCTGGGGGCTGAGTGTGTGTGGAAAGACAAAGACTAAAAGCCCACATGACAGGCAAGGTCCCTCAGGATCCTTCAGACAGGGTTCCCACCAGGCGATGCGCCCTTACTAGTCTGTGATGATTGACTGCTTCTGTAACATTCCTCTGCCACCTAGTGGCACTTCGAGAACTTTCTAGGAGTTCCTATGTCAGGGAGGACTAGCTGCAAAACTTTTATGAATTATCTTTATGTTTTACTCAAACGCTTTTCAAAACATCCCTCCTGAGGCTCATGAGAGAGAAGATCAATGGCAACTGACTTCGGGTTTCTGCTGGTATGTGGGGCCATGACCCAAAACCACTTCACCGGGGACGCTTTGCTTAAGTTGTAGCAAGTGGCAACGTTTTCCTTCATGATGGTGTGATACACAGCACAAAAACTAACACACATACACACACACACATAAACACACACACACAAAATCCTTGCTCAAGAGAATTCCACCAGGGAGAATTCCACCATAACTCCCTGACAGTGCTTCCACTATCTGTACAGAATTTAGGATTCTTTTATAAGGATAGAGCCAGGCTTTAGAGGTGTGCCATTTTTATAGCTATCGTCTTTGGCCTGGTGCCCAAGTACGACCTTGCACTGTTCTAAGCCTGGAAGAGCCATGTTCAAGGCTGGTATTCTGAACTCTCTACCACGACAACAGCAGCTTTATTCACCACTCCCACTATGAGACAGAACACATGGTGTAGACTCATTATCTCGTGTGAATCTCATGACAACACTACAAAGGAGGTACTGACTCACCATCACGATGCCTGTGAGGAAACCGAAGCACAAAAAGGTCCAGTGGCTTGATCAAGGGATCAAACTCAGGTGGTTCAATTCCAGAATGCACATTCTTATTTTGCTCCCGTTTCCTTCAAGTTCATATCATACCCTTGCTGTTGGACTTTCTGATGACACGAAACCTATAGAATCTTTCAAGCGGATTCAAGCTGAACAAATTGCTTAATAATCCAAGCTCATTACTACACACAAATATAAGGTCTCTCAGCATAAAAAATCTTCAGCCTAAAAACAAACACCAAAAAAAAAAAAAAAAGAGTTCTCTTGTGGTGCAGTGGGTTAAGGATCCAGCGTTGTCCCTGCTGTGGCTCAGGCCAGTGCTGTGGCAGAGGTTCAGTCCCTGGCCTGGGAACTTCCACATGCCCTGGGCAAGGCCAAAAAAATGAACAGACTAATTAACAACAAGAAATAACCCTCAGCCTTATTCCAGGAGGTGGATGTCGTATTGGCATCACACATCACATTATGTCAAGGACTTCTTAGCATAAAAGCAGAGGTCTGGAAGTGAATTACTCATGAGAAAGATTTGCGGTATACTTCGGACTAGCAAATCTCAGTGAAGATTTGGCAGAACCATTCCAGAGAAAGAACACGTAGATGGTGGAAAGGAGTGAAATGAGCCCAGACCCAAAGTCAGACCCTGAGTTCCTTGCATGTAATCAAATGAACCTAATTTTGTTACTTGCTAAAAATCATTCTTTTGACAAAGCTAAGAAGTAAAACAAACATTGAAATTTAAAATCTTATGCAAAATATGACAGCAGAAAAATAATACTTCAATTTACACATCTTCAGACAAACATTAGAATGGTCTTTTAATGATTCGACATGAATGAAATCATTCCATTTTGTGCCTTTCAATTCCTAAAGCCACTTGAGGTTTTAAGGCTAAGTATTGCTAACTCTGTTAGATGTTCCTGTCACCTCAGGGTGCTCCTTTAAATCATTTAAAATTAGTTTCCATGGATTGTGGCTCAGCAGTAGTGAACTGACCAATATGCATGCAGAGGCAGGTTCAATCCCAGGCCCCGCTCAGTGGGTTGAGAATCCAGCATTGCTGTGAGCTGTGGTGTAGGTTGCAGACGAAGCTCAGATCCTGCGTTGCTGTTGCTGTGGTGGCGTAAGCTGGCAGCTGCGGCTAAGATTCTCCCCCTAGCCTGGGAGGTTCCATATGCCACAAGTGTGGTCCCCAAAAGTAAACGAAACAAAACAAAAAACAGAATTTGCACCCAGCCCAGATGACTATAGAGTTTATGTTCCCAGTAAGAATGCCACATTCCCAGCCATCAGAATCCTCAGCCCTAGCACAGTCCAACACCTGCACAATCACCACTTTTCAAGTAAGTGAAAAAAATATGTTATTCAATTTCTATTAATTGATATTTAACTAAGCAGTTGCAAGACCAAATTATACAAGGCCAAAGAAAAATTTACACAGGCATATAAGCAATAATATCCCAACAGACCTCTGCACTGGTCACATTTTCCAGATTAATTTGTGCAGCTCAAGGTACAATTTGCTCTGCAGGTCACTGAAAAAGAATATACCATTCTTGGATTATTATAATATACAAAAATGGCATGTGTCGCTTGCCAGTGTGGTACAGTCCTAGGAAAGATTTTTGCTCTTTGCCAGTTTTTTTGCTAGAGGGATACTGGAGGAGACATCAATTTCAGCAAAGACAAAGAACTGTCCAGGTGGTGACTGCCCTTTGGTATCTTGCCACATTTTAGCTGAAAGGAAGCAGAGCTTTGACACCCTATTTTTTTTTTCTCATTTTTGGGCGCAAACGGTTTACAGAGTTCCTAGGCCAGGGATCAGATCTGAGCCGCCGTTGTGTGGTCTATGCTGCAGCTGTAGCAACACCAGATCCTTAACCCACTGTGCAGGGCTGGGGATCACACCTGTGTCCCAGCACTGCAGAGACACTGCATATCCCATTATGCCACAGCACGAACTTCTTCGTCATTGCATTCTAATATGTAGTTGCCTTAGGACTGCTTCAAATTATATTTTTAAATGTCTTCTACCTACAAATATATTTCTATATTTTAAAAATATTTGTTTTGTATACTGAAAAGTTCCCTTGGCAGAAATTTTGCTTTTTTTTTTTTTTTTGGCATTAACTGCATTTGTTGATCTACCAACAGCCCAGGTAAAAGATCTTTGAGCCTCAACATTTATTAGGTAAGAAAAGGTTACAATATGTAAAATTCCATCACACACTGTAAAAGATATCTCCCAGACAGACCCAAGATTTCAAGGCCAACCACAGTTAGTTGCCAGTTGCTGATTTATTGACTTTATTTTTTTCAGTTTTTAGAGCTGCACCTGAAGCATATGGAAGTTCCCAGGCTAGCAGTCTACTTCACAGCCACAGCAAGAGGATCTGAGCCCCGTCTACGACATACATAATAGCTCACAGCAACGCAGGATCCTTAACCCACTAAGCAAACCCAAGGACTGAAACTGCATCCTCATGGATACTAATTGGGTTCATTACTGCTGAACCACAAGGAGAACTCCAGTATATCTTATTCTAATGTAACTAATTAGCATGAATCAAATGTCTGTTGTAAAGATCAGAGAAGATGAAAGAAATACTCAAGCAGAAATCTACAGCATTGATCAGATGAGTGTAATCAATTATTAAAAAGGAAAATTGGAAAAAAAAACTTTAAACAATCTCAAATGACAAGAGTATAGTTTTTCTGGAGTATGATCCTGAAATGTTATTGATTTTGACCATTCTCATTACTCTATCCCCAGTAGAGTACACTTTCTCTAAATGAAAACGACTTTTTTTTTTTCCTTTTTAGAGCCACACCTGTAGCATATGGAAGTTCCCAGGCTAGGGGTCCAATTGGAGCTGTAGCTGCCATTTACACCACAGCCACAGCAATGCCAGACCCAAGCTGCATGTTCGACCTACATCACAGCTTATGGCAACACCAAATCCTTAACCCACTGAGCAGGGCTAGGGATCAAACCTGAATTCTCATGGAAACTAGTCAGGTTCACTACCACTGAACCACAACAGCAATTCTTACATCCATCATCTTTACTAGATTACTGGTCTTTTTGTTTAAATATGACTTTAACCCATGCACACAGTGAAGTATTAGAAATTTTGACTTGGGGGAGGCAGTGGAGGTCAGTGAAAGGCACCCCAAACTGGGTTCAAATTCCAGCTCAATTATTCCCTAGCAAGAAGATCCTCCTAATTACTGTGCACCTGTTTCCTACCTCATGTGGTTGTCTGAGCCTCACTCAAAGCACTAATTAGCATTTGTTCCCTCTCCCTGCTGTGATATGTTTGTCCTTTAAATTTAACTGTGTTCCTTATCATTTCAGAGGGAAAACAAGCATTCTTAAAATATAAAAGCAACACAGTAAATTGTATTCGATTTATTTCTGACCAGGTAAAATAGGTCCTAAATGCTACTGTGCTAAAAAGCATTGGGTAAATTCTTAAAACATGAAAGAGCACCTCAAAGGACACACTGTGTCCGTATATGTAGCTACTTTTCTTAGGCCCATAATGTGTCCAGAACCAATCAGAGGGTCTTTTTACTTCACTGTCGTTGGACTATGTGGCCAGTTGTATTAGAAAGTGAGAGCCACGGCCCTCCAGCCATCACTGCAGACTTTGCCTTTACTTGAACTTGGCCCTTACCCCACCCAATGCCCACCCCCCATACCGGATAAGGTCACTGACTCTCATTTCCATAACCTGCAACAGTCTATGCCACATATTCATGTTCATGATCATCTAGGGCACAGGGCTCATCCAGAAAAACATTTCAATATACTCTGTTTCCTAGTATTGAATGGCTTGCTTTTTGTTTTGAAACCTTAATAGAAGTCATTTTTAAGTTACATAGTACAGGAGTTCCTGTTGTGGCTCAGTTTATGAACCCGACTAGTCTCCATGAGGATGCGGGTTCAGTCCCTGGCCTTGCTCAGTGGGTTAAGGATCAGCGTTGCCATGAGCTGTGGTGTAGTTTGCAGATGTGGTTTGGGTCTGGCATTGCTGTGGCTGTGGTGCAGGCTGGCAGCTGCAGCTCCGATTCAACCCCTAGCCTGGCAACCTCCATTTGCTGTGGTAGCAGCCCTAAAAAGACAGAATAAATAAATAACATGGTACATGAATATACTCTTAAAAACTGAAACAGATCTTTAATCACCCCAAAAAACTCCCTGCTCCCCGACCCCTTCCCCCGCTCACATTCACACAAAATAACTTCTACTAGGACTTTTAGTGTTTAACTCTCCAGAATCCCCTCTTCTAAACAAAATAGATACACAAGCTGGGCTGGTACATCTCTAGTTCAACTTATAATTACAAAAATGTACAAAGTAACATCAGGTGCCAGTCCTCTGTAAATAGCCATGTTCCATCAGTCCTGCCGCCTGTGGCAGTGTCCACAGTCCAGACAAGCCCATCTGAGATGGAGCACTGCTACTATCAAAATAGGAATCTGGGAGTTCCCGTCGTGGCGCAGTGGTTAACGAATCCGACTAGGAACCATGAGGTTGCGGGTTCGATCCCTGCCCTTGCTCAGTGGGTTAACGATCCGGCGTTGCCGTGAGCTGTGGTGTAGGTTGCAGACGCGGCTCGGATCCTGCGTTGCTGTGGCTGCGGCGCAGGCCAGCGGCCACAGCTCTGATTAGACCCCTAGCCTGGGAACCTCCACATGCCGCGGGTGCGGCCATAAAATGACAAAAGGCAAAAAAAAAAAAAAAAAAAAAATAGGAATCTGAGGAGTTCCCATCGTGGCATAGTGGAAACAAATTGGACTAGGAACCATGAGATTGAGGGTTCGATCCCAGGCCTCGCTCAGTGGGTTAAGGATCTGGCATTGCCGTGAGCTGTGGTGTAGGTCACAGACCCGGCTCAGATCCCGCGTTGCTGTGGCTCTGGGAACCTCCATGTGCAGCCCTAAAAAGACCAAAAAAAAGGGAATTTGACAAGGGATTGAATGTGACAAGGAATCTTGCTGAACTTTCTCTTTTCCCTTTCTTCTTTTCCACACTTGATTGACTTGGAAAATAAAAGCCCATCCAGGCAGGATGTTGAAGGAATCGATAAAGTTTGGAAACTCAGAGACAGCCAAACCAGCTTTGGTTGTTGTTTCGGGCGGGTAAATGCTGTGTGCATGTGGCGGGGCAGGAAGCAGAAGGAAAGATTCTCTTCTGCTTTATCCCAAACTGGGGCTAAAATGGAAATACATCTTGCCTGTAAGCAAAGTGCGACCTTTAAAAACCACCAGGAACATTTGTGCTTCGGAGGATGGGCTTTGCAAACAAGGGGCTAGGATTGGCTGCTTAAACCTCAGAACAACTTGATTGTGAAATTGGATCATCCAGTTTCTCAGAAGGCCCCTGGGGCTTGAGCCTGTGGAACATCATTCTGCCTTGAAGCTAGACTTCCTAGCCGCTGCTTGAACTTTTTTCGAAGGTTGGTGCCTTGGAGTTTAGAAGGAATTAAAGACACAGAAGTAGAGAGAAAAGGTAATACCTTATAGGCAAGCACTTAAAGCCTTTTCATCGCATAAATTTTGATTAGACTTAAGGAGTCACTCTTTCAAAATACGATTTCTGTTAAGATTCCAACTAGGAAGCCAGGAACAGACTCTTCTTGGCCTGCTAGTCCCAGTAGTGTCTCCCTCCGATCCCTCCAGACTTGCCCCAAATTAACACAAAACCGAAACACAAAATCCAGGAAGCAGTTCAGTCCCCAAAGTGACAGCATCTTTTAGCCTGGACTCCCGGGGACCTGGTTTTCTGGAGGGAGATGGAATCTACAGGGCTCTGCTGGGAACAGAGCTCAAAGTGTTCCTCTCGTGCAGGTGGGCAGATCTAGACCAAGGACAGTGGGGGTAGCGGACATTAGGGGGTGCCTTCCTCGGGTAGAGTTCATATAAGAACCTAAGAAACAGAAGATACTGTGGCAGGTTTAACTGCTATTTCTTGGGACAAGCAAAGCCTAAGGATGCTGAAAGCGCATACACCCAATTTCCTGCCCCTGGGCCTTTAAATAGTTATCATAAACTACACAGTGAAATGGATGACATGGAAAGCCATTCTAGTACTTAACGTAGTTCCCAAGTTAACGTAACCTGAAGTTGATTATCAACAGTTTATTGCAGTGAATCCTAACTTTCAGCAGAACCCTTCTTGCACTAGATTAAATGGGAGAGATTCTTCTCTCAGATATATCATTCTATTCCTCTTCTTGGAGTACAATTAGGAGCAGATTGTTTGGAAAGAAGAACCATCTTTGAATAATTAAAAATAAAAGGGCTGAATATTTCCTTCCACAGAAATACTATTCAAGTGGATGTTTCTTCTAAAAATCAAGTCTCTTAAATGTAACTCAGGAATTAATGGCGCATCTCTACAGGGGCAGGGATATCAAGTCTGGTCACACTATTCTCTGAAAGAATTACTAAAATCACATTAGCACTGGTCACCCAGAGGCATCCTTGCAAGCTGCTGGTCCCGAGGGAGTACGTACTCATCCTATACTCACTGATTGAAGGAGACTTTATTAAGAAAAACAGACTTGGTTCAAGTTTGCTAGAGCGTCTTTCATGGTCGTGGGTCACAATGACCAGTTAAGGACCATAAACCAGTATCTCTTTCACTAACTCACCCTTTTCTTTTGTATATTCCTTTCTCTCGCAAACAAATGTTCAAGCTGTCAAAAGCAGATTGGTAAGGATGTCAGGAAAGCTTCCTCTATGCATTAATTCCACCCTTATTCCAAGAATCCTCATTTCAGAGGATTCTTTCCAAGAGTGAACTCTTAAAGAAATATGGCACAATCTGCGTATGTGTAACTAAACTGTTAAAAGAAATGGAAAACAACACATTATGATGTGAAATATCTATCATACATGTTACCTTCATGAAATTCATGCTATTTTAATATCTTTTTATTGAACTTAGATCTTTATTATTAAAGCTAGATAAGTGGGACAAGTAATTTTCATGGTTTTGTGGAAAATCTGATTACTGGCTTAAATTCAGTGAGAAATTTTCACATAGGTTGTGTAAAAGGCCTTTTGTAAAAGGCCAAATTTTGTTATCAATAATTTAAACAAAAATTTAAAATACAGTGTGGTATACAACTTAATCTGCTTACTACTATATTCACTGACTTTTAAGGATAATTGGTAGAATATAGATAAACATGGAAAACAAAAATTCTTTATCTAGTTAAAAAAAAATTCAAGCAATTTGAATCAGCCTTGCCAAGTCTGGAGAATCTTCTGTTAGCAAGCGGTGTGTGTAAATAAATAATCAAAAATGCCAGTAGGAGTTTCCATTCTGGCTCCGTTGAGTTAAGAATCCGACTAGTATCCACGAGGATGCAGGTTCGATCCCTGGCCCTGCTCCATGGGTTAAGGATACAGTGTTGCTATAAGCTGTGGTGTAGGTCGCAGACACAGCTTGGGTCTGGCGTTGGTGTGGTTGCAGCGTAGCCTGGCAGCTGCAGCTCTGATTCGACCCCCAGCCTGGGAACTTCCAAATGGTGCAGGTGTGGCCTTAAAAAGAAAGGAAAGTACTAGTAAAATACAATTTGGTAAACAGGCATTACCTATTTAATAAGTACAATATATACACAAAATTATCTCAAAAGCTTCATTTTATACAGAAACATATTTACAAAATGAACAGTGTAATCAAACTAAAGATTATCTGTACAATGCATACGCACATACACATAAATATATATGAACTTTGGAAGATAACAAGTTTCATATAGTCAAAATGGACAGCCATATGCATTTTAAAAAAGAACTTCATTCCAGAAGAAAAAATACATCTTTAATATACAATTATATTTTTCATTTACTTTACTGAAAATTCCTTGTTTGGATTCTTTTTTGATTATCTTCTCTTGTTCATTTTTGAAAACCTTCACATTTCTAGTGCCACCTACTGGTGTTAAAAATTAACAATCTTAGTGTCAAAAAAAATTGTTTTGTTTTAAAAAGGTTATTGGAAGATAAACTACTAGAATCAACATTTATAAGGCAAATTAACAATACTGAATAACATGATTGATAAAAATATTTTCACCAAGGTAGCATATATAACATTTACAGTATTAATGGTTTCTAATGCTTTTTTTCCTTCTACTGGTAAATCCTGGTCTAAAATTCCAGATAAAAATCTTTAGAAAATAATATACTACAAAACAAAATCTGGAAATACACATGACAAGTTGATTAGATTCTGAGCATCAAGTAGACATTAATAATTTACTAAAATGGCAAAAATCAATACCATTTTATAGTCTTTGGATTTGTTCCTTCTTAAAAAAACTGAAACATCAAACTGTGAAAAAAGTTAGGAAATGTAAAGAACCACGATGAAAACAGCAACCTGCTCTCAGCAGAGGTATACCTCAGCAAGGATGAATTTCCCAAAGCTTTTGCCAGAGTGAGACTTCTGGGTCACCTACTTACACAAGGGAATTAACTTTCTTCTGACAGGGGCTGGCTGTAAGCAGCAGAGGCTCAAAAAGCTTCTGCTTCTACTGCTTCTCAGCTGTTTCCACTAGACCATAAGCTCCATGAGGACAGGAACTGCCCTGTCTGGTCTGTCCACCAGTATAATGATGATACCTAGCTTGTGTGGTACCTGGCAATTATAGGTTTTCAATAAATGCATTCATTACATGAGTAAGTAACATGTTGGTAGCCTGATAAAATTTAAGTTCAAGATAATTTGCTTTAAAGGGTTACGAGTAGTAAGTTTGAAAACAAAACACTGAAGTTCAAACTCATTCTTCTGCCCAAGTCCACCATTTTCAATCCTTAAAACTTAGGCTAAAGTTTGAAGTGGTGTGGGAAAAAGGGAGTCACAGTAAGTATTAACTTCAAAGGTAAAATCTAGTGAAGCGTACACACACAGAAAAAAAATTTCCTGCTCAAAGAAACCAAAATAGTGCTAACCAAAAGAACCTTTGATGTGTTCAATTAATAATGAACACATAAAACAAAATTTCTCCCACACCTCAAGTTTATCCAGACCATTTTTCTTTTCTCTCCTTTCCTTTTTTTTTGTCGTTTTGCCTTATCTATGGCCGTACCCGCGGCATATGGAGGTTCCCAGGCTAGGGGTCTAACAGGAGCTGTAGCTAATGGCCTTCACCACAGCCACAGCAACACGGGATCTGAGTCGTGTCTGCAACCTACACCACAGCTCATGGCAACACCGGATCCTTAACCCACTGAGCAAGGCCAGGGATTGAACCCACAACCTCCCAGTTCCTAGTCAGATTCGTTAACCACTGAGGCACGATGGGAACTACCAGACCATTTTCCTTTTCTAGACACCCTATTTTTCTCTCCATATATTCAATATTGTAAGGGGCCCTCTAAACACTTAGAATCTGCTTGTGAATCAGATCTGATAAATGTATATTTTTGTATACACTGTACTTAGTCCTGATCCATGTGTAAAAGGATATAGTAGAAACTAAAGCACAAAAGGAAAATAAAGCATTTTCTTCAAGATTTTTTAGTTCCTTACATTTATGGACGGAAAGTAACAATAAGTCAAAAGATAGTTTATAATATAGCTTTCTTCTAAAATCGTTTTACCAATTTTAGAAGAATGAATGCTGGTACAGATGTTAATATTGGAATGTTTCATTTTCATATATAGTATACATATGCAAAAAATGCACGTGTGTGTGTGTGTGTATATATATATATTTTTTTTTTTTTTTTTTTTTTTTAAGTATATAGACACAGAACACCATGGATCTGACCACTATTTGATCTCCATTAATACATTTTGTGTCTTGGAAGAAAAAAATATTGTACTGTATGAATCTAAATCACATAAGAAGCTGTAAAAACTTAGTTATGCTGGCCACTCTAAATAATCTTTGGGAGTATCAATAGTATTGTCAAAAACAACTGGGAAAATATTTCAGATGTGATTGCACTTACCCTCTTCATTCTGATAAATTATTACTGATAACAAGATACATTATGGTAAGACTAAAACTTCTTATAGTTATTTTAAATATAAAATATTTCTGAACTTATATTTCCACTTTGAAGTGAAAAGATTTTGGTTTTGGATGACGACATACCATTCAATATACAGAAAAATAAGATGCTACACTGAATCATCTAATCCTTAGGTAAATGATCTTTTAAAACAATGCTGATATTTTAAAAAATGTTAAAACACATTAAAGGGGCATTGCCACTATAAGCTAAGCTCAACTTTTAGAGCCATACAAATCTTTAAAGGGTTTTAATCCATCATCCCAAAGCTCACTTCTCTTATGGGACAAAGAAGGATGCAAAAATCCAAAATGATAATGAGGCTTGCTGCAACATCTGTGTATGTGCCAAGGCATCTACAGAAGGTACAGAAATGATGTGAATATAATGAAATGTGAAAAACCACAAATTATAATAGGTGAGAAATTACAAGAGATGAGAACAAAATTTGATGCTATAGAAATACTGATACTATGGCAAATTTAAGTGCACCTCTTAAATATACATTGTAAAAATCTAACAGTATACATAAATTTGGCTCTATAATTCCTTTGGTAACAGAGATGTAATTATTTTGTGTTTTAAATAAATACACTGAAACACATTATATCTAGGAACTGACTGTAAGATCACTCCACTATAATGTATAATTATACCAACAGTAACGAATGGTGGTGCACAGATGAAATGGTTAACAGTGCCATATGCTGGATTCTCTTGGGAACTGGTTCTTCATAAATGTCTTAAATTTATCTTTATACTAGGTTTCAAAGAATTCATTATTAATCTCCCTTTTCTAATGACTAATCCATTTCACATTTTAAAATATGACTAAACTCCACAGAAATTTTCTAAATGAGCAGGTTATTTAAAATATTTTATATAACTGAAGATTTTTTTAAAACTCAACTATTAATTCCATTAGAATCTGGAAAAAAAAAGTGATTAGGACAAATAAGGAAAACTGACAGAGGTGTACAATGCCTGATCACTGCTAGTTACCAAAAGCTAGCTTTCCTATTAGCTTCCATTAAAATCAAAAGATTTAAGAATTCATTGGCATCCCTAACACACAGCAAATGTCATATTAGAATGTCAAAACAAAAGTTTTTATTACTTCTTTAGTTTTCTTTGTGTTGGAAAAATAGCATATTACTGAATGATTTACACCTGTCCTTTCATGCATAACTTTAGAAAGCAAAATCATTTTTGACATTATATATTTTAAAGGAAAGAAAATGGAGAAGGGGTTTTCAAAAGCCCTTGGAGTAATGTTCAGCACTTCATATGATTATTAGCAAATTAAGCTGTTCTGACTTAAAAACAGGCTGTCACCACACGAAAACAAGTTTCATCAAAGCTTACACTCTTCTAGTATACACAGCAATGCATTTATATTGTAAAAGGTACTTTTTTATACAGAGGAAGCAAAACAGATTTTTTACTGGTTGATACACAAAGCAGGGAAAAGCTACCAATGATACTAGGTAGTGGCACCTGCTCCTTGTGTGGCTTTTGTCTGTTTTCTGAACAAGAGCTTTGTGTTAGTTCTTCTTTGTCCTCTGCTCCAGTTCATGCTGGTGTTTAATAAGACGTTCTATTTCTGTTCCAAGTGTTTGCAGATTTTCCTTTAACAATTGGAAAAAGAAGAAAAACAGAACTACTAAGTATAATAAGTAAAAAGATTCAGTTTGAACTATTTTTGCCTACATTTTCAACTGAAAGAGTGATGGATATTCTTAAGTGCCTTGTGAGATAAACCAGGCACACAGCTGTTTTCAGTAATCCTATACATTTCAGTCATACTTAATCACTTAAGTTACAGCAAATTTTAATGCATAACATTTCAACCAGATTAATAAAAATTATTTTTTAAATCCATTTCTAACCATTAAGGCCCAAACAGCACAACTAGAATACTAGGTCAGATAATGGCTAAAAAAAAAAAATAAAGCTAGAAAATAAATGTCTCAATCTTAAAAAATAGTTTCATAATCAATCAAAATAAACTATAAAACCCAGACACCTATGGTCAATTAATCTTCAACAAAGGAGGCAAGAATATAAAATGGGAAAAAGATAGTCTTTTCAGCAAGTGGTGCTGGGACAACTGGACAGCTGCATGTAAATCAATGAAACTGGTACACAGCCTCATAGCATGCACAAAAATAAACTCAAAATGGTTTAAAGACTTAAATGTAAGACCAGACACCATCAAACTCCTAGAAGAGAACACAGACAAAACATTTTCTGACATCAACCTTACAAATGTTTTCTCAGGTCAGTCTCCCAAAGCAACAGAAATAAAAGCAAAAATAAACCAATGGGACCTAATCAAACTGACAAGCTTTTGTACAGCAAAGGAAACCATAAAAAAACAAAAAAAGACAACTTACAGAACGGGAGAAAAGAGTTTCAAATGATACAACTGACAAGGGCTTAATCTCTAAAATATACAAACAACTTATACAACTCAACAGCAAAAAAGCCAACCCAATGAAAAAATGGACAAAAGACCTGAATAGACATTTCTCCAAAAAAGATATACAGATGGCCAACAAGCACATGAAAAAATGCTCAACATCACTGATTATTAGAGAAAAGGAAGTCAAAACTACTATGAGGTACCACCTCACAGCAGTCAGAATGGCCATCATTAATAAGTCCACAAACAACAAATGCTGAAGAGGGTGAGGAGAAAAGGGAACCCTCCTGCACTGTTGGTGAGAATGTAAGCTGGTACAACCACTATGGAAAACAGTATGGAGGTACCTCAGAAAACTATACATAGAACTAGCATATGACCCAGCAATCCCACCCTTGGGCATATATCCATACAAAGCTTTCCTTGAAAAAGACACATGCATCCGCATGTTCACTGTAGCACTATTCACAACAGCCAGGACATGGACACAACCTAAATGTCCATTGACAGATGAATGGATTAAGATTGGTATATACACACAATGGAATACTACTCTAAAAAAGAACAAAATAATGACATTTGCAGTCACGTGGATGGAAATAGAGACTCTCATACTAAGTGAAGTCAGAAAGAGAAAGACAAATACCATATAATATTAGTTATATCTGGAATCTAATATAATGCACAAATGAACCTTTCCACAGAAAAGAAAATCATGGACATGGAGAACAGGCTTGTGGTTGCCAAGGGGGAGGGGGAGGGAGGGGGATGGGCTGGGGATTTGGGGTTAATAGATGCAGACTATTACCTATTGGAATGGATAAGCAATGAGATTCTGCTGTATAGCACTGGGAACTATATCTAGTCACTTATGGAGCATGATAATGTGAGAAAAAAGAATGTATACATGTATGTATGACTGGGTCACCTTGCTGTACAGCAGAAAAATTGACAGAACACTGTAAACCAATTATAATGGAAAAAATAAAAATCATTATAAAAAATCGTAATATAGGTCAAAGGCCACCCACTGTAAAGTAAACTCATTTTAGCCAACTGGTAAACTGATTTTATTTCTTTCTTTCCTTGCTAATTAAAAAAACCGTACTTTGCAAAAACGGAAAAACAAAATTTTATCTATGGGAAAAACGGCTTCCTTGCATTATAAAAATAGTCCATCTATGTGTTAGATCGAGCTATGAAAGAGATACCATTTTTGCCACATTTATTGGTTGGTAAGTAAATGAAAACTACAAATACCTTCAAAGTAATATTTTTCAGTAACGTATCCTCCAAAACAGCCTGTAACTTTCTGTTGATCTCTAAAGAGAGTTCCAGTGTTAATCCACTATCAGCTGGATGGGATGTGTATAAAGAAGCCATGATGCCACCCCGTCTACTTAAATGGACTTTATTAAAATCAGATGCTTCTGAAGACAGTGTGCCTGATTCTTCTCGTAAAATGTAACTCTGAATTATTCTGCAAAATTAAATGACATTATCAGTTATGTACCACAGAATTAAAAACATTATAATTTGTAAGAGTCAAATAATAAGAGAAAAGATGACCAGAATAAAATTATTACCTATTAGGTTAATAACGGAATTATATTAGAAAATGAACAAGTTTTCCTTATTCAGATAGTTTGTTTTTTGTTCTTGTTTTGTTTTTTATGGTTGCACCCACAGCATATGGAAATTCCTGGGCCAGGGATCGAATCCAAGCCATAGCTGTGACCTACGCTACAGCTATGACAATGCCATATCCTTTACCCAACTGTACTGGGCTGGGGATCAAACCTGTGCCTCTGCAGCAGCCTGAACTACTGCAGCTGGATTCTTAATCCACTGTGCCACAGCAGGAACTCCTCAGATGGTTTCTTAAATTATACTCCCCCCCAATTTTTGGTCTTTTTAGGGCTACACTTTTGGCATATGGAATTTCCTGGGCTAGGGGTCGAATTGGAGCTGCAGCTGCTGGCCCACTCTACAGCCTACTCTACAACCATAGCAATACCAGATCTGAGCCGCGTCTGCAACCTACACCACAGCTCACCGCAACGCTGGATCCTTAACCCACTGAACGGGGCCAGGGATCGAATCCACGACCCCATGGATAGTAGAAGAGTTTGTTACTGCTGAACCACAACAGGAACCCCAACAATCCCATTTTTGTTCTAACGTAGTATTTAAAGATATATAAACACTGCTTTTCTTGTTTTTCTTTATATAGGAGGCCATATATATATATATATATATATATATATATATATATATATATAAGATTGTTTCAAGTTGTTGGTCTCTTAATTGCAAGTGCATCTCCAGTGTCCTGCATTTGTACCCTTCTCTTCTCACGATCTCTGATTTTGGTAGCATAATTGTGCATGGATGATTTCCTGTCTTTACCGTATATATGCCTTTGCTGGTGAGCCTTGTCATTTGTGGCACTTTGGTTTCTGGTTGCGGCCTTTTCTTTTCTGCCTAGAGAAGTTCCTTTAGTATTTGTTGTAAAGCAGGTTTAGTGTTGCTGAATTCTCTTCGCTTTTGCTTATCTGTAAAGCTTTTGATTTCTCCTTCAAATCTGAATGAGAGCCTTGCTGGGTAAAGTAATCTTGGTTGGAGGTTTTTTCATCATGTTAAGTATATCATGCCACTTCCTTCTGGCCTACAGAGTTTCTGCTGAAAAATCTGCTGCTAACCTTATCGGGGTTCCCCTGTATGCTATTTGTTTCTTTTCCCTAGCTGCTTTCAGTATTTTCTCTTTGTCTTTAATTTTGGTCAGTTTGATTAATATGTGTCTCGGGGTGTTCCTCCTGGGGTTTATTTTATATGGTACTCATTGTACTTCCTGGACTTGAGTTAGTGGTTCCTCTCCCATGTTAGGGAAGTTTTCGGCTATTATCTCTTCAAATATTTTTTTCTGTCTCTTTCTCTCTCTCTTCTCCTTCTGGCACTCCTGTGATACAAATTTTGGTGCATTTAATGCCGTCCCAGAGTTCTCTGAGACTCTCTTCATTTCTCTTCAATCTTCTCCTTTCTACTCCACATCAGTGATTTCCATTAGTCTGTCCTCCACCTCACTTATTTGTTCTTCTGCCTCCTGTATTCTGCTGTGGGTTGCTTCTAATGAATTTTTTGTTATTGTATTTTGCATCTCTTAAGTTTTATATCTTAAGAATATAAGATATTCTTATATCTTATATAAGAATATCTTTGTTCAGTGTTTCCTGTAAATTATCAGTCTTTGCCTCCAGTGTATTTCCAATGTCTTGCATCATCTTCAGCATCAACAGTCTAAAGTCTTTTTCTTGGAGGCTGATAATCTCCTAATCACTTAGCTGTTTTTCTGGGGTTTTTTCTTTCTTCCTTATCTGAGTTATAATTCTGTCTCTTCATTTTTGTGGGTTTTTGGTGTGGTGTTCTTTTTGCAGACAATGGAGTTGTAGCCTCTCTTAGTTCTGGTGTCTGCCTCCTTGTAGCTGAAGTTGGTATGGGAGGGACTGTGCCTGCCCACTGGAAGGTGGGGCTTTGTCTCCGGGTGAGATTAGAGGCATCCATGTGCCTAGGGCCTCTTTAGGCAGTCTGTTTACTGATGGGTGGGGCTGTGATCCCACCTGGATTACTGTTTGGCCTAGAGATTCTCAGTCCTGAGGGGTGGGGCCAGATTTTCCCAAAAATGGCCATCTCCAGAGAAAAGAAGGCTGATGAATATTCCTGAGAGTTCTGCCTCCAATGCCCTTCCCTCACAACAAGCCACAGTTACCCCGTTTTCCCAGGAGATTCTCCAAGAACTGCAATCAGGTCTGACCCAGATTCCTATAGAGCCTTTGCTTTGCCCTGGGACCTAGTGCACATGAAAGTCTGACCATGCCTTTCAAGAATGGGGTCTCCATTTGCCCCAGTCCTGTGGAGCTCCTGCACACAAGCCCCACTGGCCTTCAATGCCAGCTGCTCTGGGCGCTCTTTCTCCTAGTGCCAGATACCCAGGCATGGAGATTTGATGTGGGGCTCAGAACTCTCACTCCTGTAGGTGAGTCTCTGTGATACAGTTACTTTCCAGTCTGTGGGGTTTCCTCCCCGGGAGGTATGGGGTTGCTTACATCACATAATCGCCCTTCCTACCTCTTGATGTGGCCTCCTCTTTTGTCTTCTGGAATAGGATATCTTTCTGCAAGTTTTCAGTCCATTTGGTTGAAGACAGCTCAGCATTTGGTTTTAATTCTGTTGTTTTTATGAGAGAAGTTGAGCTCCAGTCCTTCTATTCCTCCATCTTAATCACGTCTCCCTCTTTTCTTCCTTCATAACTTTACATAAAAATATGCTCAAAGAGTTCCAATAGTGGCTCTGCGCTAACAAACCTGACTAGTATCCATGAGGACACAGGTTTAATCCCTGGTCCTGCTCAGTGGGTTAAGGATCTAGTAGTGCTGTGAGCTTAGTGTAGGTCGCAAACACGGCTCGGATCCTGTGTCGCTGTGGCATAGGCTGGCAGCTACAACTCCAATTCAAACCCTGGCCTGGGAACTTCCATATGCTGTGGGTGTGGCCCTAAACAGACAAAAAAAAAAAGAAGAAGAATTTCTTTACTGTTCCAGTTTCATTTAATATTTTCTACTTTCCTGTCATAAAACTTAAAACTGTGTTTTACTCTTTTTCTTTTTAAAAGCATGGGCAAATTTTTCTCTAAATCTAAAATTATTTCCCAATAATTTGACCTAAGCCCCAGTAAGTAACCTGACAAATTAGAGAACTCTTTCTTTCCCTGAGCAGTTGAGGGAAATCAATGTGATCTAAAGTCACAGGCAGAGTATGTCATATTTGGTCAGTACCCAATAATACCTCACTATCTCCTACCCAACAGGAGTGATAATCTACAATCCCACTATAAGAACCACTGTCTGGAAATAAAGCTAAGTGGAGCTCCATCTATTTTTAAATCCAAAGTTATTTTTAACTATCTTAAAAACATTAATGTATACTGAACTCTGTATCATCTTAAAGGAAAAGACCTGTATTTTCTTTCATCTCTGTATTCACAAACCCTAGAACATAAATAAGTGATCAATAAAAGACTGGGAATTGAATGACTATTATTTTAAGAATTGTTTTTTGAAAGACAGGCTCCTGATATGATTAATTTTGAACACAGTAACTTTACCATATGTATTCTGAACACAGATTACATTACCATAATAATAGATACTACATACTTTGTTTTTTTCCTAATTTCTTCCACCAATTGTTTGATGTGATCCTCCATAAATTCTATCTTTTCATTTTTCCGAGCATGTGCCTTTTGCAGCCTCACTATCCTCTCAATCAACATGGCCTTGTCTACTTCTGGAAAGTTATCCACAGCTACTGACGACCCAGTGTTTTCTGGAGATCGATCTTCTGCACTACTTCGAGCATTAAGGGACCCTGAAGACCAAAAAATAAATAAATAACATTGTACTTAGTCTAGAGTCATCTCTAATCTCATATATTATTTCTTCTATTACCATTTTCAAATATCAAATAAAACAGAGCTGGGCACAGAACACAAGTCATATCTGACCTGAGTTCTTGTTTCTTAATGCACTGGTGATAGAGACACCAAAAGGGTCTACTATGTCTCTCAAACAGTATGAGGAAGTGGTAATAAGGAAGAGAAAGGAGACACTCAGGAAAAAGTCAGAAAAACAGCAGTGAAGTGAGACCAAAATTAAACTGAGAAAGACAGCCAGACAGAGAAAAGGAGAGAAGATAGAATATAGGTAGTGGGTTAAGCTCTGGAGCCAGTCCTCCTAGTTGTTCAAATCCTATTGCTCTACTTTCTAACTATGAGACTTTGGACAAGTTATTTAACTCTCTTGTATCAGAGTCACTTCATCTTGTAATGGGCATCATAATATGACTTGCCTCACAGAACTAGTATCCTCATTTAAATGAGTTAACACATCTGAAGTGCTTAGAACAGCACATATAGTAAACACTAAGTAAAGGCTGGCTACTATTTTTCCTAACATCAATGGAGAAGAACTTCTAATTCTTGTTACCCTACATAGACACATTTTCTTCCAATCCCATTTCGTAGATTTAAGACAATATATCTTACCCAGGGTCATACATTAGTAAGTGGCAGAGCTGGGATCTGATAAATACCTCTGTATAATCTCAAACCCATGCTCTTTCTACTACACAGTTCTCCCATTATTGTAAAAGTTGTTGATGTGGTTCCCTTTACATGCAACTCCTGGGAGGCAGTGTAATGCAGCAGCATGCAGACTCGAAGGCCTGAGAGGTCTGTCACTGTGGATTTTGGGCAAGTCATGGCACCACTCTGAATCTTAAGTCTCTCCAGCTAAAAATCGGAATTACAACACTAACCTCATACAACTGTTCTGTGAGTAAATGATATGTTTAAAGCATTTAGCACAGTTCCTGGCATTCCAAAAACGATAAATATGCTGATACTTTGCTAATTATAATTTTTACAATGCTACCATAATATTATATAGGTTATTAATTTTTGCTTTAGACTACAGGCATAGTTACTATGAGAAAAGCAAAAAGATTTAAAAATACATATATAAATATAAAATTTAATATATAATGATGACCATTTCATTAGCTCTAAAGTGTTAATTAATAGCAACACAAAAGTAAAAGACGGAGTTCCCATTGTGACTCACTGGAAACGCATCTGACTAGCATCAGTGAGGATACAGGTTCAATTCCTTGCCTTCCTCAGTAGGTTAAGGATCTGGAGTTGCCATGAGCTGTGGCGTAGGTTGCACATGCGGACTGAATCTGGCATTGCTGTGGCTGTGGTGTAGGCCGGGAGCTATAGCTCCTATTCGACCCCTCGCCTGGGAATCTCCATGTACCGAGGGTAAGGCCCTAAAAAGACCAAAAAAAAAAAAAAAAGTAAAAGACCATAATATACCAAATCCCTCTACACAGGTTGATACAAATCTGAATTTAAAAATGGAAGAGGAAATTGTCGTACAGAATAAAGATGCAGGTAAGGAAAAAAGGAGACAGGGAGAAGACGACAAACTTGAAAACCTATGTAATGATTAGAACTTAAGCATTTAGGAGTTCCCATCCAGGCTCTGTGGAAACAAACTGGACTAGGATCCATGAGGACATGGGTTTGATCCCTGGCCTCACTCAGGGGGCTAAGGATCCAGTGTTGCCATGAGCTGTGGTGTAGGTTGCAGATGAGGCTTGGACCCCACGTTGCTGTGGCTGTGGTGTAGGACGGCAGCTGCAGCTCTGATTTGACCCCTAGCCCGGGAACTTCCATATGCCACAGGATCCCTAAAAAGACCAAAAAAAAAAAAAAACAAAAACAAAAACAAAAAAAATTAACTGGAAGTATTTTTTACAGTATAATTATGTACAACTACTGCATTTTATAATCCAAATTTAAAGCATGTCAATACTTTCTAAAACAAAAAATGCTATTTCTTTTAATAATCAATCACTAAGAAACAACTATACAACTCCTTTGTTTTTTACCTGATGAACTAGAACGACTTCCCATGCTGCTGACTTCTTTATCATAATTTCCATTCTCAACTTGATCTAACTTTCTTCTTGCTACAGGAAAAAGAAATGGACTGCTTGTGACAATTACCACAACCACTTGCCTCCCTCCCCCATTAACTCTGATTTTAATCACTAAAATCATTTAGGGCAAAATGGCATAAGCAACAAGAGAAATTTCCTGAATAAAATCTTCAATGGAGGTGTCTTTCCTGTAAAATGATATCTAGAAATGTACAGGTCAAATATAAAATATATGGAAATCACATGATGATAACTGACACTGGCATCACTTAGGTACAGAGGGCTTAACTTCTGAAGTCATTAAAGATGTAGAAGAGCTCTACAGTACCGGAAATTTCTCCCAAATTTCCCTTCAATTATATCTACTAAAACAAACTAAA
The DNA here is from genome assembly GCA_004024745.2 of Catagonus wagneri. Taxonomy (NCBI): domain Eukaryota; kingdom Metazoa; phylum Chordata; class Mammalia; order Artiodactyla; family Tayassuidae; genus Catagonus; species Catagonus wagneri. Next base: position 16,056,703 of record PVHT021183705.1, on the reverse strand, counting down.
TTCTTATGGCAAATATCTGAGTATATTTATATTAAGTAAATGCTACGTCTTATTACTATATTTTACTTTAATACAAATCAAGCAATGGGGAACAGTAGAAAATAGGATGTCAGAAAATATCTCTTATTCATCTTTGTATCCAGACACATAGCAGACTCCCAATGATTGCATGAATTTTTAAGTGAAAGAAATCTGGGTTCTAGTTCTGCTAATCGTGTTCAGGTCATTTGTAACATTTCTGGGTCTTAGTTTCCTGTAAGATTAAGAGTTAAGATTCAATGGTCAAAATGGGTGCAAGTATCCTATATGCTGCCAAAAAAGAAAAAAAATTTACAGACAAGAAGTAAATATTAGAGCTTCTGTTTATACTTAAATTTAATCTGATTTGTTTAAATTTGTATTTTTCCTGTCTTTCTAATGTGCATAAAATAGAGTAACACATTTTACATTTACGAATAAACAGATAAAAACTGGATAACAGGGAGTTCCCTTTGTGGCTCAGTGGTTAACGAATGCGACTAAGAACCATGAGGTTGTGGGTTCGATCCCTGGCCTTGCGCAGTGGGTTAAGGATCTGGCGTTGCCATGAGCTATGGTGTAGGTTGCAGACGCGGCTTGGATCCAGCGTTGCTGTGGCTGTGGCGAAGACCGGCAGCTACAGCTCCTGTTAGACCCCTAGCCTGGGAACCTCCATATGCCGCAGGTGCGGCTCTAGATAAAAAGGCAAAAAGACAAAAAAAAAAAAACAAAAAACAAACAAACAAAAAAACTGGACAACAGGAGTTCCTGTCATGGCTCAGCGGAATTGAATCTGACTAGTATCCATGAGGACGTGGGTTCGATCCCAGGCCTGGCTCAGTGGGTTAAGGATCCAGCATTGCCATAAGCTGTGGTGTAGGCCACAGACATGGCTCAGATCTGGTGTTGCTGTGGCTATGGTGTAGGCCGGCAGCTGTAGCTCTGATTCGACCCCTAGCCTGGGAACTTCCACATGCCACAGGTTCCGCCCTAAAGGAAAAAAAGGGAAAGATAAATTGGACAACAAACACTTACTTTTTATTGACAGCAGTATGTGATCACCAGTCAAGACAATACCGCCCTGTTAAGGTGTTTTCTCAATTCTTACATTTTGTGGTACTGTGAATAAATGTCTTTGGCCTAGAACATGCTATAAACTATTCATGAAACTTCAAGAAGTTTAGTCATTTGGTTTATGAACACTAATACAGCAGAAAAAACACACAGGAGTTCCCTCTGGGGTGCAACAGAATCGGCGGCGGCTCTGTAGCACCAGGACACAGATTGAACCCCTGGTCTGGCAGTGCCGCAGCATAGGTTGCAACTGTGGCCAGGAACTCCGTATGTCATGAGGTGACCAAAAAAAGAAAAAAAAAGAACATACAGCTCTAATCAATGTGGGAAAAACTGATGTAAAATATATTTTTTCTATAAATCCTAAATGATGAAAAGAAACAAAAAGTCTTAAGTGTGGAAGAATTGTATACCTTGCTGAAGTTGTTTGGTAAGATCCTTGACACTTGAGGCATGCTTACGTCTTTGAGTTACTAATTCATCTTTTAATTCTTCAACCTGAGTACTCAAGGCTTTAACTTCAGTTTGTCTACAAGTGAGTTCAGCCTGCAGAGTCTGCACTTCCTCTTTTCGCAGATCTTCCTCTTTTAACAATCTACTTTCCTAAATATTAAATAAGATAAAACAAAAAATAACCATTTAAATATCTAGTTTCATTATTGCTCAGAGTTTAAAACCGCAAAAATACAAGGTCTTTGGTGGTAAATTCTTCTACCGTCACTCCTTACCAGGTTTTGTCTACTGAGCTCCTCCAGCTCCTTACAGGGCAATGCAGGGGGTACATTAGTGCATCTGCCATTCTACACACGCAAAACAATGTGTGATACAGGTCTCTGCATGTGTGGACTAGTCTCAAATTATTTTTATAAGTAACTTGAAGACACTTTCAGAACTAAACCATTTTTAAAGTATAAAAATATAGGAATTTAAAGCCCTTCAGGAAATATACAGTAATGCCAGTTAGGAACGACAAAAACCCTGGTTTTCTTACTTCCAAACGTGAAATGTTTCTTCATATTGATGTTAGGGAGAAATTTTATTATAAGTTATATAAGTTGAAAGGAAAAAAATGACATTTCTCATAGCATTTGAAATTATCAGAGAGTCAGGGTCAAGGACTTCCTGCTCTGGGCAGCTGAAACGAACCCAACTTGTACCATGAGGACACGGGTTTGATCTCTGACCTCCCTCAGTGGGTCAAGGCTCTGGTGTTGCCGTGACCTGTGGTGTAGGTCGTAGATGCAGCTTGGATCCCGAATTGCTGTGGCTGTGGTGTAGTCCAGCAGCTCTAATTCTGATTCGACCCCAAGCCTGGGAACTTCCATAAGTCTTTGCCCCGAGTGCAGCCCTAAAAAAAAGGAAAAAAAGAAACTCTGTGCCAATTAAAAAAAAAAAAAGCTTAATCAACTACCACTAGGTTTATGCTTTTAGGGAAATTTAATTTGGCTTCCTGCTATGTTGCTTTAAAAGTTCAATGTACATTTATACTTACCAAATTAATATTGGTCTGTTTCATGTGTTCACATTGGCTTTGTAACTGACTTTCACTATAGGAAAGTTTATCAAACTGTGACTGCAAAGAATTGGATTCAGACTGAAGTTGTGCATTCTTACTAGTGAGCTTTTCTGTAAATAGTAGTAGCTCAGATTCTCTTTTTCTACTGCCTTCGATGTCTTTTTGTAGGTCATTAATCAAAGAATTAAGACTTTCCACTTCTTCCTTCAAATTTTCAATTTCTTGTTTGCCTCTAAAAAACAAAGTTTATATTTAAGAAAAAAATAAACTATTAAAAGATATTAAATTAATGGTTTGAGAATTTTCATCAAATGAAATGCTTTATAAAGGTATTTTTATTTATTCATCCAAATATTTATTTGGATAATTATGAATGCCTAATAAATGCTAGAAACTAAGATAGATGGGAACACACGTAAATAAGACTGATATGGCCCCTACTTTCAAAGAGCCGTTAGTCAAGTAATGTGATGAAACATTTCTGATGAAGAAAGCACAGAGTGGGTCAGCTAAGCTAGAGTGACGATGAAACTAGCATCTAATGCGTTAGCAAACTTGTCCTATGACAGGCTCAGAGAGTAAACAGTGTAGGCTTCTGGACCATCTGGCCTTTCCTGCAACTGTCAAATTCTGCCACAGTAGTAGGAGAGAAGCCATGGACAATATGAAAAGGAATGAGAGAGGCTGTGTTCCAAAAAAAAGCTGACTGAAATAGAGGCAGTGGGCTAGATTGGGCTGGGCCATAATTTGCTAACTCCTGAACTAAAGGAAAAGTAGGAATGAGTGAGAGAATAAAGTCTGTTCCAGGCAGAGGAAACAGTATGTGCAAAGCTGGGAAGAGAATGACTTCTTATTGGTGCTAACAAACAGGTGTTCAAATACTGATGAGGGTGAGGACTATATATCCCAGCACTTAACACAGGGCTCGGCACACAGGAGACAATCAACATCTGCTAACCAACTATTGCTGAAATAGAGAGTGAGAAAGGCGGCAGAGGAAGAGGCAAGGTTACTAATGATCTCCTGAGCCATGTTAAGGTGTCTGAACTCACCAGGCAATCAATCCCTGAGGCAATGGGAAATCACTGCAAGGTCTGACATTTCCTTTTTAATAAGATCATGGTAGCCACAGTATAGGAAATGGACTAAAAGGGAAGTAAGCAAGATAAAACAAAACCCGCAAATCAAAAACAAAACAAAACAGTTTAGTAGAAGCTGTGGCAGTTTTCCAGATGAGAGCTGATAACAGCTTAGACAATGGTAGTAACAGTGGCAATGTAAAAAAGTAAATGAACTTGAAAGATATTAAAAAGGTAGCATCAGTGATGCTTCATGACTGGTTGGATGTGTGAGGGAAGGAAAGAAGAGCTAAGGATAACCCCCCCGGTTCCTCGGTTGGAAAATCATGTGGCTGTCACACACTCAGCACTCCTCTCAGGAATATGTGCAGACAAAATAGATGAATCCATTTTGGACATAAGTTTGAGCTGTCTTTGATACCTACCTGTGTGTCTGGAGCTTAGCAAAAAGTGTTGACGATAAGCTGAAGGTCCTGCAGCATACTATAGGAATAGTTAGGATCACCCAGGGGTATAATAAAATAAGAACAAAAGACAGCTTTATGACAGAAAGAGAGAGCTGCCAAGGAGACTGAGAAAAAGACTGGCCAAAAGTGGGAAGGAACACTAGCAGAGTACCACGAAATGAAGCTAAAGGAATAAGCATGCCAAGAAAGATAATGGGCTTAGTGTGTTCATACTGAAATTCAAGCAAGGCTTTATCTGGGGAGTGTCTACTACATTCAAGGATGTATTAGCAGTCTGTAAAGGAATGTTGGAGAAACTAGAACAAAATGGAGAAGAATGGACAAACAATGCATGAGGATGAGTATAAATGATTCTATAAAGATGTTTGGTGGTGAAGGAAAGGAGAAAGGAGATCACAGAAGTTTTGATGTTTTTAAGATACGATAATATTTAAATGTAGAAAGAAAACAATAAGTAAAAAGAGAGAAGAGATAAAAAATAAAGAAGGAATAATCAAGGAAGACCCTGAGAAGACAGAAGAGCATGTCATCCACAGTAGAAGGACCACAATTTAACTCAGAAATACTAGGAACATTTATTCCATAATAACAGAAGGGAAAGAAAAATGACTGCTGATGCAGGTAAGTTCATAGGACCGACAGCAAGAGATTGAGAGAACAGTCACCTGACAGCTCCAACTTTTTTTTTGTACAGGAAGAGGTAATTGCATGCCAAAGAATAAGTAGCAAGGTGAGAGGGAAGATTATAAGTGTGAAGAAGGGTAAGGTTTGGAAGAGATGCTAAGAAGATGAGGAGAAGGCTCTAAGGACATATGGTAGGACTTGACGGTGCATTAGTATTTTCAGTTGAGGTTGTTAACCATGAATTTATAGCTGCATCAACTTAATGATGGCAAGAATTTCTTTGGCAGCACTCAAGAGCCTCAGTGTTGTTATGGTAAGAAAAAGAAGATATTTGGATCCAGCGTGAACCCAGGCTCAGTCAGGTAATGTTGTAAGTAGCATTTAACTAAATGGTTTTATAAAAGCCAAGGAATGATGTTACCTCCTGACCTCGAGTTATATATATGCAAAGATACAGACATAGATACATATCTACCTATTAGAAGGAAAACTACGTATTGTGTATAAGTTACAGAATTTGAAAGCTAAGGAATGTATAAAAAAACTATAATCCATCTGTCTTATAAACTTCCACTGTCAATGTTTAAAGGAATATAAACTTTCATTTTTAGAAGTCATGACGAGAACATCAAAAATAACCCAAAGTAGTTCAAATGGAGACAGGAATTACAAATTTTTTGTCTAAAAATGTAAAATTATTCTTATTTAATGCAACAACCGCATTTAAAAACAGAAAATTGAGATAGAAACAAAAAGCCTGCGGATTAGCACAACAGAGGTTGTTCATTTTATACCTTTGATGCTGCTCCTGTATCTGATCTGCAATTTTCACTTTGTCCAATAAATTCTGAATTTCAGCTTTTTGGCGATTAATTATTTCTTTATATTTTGATAATTCATCTTCTGTTCTTAATCGTTCATCTTCTAGACATTTTACCTACCAAATAATCATAACCAAGTTAAACTACAAATATTTTCTTGTTCCTTATCAGCTATTTTAGATAATGGTTGTATGTTAATAATCTAAGCTGAATTATGAACCAGTATTAATTAATGTGAAGAAAATACAATGGGAAATTAACAGTCCTGAGTTTCAGACTCAGATTTCTGATGATTTAGTCATGAGAGTTTTGGTATGTCACTTCATTTTTGCCAAATCTCCACTTCCTCACATGAAAAGAGGGTGTACCTTCATTATCTACCCCAAAGAACCAGCATAAAGAACAAACAGAGTACATGAAAGACACTTTAAAAATACAGGGATATTATTCTCATAATAAGGACCATAAACAGTGGAAAAGATTTCAGTGTTAAAAATTAAAACTGTATAAAAGACTATGAAATATATCCAGGAGAACTGTAGTCTTTCTGTTATTTTCTGACACTCACAATTATAAAGTCCATATAGCTCCCCAATTAATTTGCTAACAAGACTGCTTTTAGATCAGAAGCCCAAAGGTAAGTTATAGATACAGCAAACACGCTGTGAAACAGGAATGTTTGACAAACACATTAAAGGGACTGAAATGGAAGACAGTTTTATTTCTGTAAGAGTCCATTTTGTTGATATGGTACTCCATCTAAGTTCTTTGATTTTTGGAATATTTGTATATAAATATCCTTTCCCCAACATTGAAAAATCAGAAAGAATCCAAAATTAAAGCTATTTACCCTATATGACTAATGACTGAATTACCTTTGTTCTCAGCGTTCGCAGCTCATCCATGCCCTCCTTAAACGTCCTCTTCAGATCTTCTAGTTCCTTTATTTTGGCATGGTGCATCTTTTGAAAATTAAAAAAAAAAATCATTACATGCTAATAAGCCAGATCCAAATTTGTTGCTTGCTCCTTCCAAAAGGTCTTAAATGTAGACGGGAACAAGTACTTGCCATTTCTCTCCTCCTGTATTACACTAAGGTACACAAACAACAGAGCTACTACTCACTTCAAGCTGGTCAGATTTTTCTTGCATTTGTTTTTCAAGTTCTCCTTTTGTGACTCTAAGCTTGGCATCAAGCTCATTCGATTTAATTTCTTCTGACTCCTAACAGAAAGGAAATGACAAAGGTAGGACAATTTTTAATTTCATTCTTTGAAACATGAAGAAGGCTTTGTAATTAATTTTACTAATCATGAAGTACATGGCTCATGTGTCTAAAATTGATAACTGGAAGACTGAAATACTTTAAAGATTTGAAATATGTCATCGAAAGCTTGAAAGATTTTAAATGTCGATTTTGAACCAACAAGAAGAGCACAGTTTATATAACAAATACAGAGTGGGGTTGGATTTTTTTTTTAAGTTATGCATTTTCTTTTACTCTTCATTCTTTTGAAATTTTCTAGTGTTTTTATTTGGTTAAAAACTTCTCTAATAAGATCTCTATTTAAGTTGCAAGTACTTTTAATATAGGAAACAATCAGCATTTATTTTACCTACCCTATCAAACCTATTCCACATTTCAAATACAGTAGATACAAAAATTTAATGAAATAAGAGTATTGATATTTAGCATAATTTGCTACTAATTTATTAAAAAATGTGGAGTTCCCATCATGGCTCAGTGGTTAATAAACCTGACTAGCATCCATGAGGACACAGGTTCGATCCCTGGCCTTGCTCAGTGGGTTAAGGATCTGGTGTTGCCATGAGCTGTGGTGTAGGTTGAAGATGTGGCTCAGATCACGTGTGGCTGTGGCTATGATTCTGGGGTAGGCTGGCAGCTACAGCTCTGACTGGACCCCTAGCCTGGGAACCTCCATGTGCAGCAGGTGTGGCCCTAAAAAAAAAAAAAAAAGAGACAGAAAAAATAAAAACTTTAAGCATACCTGATAGGTTTTTATCATATCCTGACAATTTTTCCGAATCTGATCTGCTTCTTCCTTTGCTTGAGTTAATTTTGTTGTTGTCTCTTTGAGTTTATCTTTGGTTTCCTGCATTGACAAAAAGACAATGTGAGATAATAGAGAATATAAATTAGTCTCTGCCCCCCATTCCTGGCACAGAGCCTAAAATCCTTGTAACTTTTCAAGTCATAAAAAAACAAAACAGAACACTAGGAGCATCTCCTGTTTTAGTACCGGTCTTTAACCTCTGTTCTTGACAACAGAACTCCTGAAACCCACATAATTTCCCAGGTGCTAGGAGTATCTTTTGTTCTAATGAGGTGACTCTAGCTGGACTCCTGGATGAGGGCTGGTTCCCCGAAAGATCAAATCATAATAAGAAGCTTGGAACTTTCAACACTGCCCCCATCCCCTTGAGAAGGGAGAAGGGCAAAAACTGGAATTAATGGTCAATCATGCCTACATGATAAAGTCTCCACAAAAAGAAAACACAAGTATGGAACTGAAAGAGCTTCCAGAATGGTGAACACATCCATAACTCCACAGGAACAAAGGCTCCTGCACTGGGACCACCCACCCCAGACCTCACACTATGAATCTACCTGTTCATCTGGTCCTTTATCATAATTCTTTAATAAACTGGTAAAGGTGTTCCCCTGAGTTCCATGTGCCACTGCAGCAAATTTCCAGACCCAAGAAGAGGGGTGTTATCACCTCCTATCTATAGCCAGTTAGTCAGAAGCCCAGGTGATAAACTGGGCTTGCGATTGGCATCTGAAGTAGGGGATGAGGGAGTCTTGTGGGACCGAGCCTCTAACCTGTGGGATTTGACACTACCTCTGGATAGACTGTGTCAGAATTAAATTGTAGGTCACCCAGCTGGTGTCACAGAAAATTGCTTTCTGTGGGAAAAAGCTTTCACACATTGATGACCGGAAGTGTCACAAGTGAAGTGTCCTGTGTAAAAGTAAGGGAGATGCACAGGGAAGAGACCCAGATTAGGGGAGAACTGGATTTCTCCTACACTGGAGGAAAACCGAGTTTTTTTCCTTTATAGGCAGCAATGAGGTTGGCACAGTGATGTGATGAATGGTGAGAACAATGACCAGAGAGCAGGGAAAGTTCTTGTCTTCGCACTGCTGCTGGAATTAGATACTATACTAGTAATAACATTTTATGCTTCTGAAAAAAGCTAATGTGGCCTGCACAGTTAAAGCTAAATTTGGATAGTTTTCAGAAAATCACTAGAAGTTACTAATGTGATAAGACAAAAAGAGAAGATTGTTTAAGCAGTTCTTTGTAGACACACATAAAAGACAGTTCTCTGGTTTATGGCTATGGTATCTATTCAAAACTTTTTTTTTTACAGATTCATGCTTCAATTTAGTTTCTGTTCCTAACCACTCTCCTAAAATAGTAATTCTGAAAGTTTGCAGGGACTATTTTCTCTTCAATCCAATTGCTTTTTTTCATTTCTTATTCTTAACTTACTTGCTCCAGTTCTGATCACTCCTGATTCTTTGAATAGCCCTCTTCTGTTTCCATTACAAGAAAATAGACTCCTGGTTTTTTCCCACTTCATCACTGCCTTCTGTCTCCTTGACTGGCTAGACTGCCTGTGGTGACTGCACAGCCCTGCCCTGTAGCTCTTTCTCCAACATTCTCCTTCGGAGGACCCATCCAGTCCCATGATTTGGGCTATCACCTGGATTTCAAATGAGAGTTTAGGTGAGTTCCTGTCGTGGCACAGTGAAAACAAATACAGCTAGGAACCATGAGGCTGTGGGTTCGATCCCTGGCCTCTTTCAGTGGGTTATGGATCCGGTGTTGCAGTGAGCTGTGGTGTAGGCTGCAGATGGGGCTTGGATTCCACATTGCTGTGGCTCTGGTGTAGGCTGATTAGACCCCTACCTTGGGAACCTCCATATGCTGCAGGTGCAGCCTTAAAAAGCCAAAAAAAAAAGAAAAAGTAAATGAGAGTTTCAGTATCTTCTCCTAGTAGCTTACCTTCAGAGAAGCTGCCACTCTGCCTTGTCATAGAGACAGTTCAGGGTATCCCTAGAATCTAACAATCCGTACGCTGTACAGTAGCTTACATGGCACCCTCATTGAGGATACAGCTTCTGGATAACACCTGGCTCAGTACGTACCATGTAATAATTGCTCTTATAATATTTGTTGAATTAATGAAGGAATACTGAACATAAACCTTCTGTTCTAGTTAGGCTGCTTTTCCCAAACATCAAATATTCGTCTCCCTTTACACTTGTTATTACTCCACTTGGAATGCCTTTCCCTTCATCTCTTAAATATCTAAACTGCATCTACACACTGCTTCTTCTATGTCATTTTGTTTTTGGATAAATCTACTGTACAATTGAGTACGTAGTTATGTATTTTCAGTTGCAGGTCTTTTAATAATACTTTTATATTAAAACTGTATCACCTTTTTTTTTTTTTTGCCTTTTGTCATTTTTTAGGGCCACACCCGCGGCATGTGGAGACTCCCAGGCTAGGGGTCTAATTGGAGCTACAGCTGCTGACCTATGCCAGAGCCACAGCAACGCGGGATCCAAGCCGCATCTGCAGCCTACACCACAGCTCTCGGCAACACTGGATCCTTAACCAACTGGGAACCCACAACCTCATGGTTCCTAGTCAGATTTGTTTCCGCTGAGCCATGATGAGAACTCCAAAACTGTATCACTTTTTAAAATATAAACATTTGACGGCTTTTTCAAATATTGTTTTTTTTTTTAAATACTAGAAAATTCGCTCAACAAGAGGAGACAGAGAGAATAACTTTTTCTGTTTTGCTCCCCTCCATTTCTATATCACTAACAACTAAAACAGCTTGGCACATACTAGATACCTCCGTTATTCAAAACAGAGCAGCTGAGAGATTCTTATGTGTCAAATACAATTTTAAATGGTTTGTAGCCCTGTGTGAGCCCTAACAATTGTTGCTCCTACTCCTTTCTGGCAGTTCTTTCTCTGCCCCGTAGTTTCCCAAGACTCATTTGCTGAGCAGTAATTAGCTCAGAATCGAGGGAAGCTCACTGTTCTCTAATCTTTTTGACTACTGTCAACTGACACCTCTCCCTACTGTTTTCTCTAATATTACATACAAATATCCAAGAGTCAGCAGTTCTTCTTAGATTTAAAGAGATAACAATGATTATGGTTTTAAACAATATTAAGCCTATTTTTGAAAATTTGGGAACTATTATAACATTCCTCTTTTGTTTAAATCATATTTCAAAGTTTTTTTCTTTAATTTCACATTCTATCATCTTCAGATTTTTCTTACTGCTTATACAAGAGCAGTTAGTACTTAAAATTATGGTATCAGGTACCAGTCTTTATAGTCACTTATTACATTAATTTTTAAATAATAGATATTCATTATGCACCGTAACAATGGAATTATATTTATACTAAACAGATAAAGAAACTTTTTATTACATTTATATTTAGATAAGAATTTATATTTCTTTATAAGAATTTTATCATCACTAATTTTTTTTCTTTGTACAGCCATACCTACGGCATATGGAAGTTCCTGGGCTAAAGGTCTAATCGAAGCTATGGCTGTGGCATACACCACAACTGCGGCAACACTGGATCTGAGCCACATCTGTGACCTACGCTGCAGCTTGTGGCAATGCCAGCTCCTTAATCTACTGAGCAAGGCCAGGGATCAAACTTGCATCCTCACAAAGACAACAAACAGGTCCTCAACCTGCTAAGCCACAACAGAAACTCATCACTAATTTAAAAAAAAAAAAATGTCCAGAGCTTATTTTCAGTTTTGATAACCTACATACTCTTCTATTCCCGTTGAATCTCTGACAGTGTTTAACACAAAATATAGCATACCAAAAATGCTTAAAGTCTATCTGGGGGTTATAAACAATGAATGCTAAAACAACATTCTATCCAATTTAATATGTGAATTATGCAAGGAAATATCTTTTCACAATCACCAAATATTCAGGCCCAAGCTGTCCTACAGGAGTCATTAAAATAAGCTTAATGCCTCACTAATAACTATTATTACACTGATGCTAATAAATTCTCCACTATATTCCAGTACTCACCTTGTGTGAATCCATTTCTGCTTTTAATTTGTTTTGTGCCCATTTTACTTTAATGATGTGAGAGTTGACATCTTCCTTTAATTTGTCTATTTCTCTGATGAGCCTAGTATTTTCACCTTCCTAAAATAATATCACAAGGTCATGTTTTTCATTTAAACAACCAACCAGTCATTTGTGCATCTTTTATATTTCAAGATAATCAATGCAATAACATTAAAATTTAGGGGCTAGCACATTATGGCCTACAAGCCATAAAACTGATTTAAACTTCAAGTCATAAGACCGTAAAATGCTAAATCCAATTAATAGACGTAAGATGATTAACATTTATATTTTAATCAACCATTATGTTGTGAGTATTAGCATACCTTTCTGATTCTTCTCAAGTGGCTAACACCAAGGTGAAATATGAATTAAACTGGTTTTGCCAGAATTCCTGAGAACAATGACAACATTCCTGAACTAAAAGTGAAATTAATAAAAAGATAACCAACTAGACTCAGAACGACGCCATAAGGCTGCTAGTTTAACAGCAAGGATAGCTCAGTAATTAAATCTTCTTGGACAGCATGTTTTTCTGTTAAGAAAAAATATAAATTCTATTCTACGATGAGTAAGTTACATTAAGATTCTGGTCAAATCATACTTCTGGCCCAAAAACTATTCACGTTTTGACACCATCATGTGTATCTTTTACCAAAATAAAATGTTCTTTTGACGCACAGTCACTTCTTCAACATATAGATTTTTAAAGTTTTTTAAAAAAGCTAATAAACAATGTGTCAGTTTCTCATCTTTTCACAGCAAATATTTTTTGCAGGTAGGTAATGACACTGGAATTACTAATGCATTCACATTCTTCGAAGTTAAGCTAATAAAGACAACTTTATGTTTAACAGTGATTTAACCATGTTATGATTATTTGATTAAATAAGGTGGGGAAGAAAAGATAGTTTCAAATAAGATACAATATCACAGGTTATACCTTTGTTTCATACAGCTGGTGTAATCGTCCTTTCTCCTGAGAAAGCTGCCTAATTTTGTTAGTGTTTTTCTCATATTCTTTATTTGCATCTCTAAGTTTTTTTTCAAGTATCTCTTTTTCCTTTCGAAGGTCTAAAGATTCCTTCTCACCTCTTACATACTTCATTACCATTGATTCTTTTTCCTGGCGTGCCTCTTCACATTTCTTGTTGGCCTTTGAAAAAACATCCAGCATTAATTAATAAAACACACTTTTTTACTGAGTTCCCACTATGGCACAACAGGATTGGTAGCATCTCTGCAGCACCAGAACAAAGGTTCCATCTCGGTCTGGCACAGCTGGTTAAAAGATCTGGCATTAACACAACTGTGGTATAAGCTGCAACTGTGACTTGGATCTGATCCCTGGCCCAGAAACTCTGTATGATGCAGGGCAGCCATAAAGCAACAACAAAAAAGCCTATACCTTTTCAAAAAAAGAAAAAAATTTAAATAAATAATATTTTCCTATATCATCACCAATGTACATTTTGGTTTTTCTACATCTTCAGGAACTGTGTCCTAATATTTTAAAATAGAGAAATGATACAATAAACAAATTGATACCACTAATATTTGCTTCTTCCCTTCCCTATTCCTCTTCCTTTTAGCTAACATGGTTGCTGTTTTCTGTTTATCCTTTCAAATTCACTTTTTCTCGGCCACTCTGTACTCCAGGAAAATGTTCACCGGGGACCATATCAGCAAGTTTCTTTGCCCCATACTTCCAGTTGGGTTTGGCCACCCGGAAGTGCTAAGCAGAAAATCAAGAGTAGGCAGAGAATGAGATGTGGATTTCACCACAGGTTGGCTGAAGACCACCGTTCTGTCAGGTGCTCTCTATATACAACTACCCACTCTGAGTTAGACTAATCTGCACTCTTTCCTTATTCCTTTAGCCCAAACTGTAATAATAGCTCCTCCAGGAGCCCCAGGATCGTGCAGGTTCCCTTGCTGGGCTCCCTAAATCTTGCCCATAGCTCCTAAGAGTACTTTTATGAAATTCTCCCAAATCACCAGTTTCTGTTTCCTGACAAGACCCAGAGTGTATAGCTGACAATTTCTAATGTCTATAATCTTAGCTTCCTTGCAAAAGTAAGTAATATGCTAATTAATGTCACTGATTTCCTATATATGAAAAGCTTTCTAAAGTACTTTGCATTTTAATAAAAAATACCTTATTAGGGATTAAGTGTGACATCTATATACTCGTTTAAAATTCTCTGTAGGCGTAAGCTTGTACTCAATATTGTGAAATTTCATACATGAAAACTTACATGAAGGATAGCCCTTCATTTAAGTAAAGCAATAGTTTGCAAATATGATGAAGCACATACTTATTTTACAGAAAATGGATCCTTTTTTGCTTTTATACTGGCAAACTCTTGCTTTTTAAAAAACTATAATTGATTTACAATGTTGTATTAATTTCTGCTATACAGCAAAGTGATTCAGTTTATATATAGATATATTACACACACGCATATATATATATATACATACACATACATACACATATGTATTTTCATATTCTTTTCTATTATGGTTTACCACAGGATACTGAATATACTCCCATGTGCTATACAGTAGGACCTTGTGTTTCTCCATTTCATATATAATAGCCCACATTTGTGGATCCCAAACCCCTAATCCTTCCCTCCCTCCTGGCAACCACAAGTCTGTTCTCTTTATCTGTGAGTCTGGTTTTGTAAACATGTCCATTTGTGTCATACTTTAGATCCCACGTGTAAGTGATACAATATGGCATTTGTCTCTTTCTGACTTACTTCATTTAGTATGATAATCTCTAGGTCCATCCATGTTGCTGCAAATAGCATTATTTCATTCTTTTTATGACTGAGTAATATTCCATTGTGTGTGTGTGTGTGTGTGTGTGTGTGTGTTTATACACATCATCTTTCACCACTTATCTGCTGATGGATATTTCGGGTTCCAAGTCTTGGCTACTGTGAATAGTGCTGCTATGAACACACGAGTGCATTTATCTTTTCAAATTATAGTTCCATCTAGATATTAAGTGCAGGAGTGGGACTGTTGCATTATATGGTAACTACTTTCAGTTTTTTGAGGAACCCCTGTACTGTTTTCCATAGTGGCTGCACCAATTTACATTTCCACTGCATGTATAGGAGTGTTCCCTTTTCCCTTGCCCCTCCAATATTTGTCCTTTGTAGACTTTAATGGTGGCCATTCTGACTGATGTGGGTGGTACCTCATTGCAGTTTCGATTTGCATTTCTCTAATTAGCAATTATGAACAGCAGATAGATACTTAAACTTTAAGGATTTTCAGTGGCATCTAGTGGTAGATTCCAACTAATACTATAACAATTCAAGCATGTATAGTGTTAGGAGAATGTGGAAAAACCTCCTACACTAATGAAAAATGACTGACAAAGTCTCATGAAGTCCTGGTACAGCTGATAAGCACAACTAGTAACCACTCAAAATACTACACACATATACTTTTTAAATCATCAAACTGGGATTTTCTTCTCCCATTGAAATGACCTATTAATTTTCAAGAAAACTTTGGGATAGAGATGACAGAGGTTCCTGAGGACTGAATGTGCTCACAGACAAATGACAAAACTGTAGTGCAACCAACTAAAAGAATTAGCTAGATTTTTAGATTAATCAATAATTCTACCTAGAAAAGGTCAACTAATGATAATGTCAACTTAGAAGTCTGGTTTTATGATACCTTAATGCTTAAATAATTTATTAGCTTTTGGGAACACAGAGAAGAATAAGTCATAGTCCCTACTTTGTATAAACAACATACAAATATAATACAATATAATTTCTAGTGGATGAACGTACAAGTTCTTTGAAAATACAACAATACTAACATTTCCTGGAAAGGGTTGGCATGCAGGGTAAAAGATGCTATCTACACTTGAACTAGGTGCTATACTTGAGGTAGACATTAAAGGTTAAGTAGGATTCAGTACAATATGAGGAATCAGTCAAGGAGAGGAATTTGAGGTAGAGTGGTTATTTTGTGTAAATGCCTAAAGTATAAGATAGCATGATATATTTGGAGGAGATTAAGTTATTTTTTAGGGTTTAAATTTGATGTGTTGATTACAGTGAGAAGGAAGTAGTTATAAAACAGAAAAGGTGGAGCTCCCTTGTGGCTCAGTGGGTTAAGAGTCCAGTGTTGTCACTGCTGCAGCCCAGGTTGCTATTGTGGTATGGGTTCCCTTCCTGGTGCAGGAGCTTCACATGCTTCAGGTATGGCCAAAAAAAAAACCAAAAAAAGACTGAAAAGGAGGTAGAGAAGATTCTGAAAGAAAAATTTATCCTATCATTATCACGCATGTAATGATTTGAGAAGATTTGAGATTTTATCCTACAGGCAACAGGAAGCCAAAGGAGAATTTATAAATCAGAATTGTTTATTAAATTGTGTTTTAGTAAGGTAACTGGTACCAGCATGGAAACTTCATTAAACTTGAGAATAAGCAGAAAAAAAAAACAGAAAAAAGATAATTACAGTAAATAACATAAGTTTCTTGACTATAGCAGGGAAGGTGCACCAGAATGCCCTGTGATTCAGTCATCCCTGAATCAGCTGCAAAAGAAGAGAATAACCTGGGTGCTGAAAAGTTCACATTTCTATACCCCACTCCAGTTAATGCACTCACTTCACAGGATTGTTGGAAGTATTAAATGAGAAAATATAGTAATGTTATTTAAGAGTCTACTGAAAAATCAGTCCATTATGCCACAGATAAAGGAAGGGGAGCCGGTAAAAGTTTCTAGAATCAGTTTAAGATGATTATCATTGACTCGCATGAAGATAAAGCATGACTAAGATAGTCAAGAGGATTCAATAGTCAGCTAAAATTAAGATAAAATGCATAATTCTAGTTCTCCAAATAAGGCAGATAAATCCTCTCTATTCAAAACACCAGAAATTTGATTAAAAATAACAAATATATATATTTGTTAAATATATATTTTTAATGCACAAGTGAATTCCCAAGAAAGTACAAGAAGTCTCCAGAGCCAAACAATATCTCAGAGGAAGTAGGAATCCAGAATGCTTTGCTAGGGCTGAAGCTTTTACTCACCAGTAACAGGTCACATGGGGATGAGGGAAACATCAAGTCCCTGAGAATTTATAACTAATTCTACCCTCCTGTAAATTTGAGGTTCAAATTCATTCTACATATCTGTTCTGAGAAATGGAGAAACCTCAAGCTGGAAAATTAAACCGAGGAGTTAACACTTGTGTGTGCATGAATGTAGGCTGGGAAGCTATTTCTGAATAAAACTCACCAGGTTTGGAGAGTCTAGGTGAAGGTTAGACAAATGTTCACTTCACTTTCTTTTCCCTTTTCTACAGGCTTAAAAATTCTCAAATCAAAAAGCTGAGAAGAGTGAGTTCCTGTCGTGGCTCAGTGGTAACAAACTCAGCCAGTATCCATGATGACTTGTGTTCAATCCATCTCGCTCAGTGGGTTAAGTATCTGGCGTTGCTATGAGCTGTGGTGTAGGTCGCAGACACAGCTCAGATCCTGTATTGCTGTGGCACAGACCTACAGTTGCAGCTCTGTATTTGACCCCTAGCCTGGGAACGTCCATAAGCCGTGGGTCTGGCCCTAAAATGCAAAAAAAAAAAAAAAAAAAAAAAAAAAAAAAAAAAAAAAAAAAAACCCAAAAGAAAAAAAATTGAGAAGAAAAGTTAGGGGGAAAAAGGAATGAAGTCAATCTGTAAATAATTAAACAGAATAATCTCCATAATATTACCCACCTCCTAGGATTACTGTGAATATTAAATGAGTTATTACTTGTAAAGCATTTTCTCCAAGGGTTGGCATGCAGCTAAAACTTAAAATATCAGCTACTATAATTAACCGCACCTACACTCCTCATCATCAGAGAGGAAAAAGATTCATGGTAATGGATGTAGTGTGTTGCCATTTGTTTAAAAAAGAGGGAAGGATGGGAAGAAGAAAAGAAATATATACATGCTTGTTCACGCAATAAACATTTTGGGAAGGATACACAGGAAACTGGCATCAATGGTTGCCCCTGGGAAGGGGGTGGGGAAATTAGAGAAAAGGTTTGGAAGACATGTTTTAATGTTTGAACTGTTTTAATGTTTGGACTGCTATTGTGCATATTTTACTATTATTTTTTAAATTATTTTTTATTTTTAATTTTTTTGTCTTTTAGGGCTGCACCCTTGGCATACAGAGGTTCCCAGGCTAGGGGTCGAATCGGAGCTATGGCTGCCGGCCTACGCGACAGCCACAGCAACATGGGATCCGAGCCACATCTGCGACCTACACCACAGCTCATGGCAATGGAGGATCCTTAACCCACTGAGAGAGGCCAGGGATCGAACCTGCGTCCTCATGGATTCCGCTGAGCCACAAGGGGAACTCCTCATTTTTTTTTAATTTTAAAATCTCCAAAGAACATGTTTTCTAAAAAGCTCACTAGATTATTTTAATGAAGTCGTTTTATGTTTGGGTCCACCAAAATCAACAACTTCTTAACATCTTATCCTCTATATTTCCCTTCAGCAAGTATGAAAGGTTTGAGAACTGACATATGTTTTAATGTTCAGGGTCAGCATACTGTAAAGAATTACAGAAACAAAGGTGGAAGTTTTTTTGTAGTTAGCATGCATTTATAGACACTGTTATACCATTTTTTAAATAAAAAGGTTAATTTTTATATAAATAAAATTTCCTAATCCTACTGCATCAATGTCCAAAATTGTACAAAACAGGCTGATAGGGTTAGTTTATTTTAATAAACAAAGAATCATCAGAAAGTTAAATTAATAATGATAATGACTTGAAAAATACCTGCTCCATCCGATGTGCCATCTCTTTGTGTAATTGCTGAATTGCATTTTTAGCTGCAATGTCTTGAGATAGTACTTTATCTTTGGAAGCTTGAACTTCTTTATTAAGTTCCTCTATTCTCACCTCTAACTGTAAAGAAAATTATTCTCATTATTTTTATAGCTATAACAAACCACCAATACTTCAAATAAATATAAACAATGTAAATAAGCATAAAGAATGTAATGAATACACTTCAACCATAGAAATTAAATGTCAGCAATGTTCCACTATATCATTAGAATTAAGTTAGTATAAATCTGAAGCAGATTCTGATAAGATGGATGTCAAGCTCTAGCATAATTACCAACGAAATGACTCAAAAAATGGTGAAAAATCATGAAAAAAATTTAAATGTTACATATTCACTTAATGCAAAACAAAACAGTATATGAGAAACAGGGAAACAGTATAAAAACAAAGATATACAGAAATATAGACATACAGAAAATTTTAAAATAATAGACATAAATCCAGCTGTCAATAGTAACATTAAATGAGAGAAGATTAAATAATATCAAAAGGCAGAGACTGTCAGACTAGAATAAAAACACTATCCAGACTGGAATAAAAACCAAAATGCTATTTACAAAGATACTTCAGATTAATTTCGTAATGATAAAAGGGTCAGAAAGATATGATAATTATTAACACACATGCACTTAATAACATAGTATCAAAATACAGGAAGCAAAAACTGAGAAATGAAGAAGGAAATGGACAATTCAACAATAACTGTTGGAGACGTCAATACCTCACTTTTAATAATGAACAGATATAGACAGAAGATTACAAGGAAATAGGAGATTTGAACACAACTATGAAACAGCTAAATTTAACATATCTATACAACATTCCACTCAGCAACAAATATACATTCTCATCAAGTGCATGTATAATATTCTTCGGGACAGAATACATGCCAGGTCATAAGGCAAATCTTAATGAATTTAAAATACTGAAATCATATAAAGTATCTTCCTTAACAACCATAAAGGAATGAAATCAGAACTCAATAACACTGAGAGAAACTGAGAATTCACAAACATATAAAAATTAAACCTCTATACATCCAAGGGAGAAATCACAAGAGAACTTAGAAAATACTAGGTAACAAATAAAAATAAAGATACAACATACTTACAGGATGTATCTAAAGCAGTGTTTAGAGGGAAATCTGTAGCTATAAACATCAATACTGAAAAATACGGAAGGTCTCAAATCAGGGAACTAAACTTTTATCCCAAGACACTGGAACTGTAACAGAAAATTAAATCTAAAGCCGGTAAGAAGAAAGAATGAAGATTAAAGAAGCAATGAAATAGAAAGCAGCAAAACAGAGAAAGATCAACAAAACAAAAAATGGTTCTTCAAAATGATCAAGAAAATTGACAAGCCTTTAGCTAGACTGACCACAAGAATCAAAATGAAAGGACATACTGACCTTACAGAAATAAAAAGAATTATGAATGAACACTATGAACAATTTAACTTGGATGAAATGCACAATTCCTAGAAAGACAAACTACCAAAACTGGCGCAAGAAGAAACAGAAAATCTGTATAGACCTATACAGGCATACCTCAGAGATATTGCGGGTTCAGTCCAGACCACTGCAATAAAGCAAATATTACAATAAAGCAAGTCACACAAATTTTTTGGTTTTCCAGTACATATTAAAGTTACATCTATATCATACTGTAGTCTATTAAGTGTGTAATAGTATTATGTCTAAAAAAAGTGTACATACCTTAATTAAAAAGTACTTTATTGCTAAAAAATGCTAATCATCATCTGACAACACAGGTTGCCACAAACCTTCAATTTGTAAAAACCGCAATATCTGTGAAGTGCAATAATGTGAAGTACAATTTTTTTTAAAAGGCATTCCTGTAATGAGTAAAGAGATTAAATCAGTAATAGAAAATTTAAAACTACCCACAACGAAAAATTCAGGTCCAAGTAACTACACAAGTATATTCTACAAAATGTTTAAAGAATTAACACCAAATCTTCACAAATTCTTTCCCCCGCCCCTCCAAAAGAAGAACACTTTCCAGCTCATTCTATGAGGTCAGTACTACCATGCACCAAAACCAAAGATCTCACAAGAAAGCTGTAAGAGCAGTATCTCTTATGAATATAGATAGAAGAATTCACAACAAAATACTAGCAAGTCAATTCTGAAATATGTAAAAAGAATTATACACCATGACCATTTTCTGGTTTAATATCCAGAAATCAATCAATGTAAGATACCATATTGACAAAAAAACATGATCATCTCAACAGATCCAAAAAAAAAAGCCTTACGTAATATTTCACACTTTTTCATGATTCAAAGAAACTAAACAAATTAGGAATAAAAAGGAGTTTCTTCAACCTGACAGTATCTGTGAAAAACCCATAGCTAACGGTGAAGGGCAAGGCCTCAGAAATAAAAGGATATCCACTCCTGCCACTTCTTCAATAATATTCAATACTTCAATACTCAGCATTGTATTGTCTGGCCAAGGCAATCAAGCAAGAAATGAAATAAAAAGGCACTCAGATGAGAAAGGAAGAAGTAAAACTATCTGCATATGACATGGTCTTATATATGGAAAATTCTAAGAAATTCACCCCAAAATTTTAGAATAACAAGTTCAGCAAAGTTAGAGAAAATAAGAAAACTCTCGCTATACACTTATAATTAACAGGCGGAAAATGAAAATAAGAAAGCAACTCCAGGAGTTCCCGTCATGGCTCAGTGACTAACGAATCCGACTAGCAATCATGAGGTTGTGGGTTCAATCCCTGGCCTCACTGGGTGGGTTAAGGATCTGGTGTTGCTGTGGCTGTGGCGTAGGCCAGTGGCTACAGCTCCAATTAGAGCCTTAGCCTGGGAACCTCCATATGCCGTAGGTGTGGCCCTAGAAAAGACAAAAAAAAAAAAACAAAAGGAAAGCAACTCCATTCACAATAGCATAATTTTTTTTTTTTTTTTGGTCTTATCTAGGGCTGCACCCGCGGCATATGGAGGTTCCCAGGATAGGGGTCTAACAGGAGCTGTAGCTGCTGGCCTTCGCCACAGCCACAGCAATGCAGGATCTGAGCCACATCTGCAACCTACACCACAGCTCACGGCAACGCTGGATCCTTAACCCACTGAGCAAGGCCAAGGATCAAACTCACAACCTCATGGTTCCTAGTCAGATTCGTAAACCACTGAGCCACGACGGGAACTCCACAATAGCATAAAAAAAGAGTAAACTACTTAGGAATAATTTTAATGAAGGGATTGTAAAATTTATTCTGAAAACTACAGAGCACTTTAGAAAGAAATTAAAGATCTAAATAAATGAAAAGACATTCCATGCTTGTGCACTGAAAAACTTACTATTGTTAAGATGGCAAAACTCTCCAAATGAATCTACAGATTCAGTGCAATCCTTAACAAACCCAGTTGGCTTCACTATAGGATAAGTTGATAGTAAAATTCATATGGAAATACAAAAAATTGAGAACAGCCAAACAATCTTGGAAAAGAACAAAATTCAAGAACTCACACTCACCAACATCAAAACTTACTGCAAAACAACAGAAATCAAGACTGCATAATGAAAGACAAGTAGATCAATGAAACAGAATTGAGACTCTAAAAGTAATTCACGAATCAGTTGGTTTTCAACAAGAATGTCTTGACTATTCAATAAAGGAAGAACAGTCTTTTCAATAAATGGTTCTGAGACAACTGGATAGCCATAGACAAAAGAATGACTTTGGACCCTTTACATCATACCATATACAAAAATTAATTCAAAATGAATCAAGACCTCAATATAAAAGGTTAATTATAAAACTCTTAGAGAAAACATAAGGGTAGATCCTCACGATATTCAATTTGGCAATGAGTCTTGCATGACACCAACTGCGCAAGCAATAAAAGAAAAAACAGATAAAACTGGGCATCAACAAAATTTAACATTTCTCCTTCTAAGTACACCGTCAAGAAAGTGAAAACAAACCCACAGAATGGGAGAAATGCAAACCACATATCTGATAATATAGAACATAAAAAGAACTATCAGGAAGTTCCTGCTGTGGCTCAGTGAGTTAAAGACCCAATGTTATCTCCCTGGGGATGTGGGTTCAATCCCTGGCCTCAGCCAGTAGGTTAAAGACCTAGCGTTGCCACATGCTGTGGCATAAGTGGCAGATGTGGTTCGGATCCAGTGTGACTGTGGCTGTGGCATAGGCCTCAGCTGTATCTCTGATTTAACACCTAGTCCAGGACCTTCCATATGCCACAGGTGTGGCCGTAAAAAGAAAAAATAAATTAAAAAAAAACGAAGGACAACTATCAAAACTCAACAATTTTAAAAATTTTAAAATAGGCAAAGGACTTAGATATTTCCCCAGAAATATCTATTAAATACATAATTGCCAACAAGCACAGGAAAAGATGTTTAATTTCCTTGGTCATTAAGGAATGCATATCAAAACCACAAGATACCACTTCATATCCATTAGGATGGCTATAATAAAGAAGTTCAATAATGACAAGTGTTGGCAAGGATGTGGAGAAACTGAAAGCTTCTAACACTACTGAAGGGGATATAAAACGCTCAGCCACTTTGGAAAACATTCTGCTAGCCCCACAAGAAATTAGAGTTATCATTTGACCCAACAATTCCACTTTTAGGTATATACCCAAAAGAAATGAAAGCATATGCCCACACAAAAACTTGTACATGAATGTTCACAACAGCATTATTTTATTTTATTTTTTTGCCTTTTGTCATTTTAGGGCCGCACCCGCGGCATGTGGAGGTTCCCAGGCTAGGGGCCTAATCGGAGCTATAGCCACCGGCCTACGCCACAGCCACAGCCACATGGGATCCGAGCCGCGTCTGCGACCTACACCACAGCTCACAGCAACGCCGGATCCTCAACCCACTGACCAAGGCCAGGCATCGAACCTGCAACCTCACGGTTCCTAGTCGGATTCGTTAACCACTGCGCCACAATGGGAACTCCCACAACAGTATTATTAATAACAGCCAAACAGTAGAAACAACCCAAATATCCATTAGATGATGAAAGGATAAACAAAATGTTGTATATCTATATAATGGACTATTACTTGGCCATTAAATTAAGTAATAGGAGTTCCCACTGTGGTGAAGCGGTTGGCGAACCCAACTAGGAACCATGATGTTGCAGGTTCGATCCCTGGCCTTGCTCAGTGGGTTAACGATCCGGAGTTGCTGTGAGCTATGGTGTAGGTCACAGATGCAGCTGGGATCTGGCGTTGCTATGGCTGTGGTGTAGGCTGGCAGCTGTAGCTCAGATTAGACCCCCTAAGCTGGGAACCTCCATATGCCGTGGGTGTGGCCCTAAACTATCAAAAAATAAATAAATAAAAAGTAAAAAAAAATAAAGTAATAACATAAGCTACAACTTTAATGAAACCCTGAAAACATTACACCCAGTGAAAGAAGCCAGATATTCTATGATTCCATCTGCATGAAGGGAAAGGACACATACTATGTGATTCCGTCTACACAAAATGTTCAGAATTGGTAAATACATAGACACAGAAAGTATCTGTTGTTCCACAAAACTGGGGAGAAACAGATGAGAGGAGTTGGAGGGAAATAAGGAGTGACCACTAATGAGTTCACAGGTATTTTTTTGTAATAAAAATTTCTAGAATTGTGATAAAAGTTGCACAACTAAAAACCACTGAACTGAAAACTGAAATGAGTGAACTACATGTGAATTTTATCTCAATAAAGCTGCTAAAAAAAAAAACCCTAAATGTTAGCTTAATATAGTACTTGTGTACTAATTTTCCTTATGACAAAATTATCTACAGCAACACTGTCCAATAGAAATACAAGTCACAATTTTTTAGTAGTCAAACTGTAGAAAGCAAAAAGAAACTGGTGAAACAATATATTTCATTAAACCCTATGTGTGTGTGTGTGTGTGTATCAACATGAAAAACTCAGCCATTTTACCATTTTTGGTACAAAGCCTTTGAAAATATACATATTTGACACTTACAGAACCTCTTAATTTGGACTAGCCACCTTTCAAGAGCTCAATAGCTATATATGGCTAGTGGCTGCCATATTAAATGGTATAGATCCAGAAATAAAATTAAGAAATTCCTATTATACTGTCTAGCAACAGAAAGGTGAATCTAATTTTCTCTTTTAAAAAGGCACAACCACTAGCACAGCTCTCGTTTTGCCTTCATCTATTCAGTCTGAAGTTTCTGGCTATCAGCAGTGATCTGCCTACCAAAATATGGATTCAGCCTATTATTAAAGGTCCTCCACACTTTAAAATTTTAAGTTTGGGAGTTCCCATCGTGGTGTAGCGGTTAACGAATCCAACTAGGAACCATGAGGTTGTGGGTTCAATCCCTGGCCTTGCTCAGTGGGTTAACGATCCGGCATTGCCGTGAGCTGTGGTGTAGGTCGCAGACGCAGCTTGCATCCTGCGTTGTTGTGGTGTAGGCAGCGGCTGCAGCTCCGATTAGACCCCTAGCCTGGGAACCGCCACATGCTGCAGGTGCGGCCCTATAAACATCAAAAAAAAAAAAAAAAGAAAAATTTAAGTTTGGTCTATGTGTGGTAGCCTTAGACCACATAAAAATCAGGGTTAAATATGTAAAATTTTACAAATACAATCAACTTTCAACTATGTAAGGTTCAGTAAGTACACCAAGGTGTAAGCAAGTGAAACTTGTTTTAAATTTTATTATCATCAGCTGTTTGCTCTTATTTTCATGCTCTAGCCTTCTGTGAAAGATGTGACAAAAGGAAAGACTTTTAAGGCTATATATAATGTTTCTAATTCCTCCCACAGAAGAAAAGATGGGACGTTCAGTTTTGGTACCAGTCTTGAATATGCATTTTGTTGACTGAAGAGTCACGGTACTTTTTTTTTTTTTAGAAGAGGGAGGGAAGGAAGAAAGGAAGGAGAGAGAAAGGAAGGAAGGAAGAACAAAGAAAAGGAAAAGGAAAGGAATGGCTGGGGAGGCTAGCTAGCCAGATAAAATCTAAAGTAAGAGAGCCAGCCTTCAGTATAGTTTACAAATACTGAGGATGGAACCATATTAAACTATATGCTTAAAAACATTGTAATGCCGGATATAAAATTTTACATATATACTGCTTTTGTTAACTGGTAAAAAACAATTTATTTAACTACCAAACAAATCTTTTCTTCTCAGATTTCTATAATATATAGTAAAATACAGTCATACATATAAGAACAAAAATTGACAAAAAAACAAAAAACTCAGAACTATGATTCCTAGTTCATAAAAGAGAACACTTCACATACCAAGCAATCTTATGCATTTAAAGTATGATTTAACTCACAGAACTGCAATTTATATAAAAATTTTCAGGAATGTACTTATTAGTTGAACAGACTTTAATGATTTTTGTCTTTTTACCTGTTTAATTGTGTTCATATGCTGCTTCTCTGTTTCTGTTCTCTTTTTTAGTTCTTCTCTTAAATTATCTTTTTCTGAACAAATGTCTAAGATGAGTTCCTGATGCTTCTTATTTTCTTTAATTAACCTAAATATAAAAAGGGCAGTATAAGTAAAACATAATTAAAAATGGCAATGTGGTATATAATCTTGTTTTGCAGACTGGGGTGCATATACTGAAACAATTCATAAACAAACATTTCTAAGCAATCCTTTTGTAATGATATGTTATAGTTTACAAAACATTCTCTGGCCAGTCAGGCTATTAACTTTTTCCTAGAAACTTAGGTATATTTCAAATAAAGTGAATTATAACCAGATAAAAATCACACTCTTCTAAATTTGCGTCTTTATTTTTTGGCTGCACCAATGCTGTGTGGAAGTTTCCAGGCCAGGGACGGAACCCAAGCTGCAGTTGTGACCTGCACCACCACAGCTGCAGCAACACAGGATCCTTAACCCACTGCACCACAAGGGAACTACCAAGTTTATGTCTTTAGGCATCTGAATTATGCACTTCGTTCCTTCAGCACTGGAATCCCTTCGGATCAATCAGTGTCAACCCGGGGCAATTTTTCCCGTTCGGGCTTCTGTCTGGAGATATTTTTGGTAGCCCCTACAGTGGCGAGAATTAGGGTTAGCTACTGGCTTCTCATGGATAGAGGCAGGGATACTGCTTAACCATCCAGCAATGCACGGCAGAGCCCCAACAACAACAAAGAATGATCTGCCCCCATGTGTCAGTAGAGGTTGGGCAATCTTGCTTTAGATTTCAAGAATATTTTAATAATATTCCAATCGTTATAAAAGTAGTTAATATAAATAAAGTTTAAGCAGAAATTGTTGTGTTCCCTAGAAAAATATAAATAAAACCTTAAAAATTTCCTGCAAAAGTACTCAGCATTAATAAAGTATCTAAGAGAAAACAGCTAATATTTTAGGATTCTTAATACCAGCAGGTATTACTTAACATTCGCTTACACAACTACTATTTACTAAATTTAGCATCTGATTACACAACTACTATTTACTAAATTTAGCTTTAAGTGCATTACTTAATATTCAGATCTATAAATTAATAAGTCTATGACATTATAATTTTTATGAATTTGAAAAAGAAACCAAAACTGAAGCCTAGAACTTATTCCAGGTCACAAAGCTACTGAGTGGTTGAACTAAGATTTGGACCCAGGTCTAATTCTTTGCCATCTTCTACTCTGAAGTTCCCTCATTCACTCAACGAATGCTTATTTACTGTGTACCTATACTAGTCTGTATGTTGGGGGTACATCAGCAAACTGTCCCTGCTCTAATGATGCTACATTCTAAGAAGAAAATTAAAATAAACAATATGCAGCTATATAATGAAATGCCCAGTTGTGATTAAATTCTATTAAGAAAACCAAAGGAGTACAAGAGGAGAGGGATGTGAGCTATGACACATAAGGCAGTCAGGACAGACCTCTCTGAGGAGCACAGCAATCCAGTGAGGAGGAAAGTAACAAAAACATCTGAGAAGGAGAAAAATGTGTAGCATGTTAAGTTTCTTCAAGCCTTTCATGGCACAGTGGTTTAACACAGGTTCTTTAAGATTAGATGTGCACTCAATTTGTTGCCAAAAATGACTTGAAACACAAGAATCCTGACTATAGTTCATTAAGGAAATGATTTAGGGAGGGAGAAGCCCTAAAACTTATTTTTATATGTTAAATGTACATCCTATACAAAAATAACTGTCTTCGGAGTTCCCTGGTAGCCTAGCAGGTTAAGGATCTGGCACTGTCACTGCTGTGGCACAAGTTCAATTCCTGGCCCAGGAACTTTTGTATGCCACAGGAGAAGCCAAAAAATAAAAATAAAAAACCAAAACAAACAAAACGCCATAATAAACAAACAAGCAAAAAAACAAATTACCATCCTTCATTAAGAATTCTGGTCAGGACCTTGGATAATAACACTGAAGTCAGAAAACAGGGAAGATCTCCCATTGTGGCTCAGCAGAAACAAATCCGACTAGTATCCACGAGGACATGAGCTGAATCCATGGCCTTGCTCAGTGGGTTAAGGATCTGGCATTGCTGTGAGCTGTGGTGTAGGCCACAGACAAGGCTCGGATCCCAAGTTGCTGTGGCTGTGGTGTAGGCCAGGAGCTGTAGCTCCAATTCCACCTTTAGCCTGGGAATTTCTATATGCTGCAGGTATGGCCCTAAAAAAGCAAAAAAAAAAAAAAAAGGGAAATGGATATATAAACAAAGACATTTATAAAAAGATGCAGTCATGAAAGTTTAAGGCAAAAAACCTGAAAGGTGATTTTCTTTACAAAAAAAATAAAGGCAAAAGAAAAAAAAGAGTTGTTTTAGAGCTAACATTGAGTCACAAAGCATTTTATTTGAAATTTAAAATATTACATGTATAACAAAAAGCTAACTGAGATTTAAAATGATAATATTTGGGGAGTTCCCGTCGTGGCTCAGTGGTTAACGAATCCGACCAAGAACCACGAGGTTGCGAGTTCCATCCCTGGCCTTGCTCAGTGGGTTAAGGATCCGACGTTGCCGTGAGGTGTGGTGTAGGTTGCAGACACGGCTCGGATCCCGCGTTGCTGTGCCTGTGGCAAAGGCCAGCAGCTACGAGCCTGTTAGACCCCTAGCATGGGAACCTCCATATGCTGCAGTTGCAGCTCTAGATAAAGGCAAAAACACAAAAAAAAATAAAATAAAATGATAATATTTGGGAGTTCCCACATGGCTCAAAGGGTTAAGAATCTGACTAGTATCCATGAAGATGTAGGTTCAATCCCTGGCCTTGCTCAGTGGGTTAAGGACCCAGCATTGCTGTGAGCTGTGGTGTAAGTTGCAGATGCAGCTCAGATCTGGCATTGCTGTGACTGTGGTATAGGCCTGTAGCTGCTGCTCTGATTGGACCCCTAGCCTGGAAACTTCCATAGGTCGCAGGTATGGCCCTAAAAAGCAAAATAATAATAATAATATGACATTTTTATGTTGCTTTAATGTCCTCAAAACGATCCCATCAGATAAGTATCATCCCCCTCATAAAGATGAAAAATCTTTGTCTTAGAGAGGTTGATTTAACCAAGGAAACAGCTTGCAAGTGGCACCAGGAATCTTCCAACTCCAGGCCTCTGACCAGAACTATGCTTACTCCAGTCTACCATGCTGCCACTGTTCTGACAGGACAGAGCAACAAGGAGGAATTAATTTCCTACTGTGCTCCTAATACTTCTAGATAAATTTAACAACATGTAGCCACATTAGGAGTTTCCCTTGTGGCTCAGTGGTTAATGAATCCAACTAGGAACCACATGGTTGCGGGTCTGATCCCTGGCCTCATTCAGTGGGTTACGGATCCGGCGTTGCCATGAGCTGCGGTGGAGGTCACAGACGCGGCTCGGATCCCACATTGCTGTGGCTGTGGCGTCGGCCGGTGGCTACGGCTCCAATTAGACTCCCAGCCTGAGAACATCCATATGCTGTGGGTGCGGCCCTAGAAAAGGCAAAAAGACAAAAAAAAAAAAACAAGTAACCACATTAAAAAAAAAAATCCAACTGAAGTTCCTGCTGTGACAAAGTGGGTTAAGAACTGGACTGCTGCAGCTCTAGTCTCTGAGAGGGAGCAAGTTCATTTCTAGCCAAGCATGGTGGGTTAAAGGACCCATCACTGCTGCAGCTGAGGCTTGGATTCAATCCCTGGCCCAGGAACGTCTAAATGCCACAGATGCAGCCATTAAAAGAAAAAAAAAAGGGAGTTCCTGTCGTGTTGTGGCTCAGTGGTTAACGAATCCAACTAGGAACGATGAGTTTGTGTGTTTGATCCCTGGCCTCGCTCAGTGGGTTAAGGACCCGGCGTTGCCGTGAGCTGTGGTGTAGGTTGCAGACGCGGCTCGGATCCCGCGTTGCTGTGGCTGTGGCGTAGGGTGGTGGCTACAGTTGCAATTAGACTCCTAGCTTGGGAACCTCCATATGCCGAAAGTGTGGTCCTAGAAAAGGCAAAAAAAAAAGAAAAAAATCCACCGAAGCCAGACTAATTGTGTTTGGATTTTAACTTTTCCATTTATTAGCATGTGACCTTCAGGAAATTAATCTCTCTGTGCTTCAGGTACCTCATCTATAAAATGGGGATAATAATAGTTCGTACCACACAGGGGTTGTTGTGAAGGTTCCATGAGTTAATACATAGGCATATAATTAATAGCATTTAAATGTTCCTGCTATTACTTATTAAATATGTAACATCTTAAACCAGCTAAAATGGAAAAAATAAAAATCATTATCAATGAAAAACAGATCTATAACATCTTATAATTTACAAGAGAGGGATGAAAGTGGTAAGACTCCAAATCTAAGGTAAGTAGGAAGAGGCACCAGGGATAATCTCAAAGGGAAAGTCTAAAACGTAGGTCCAGTCAGTAAGAAAATGAAGCAATCCTAAAAAGCAAGAGTGGCAGAAACACTGGATGGCTCACGTATAAAATTATAAGTTTTTTCATAATAGCAGCATTCTGGTTAAGTTCTGGGCAGCAAAGCTGCCATTAGCTTTTAGGCAGTATTAAGAAAGGCCTTGAAATCTCAAGATATATTTGTATACTCATGTTCATAACATTATACACAATAAGTAGAATGTAGAAGCAAACCAAATGTCCACCGATAGATGAATGGATAAACAAAACGTGCAATATACATACAATGGAACATTATTCAATCCTAAAAAGGAAACTGACAACAGGCTACTATATGAGTGAACCTTGAGGACAAATGCTAAGTGAAATAAGGCAGTCACAAAAAGGCAAATACTATATGATTTCATTTATATGAAGTATCGGGGGCAGTCTAACTCTCAGAAACAAAGCAGAATGTGGTTACCAGGGGCTGAAGCAGGGAGAAATGGGGAGTTGTTTACTGGGTACAGACTTCTGATTTGCTAAAATGAAAAAGCCATGGCGAGTGGTTGCATGACAATGTGAACACACAACACTATATCAAACTGCACATTTAAAACTGTTAAGATGGTAAATTTTATGTTATATGTATTTCATCACAATTTAAAATAAAAATTAAAAATAGAAAAAAAGAAGGGCTCTGGATTCTGAGATTAAAATTCACTGAATAAACCAATGAAGGGTATGTGAGCTGTTTGGGGAAGACTGATCCACTGATAATCTGGAAGAGTAAATACTAGAAAAGTAAGATTCATTAAAACCCAATCACATACAAAAAATATTCAGATTATGACATATTTTCTCTGTCATCCTCCTCTGATATGTAGATTTCTTCCTCCCCTTTCTCTACCCACACACCTCCCATTCCAGAAAAATTTTTTTAAGTATTTTTTTTAAAAGTGAATCAGTCTGTATTTTAGTGAAAACTGGCAAGTTTTATTTTCCTTTCTTAAAAGTTATGAGTACCTAAATGATATGCATCATTTAATATACAAATCTAAAATAAAAACACAGGGTGATAGAATACTATTATGAAAATAAAACGTTAAATTCTCATTAATATAGAAGTTAACTCTACAAGTCCAAGAGAAGTCTAAAAATAACTATGTTCTTCTTTACTGAACAATAATAAACCAATTCTTCTGGTCTCTAAATTTTAATATTTTAAACCAATGAATTTACAATGGGGATTTTAAGAAAAATATTTTGAATTTTATGACTTTTCATTCCTTTTGAATTTATCTTAGTTCTGACAATATTACGATCTACATTCTTTCAAAACTGAGAAATCTGAGTTATCTTTACAAATACTTGTAGCTCTTTAATGAACATACATTATTTAGGGAGTTCCCTTCGTGGCTCAGTGGTTAACGAATCTGACTAAGAACCATGAGGTTGTGGGTTCGATCCCTGGCCTTGCTCAGTGGGTTAAGGATCCGGCGTTGCCGTGAGCTGGGGTGTAGGTTGCAGACGCGGCTTGGATCCCGCGTTGCTGTGGCTGTGGTGAAGGCTGGCAGCTACAACTCCTGTTAGACCCCTAGCCTGGGAACCTCCATATGCCGCGGGTGCGGCTCTAGATAAAGGCAAAAAGACTAAAAAAAATACATTATTTAATAAAAATTAAAAAAATACATTATTTAATAAAACTCTTTTTTTTTTTTTTGGCCGCACCCACAGTATGTGGAAGTTCCTGGACCAGGGACTGACCCTGTGCCACAGCAGCAACCTGAGCTGCTGCAGTGACAACACCAGATCCTTAACCCACTGTGGCACAAGGGAACTCCAAAACATTCATTCTTTTGAACTTATATATTAAGTAAAAATAGGAATTTTGAATCATATTCAAATCAGTGACTTTATACGTACATAGCATTGATCTTTACCTCTAATTTCTAAAATAATGAGAACACTACATTCTAAAAAATATTAGTCCTATATTAAGCTACTAGGCAAACTTGACTTTTTCAATTACTCAACTGCTAGGGGCACAGCTCTACTGTGAAAGTACAAGGAAATAAAATGATACCTTCCTTTAAAGAACTCAATCTTTAATCCCTGTGGGAAAAAAATAACTCAAAAAGAATAAAAAACTTACTTCTTTATGGTGTGCTCCTGCTGCAAATACTTATCTTGCACACACTTTTCAAACATAACTAATGCATTTTCTCCCTTATTCATTCCATTTGGTACTTGGTGTCCTTTTGCAAACTCAGTAGATAAGAGCTCAGATTCTATTTCTTCTAACAATTCCTCTGATGTTGAAACATTCTTTATTTTTGAAATAAGTTTCTTGGTGCAGTCTGTATCATAAGGGCTTCCTGAATAAGTCTTTTGATTAGCTGCTTCTGTTAGTGTAGATGACCTTAATTCCGCCAATATTTGTGTCACTGTTTGTTCCATTTCATTTGCTTTCAAAACTTGCTTTGTAAAATCTCCACCAGGAAAATTAGCTATTTGTTCAGAATTTTCTGGGCATGTGTCCGTTTCAGCACAAGAATCCTCACCTCTACCATGATCTGGAGTATAATTTTCCTGTGCTTCACTTTGATTACTGTGTTCATCAGGCTGACATAAAGTTTCAGCTAAGTTCAATGACAATAGTGTGGACTCATTTTCTAAGCTGCTGTTTTCATCACCAGAAAACGAGTTGCATGAGTCTTCCTTTATTTCAGACGTTTTCTCAGTATTTTGATCAGAGGAAATGAAGGCTATGTGCTCTTTCTCCGACATGCTGACTGGCAACAATTCACTCTGCATTTCTTCAAATCAGTTCCTGGTCTTCATTTTACATCTAAGAAAATTGACATAAAATTTTTTTTTAAGTTTTTTCCCACCAAGACCCCATATATATCTGCACACAACCCATGAGGAAAAACTAAGACCATACATTTTGCCACTAATAATTCTTTGAAATTCTTTTCTTGGAGTTCCCGTGTGATTCAGCAGGTTAAGGATCCAGCATTGTCACTGCTGTGCCATGGGTTTGATCCCTGACCCAGGAACTTTCACATGCCAAAAAAAAAAAAAAACCAAAACTTTCCTTAGGGAAGGAAAGAAAAAAAAAAAAAAAGGACTGTAACAGCCCATCCAAGTGATCCACATCCAGTTTGGTGCTACGAAGTCTCATTCTCTTTTCTCCTTCAATTCAGTCCTACAACTTCACTTTAGTCGCCATTTGGCAATCACCCCCATAAGCTGCTGGGTATGGAATGAAACTAAAAACGGGAAGATTAGTGCCATAGAATTGTTTAAAATTCCTTCAGCTCCACAAGGGGAAAAAGACTATCTAAAGAATTTGTAAGAAACCACTGCGGGAATAAGATAGCAATGAAAACACTAGGCAAGAAATTACAAATCAAGATAATAAAACAATGCCTATGAACAATGATAAATATTCATGGAAAAAGAAAACTAAACAATAACAAAACACAGCTACCTATAACAAAACACAAACACCTACAGCTGAGCTGAAAGTCAGGGTGTAAAAGGTCCCTGACGGGAATTCATTTTTAGCCCAGGAAGTACCATGACAATTTCCAAACATTCTCATAAAGAATACACAACAGTCAGTGCTACACAAATGAACCCCATATGCATTGCCTAAGTCATAAAAAGAACACGTACAAAGCTAATTTAATAATGTCAGAACACATCTTTATGCTGTTTATGAGGGTTACTAATGTAGCTGTTTTCTGAAAATTAGTCAACTTCAAAAATTATCCTGAGACAGAAAAATATAAAATATTCAAGTAATGTTAATGAAAAAAGAACTGTCAACTTCTTTGGTCAGATATCAACAAAGCAAGTACTGGAGTCATATGAGGTTGGATAAAAAAGTGGGTAAATCATAGCTCTGACAGAAACTATGAAGGAAATAATTCCAGATGTAAGGTGTACTTATGAAAAGCAAAACAGAAAGATTAATATTAGAAAAACAGAAAGATACAGTTATGTTGGTCCATGATGGAGGTGGTGATCAAAGGATGGTGAAAAGGGGTAAGAGAAGATGGTCACGTAGAATCCTCAGAATGCTACACAGAAGTGAATTTTGTTAAGAAGGATGATAAATCATAATACAGTTGTATATTTGATTATACTATAGAGTTTCTAGCACCAGGTTCCCAAAAATTTGTTGAATTAAAGCACAGATGTAATAGGAGAAAAGTAGCATTTGAGGAACATTATTCTAGGAATGCAAAAACTGGGGAGAGTAAGAAAGGAAAAGAAGACAAGCTTGTTTAATATTCTGATATCAACTAATATAGATATTGGCCTTAATATTATAAATTACTTACTTGTGTAACATATTTCTAAAAAACCAAATTATCATTATCTTCCAGTGTATATGTTACAACTAAGATGAAGTCCATGTTAGCAATAAAAGTTGGTTTAGGCAATACAAATGAATGTAGCAAGTTAATAAAAAGCCTTCTGAGTATGCTGTGTTCTAAAGCAAAATAATTCTCATGCAGGGACACTAGCCGCCTACATTACTTTACTCAAAGTAATTAATATTAAGAAACAACTTGTGAATGTGTTGCTGAATTTGAATCTTAATTTAGAACTCAATCTAAAAAAGTGGGTTTAAACATCATAACTAATAAATGCTACACACTATCAACCGAAGTTGAACTCAGAACTGACCAAATGTAATGTATAGCAGATAGAGAATCTACTTAAAAAAGAGATTAAGTCCATGAAGGCATTGTGATTCTCCAACACAGTGAGAACAAGTGAGAAGAAACTAGCTTTTGAAAAGCCTTGTCTGTGTGCCATGCTTTGTCAGCAGAACGGCATTAGTCAAACAATTGGTATCTTCTCAACCAGCTTTCATATTCCCCAGGGTTCAGTCCTCAGCTTTATTTTCGCTCCTAGAATTCATCCACTTTGAAACTTAAACCAAAAACTCATAGTTGATGCCCACTTTAATTATTTTCAGTCCTGTGCTATTGAGTTACAGTTAATGAAATATCTTTTTGTCTTCGCTTCCCTATACCTATAATAAAATCTCCACCTGAATACTGGCTCTAACTAAAAATGGCTAAATCCGAAATCCTAACTACCTATATATAGCTCCTAAAATTGAGTACCCTCAGATAATCTTCGTTATTTCTGTCAGTGGCGTCACTTTCTTAGTCAAGACTCATTCTTTTCCTTTCCCTTCATATTTTCTTTTATTAATTTCATGTCTCCTGCAATTACACCCTCCTTTCTACTGTCACAGTCCCACACCTACAACCCAGCCCAGGTCTGGTAACTTCCAATCTGGAACACCAGAATTGCTAGTTTCTCAGACTCACTCCATTCCTCCCTCCTGTTCTCCTTCCTGCAATTTCAAGTGAAAAAACAAGGAGACCAGTGAAAGGGGAGGTGACCTGAGACAGCACCAGGGCAAGTGCCACCCAATCCAGAGAAGGGGCTGAACACAGTCTCTGCCAGAGGGGAACAGCACCTGCCCTATGAAGTGGGTCCTCAAAGCCACAGTGGACCAGGGAACTACAACACTACCCCTAAAGAATCCACACACACCACCTCCACAGAGACCACCAGCAAATACAACCAAATATACCACGGTAAGGCCAGAGCAACCTCTTCCCTCTTTAAAGTTCCAGGTAGTGAGAACTCTGCCTCCACTGGCTGGTCTTCTTCCCCCAACCCCGAAAAGGCTAGTTAGAGAAAAGAGAGGGAACATGTTTTAGAGACAAATTACACTTCTTCTTTAATCAGTGCAGCTGGGAACTAACAGCTACAACTTTTCTTCAGGAAGAAGAATGAGTTTATGGTTAACATTTTTTGTTGCTTTTGTTCTGTAAATGATCGAAATCTGTCTTAATTTCTGGAATAAATTTTCTCGAGTAATCAAAAGTGGAAGAACAGTTATGACATCAAGCCAAGACATTGTTAAAGGACTGTACCTGAGAGAGAAGTGGAGGGGACGCGAGCATTTTGTTCTTATACCTCTGCACTGCAATTCCTCAGTAAACCAGTTTCACTACTTTCCCAATCTTATCTCCACACACTCCCCAAATCCTAGTACTTCACTAAGTACTTTAGCAGTCCCTGATTATCTCCTGAAGATACCTCCAAACAGTGTGCACAGTGACATTCCCATGGCTTTACCCTCATCTAGAATGTTCTTCCCTTCAGTCTAAACAGAGCCTAATTATATTTAAAGGGGGGGGTTCTAATGCCACATCTTCCTCCAAATTTTCCCATATTGAAAGCACAAAAGTAATTTCTCACGTAAATGAAAACAGAATGCATTTATACTCATCAAGGACATATTCACAGTGTTCCTTGTGATGTTTCCTTTTTTTTTTTTTTTTAATTTTAGGGCCGTACCCTCAGCATATGGAAGTTCCCAGGCTAGGGGTCAAATCTGCTGCAGCTGCTGGCATACACCACAGCAACACCAGATCTGAGCAGCGTCGGCAACCTACACCACAGCTCACGGTGGCACCAGATCCTTAACCCACTGAGCGAGGCCAGGGATCAAACCTGCATCCTCATGGATACTGGTCATGTTCATTTCCACTTCACCACCACAGGAACTCCTACAATCATTTCTGTTAAGGCCGTTTGATGATTCTCAATAAGAGTGGAACCCACTGCGTTTACACAAAGAGCTGTGGGACTGAAGAATGTTTAGATGGTGAGAACAAGGTTGTAGAAAGACCTGTAATGTCTTTCTACAATGGTAGCGAAGAATAAAAGCATCCCATTCTTCCAGAAATTTCATCTAGGTTTAAAAAAAAAAAGTAAGCTCCCATCATGGTGCAGCGGAAACGAATCTGACTGGTATCCATGAGGTTGCAGGTTCCATCCCTGCCTTCCCCCCCAACCCCCGCTCAGTGGGTTAAGGATCCCACGTTGCTGTGAGTTGTGGTGTAGGTTACAGATGCGGCTCAGATCTGGCAAAGTAGGCAGACAGCTCTAGCTCTGATTTAACCCCTAGCCTGGAAACTTCCATATGTCTTGGGTGCGAACCTAAAAAAAGCAAAAAAAAAAGTAAAGAAAAACAGAAACCTTGTTTTTCCAGTTATCTCAACTTAGACTCTGTTTCACATATGATCCTCCTATAAATTAAAGAAGGCTTAGTTTAACCTCGAAAAACAAGCACTTTCTACACTGTTGCTCAGTGATATGCCCAGGACCTTTGAAAAGTCCTCATATAAACTGGCATCTGATAACCACTTAGCCTACAAACTTAGTTTTCAGATGCTCAAATGAATACTGATTGGAGGCAAAAGGAAAAGGAGTGGAATTAAAGATCTATGTGTATATATGTAAAAAGCCATCATCAAAGAGTAAGTAACTCTAGAAGAGTGGTGGGGGGAGGGGAGCCGAGTTGAGTTTGATTATGTCCACCATTAATCAGGAAAAAAAAAAAAAAGAGTCTGCAGAGTCCTCTTGTGGGCTTCCAGTTGGTAATGCTGATGCAGACCAATCTGGGTGTTGTCCAGGTTTTTTCTTGGGGGTGAGGGTGAAGGCAGTAGCTGTCATTAAAGCTACTGAGGATGGAGTCACCTAAGAGCAGATTTAAGGGGTAGGACGTCAAACTAGACATATGTTTACGAGACTTTTAATTCAAAGTGCTTGTACAAATCAAATTCACACTCATGTATACAGATACAATGACAACAATTACAGATTACAATATCTGTTACTTGAAGTAAGAAGTAACTAACACAGGTTATTTGACTTTTTACCAACTCTTACTCATTAGGGGAAAACACTGTATTTAAACAGCACAGCCACAACATTCTTTTTAATTCAAGCATTTTTTTTCCCCCACAGTTGTTTCTGACACAGTACTACAGGACCAATTCACACTTCAAAACTGTTCCAATGGAGTGAGAAGCTCTTACTGGAGCTCATCAGCTGTAGGCAACTGGTCAAGAAACATTTTTTTTTGTCTTTTTGCCTTATCTAGGACCGCACCCGTGGCATATGGAGGTTCCCAGGCTAGGGGTCTAACAGGAGCTGTAGCTGCCAGCCTTTGCCACAGCCACAGCAATGCGGGATCCGAGCCACGTCTGCGACCTACACCACAGCTCACGGCAAGGCCAGATCCTTAACCCACTGAGCAAGGCCAGGGATCGAACCCACAACCTCATGGTTCTTAGTCGGATTCGTTAACCACTGAGCCACGACAGGAACTCCAAGAAACATTTTTTAATTTGCCATAAAACCAACCGTTATCCATGCTGGATTTTATCTCTTTAAGAACTCACAACTGTACAAAATTATTTTCATATAAGAGCCTTATAAATGAAAACACTGCCTTCAACAGATTTTAGTACTATTTGTTTCCCAGTAATTAGCAGTATAAATAACAAAAGAACTTAAGCTTATTCAATAAATGCAAATAAAAATGAATCGAATCCACAGATATTCAGTAACAGATTATCAAACATCCAAGCCTCATACAAAAGTACCAAGTCAGAAATACATTTCTAAACTAGATATTCATTCACTCAGTCACCAAATATGTATTGAGCATGCATTATGTTCAGGCACTGTTCTATGTGTTGGGAACATGGCAGTGAATAATATAGACATCTCCTATGGAATTTATATTCTAGTGTCATGGACCAACATATAAAATCTATGTTAAATATCTCACTCTTTATGTTTACAGTATTTCAAAATTTTGAAAATTAAAACATGTCAGTGTTCCATCAGAAGCTATGTAAGATATGCATGAGTGTTTAAGTCCAACAGAAACATCTGACTCAGTCAGCATAAATGTTATTTACAACAAATTACAAGTTTTAAACTCTCAAATTATACCATTTGAGTCTCAAATAATACTAGCTGTAGCTTCTTAATAATGTCCATTAAGACAAGCAATTTGAGCCTGTGAGGGCACTCTTGTTCTTCAATACAATGGCTGTCCTTAAAGGGAAAGCAAGCTCAGCCAAAGGTCTTTCATGCACTCCCCAAATACACCTTGAAAACAGCATAAATGAAATAACTTATCTTTCTGACCAGTTCTAACAAGGTTCTAATACGGCAATTAAAATCAGAAGCAATAGGAGTTCCCTGGTGGTGAAGTGGGTGAAGGATCCTGAGTTGTCACTGCTGTAGCTGGAGTTAGATCCCATTTAAAAGATTAAAAACTGACCTGGTTATTTCAAAGAACTCTAAATGAATTCTATCAAAAGGAAGACATATTTGTAAAGTAGTCAGATTCTAACCAAGCTTTTGGGTAAATTTTAACTTTAATATATGGGGTTTCCTTTATGTGAAACATAGCACTAGCTCAAAGTTGTCTTAAGTCCACTGGTTTAAAAAGTATACTACAGGAAGCCAAGGTCAATTATCCCTGTAGGTGTTTGTTTAGCTTTGCCCAAGGGTCAGGGCTTTGTGAATTTTACAGTACCACAGCAGATCACACCTAAAAAAAGATGTTGAAAAGACCCAGGGCAATAGATGCAGCAGGACCCCCACCCCCGCCTCCCAAACAGTACCAAATCCTGTGAGTCTAAGAAAACATGAAAATATTTTCAACTGAGAAATTTGGATTTCTCCCCAAATCTGAAAATTTTAAAACAAAGGGGGGGGGCTGACCCCTTTCAAAAAAGAAAGCTAGTAACTTTTAAAAATTAAGGTAAATTGTAAGTCTGCCTTATATTAAGAAGTTCTTTGGGTTTTGTTTGTTTGTTTGTTGTTGTTTTTTGCTTTTTAGGGCTGCATCTGCAGCATATGGAAGTTCGCAGGCTAGGGGTCAAATTGGACTTGCAGCTGCCAGCCTATACACCATAGCTACAGCAAGGCAGGATCCTTAAACCACCGAGCAAGGCCAAGGGTTAAACCCACATCCTTATAGATACTAGTTGGATTTGTTACTGCTGAGCCACAAGGGGAACTCCCAAGAAGTTCTGGTTAATGTTTATGTTTTGAAGCCACCTTTGGCCTGGGCTTGGTTAACTTGGTATGATGTAGTTTACCAAAAAACTAAATTATTCATTAGCTACTATATAATTATCCCTACAGTAGGCTGACAGTTCATATGTCTTAATGACAGACAACTACACTCAGAATTTAATCAATGCTTTCCTTGGCTGGGTTTGATTTCCACTTTGTGTCTACTGCCCTTTCACGCCAATACTTTTTGTTTCCTTCACAGCCCAAGTAGATTTTTAAAATCTCAGTAGCTAAGAAATAAAGTTCAAAGGTGACGTTTGAAATAATATAAGATCAGGTGGTTATCTGCAAATTTAAATTATCTATGCTCCCAAGGTTGTCCTAAAATGACACTAAATATTCCCAACACTGTAAGCCCAAACACATGTTTATGACAAATTCAAGAATCGGCTTTAATTATTTAAAGCTAAAGGATAAAAGAAAAATCCAAATTTTACTAAAAAAAAAGGAACAGAACTTTAGATATACTTACTTTAACATGAAACTATTAAATGAATTTTAAAAACTAGCAGTTTGTTAGTCATTCTTCAAAGGGAAAGATGACTTTTCTAAATCTCTAAATAAGGCTGCTTCAACCGACCTATCATCTCTTCTTTTTAAAGAGTAAGTATACTTCACTGTTTCACCTTCAGACCAGGATGTCAGCATGTAGCTGTAAATGGATAGTTTTAAACTGAATATACCAAGCAAACATTATCAGCTATGCTGTCATTGTATAACATCAAAGAACAACTTTTTAGTTTATAGGTGCAGGGACTAAAAGGTTCCGAGTGGTTAACAGTGCTACAACACTCCTTTTCTGTTAGCAGTGATTAAGACTCTGAGATACCAATGATACCCTATGGAATCTCCATTGCTTAAAGGAACTTCTGAGTTTATAATGCAGGTATTCTGAATTAGGCAAGGTCTTAAAAAGAATAAAACAAATATAAACACACCCCAGGGACTTCCCTTCCTGGTTCAGTGGTAAAGAATTCGACTAGTATCCATAAGGACGAGGGTACAATCCCTGGTCTTGCTCAGTAGGTTAAGGATCCAGCACTGCCATGAGCTATGGTGTAGGTCTCTGAAGCAGCTCGCTGTGTTGCTGTGGCTGTGGGTAGGCGGACAGCCATAACCTGGATTGAACCCCTATCCCTGGAACTTCCACATGCCCCAGGGCCCTAAAAGGCAAAAAAAAAAAAAAAAAGCCATGAATTTCCAGGTAGAATCTTCAGTAATTACACAGTCTTGCCTATTATAATAAGGAGTTTTAATTCCTTATTATACTTCAAGATTTGTGAATCACTGTATACCTTCACTGAGCTTAAAATAACAGGGAAAAAAAAAAGAACTAGGCCAATCATCACTGTTTTCTATTTGTGGATAAAGTACTGAAAAGTAGCTGTATAGAGAACAGTATACCTTATACAAAGATGGTCTAGTTTTACTATCAGTATCTCCAGAACCTTAATCTTTCCCACAAGATCAACACTACAAATATGAAGGTGTAGGCAGTAGTTGGGAAAGCTACACCCACAACTAGCAGACCTGAATACCTAACAGATTTTTTGGGGAATGACTACCAGTACCTTTCTGGAACACTTCCAATGATTTACCACACATTTAGAAAAACTCTCAAGCTATCATTTTGGAAGAAATAAGAAAGCTGGGTGTTAAAGGTACATCACACACTCACACACACACACACACACACACACACACACAGAAAACTATCCAATGTCTGGGTCTGCATGGCATTTAAACTATATAATTCCTCTAATTTAACAAGATTATCAAATCAAATAGTCCAAATGTTCCAAATCCAAATCCAGGCCTATCTCCTCTAAACAAAATCAAGATATAAATATTAGCTAAAGTTTTTAAGTTATCAAAAGTCAAGCAATAATTATAACTGCACTGTTGCCCAAGGCTGCTACTAGGAGACGTGTAGAAGGACTTTCACTATTTTATAAGTTTGACAAAGACCCTAATTTGAAATATAATACTCACCAACCAAAGTTTATCAAATGCCTTCAGGTCCTTGATTGAAAGGCAACATAAATACCAAGAACAAGTTCTCTCCTAGACACAATCTCAAAGAATCGGATCTAAATCACAATAATGTAAGTGTTCGTAAAAGGGTAAAAAGTCGCCAACAGTAAACATAAAAAACAAGAACACAGTCAACTTGGAGATGAAGAGAGAAATAGGAGATTGAGTCTAGGACCGAGCAGGTGGGGCTTAGCAGCAATCGGCACCGGGAGACCAGGAATCCGCCCAAGTTCTGCCGCGCTCCTGGTACTGCTCCCGAGGCGCGCCCCCATGACCCCCCGCGACCCCACAGCCGCCTCCTACCTCGGCGGCCCGCGAGTAAGGGAGGGAGGCAGAGAGGAGGGGACTCCCAACTCCGTATCCCAGCCCTCGCTTCACCCCCTCGAGAAATCAGGTGGGGAGCCGCCCCAGAACCTGCAGGACGGCGGGAGAGGTGAGCGGTCGGCCGCACAGGCACCGCGACTCCACGGCCCGCCCCAGGCGCCCCCGAGACACTTACCCCACTTCTCCGAGCTTCAGGCCACACCCCTAACAAGACTGCTGGAGCTCCGGCTCCGGGGCCAACTTCTCCATAGCGGGGTCCGACAGACCAGGAAGTGGGGGGGAGGGAACAGGGGTGGGGAACAAGGCCTACACCGCGTTCCTTCTGCCGCGCCTTCCCCAAACCCCCGCCGAGCTGACACATCAACAAAGATGGCGGCGACGCTGAAGCCGACCCGGCTACCGCTGAGGGGGCGGGACCTCCTGGAGGAGCCAATCAGCACTGCGTGGGCGGCGTGACGCGACGCACCTGGGGGCCAGGGTAACCTGTCTGCAGTGGGCGGGGCCGGCAAAGCCGTCTCCCGCCCCCTGAGCGCCCAGCCCTGCGCTCAGACTTGCTGGGTACCCAGTCCTGGCTGACCCGGCGAGCTCTCCCTCCTGCCTCTGGTACTGTCCTACGTATCATGCCCCTCCCCGGCCCAAATGGGTTATTGCTTACTGCAGGACGCGCCCCTTGGAGATGATCCCTCTTTACCTTTTGGCCCTTATTCATTTTAGGGGCATAAAGTAATAAAAGAGAATTCAAAATTGTGACTTACCAGCTCTGATGCATGAATCTGGCACCTGACATGGGCGCAGTCAGCAGGAGCAGCCTACCTGCCCACCTGACAACTCGTCTCTGGGAGAGGCTCAGGGGGTTTCCATAACACTGCGTTTGGATCCACTGCGTAGCACCTACTGTCATTGTTTAATAATAAACAGTTGGTGAGTTCGTGTCCCGTACTGGACTGTGAGCGCCTTGACCGCACGCAGCTTGGGGTTTGACACGCAGCTGCTCAATAATTAGCAAAAATAATAATAATAACAATTGTATGGGGCGGGTGAGTGGTGGGTGGAGTGCATTGAATGCAGTAGCCTAATCGCAACTGGAGGAGGTGAGCTGTTTCAGTCTGTGGAGATTTTGCCAACTAGCTCTGTCCAGTGAAGTGCTGTTCTTTGATTTAATATTTATGCACAAGTCGAGTGAATATAGTTAATCTGGACAAGTCGTCAGTTCGAGTTTATAAAGCAAAACTTTTTCCTGTTCTTAACTGTTAAGCTTCTTTGATACTAACTGCTGGCAAAAACCACCAAAACCAACCATCCCCCCAATTAAAATAACCCCACGTTAAAAAAAAAATCAATATTGTATAACTCTGTTCCTCTTTTCAACAGGAACTGGCACCTTCCTTCTTAAAGGAAG
The DNA here is from genome assembly GCA_004024745.2 of Catagonus wagneri. NCBI lineage: Eukaryota > Metazoa > Chordata > Mammalia > Artiodactyla > Tayassuidae > Catagonus > Catagonus wagneri. The sequence continues at coordinate 16,012,429 of PVHT021183705.1, read as the reverse complement.
ATACTGACATGATGGAAAATAATGTGAGAAAAAGAATATATATATGACTGGGTCACTATGCTGTACAGAAGAAATTGACAGAACATTGTAAATCAACTATAAAATAAAAATCTTAAAAGAAACATTATGAAGTTAAAATGTGACACTAAAGAAATGATTTGACTTTAAAACAATAAATTGACTGGGTGTTCCCGTTGTGGTGCAGCAGAAACAATCTGACTAAGAACCATGAGGTTGCAGTTTCAATCCCTGGCCTCACTCAGTGGGTTAAGGATCTGGCATTGCTGTGAGCTGTGGTGCAGATCACAGATGCAACTCATACATGGTGTTGCTGTGGCTGTGGCGTAAGCCAGCAGCTGTAGTTCTGATTCGGCCCCTAGCCTGGGAACTTCCAAATGCTGCAGGTGCAGCCCTAAAAAAAAAGAAAGACAGAAAAAGAAGAAGAAAACAAAAATACGAGTGTGTCAAAAAGAGTCAGGAGCCAGGAGCCAAAGGTGTTCAAAGGTGTTTCCACTGGTCAAAGATGGGGAAATTTCAGTGTTTAAAAATAATAGCAATTGAGACACATCTACTAGGTTAAAAATCATTGAGTGTGTTGATTTTTTAAAATGTCATTGGTTGCCTTTCAAGGATGCCAAGGAATCATCACATTCTGAAAACTGATGAATCAAGCATCCTACCTTTTATGCTACAAATTGTATCTCAGCCAAACAGTTAATGTGGGAAAGTTCATTTTTTTTTCGTTTTTGCTTTTTATTTAGGGTGGCACCTAGGGCATATGGAAGTTCCAGGTTTGGATCCAGCTGGAGCTGTAGCTGCCGGCCTACACCACAGCCACAGCAACACTGGATCCAAGCTGTGTCTGTGAACTACACCGCAGCTCATGTCAACTCTGGATCCTTAACTCACTGAGTGATGCCAGGGATCAAACCCGTGTCCTTATGGATGCTAGCTGGGTTTGTTACTGCTGAGCCACAACGGGAACGCCTGGGAAGGTTCTTTTTTAATAGAATTTCAGGTAATAAATGCAAGGGAAAAGGCAGACCATCACCATTTAGGAAATTCTAATGAAATAATGTATTTGGGTAGTGGTCATCAAGAGAATCCAGAATCATTAGAGGAAAAGCTGATGGAAAACTTTACAGTGCATGGATGGGGCTGACAATACTAAAACCTGCTAAGTTAATACCTCCCAAAGAGAAACAATTAGATGTTAAGTGTTTTCTGATGTGGAGGAATAGAACACAGCACCTGTGAAATATTATCAGTGAATGCAAGCAACAAAATTGTGAGGAAAAACTGCAGTTACTTCAATACATAAGAAAAATGAGTTCAAAAGAGAAATTTCTTTTTAAAATATACCACTAAATGCAAATGTAGAATCTTATTTGATCATACCAACATTTAAAAATCATTTGGGACTATATGAAAATTTTAAATACTAACTTTATGATATTAAGAAATTATTTTTCAAGATGGGATAAATTTCAGCATTGCTTTTTAAAAGTCATAATCTCTTAAAGCTACATATTTAAATATATATGATGAAAAGAAACAATACCCCAGAAAGTAAGAACCTGCCCCCCCAAAATAAAAACAACCCCACATTGATGTGAGCACATCAAAGAAGAACAAGAAGAAATCAAAGAGCTCCCAGTGGCCAAAGTTAGGAAAACCTGAGCAAGGAAATAAAATAGTGATGCATTATAACCCAAAGGAAAACATAGATGAATCCTTGCTGATTTTATATACATATATGTGTATATATATATATGTATATATGGAGAGAGAGAGAGAGATGATTAAATATATTAATAAATATGAGAGACAAATCTGCCATGCAAAAGAATTCCAAGAAATTTCCTTAGGTACTCTGCCCTTAAGGAGGAGAAGCATAGCTCTCTTCCTTAGGTATAGACTGAGCAGAATGAGCAGTTCCCTTCTTGGCTCAGTGGTTAACGAATCCGACTAGGAACCATGAGGTTGCGGTTTCCATCCCTGGCCTTGCTCAGTGGGTTAAGGATCCGACGTTGCCGTGAGCTGTGGTGTAGGTTGCAAACGCGGCTTGGATCCCGCGTTGCTGTGGCTGTGGCGAAGGCCGGCAGCTACAGCTCCTGTTAGATCCCTAACCTGGGAACCTCCATATGCCGCGGGTGCGACTCTAGATAAAGGCAAAAAAAAAAAAAAAAAAAAAAAAGACTGAGCAGAATGACTTCTTACAAAGTGCATATAGTATGTAAGGGGAGGGGGAAAAAAAGCAGGTAACTTTACAGTAGAGAAACCTGACAAGTATTAGCCAGGTAATCACGGAAAATACCTGTCATGAATCACGTTCACAGAATGTGCAACTGATATGATGCAATAGAAATGGAACTTCACCTCTATAGTCTTCCTTCTAATAACTCATAACTACAATCTTATCAGGAGAAAAACGTCAGACAAACTCCACTAATGGGGTGTCCTACAAAAAATGCCTCACCAGTATTTCTGGAAGCAGTCAAGGCCATCAAAACAAGGAAAAGTCTGTATCGCCCTAGCCAAGAGCCTAAGGAGACTTGATAATTAATTGAAGTGTGTTAACCTGAATGGGATCCTGGCTCAGAAAAACAATAGGTAAAAACTAAGAAAATCTAAATAAGCTACAGACTAGTGTATCAATATTCGTTCCTTAATTGTAACAAATGTATCCTAGTATGTAATATTAATAATAGTGGAAATTGGATACGGCTTATATGGAACTCTCCATATTGTCTTCTCAATCTAGTCTGCATTTCCCAAACTGTTCTAAAAATAAAATCCATTAAAAAGAAAAAAATATACAATTTGCTTCAAAGCAATGGGAGGAAAATATGTGGAGTACAGCTGTAGACAAGATCGATGGTAAATTTATAATGTTTGAACTGGGAGATGGGTACATAAGGGTACCATTTTTTTCTACTGATTTTTTAAAGGCCACGGTTTCTAGAAAAAATTTTTTTCTTTGAGCAACATCAACCTATAATGACGTGCGTGCTCTCAGGAGGAAAAAAAAAAAACGGTGAACACGTGTACTTAGTTCCCGTGAGGGTGCAGAAGCAGAGGGTTAATTTGAAAACCTTCCTATAACTTGGAGTGGTTAATGTGACCTATCCGGAGACAAGATCTGCATCTTTCCCTTTGGGTTTCCCAAGAATTCCTTCCTAGAAGACGCCAGAACAGTAGCTATCTTAAGTTTCCGAGGTCCTCTCCGAGCCCACAGCTTTGCTATTAGCCCTGGAGGGCAAGGTTGCGCCCCTGACGCCAGAGCAAGGCTTCCCACGCGCGCGGAGGGTGCACGCGGGCGCAGACTGCGCACGCGCCACTCTGCGCAGGAGGACGGGCTGGCTCCTGGGAGCGAGGTGAGTGTCTGGAGCTCAGCTGGGTGGCAGGGCTTCCAGGCACAGGCAGAGGTCACCGAGGCCAGGCTTCAGAGACAGGTAGGGTCGGAAGCCCTTTTGCCTCTTTCAGGGTCGGGGTTCCCAGGCACACGCATGGGGGAGCGAAAGTGACTATGAGAGGGTTGCGGGGCTTCAGTCGTTGGGGCCGGACGTTGGGCGCTGGACGTTGAGGTCAGGCGTTAAAGTCGGGCGTTGAGCGGGTACCAGGGGCCTGGAAGTGGAGAGAGTTCCTAAGGTTGGAGAAGCCCTGGGAGACTTGGTGGGGAAGGGCAGGTCTGGGGGTGGGAGATTTGCTGGGGGAGGATGCTGTACTGGGGGGAGGGGCGAGAAGCGTGGTTCTTAGAGTTGAGCTTTGGGCCAGCCAGAGTCCCTGCAGCAGGTTTGGAAAATAGTCTGTGGTTTCAGTGCCTTCATTTAACTCAGAAATACAGTGCAAACGATTGTAATACCTTCTAGACTTTTCCCCCTACTTCCCACCTCCTGTAAAAAGGAAGCTGCACCACAGCATTGGGTTAGATAGGGTAAGGCAACACTGATTCATTCAACACGTGTTTATAGTGTGTCTGCTGTGTGCCGGTCACTTTTCTTGGCACTGCTATAAGTAGGCTTGCTCTGTTGGCCTCTGAAATTAGGGAACATGTATCTGCTTCCGTTATTGAGCCAACAATTATTGAATGCGCAATTGCATGGCCTAGGATGTGACCTGGATTTTCATCTTGTGGGGTTACTTCAACTTCTCATTCTCAGATCTCCCTTCTTTGTCTGTAGGAATAAAGAAATAGGAATGTTCTAATCAAGTTATTTTCATCTGCAGTGTGCTAAGTAGTTCCACGTGAGTGGAAGAAATTCTAGGCCTGTGGGAGTGGTACAGAAGTGGAGATAATAGCTACCTTTTAAGGAGTTGATAAGGATCTGCCACTGTGCTTGGTAGTTTACATATATTCTCACCTTTAATCCTCGTGATTAGGTGTTATGAGGAAGTTACTACAGCTGTACACGTTTTTTCAGTCTCTGAATCCTAGAAAGATGAAGTTATTTGCCTGAGCTAGCATAGCTAAATGGAGGAAGATGACAGTGCTCAGGTTTGGGTCTCATCGACTTTAAAGCTCATGTTCTGCAGATCATTGAGTGTCATAGCTTTGAAACTGAGTGTTTCCTTTGAATAGCGGTTCTCTTTGAATGCATAGGGTTACCAGGAAGACAAAAGCAAACAGGGAAGAAGAAAAATTACAGTTACAATGCACGCACTTTTGATATTAAAGGAATTAACTCCCTATAGGTTTACCCTAGCCTCTAGGCTGTGGTCTCCTGGAAAGAAAGAGGCCTTATGTAGCTGTCATTGTTTACAGTGTATCCTGGGCTGCTCCGGGCTTCATAGGAGGGGAGTAGCAAGATTCTAAGGGAGTAAAAAAAAGGTTCTGCCCCTTGGGGAGCGTCAGGTCTTACTGGAGTCAGCCCATGAAGCACAGAACAAAAGACTGTACAAAAACCAAGGCTTTGTTTTTGCCTGTAGAACTGCAGAAGTAAGTTGATTTTATTCCACTGCTCTTTTATTGCATCGGTGATTCCTTAAAGAAAGTTGGGGAGTTCCGTCATGGCGTAGCAGAAATGAATCTGACTAGGAACCGTGAGGTTGCAGGTTCGATCCCTGGCCTTGCTCAGTGGGTTAAGGATCCAGCATTGCTGTGGTGTAGGTTGTAGACGCGGCTTCGCTCTGGCGTAGGCCAGCAGCTGTAGCTCCGATTAGACCCCCTAGCCTGGAAACCTCCATATGATGCAGGTGCGGCCCTAAAAAGACAAAAAAAAAGGAAATTTGGGAACTCTTTGAATTAACCTCTTATATTGGCTAAGGAAACAAAACTAATTACTGTGGATTTGACTGTGATTATATATACGTTTTACCCATCACCAGTAGCATGGAAAAAATAGTGGATTGCATATGGAGGAACTGCTTGTTGTAAAACTGGATGAGGTTAGCTTATGAGGTATCGTGACCCCTAAAGCAGTATCTGTCACACCTCTGTACCTGTATATATCAGACTCAAATATGCCCCAATGATTGATCCAGGGTGAGGCCAAGTAAGGAGAAATACAAATTCTTGTGTTTTTTTTTTTTTTTAATATTGAAATTCAGCTTTAGAAGCCTGTTCTGTATCCCAGTTGTGGTGGTTACGTAAGGCTATACATGTGGTAATATTCATAGAACTCTGAATCAGAGGAAAAGAGACGATCGTATGGTATAGTCATTACAGGTTTAAAAAGTTAAATTCCAAAACATGTAAGATGTCTGCAAGTTGTATGTGTACCATAACAGTCCCAGCTTCCCTCCAAAAGCTAGTGCACAGGTGGAAGTAGTTTTCAGAGTCAGGGATAGCGTGATTACTCCTACTGACTCTTTGTGGGCCCCCAGCCGGAATCCTGTGCTCAGTTAGGGTTTCCGAAGAACTAGAGAAAGGGCTGATTTGTGAGAAGTGTTACTTCAGCTGGCGAAGGGCCTGGAAGAAAGCGGACATGGTGGCCACCACTTGACATGTTGGAAAGTTTGTGGTCACAGGGCAGCAATGGGAAGAGAACTACTTTGTGAAGAAGTGTGTAGTATAATTAGCTTTCCAAAATTAAAGAAAGATAGAAGTTTCTAGTTACGGGACAGGTCTGGATGTCTGTTTGCCCTGGGCATGGTAATGAAAATTCCTGAATAGGGTGCAGCAGGTTGAGATGACTTAAATTCTAACCTAAATGTTCTACCATAAGTGGAGCTTCTTTTAAGCTTAAATCCTTTTAATTTGCTGCTTTCACTTTACATTGGGTCTAAGACTGATTCTGATATTGTTCCTAAAGTTAAATATATTTATTAATGTTTGGGCTTTGGGACAGTTGAGGTAAGACATGAAGTATTACTTTTAAATTTCAGTAAACCTCATAGCATGATGTATTTCTCCACTTAACTCTGCCGGGTGGAATTTCAGACAGTGAATTTACCTTGTCCAGGTTGTCGGAAGACAGTGCAGTGGTGCATTTTAAATGGTTTTATCTTGTGAGTGTCTTTTTTTTTTGTTTGTTTTTTTGCTTTTTGGGGCCGCACCTTGTGGCATATGGAAATTCTCAGGCTAGGAGTTGATTCAGAGCTACAGCTGCTGGCGTATGCCACAACCGCAGCAACACAGGATGTGGGTCGCATCTGCTACCTACACCACAGCTCTTGGCAGTGCCGGATCCCTGACCCACTGAGCAAGGCTAGGGATCGAACCTGCATCCTATGGATGCTAGTCAGATTCGTTTCCTCTGCACCACAAGGGGAACTCCCTCGTGAGTATCTTTTGAATGCCTCATTGTACCAAACACCATGGTAGGTATTGTGGGAAATAATTAAATTTTATTAATTTATTTTAGTATGACATGGTTCCCGCACTCAGGCAACTTAAAATAACTGTCTGTAGGAAACTAATACAGTGGATTGACTATCAGCTTCACTAAATAAGGACGAAGTTAGGAAGGCTATTTCAGGTATAGCTCTATACTGAGGGTCCCAATGATATCTTGAGAAGGTGTCTGTACCTTGGTTTTGTGGTTTAAATATTACTGTGATCTTTTATTTGGTTTAAAATTAACCACACTTCGGGGGGAAAAAGGTTTAATTGAATATGCAATGAGAGCTTAATCTTTAAAATGCTTTCTTCTTAGAAAAGTAGTTCATTCTTGGAGTTACCATTGTGGCTCAGCAGTAACGAACCCAACTAGTATATGTGAGGATGTGGGTTCCGTCCCTGGCCCTGCTCAGACTCAGTTGGTTAAGGATCTGGCGTTGCCGTGAGCTTTGGTGTAGGTCACAGACACAGCTTGGATCTGGCTGTGAGTGGGCTGGCAGCTGAAGCCCCGATTCGGCCCCTAGCCTAGGAACTTCTCTATATGCTGCAGGTGCGGCTCTTAAAAATAAGAAAGAAAGAAAAGTAATTCATTCATTTTCCAAATTATATTTAAGAAAGAACATAAAAGATGATTTCATCATCAACCTATCTACACCAGAGCACAGTTATTTAAAATTTAGTGAATTTCAGTCATCTTTTCTTGCATGGAGTTTTTTTTTTTTCTTTTACAATGACTATATTGAATATACAGTGTTTTTCTGACTTTTCATTTGCTGTTCTAACAGACATTTTACAACATTTTTGAAAACTAGGATTCTAAATGGTAGTGTGGTATTCTATCTAGTGGAGGCGTCAGTTAACTCTTTTTTTTTTTTTTGCTATTTTAGATGGATGTTTATACATGCCTTTTTTGATATTTAGGATTATGTCAATGGGAATGTTTCTAGAAGTAGATTTGTCTGGCAAATATTTAAGAATACATATTATAAATGTATATGTATTTATATATGTAAATCTCTAAATTATTTCTTAGAGCATATTAAATTATATTGCTTTCAGAAATGAGTGTCCTTTTTAATTCCCCACCAATGCTGTGCAGAAAACAATATATTGCTATTTCAACTTGAATTTTTGTGGTTACAAATGAGGTTAAATGTTTTCCCCCTTACATTTATCAACTTATCTTCATCCTCTCTGTATTTTCTTGCTTTTTGTTTATTAATAGCTGTACTCATTGGGCTGCAAATAACAAAAAACTCAAAGATGTATTTGTCTGGTTCCACAGTAAATCTATACATAGGCAGGTTAGGGCTGGCATGCTGGGCCAAGGGTTCTGCCAGGAACACCAAACTCCACGTTTTCTGCTTCACTGTCCTGAGGGTCTGCTTTCTTATGCCTCTTGCAATGTGGGTGAGATCTTCAGGCCTCAGGTTCTTGTCATCGGAAAGAAGGAGTGAAAGACCCTGCTAGCCAGATCTGTCCCTGTTCATCAGCAAAGGACAGAGTTTTCTGAGAAGCTCCACTCAGGAGAACTCTGACGATGGCCAATATTGTCTCTAACTCAAGCTGGCAAATCAGAGGTGGAAGGTGGTGTTTGGGTGGGTAGCACATTGTGTCTGCTACAGTATCTGGATATTTTTACTATTTATTGCACTTTTTAAAACGTATCAAATCTTTTGTCTTTGTGTCAACACTTATTTCCTGGTCTCTGTACTATTTTTTGTAGGTTTTTAATTGCCCGTATAGTCATGTTTGCCCTCATTTCCTTTGTGATATTTTACCATTTTTAAATGAAAACACAAAACCCTTCACCCTCCACTGTGTTTGTTGAACGATGATTCTCTGGGAAGCAAAATCTGAGATGGAGGTTTGTGTAGTGTGATGAGTGAATGTAGCCTGTTTGGTACTAGGTTTTTTTGGAGTTCTTTGAAGTGGACTTTGTCTTCCATTATATCTAGAGTTGGAAAAATGAATCTTCTTGGTTGTATTGGTCTCTGTTAGATCAGGTTTATTGTGATAGTAAAGTGTTTCTTATCACTGCCTGTTTTCTGTCTGTTGACTAGCATGTTAAAGCAGGTGTGTCCTTACTGTGACTGAATTTTTCCTCCAATCTTCGCTTTATATATATCTCAAAGTACTGTCTTTGTTAGTCTGAGATTCTTGGCTGCTCGTTCTTCTGGGAGAGTTTTATTTTATCAATGTAAAATATCTTTCTTTGTCCCAGTATTTTATACCTTGAGTTTTTTTTTTTTTTAATTTTACAGCCGCACCTGTGGCATTTGGAAGTTCCTGTGCCAGAGGTTGAATCTGAGCCTTAGCTGCGACTTAAGATCCTTTAACCCACTGTGCTGCAGCAGTAACTCCGCCTTGAGTTCTATTTTATCTGCTACTGATATTAGCATTCTACCTCTCTTCTTGTTGTCTGTGTAGTACGTGTTTTAGTCCTTTTATTTTCAGTCTTATCATATGTTTTGTTTTATGCATGACATCTAGCTGGATTTTTTTCTCCCTGAGTCTGTTGCTCTCTTTTATTTGAGAGTGAATCTTTGATACATAGATTACTTGAGCTTGGTTCTGTCACGTTATTTGATTTTTTTTTTTTATTTACCACGCTTGATGAATTTTTTTTTCCTTTCGGATTGTGATTTTAAAGTTACACATTATTTCTATTCTTGGGGTGGTTACCCTGATATTTTAAATGCATGTTGTTTATATTTCTTGTACAGAGTCTAGAGTTACTTAGTATTCATATCCCCTCACAGTTCCTGCTGGAAGTTATTTTCTTTTTGTGATTTTTATAGTGTTTTTTCTTTTCTGATTGCATCCAACACTGTCATTCTCAGTGTCAGCCTTCAATTGAGATGTGCCCCTTGCAGCAGGTGTGCTCTCCCCCCACCATAGCTGCTCGTGTGCAGGCCTTCTGTTAGGGATCTTCCCAGGATCTGGTCCACTTGAGAGTTCTCCATCTTTTTTTTTTTTTGTGCCTTTTGTCATTTTAGGGCCGCACCCGTGGCATGTGGAGGTTCCCAGGGTAGGGGTATAATCGGAACTGTAGCCACTAGCCTACGCCACAGCCACAGCAACGCAGGATCCAAGCCGCGTCTGCAACATACACCACAGCTCACGGCAACGCCGGATCCTTAACCCACTGAGCAGGGCCAGGGATCGAACCCACAACCTCATGGTTCCTAGCCAGATTCGTTAACCACTGTGCCATGACGGGAACTCCTGAGAGCTCTCCATCTTTGGGTCTGCTCGTGTGTTTATTATTATTATCTTTTTTTGGATTGTCATTGAATTAGGTTAGGCCTAATTTGAAGCACAAAAAAAAAAATTGGAAATTTTAGGAAGAATTTTTCTGCTGTTTATCTTCTCTTTAAAACAGTGTTAGGAGTTCCCATCATGACTCAGTGGGAACCTGACTAGTATCCATGAGGATGCAGGTTCGATCCCTGGCCTTGCTCCATGGGTTAAGGATCCGGTGTTTCTGTGAGCTGTGGTGTAGGCGTGGCTCGGATCCCGCCTTGCAGTGGCTGTGGTGTAGGCCGGTGGCTGCAGCTCTGATTCGACCCCCAGCCTGAGAACCTCCATATGCCGCCGGTGCGGCCCTTAAAAGACAAAAAATAAATTAATTAAACAATGTTAAATAACATTTAGTTGTTATTCAATGCCAGTTCTGGAGCTCTGTGGCTTTTTTTTTTTTTTTTTTTTTGTCCTCTGAGCAGTTTGGGGAAGACAGGCAGAAATTTTGACAATAGGTTAAAGACAAAGTTATAGGTCACCACTTCAAAAATAAGAGTTGTTTGTCCACTGTTATTCCTTCGCCTGGGCAGAACACTCAGTATTCTCCAGGAGTAATAGGAACACAACAAGCCAGCATAATGTCTGGATAGAGGTTTCTCAGAAGCATTTTGCAACAATATATGTACTTATTTTCAGAGAAAGGCACATAAAAGTCCATAAAAGAAGTAGATACAAGTTACAATTTATGGAAGCTCAGCTGGAGATTATGGAACAGGGGACTTGGGGAAAACAGGCAGAAGCCAGTTGTGAAGACTGACTAGCAAGGGAAGTTGACCAGCAGGTAAGAGAGCAAGGGCCTTCTGGGCCCCGGATTCGAAGTAGCCGGGGTGCAGCAGAGCATAAAGATGAGAAGGCAGAGTTTTTCTCAGAGGCTTAGAAGGTGGGTGATGACTCGATTTAAACTCTGCCCCCTCTCATATTTCACCATTAAGTTGTTTGCTCCCCTTCGGAAATGGTTCTTGTTTTTTTTAAAACGTGATAGTCCCTTTCAATTCCTGTTGTTTCCAGAGCTTTTTAAAGTAAGGCATGGTGTTAAACCTGGAGGTAATAACTCTTTTGATGGCTCTTGCAT
>PVHT021183705.1:15966237-15995957 GCA_004024745.2 Catagonus wagneri | reverse complement strand
TAAATACGTTTCTTCCCTTAGACATCTGTGAATGTTAAATTGCCGCTTAATAGGATGTCAAGAAATAATTTGGAGGCGTCTACCTGTAAAATGACAGAGCCATTTAATTTTGAGAAGAATGAAAGCAAGCTTCCACCACATGATTCTTTAAGAAGTCCTGGAGGACATCCTAACCATCCTAATTTCAGGTTGAAAAGCCCAGAGAATGGAAATAAAAGGAACAATTTTTTGCTTTGTGAGCAAACCAAACAGTATTTGGTTAGTCAGGAAGACAGTTCAGTATCTTCCAGCACTAATGGCATCGGTGGAGAAGTGGCTGGATCCAGAGGAGACAGGAAGACGTTGCCAACAGGTAAGTGAAAACTACACGGCTTATAACTACTTGATTCTGATGGTTTCTTCGACTTATCAAAAGTTTATGCAACTTTACAGACCTGTAGGTTATTAACAGAACGACCAAATAGCTAACTTACAGTATTTTAAATTTGAATGTTAATTTAGAAGGAAAAACCAGATGCCAAGTAGCTGCCTTTGGCTCCATTAATCACAGAAAGGATTCCTGAAGGGAAAATGTCCATAGATGAGCTTCCTTCCATCGTGCACACACAGAATCAGAGAGGTACTGGAAATGTAGAAAGGAGAGACTTTGGCTCTTCTCCGGTATTCTAAAGAGTGGCCGTATTCTAAAAATGCTGTGCAAATTCCATGCATGTAATTGCTCACAATAAACATGTTGAAGACATTAACTTGTTCCATTTGATTTTTAAAAATCATTCCTTGGGCCTCTGGGGTTGGAAATATTTTCCTAATAACACTCAAACATCATTTGCTCTTTTTCACTGTACTGATTTTATGCTGGTCGATCAAAAGCAAAAGTGAGTAAACTGTAACACGTCATTAGCTCACCTTTAGCAGCGGTACCAGCCTGGGCTAGTGGTGGTTGTTTTTCATCATTGTGCCCTTGTAGTTAAGACAAAACAAGCCAGAAATGTCCATTTTACTTCAGAACGTCCTTGATGGAGTTTCCATCATGGCTCATATGGCTCAGTGGTTACAAAGTCAGCTAGTATCCATGGGAATGCAGGTGTGATCCCTGGCCTCAGTCAGTGGGTTAAGGATCTGGAATTGCCATGAGCTGTGGTGTAGGTCGCAGGCATGCCTCGAATCTGGCATTGCTGTGGCTGTGGGTGGCGTAGGCCAGTGGCTACTAGTGGCTCAAATCCAACCCCTAGCCTGGGAACTTCCATATGTAGCAGGTGCATCCCTAAAAAAAAAAAAAAATCAAAAGAATGTCCTTGATGAAGCAGTGCAAATTGTTAATAAATCTAGACCCTTGTGTACAGGTATTTTTAGTATTTTGTGTAACATAATGGGAATTACTCCTAACTTGCTGTGCAATGACGTATGAAACACGTGTGTGATTGTTGTAAGCTGGAAACTTTTTTATTGGAACATCACTTTTTACTTGAAAAGAATGACAAACTGGTTTTTCACTTAGATATCTGGCGGTCATTTTCTCAAAAATGAACAAAGTGAGCCCCTCACTTCAAATAAAACAGCTGACAGTGTTTTGTTGGTAACGATACAATGCAAGTTTTCAAGCAAAAAAACAATTTCAGGAGATTGAAAGCTTCCCAGTACTTAAAGGTTTTTCTGGTGAGATGCATGGTGATATTAATACACAAGGTTTTTTTGATAGTGTCTGATGAAATGTGTCAAGATTTGGAAGATCTTCATAGCTCAGGAGTTTCTCAGTCTTTTCCAAAAGACCAGTGCATGATGTTTCATAGTCATGCATGGGTAAAAATCCATTCAAAGTACAAGATAAATCAGTGGGTTCTGGTGTAACAGTATGAAAACTTTATTGATATGGCTTTAGATTCCACATTGCAACTAACCTTTACACTACCACTTGAGTTTTGGTGTAAATTAAAGGAAAATATCCACAATTATCTGAGAAGACTATTAAATACAACACCTTTTTACAACCATGTATGTATGTGGGACCAGATTTTCTTCAGATAATTATGTTAAGCAAAGTATCGTAACAGATTGCATGCAAAAGCAGATAAGAGAATGCAACTATCATAATTAAGTCAAACATTAATGAGATGTGCAAACATGTAAAACAGTGCCACTCTTCACAAAATATTTTTCTTTTGCTTTGGAAATTATAGTGTTTTTTTTTTAAACGTCAATATGTAATACATTTATTATTTTTAAATGCTTTTATTTATTTTTTTGTCTTTTTTAAGGACTGCATCCATGGCATATGAAGGTTCCCAGGCTAGAGGTTGAATCGGAGGGTAGTCACTAGCCTATGGCACAGCCACAGCAATGCAGGATCTGAGCCGCGTCTGTGACCCACACCACAGCTCACGGCAAAGCCGGATCCTTAACCCACTGAGCAAGGCCAGGGATCGAACCTGCAACGTCAGGGTTCCTAGTTAGGTTCGTTTCTGCTGCACCACAACAGGAACTCCCAGAAATTTTCGAATAATTCTCATTTTTCTTTTTTCTTTTTTTTTTTTTGTCTTTTGCCTTTTTGTCTAGAGCCACACCCGCAGCATGTGGAGGTTCCCAGGCTAGGGGTCTAACGGGAGCTGTAGCTGCCGGCCTTCGCCTCAGCCACAGCAACGCGGGATCCGAGCCGCGTCTGCAACCTACACCACAGCTCACGGCAACGCCGGATCCTTAACCCACTGAGCAAGGCCAGGGATCGAACCCGCAACCTCATGGTTCTTAGTCGGATTCGTTAACCACTGAGCCACGAAGGGAACTCCCAATTCTCATTTTTCTTTAGGAAAACTTATTTATAGTGTAGCTTTAAGACTATTACGGTATAGCTTTATTATTTGAATATAATAATGTACATTTTCAGGAATAAAGTTATATTTGACTCTTATTAGACATTACGTATTACATCCCTAGGTAACCCTGTGTCATCATTAAATGTTGGAAATAATTCACAACCCAAAGAAGTAAGTAGTGTAAGTTATGTTTCTTTTTCTATTTTTTTTTGTTTTTGCATAAAGGATTCTAAACATTTTTGTGTTACGTTAATAAAGAAAACTCAATCTGTGGGTGTTATTCCAGGTCAGATTGCCTTATCTTTTGCCTAGTACCTTTAAAAAAAAATTCAGCCTTTTCTTCTAAGGTAAATGGAGATGGACATACAGTTGTAAGAAGTAATAGAAATCCTTTGTAGACTTTACCCAGTTTCTCCCTGTAGTAACATGCTGTAAACCTATAGTGTAATTATATCACAAGCAGATTATGGACACTGGCACAGTCAAGATACAGAACATTTTCCATCACTTCAGGGAACCCTTGTGCACCTTCTTATAGATCCACATCCACATGCCTCCTGCCTCTGTCCGCTTCTTAACCTCTGGCAATCACTAATCTAATCCATTTCTCAAAATGTCATTTCAAGGATATTACAGCTATGGAATCATACAGTATATAACTTTTGGGGTTGGATTTTTTGCAGTCAGCAAAATTCTCTGGAGATTCGTCTAGATTGTTGTATGCATCAGTAGTTTGATGCTTTTTATTGCTGAGTAGTATGTTGTGGCTTATATAAACATTCACTTATTGAAATATATCTGGATGGTCCCCAGTTTCTGGCTGGCATAACTAAAACTAAACATTCATGTGCAGGGTTTTATGTGAACATGAGTTTTTTGTTTTTGTTTTGCTCTAGGGTAAATGCCCAGGAGTGCAATTTCTGGGTCATTTGGTAATTGCGTGTTTAGTTTTTTTAAAAACTGCCACGGTGTTTTCCAGAATAGCTATGCCATGTTACAGTCCCATTGAGAATGTATGAGTGACCCAGTTTCTCTGCTTCCAGCATCCTCACCAGCATTTGATGGTGGTAGTATGTTTCGTTTCCCTATTTTCATAAGTGTGTAGTGATGGCTCATTGTGGTTTTGTGTTTCCCTAATGGCTAATGATAAACATCTTTTCATGCCATCTGTGTATCCTTTTTGGTGAAATGTTCATCATATCTTTTGGCCATTTTCTAACTTGGATTGTTTATTTTTTTGATTTTAAAAGGTTTTGTTTTTTGCCTCATCTGCAGCGTGTGGAAGTTCTTGGACCAGGGATCAAACGGGCTCCACAGCAGTGACTCAAGCTGCTGCAATGATATCACTGGATCCCCAGCCCACCACAAGGGGACTCTGGATCGGTTTTGTTTGTTTTTTGTCTTTTTTTTGTTTTGTTTTGTCTTCTTTTTTCTTCTTTGATGGCCACACCTGCAGCATATGAAGTAATCAGTCCAGGGGTCAAATTGGAACTGCAGCTGGGGCCTGTGCCACAGCCATGGCAAAACCGGATCTAATCTTTAACCCACAGAGGTCAGAGATTGAACCTGCATCCTCACAGAGGTGACAGGTCCCTAACCTGCTGAGCCACAATGGGAACTCCTGGATTGTTTATTTTTTTTTAACCGATGAGTGTTGAAAGTCCTTTTATAGTCCAGATTCTAGTTCTTTGTCAAAAATTTGACTGCCAAATATTTCTTCCTAGTCTCTTTTTTTAAATTATTATTTTTTTAAATTTTATTCTAGCTTGCTTTTTCACTCTCTTAACAAGGTATATAGCAGAACAAAAATTTTTAATTAAGTCCTAATCAATTTTTCCATTTATGAATTATACTTTTGGTGTCAGGTCTGAGAACTCATTGCTACTTGAAGATCTAGAAAGTTTGGGGATTTTTTTTCCCCCAAAAAATGTGTTATAGTTCTACATTTAAGTTTGTGGTCCATTTGGAGTTAATTTTAAGTTTTGAGACTTAGGTTGAGATTAATTTTTTTTTTGGCTAGAGATGTACAATTGTTCTAGCACCATTTGTTGAAAATGTTATCTTTCCTCCACTGAATTGTTTTTGTGCTTTTGTCAGAAATTAGCTGGGCAAGCTTGGGTGGGTCTGTTCTGAATTGTCTGCTCTTTTTCCATTGATATGTGGGTCTTTCCCTCCATCAAAACTACACAGTTTTAGAGCTATGATAGATAGTTTTGAAATTGGGTGCAGTGATTCCTCCCACTTTCTTTTACTTTTTTCAAAATCATTTTATTTAATCTAGTTTCCTTTCTTTCCAAACTACATTTTAGAATTACCTTGTTTGTATCTATAGAAAATCTTGCTGGAATTTCGATATGTATTGCACTAAACCTCTGTATATCAAATTGAGGGGTAATTGAGTCTTCTAATTAAAACACACAGTCTCCCAGTTTATTTAGACATTTGATTTCTTTCACTTTGTGGTTTTCAGCTTACAGGCTGTGCATATTTTGTTAGATTTATACCTAAGTATTTATCTCTTTTTTTTTGAGTGATTGTAAATGTTGTTATATTTTTTATTTCCATGTGTCCTCAAAGTCATTGCTAATGTATGAAAATATGGGGCTTTTTTTGTTTGTTTGTTTGTTTTTTGGCCATGCTTGCAGCATGGGCAAGTTTCTGGGCCAGGGATCGAACCTGAGCCATAGTCCTTTGACCTTCCAGGACTCACTTATTCTAAGAACTTTTTTGTAGATTTCTTGGAATTTTCTGCAAGTAAAAGACAGTTTTATTTCTTTTTTTTTTTTTTAAGATATGCTTTTCATTTCCTTTTCTTACCTTATCGCACTGACTGGAAGTTATAGCACTGTGTGTTACATGTAAGTCCAGGGTTTTTAGTTGTACTTAATGGAAGGAATAAGGAGAAATGCATCTTCTTGGTCTTCTCAGAAGAAATCTCAAATCTAATACTTAACAAACAAAACAAAACGTTATTGCCAAGTTTTAATATTGCTATTTTCTTTTCTTAATAGAAGCCTAGCAATAATGTGCCTCCTGCAAAGTCAAAAAAAGTAGACAAGTTGGTGGAGAATTCCTTGTCGATAAATAACCCAGCGCTCTTCAGCTCCGTAGGCCCTCCTCTTAGGTCGACAACTTGCCATTGCTGCGGCCTGTTTGGTAAGCATGCTGCTCTCAGACGTCTGCTGGATTATCCCTCCGCACGTTTGAAGAGTATTTTTATTATGTCAAACATTAAATGTGAACAGAAGAGTGTATGTACACCATATACCCATTTCTCAGCTTCCATAGCTGCCCCCAACCCACCATTCTTGTCATCCTATCTTTCTATTCTTACTGCTTTCTTTACTTGATTACTTTTTATACTTTTTTTGAGATAAAACTAAACATGAAACGCACAAACTCATACCCCGTCAAGATAAAGAATATTTCCTTCTTAGAAAGCTCCCTCCTGCCTCATCACAGTCACGACAATACCCCCAGAGGTAGCCACTGTTGTGTTTTTTCACCGTAAGTTAACTTGGCCAGTTACAGAGTTTCTTGTGAAGGAACTTGTACCGTATGGACTCTTTCTGATGAAGCCTTTTCTATTTAGAAAGTATGTCTGAGTTTAATCCATGCTGCACATGTACATTAATTTTTAAGTTTGTTGTTAACATTTCATTGTCTCTGAGCACAGTTTGTATGTCTGTTCTGTTAAACATTTTACTTGTGCCCAGCTTTTGGCTATTATTATCTCCACATTTTCGCCTAAGTCTTTGTATGGCCGTGTTCTCATTTGTTTTGGGTACAAACCAAGGAGCAGGCATGCTGAGTCAAAAGGTAAGTATATGTTTAACTTTATGAGAAAAAGCTAACCTTTTTTTTTTTTTGCCTTTTTGTCTTTTTAGGGCAGCACCCACGGCATATGGAGGTTCCCAGGCCTAGGGGTCGAATTGGAGCTGTAGCCGCCGGCCTACACCACAGCCACAGCAATGCCAGAGTGGAGCCATGTCTGCGACTTACAACACAGCTCACGGCAACGCTGGATCTTTAACCCACTGAGCGAGGCCAGGGATCAGACCCTCATCCTTATGGATGCTAGTCGGGTTCGTTAACTGCTGAACCAGGACGGAAACTCTGCCAAAGCATTTTAAGTAGCTGTCCCACTATTCCTGTTGGTAATCAGTTCCGATTGCTCCACATCTTCAACATTTAGTGTTTTTAGTCCTTTTAATTTTAGCCCTTCTCTTGAGTGTGTAGTGGAATCTCTCTGTGGTTTTAATTTGTGTTTCCCTCATTATCAATGGTCTTGAGTAGTCTTCCTGGCTATTTGGATATTTAGTTCCTTTTTTTCTATTTCTTTTTCAGTGGAGGCATTAGAGGCCAGCCTGGTTTTGTTGTTTCTTTCTTTCTTTCTTTTTTTAGATAACTTGTTTTCTTCTGCCTGTATACCTATAGGATTTGTCTTTTATCTTTTATTTTATTTATTTATGTACTTATTTATTTATTTGGTCTTTTTTTTTTTTTTTAGGGCCGTGCCTGTGGCATATGGGGGTTCCCAGGCTAGGGGTCTAATCGGAGCTGTAGCCACCGGCCTGTGCCAGAGTTACAGCAACGTAGGATCTGAACCGCGTCTGTGACCTACACCACAGCTCACGGCAACACCAGATCCTTCACCCACTGAGCGATGCCAGGGATTGAACCTGCAACCTCATCGTTCCCAGTCGGATTCGTTTCTGCTGCGCCATGACAGGGACTCCTATTTTATTTATTTTTTAATGGCCACACCTTGGCCTGTGGAAGTTCTCAGGCCAGGGATTGAATCCGAGCCACAGCTGTAAATGCAGCTGTAGCAATGCTGGGTCCTTAACCCACTGCATCATAGCGGGAACTGCTGATAGGATTATTTTTAAAATTTCATTTCAGAAACATCCTTAGTTTTTATAGGTGTGATTCTCTTCACTGGCTTTTGTTTTGTACCTTGTAAATGGCACACAGTGAGCTGTGCCAAAGTCTGCTTACACATGTCTGTTTCACCACTGTGGATTTTCTATTTCCCTTGATTGTTCCTTTTATAACATGTGTTCTGGGCTGCGCTTCAGGGGAGTCAGTTGTGTTTCTAGTCTGTCCTCCCTCTTGTTTTCATTTCCTTTGGCACTCTCCTTTTCTCTACATTTTGAGAGAGCTTTAAAAATTTGATCTTAATACCTAATCGTAAAAAGCATAATCCTCTTCAAATAATCTCCTTGATATGGTTAATAGAATGGTGTTTGATATGTCTTATTTTCGAAAGTGTTGTACTTTTGGCAACAAATGTTTGGAATAAAACACTGGTGATACCCTGGCTGTGTTGTGTAGGGTCACTGAGATGCTCACAGTGCAAGCAGACGTACTACTGCTCCACAGCGTGTCAGAGAAGGGACTGGTCGGCCCACAGCATCGTGTGCAAACCTGTTAAGCAAAAGTAGGTGTCAATTTTTTTTTTTTAATTCATTAGAGAATATTTTAAAATACTTTTTTTGGTGGTGTAAGGAGGACCAAATCAGGTAAGCAGGCTCTCACTATGGAAAAGTTGCCATTTTTTACTTACTTGAGGTATAACATAAAGTGAACAGCTCTATAATTTCTGATCCTCAAAACTGTTTTAGGTAATGTAGAGATTCTTTCCATTTTGAGGCTCAGAGGTTGTGGCCAGCTCCTTTTCCTTAGGTGGATTTAGGAAGAAGCGCTCCTGTGCACAGGGTGGCCATTGCACAGCCAGCACGGGATTGTTTTACTTTGTTACTAGTGTGATTCTTTCTGGAGGAAGCTGTTTTGCTCTTTCTGGTTATTGCCGATTGAGAATTTAACTTAATTGGGACCCCCGACTCTTCATTGGTTCTGTGCTATAAGTATTATAATCAGTTGCTTTATTTCAGTTTCCACAAACTTGAAGATAATAAATCACCTTTTGAAACAAAGAACGTGGAAGTGAAAAATGAGGTATGATGTACTCTTTCTTTGCCTTTTAAGTTTTTTTTTTTTTTTTTTTTTTTGCTCGGGTTGGAAACCGCAACCTCATGATTCTTAGTTGGATTCGTTTTCGCTGCGCCGTGATGGGGACTCCCGTGCCTTTAAGTCTTTAATGACTCCCTTTATTTTGAAATAAGAAGGCTTAAGCTAAATTAAATGTTTATGACTTATTTCTCCATTTCGCCAGTATTTGTTTATTCCTGTTGAATAAATCCGTACCCCTTAGTGATCAGTTTGATGAATGTTGGGGTTTATGAGAATTGTTTATGCCCAGCCTTTTTTCAAAAAAGGACTGGAGGTGACAGTGTCTCCATGTGGAGGGACTGGGAGAGTCCTTTCCTTACGGTTCCTACACACGTGTTCTCGAGCTTTGTGTATTGGGTTCTAATAAGGCACTGTTATCTAAGGAACATTTTTTTCTGTGAGTACCTTTTTTCCATTTAGATAGTGATATGGGCTAAATCATTTGGAATCTGAAAAATATCAGTTGTGTGCAAATCACATTTAGAGAGAAATTTTAGTCTTCTCTAGTTGATCCTGTAAAAGACCTTTAAAAAGAAATCTGTTCCTATAAAAATGTTTACAAGTATAATCTTAAAACACTACCCCCGCCTTTAGAAAAAAATAAACTCGACATTGTCATCACCATCATGGCCTGATTCTTGGCTGATCCCAGTGCTGTCAGTCTGCCTATGGACAGCAGGTTTTAGTGACTCGTGAAGGTATATGTTATTTCTCTACACTCTTATGCAAACTTGAGAGTCGGGCTGTTTTGACCTTGATTCTAGTGAATGGTGGCCGTGGTATCATTTAAACATGTGCTTGTAACTCACATTTATATTTTTTTAAACCAGAGTGACTATCCTCTTGGAGTTACTAAAGAAGTACCCATTTGTGCTGATAAAATAATGTTTTCTGATTTGAGAAGCCTACAACTCAGGAAAACCATGGAAATAAAGGTATTTGTTGTTTAATTTCCATAACAGAGATCCGGAGAAGTACAGATTTTTATTTCCTTGATTCCTGTGTTTAATTTGAGTTTATAAGATAGCTGTAAAATATAACTGAAATTGGTAAAGATCGCAAAAACTGTCTATAGCACTTTTTTATTATGTTTATTTATTTTTTGTCTTTTTTTTAATTTTTTCTTTTTTTTTAGGGCTGCGCTTAGGGCATATGGAAGTTCCCAAGCTAGGGGTCAAATAGGAGCTATACCCTGCTAGCCTATGCCACAGCAACCGAGGATCCAAACCGCATCTGTGACCTACACCACAGCTCATGGCAGCACCAGACTCTTAACCCACTGAGTGAGGCCAGGCATCGAACCTGTGTCCTAATGGATACTAGTTGGATTCATTACTCCTGAGCCACGACGGGAACTCCCAGTCTCATGTTATAAAGCCTTAAGAAATTCACATTTACTGTGTTCTTAGCAAATTATTATAACTTTTCTATTTTTGAAAGGGTACCGTTACTGAATTCAAACACCCAAGTGACTTTTATGTGCAGTTATATTCTTCAGAAGTTTCAGAATACATGAACCAACTGTCCTCGAGCTTAAAGGAAACATATGCAAATAAGGTGCATGAAGAGGATTATATTCCTGTGAAGGGGGAAGTTTGTGTTGCCAAGTACACTGTCGATCAGGTAACTCCCAATGAGGTGAATTATTTAATAAGATGCTTTAATTTACTTTGGTCCTGTCAACTCGACACCAGAGCTTTTAATAATGCATTAGATGGTGCCTTGAGGTGAGACTCTGGTCACACTCCTGTTTCTCTTCCTCAGTCGGAAACCATATGTCTTTGCTTATTTCCTCCCTTCCTAAGGCCTCTCCAGCCGTCTGTAGGCTCCTTTCTGGGTACAGACTGATTGCTCGTCCTAGAACTTGTGTTTATTTGTGTAGCTGAAGCATTATTGTCTCATAGAGTGTCCTGGGCTAGAATAGCCTGAGGAGAGTTGTGCATATTAAAACATCCTAAAAGAGACAAATTTAGGGATTTCTTAGCCAGATTATTAGGAAATTAAGTTAACTTGTTAACTGAGGATCGCAGAAAGGACAGTAGTTCTTCCTTTGCATGTTCTATAGATTGGGTGAGAGGCTTTAAACCTACGATTGTGTTTTGAAGCGGAATGCCATCATATTTCACTTTCAGACCTGGAATAGAGTGATAATACAAGACATTGATGTGCTGCAGAAGAAGGCACAAGTCTTATATATTGATTATGGAAATGAAGAAATAATTCCGGTAAACAGAATTCACAAGCTGAGCAGAAACATTGACCTGTTTCCTCCTTGTGTGAGTGTTCTTTTACTTTCTAAATTCATAGTAGTGTCCCAAAAGAGCTGTTTTAATGTTTTGATGGACACAGTATTTGCATGGTCTTATGGTTGCCGTGGTTACTATGAAACAGTACTTGTTGGCATGTCTTCTATTATGTAGCAAAACACTCCTGCGCTTTATTAACTCCATTTTATTAGGCCTTATTTATTAAGTCCTGTCTCAGGTGAGAAACTTGGCATTTTTAGGGACATCTTATCAATCTGCTCTTTAAAAACAATCATTTCTGTATTTATTACATTATTTAGAAGTGACTTGAATTTATGTGTAATTGAGGGATAATTACTATCCTTTCATGAATATCTTGAGCTTCACATCCCAAAATGAAAAACACTGTGGATAGCATATCAAAAGAGAGAAATAATTATTCATAAAATTATTTACCTGGTAGTTACTTGAAGATTTTTGATAAATTTTTCAGCATAAAACACGTTGTTTTTAAAAAAAAATAATTAGGAAAAAGGTCATTTTCAAATACTAATTTTTTCAGTAACTTCTGTAAAATCTTTCAGGCCATAAAATGCTTTGTGGCCGGTGTTATCCCAGCAGAGGGGAATTGGAGCAGTGACTGTGTCAGAATTATTAAGTCACTGTTACTGGAGCAGTGCTGCTCTGTAAAGATTGTGGACATCTTAGAAGAGGAAATGGTTACCTTTGCTGTGGATGTCACGCTGACAAGTTCGGGTAAGATCTGAATCTTTTTATGTTTGTTTTTTATTTATTTATTTATTTATTTTAGGACCGCACATATGGAGGTTCCCAGGCTAGGGGTCCACTTGGAGCTGCAGCCACCAGCCTGTAGCAGTGGGGGATCCGAGCCCCGTCTGCAGCCTTATACCACAGCTCATGGCAACGCCAGATCCCGAGCTGCAGAGCAGGGCCAGGGAAGGAATCTGCAACCTCATTGGTTAGTAGCTGGCTTCTTACTACTGAGCCACAACGGGAACTCTATGAATATTTCTTTTTAAATGGAGCATTTGATATGTTATTTAGTCCCCACCTGTTTCTCAGAGAAGAAAGAGAAACATGAAGTGAGACCAAGTAAGCCCCCATTCTGGAGTCACTCAGATTGTGATGGAAAATAGGACCTTGGCTCTGCTCTTGAAGTCAGCAGTTTGTCAAAGACAAGGCACAAGTTTGTAAAATAATTGATGGATTAAAAGGCTAGATCTGACTTAGTGTGGGGAAGTCGTGTCATCCTTTTAATACAGCTGTTATCCTGTTTGCTCCTGATTATCTACTCATTTATTGGGGAGAAGTCAGGAATTTCTCTGGGAATTTGTCCATCCTTATTATCAGTGTTTTTTTTTCGTTGAACAACTTTCACAGAACTGCATTTGGTTATAGCATTAAGACGGTTGGAGTTCCCTTTGTGGCACAGCGGAAACGAATCTGACTAGGAACCATGAGGTTGCGGGTTTGATCCCTGGCCTCGCTCAGTGGGTTAAAGCTCTGGCGTTGCAGTGAGCTGTGGTGTAGGTTGCAGACGCGGCTCGGATCCCGCGTGGCTGTGGCTGTAGCGTAGGCCGGCGGCTACAGCTCCGATTTGACCCCTTGCCTGGGAACCTCCATCTGAAAAAGACCATAAGCACATAGTATTTAAGTTGTGGGAATGGAATCAGTTTGTTTGGAATCCTGTTCTTCTGTTATGGTTTTATATGTATGGATGCTGGGTGTTTTTTTTTTTTTTGGTCTTATGTCTTTTCATGCCGCACTGGTGGCGGCATATGGAGATTCCCAGGCTAGGGTCAAATCGGAGCTGTAGCCGCCAGCCTGTGCCACAGCCACAGGGCAGCGCCAGATCCATAACCCACAGATGAGGCCAGGGATCGAACCTGCGTCCTCATGGATGCTAGTCAGATTCGTTTCCACTGAGCCACGATGGGAATTCCTGTTATGACTTTATATGTATTTGAAAAATGACTTCTCACAGTGTATTTATAATTGCCTCTTAGTTGCCAAGATTTTATTACTCTTCTACTCTTCTACTTTTTGAAACCTGTTGTCAGTTGGTTACTTGATAGAAAATTCAGTTAATTCTGTTTCGAAATTAAATATAAAATCATTTTGTTTCTTTGCTATGTACGTTCCATGTTGTGATTTGAGCTTTTGTATGCTGTTTGAGGGAACTTAAAGTTTATGTAAGGTTACTGGCTAACCCTTGTTGCAGCCATGCTTTGTATCTGAGAGCAAGTAGACTTATGTTTCAGATTTATTTTTTGTTGTAGATGATGGCCAGTCTAAGCATGCCAGTGATGTGGTAACTAGATTTTTTTATATTCAGAATTTCTAAGTGAAATATTTTTATATTAATATTTCAAGTGATGGGAATTTTGCCTCAGTTTTTAAAGCTGAGTGTTAATAAACTGTATTTTGTACAAATAAACTGAACTAGTAAGAAATATGCCAGTTTTCTGATAGCTATAATCTTTGAATCATGTGATTATAACCCATTTATTTTGTATTTAGGCTTTTCCTCTAATACTTGATATATCAATGGAAATATGTTGTCTTAATCATTTTTAGGAAAACTCTTAGACCATGTGCTGATAGAAATGGGATATGGTTTGAAGCCCAAGGGACAAAATTCTGAGAAGGAAAGTGCAGATTCAGGTGCGTATGCAGATGAATACTGAATGGGATAGTGATTTCAGTTACGGAAGAATATATTCTCTATTTAATGAAAAGGGCATAGCTGTCATACTGACAGATTTAATGGAAATGATAACCATTCTGTAAATTTTATGTAAGGAAGTTGATACTTTTAAATTTAGTAATATATTATTTCCTTTGCTTTTTATGACTGCACCTGCAGCGTCTGGAAGTTCCCAGATTAGGGGTCAGATCAGAGCTGCAGCTGCTGGCCTACACCGCAACCAGGGCTACACCACAAGCATTGCAGCTTGTGGCACCGTCGGGTCCTGAACCTTCTAAGTGAGGCCAGGGATCAAAGCCACATCCTCACGGACACTGTCAGGTTCTTAACCTACTGAGCCACAATGGGAATTCCCAAGTAGTATATATATATTTATTTATTTATTTAAATTAAAAAAATTTTTTTTTTCTTTTGCCTTTTGTCATTTTAGGGCCGCACCCACGGAATGTGGAGATTCCCAGGCTAGGGGTCTAACAGGAGCTGTGGCCGCCGGCCTACACCGCAGCTACTGCAACGCAGGATCCGAGCCGCATCTGCAACCTACACCACAGCTCACGGCAACGCCGGATCCTTAACCCACTGAGCAAGGCCAGGGATCGAACCCACAACCTCATGATTCCTAGTTGGATTTGTTAACCGCTGCACCACGACGGGAACTCCCAGGATATATATTTTTTAATCTGTCTTCCTTGCTTGTGTTCCTTCCCAGTCCTCCTGATTAATCCTTGACTTGATAATTATCAGCTTATAAGGTACTAAAATAAATATCACGACACTTTGGGCTGAGGGATTTTCACCTCACATTTCCTTAGCTGGATTTGTTTTCTTCTCCTTCCTTTGTAATCCAGCGGTAATTAGAACTTTAACCCTCTATTCTGGTAGGATGGCATTTCTTCTTAAATTACTTACTTAATTGGGTAGTTTTCCATTTAACAAGCAACCAAGAAGTTTTGCTCTCTGCTTTTTATTTTTTCTTTTGTGGTCTCGTGTATAGTTTTTTGTAGTCTGCTTTCTCCTTTACTTTGCTCTAATAGCAGTTACTGTAGGTGTAGACACACTTCGTTGTCTCTTGCCATTCTTTCACAGGTGATGCCAGATTAACGGTGCTGTGATTGGACACATGCTGTCACACAGGCAAACTCGAGTCCTCCTTAAATCTGCCTTATCCCTCAGCTCCCATCCCTTACCCTAATTGATTGCCAGGTCTTTATTGATTCTTCTCCCTAAATAGCATTTGTATGTTTCTTTTCTCTTTCTTTTTTAAAAAAAATTTTTCCTACCATTTTTTTTTTAGTTTGCTACCTAAAAATTTCCTACCTAAATTTTTAAAATTTTTCCTACCATTTTTCTGGTTCATAAATCCTTATCACTCAGGTAATTGCACAACCTTCCAATTTATATCTCCTGCCTGTATTTGTACAGTATTGCCTATATGAAATCCCTAAAACTTAAATTTCAGTGGGACAGCTCTGTTGAAAAGCATTCAGGAGTTTTTTTGCCATCTGAAGGAGAAAACCCAGTACTTACTGGTCTTAAGAGTAGTCATGACTGAAATTATAAATGGTGGTGGTGTGTGAGAGGGAGTGTGAAGTGAGGGAGGTGAACCTGGGCCTGCATTCAATGCCAATGACAAGCTGTGATGGGCGAGGTGGGAAGAGAATGAGGAAAATGTTGTCAGAATAACAGAAAAGTGAATGTTCTGGGAAGGAGTCATCAGTGATAGCAAGCGCTGCAAAGGGTCCCAGAGGAAGCAACAAAATGCCCCAGAAGTAGTGCTTTCCTAAGGCAGTGTGGAGGTGCCTTCATGGAGGGTGTCCTGTGGGCAGTACAGACACAGAGAAGAGATTATAAAACAGCAGCAGAGGGAGTTCCCGTTGTGACGCAGCAGAAACCAATCTGACTAGTATCCCTGAGGACGCGGGTTCAATCGCAGGCCTCACTCAATGGGTCGGAGATTCGGCACGGCTGTAGCTGTGGCACAGGTCACAGACACTGCTCAGATCCTGCGTTGCTGTGGCTATAGTGTAGACCTGCAGCTGTAGCTCTGATTTGACCCCTAGCCTGGGAGCCAAGAATGTAGCCCTAAAAAAACAACCGAATCAAACCAAACCAAAAATACAGAGTGTGGCGGGGGCTTTAGGAAGGGCCCCTGACCCATATTTGGAGAGAAGCCTTTCACTGACACAGTCCTGAGCAGGAGATAGGTCATTGGGGGATTTAGGAGTTTGTTTTGGGGAAAAAGACCAGCATGTAATAAGGTCTAGAGGTGTGAGAGAGCACAGTCAGGCCTGGAAAACTGGATTAACGGAATCAAAAAGACTTATTTTTCTGTTTTCTGATAAGGTGATCTTGACAACGTTGGAAAAATGACAGCTGAAAACAAAATTGTGGTAGACAGAAGTGACCTCATCCCCAAAGTGCTGACTTTGAATGTAGGCGATGAGTTTCATGGCATGGTGGCCCACATTCAGACTCCAGAAGACTTCTTTTGTCAACAGCTACAGAGCGGGCGTAAGGAAATCTTGATTTGTGCTATCAAGATAACATACTTCAAGAGACTCAGCATGCAGATATGCAGATAATGTCTAGACTGGCATTTCTTTTGTTGAAGCTGTGATCTCTGTCTGCAGATAAGCTTGCTGAACTTCAGGCATCCCTTAGCGAATACTGCAGCCAGGTGCCTCCACGCTCGGATTTTTACCCAGCCGTTGGTGATATCTGCTGTGCTCAGTTCTCTGGTAAGAAAAGAGCGAATTACTGCATTTTTTTTTTTTTTTTTTTTACTTACAGTTAAATAACAACAAAGGAAACAATCTTCAGTTGGCGTGGGATGGCCGTATTAGAAGTTTGAATATTAAATGCACTAGTTACGATTTTAAATGTCCAGTTAAAGTGTGGAAGGAAGGAGGAGTGCCTGTGACTATTGGGGGTGTGGTGGTAAAGGAGGTTTTTATTTTATCAGCCCTTTAGGTTTGGAGACTGATACATACACTTGTTTACATCTGTAGGTGGACACGGAGCCTCCCGGGGTCGTGTCTTAGCCCCAGGGTTCTTTGGAACAGCGGGAGGGCCTGGCGGGGCAGAGCTGTCAGGGCACAGCCTCTGTAGCTGCACAGGTGCTGACTCTTGTGAGGACAGGTTCAGTACTCTGCTAAAGGGAGGGCTGGTGGCCTCCCGGAAGGGGAGGTACAAGTGGGCCTCCAGTAAATTGATTGCTTGATTGGTGGAGTGTGGTTGACTCTCAGTGCCAGGTTCTCTAAAACTGATCAAGCGCTCGTGGATTCACTCACATGACCAGGACATGTCCTGTCTTAATGAGTTAACTATCTACTAGGGGGACCAAGCAAGGAAATAAATAATGACAGCACACAACATGAGTTGTGTAGTGAGGGATGAATAAAGGTGACTTTTTGGAAGTTCCCTTGCGGCTCGGTGAGTTAAGGATCTGTGTGCAGGTAGCACCTGTGGTGCAGGTTCCGTTCCTGGCCAGGGAACTTGCACGTGCTGCGGGTGTGTCCCCTCCATCCCCACTGAAAAATAAGGTGACATTTTAGGGGCTGAAGGCTTCAGATAAACCAAAGTAGCAGTGTTGAGTGCTGTTTAGTAAAGCTTGATGTTACTTGAAAATAGAATCTACAAATGACCAGCTCACTGGGAGGAAAAGTTTCTGTTTATATCTACACTGGGACATCATTTGGTATTGAGTCTGTCTTATCTTTAGAGGATGACCAGTGGTACCGTGCCTCCGTTTTGGCCTATGCTTCTGAGGACTCTGTGCTGGTCGGCTATGTAGACTATGGAAACTTTGAAGTCCTTAGTTTGACGAGACTCTGTCCCATAACTCCAAAGCTCTTGGAATTACCAATGCAGGCTATCAAATGTGTGCTGTCAGGTATGTAATTTTTATGGTTCCTGTATTCTTAACACATTGAAACCTAAAGTAGAAGCATTAGAATTGAAGTTAAACCAGTGAATAGATGAAGGAATGTGTTTAGATACGCCTTACCTTAGTGCAAAAACAATCTTTAATAAAACATTGAGGAAATACAGGTGACTGTTTTGCTATCTGTAGTAAAATAAAATCGGGAGTTCCCATCATGGCTTAGTGGAAACGAATCTGACTAGGAACCTTGAGGTTTCGGGTCCAATCCCTGGCCTTGCTCAGTGGGTTAAGGATCTGGTGTTACTGTGAGCTGTGGTGTAGGTCGCAGATGTGGCTCAGATCTGGCATGGCTGTGGCGTAGGCCAGTGGCTACAGCTCCGATTCGACCACTATCTTGGGAATCTCCATATGCCGCCAGTGCAGCCCTAAAAAAAAGCTAAATAAATAAATTAAATCGAATGTACCTGTATTTATGAAATAGAGCATTCTTTTTTGTTCTTTATAGACCCTTCATTATCAATACAGATCAGAGAAACCTATCAGTTGCTTGAAGTAACAGGAAACCTGCATTTGAAAATAATAAGAACATTATCATATACATAGGAATAACTGTGCACGTAATGCTTTCCACTAGGAGCAGGAGCGTCTTTGCATCTTGGCTTTCCAAGCTTGGTTTTTACAACTTTCATTCAAATGTACCATAATTTAACTAGTATATAATTATCAGACAGATATTTCCAATTTTTTTTTGCTGCTAGCAATATTCTTTTAACTACATTTGCACCCTGTCCAAGATCATTTCCTTAGAAAAAGGTAAAAGGTTTTGTGTGTAGAATAAGCTATAAGGATACATAGTACAGCACAGAGAATGTAGCCAATATCTTAAAATAATTTTTTTTTCTGCTTAGGGCCTCACCTGTGGCATCTGGAAGCTCCCAGGCCAGGTGACAAATTGGAGCTGCAGCTGCCGGCCTACCCCACAGCCACAGGAACACGGGATCCGAGCCGCATCTGCAACCTATACCAAAGCTCATGGCAACCCCGGATCCTTATTAACCCACTGTGCAAGGCCAGGGATCGAACCTGCATCCTCCTGGATACTAGTGAGGCTCTTAACCCACTGAGCCATGATGGGAACTCCTCTTATAATAAATTTAAGTGGAGTATAATCTGTAAAAATATTGAATCATGGTGTTGTATACCTGAAACTAATATTGTAAATCAAACGTGCTTCAATAAAAAATGAAGAAACTCATTTCTGTAGGGTAGGTTGCAAAATGTCATTATGTTGCAGAATACTTCCTTAGATGAAATGGAGTGTCAGTGGGCATACCTGTTCTCGTGATAAGGTATTATGATTGTTCTCTAGAAAGGGTAGAACTGGTTTAAATTCCTACAAAAAAATGTAGGAGGGAGTCGATTCCTTCACTTATTGGTACACCAAATAGATGTTTCTGTATTATTTCATCTTGGCCAATTTTGGCAAGCTAAAAACGCAGTCATTTCAATTTCCCTCATTACCAAGGAGACTGGACATTTTTTATAAGTTTCTTGGCCCCTAGTTGCATGGCGTGACTAGGCCTAGCCTTGGGGTTGTCAGTTTGTAAGGGCACTTTCAGTAAGTGCTACAGATGCTTTGCACATCAGTGTCAGTGACCAATGTTTTTTTCCTGGGTTGTTTTATACTTTTGTTTCTGATTTTCCTGGCAGGCTCATTGAGATGTAATTTATATACTGTAAAAATAAACTGTTTTTGGTATATAAGTTAGTGATTTTTAGTAGAGTTTCTGAGTTGTACAGCCATCATCATTATCCAGTTTGGGAACATTTCCGTTGCCCCACTGAGTTCCCTTGTGCCCGTTTAGAGTTGATCCTAGCTTCCCAGGCAGCCGCTTATCTACTTTATGTCTTACAGATTTGCTTCTCTGGACATTTCGTATCAATAGAGTTAGGATGGTTTGTTTACGTAGCGGTAGAGAAGCTTTGTACAGGCTCTTTCTTTGAAATTGTGTCTTCATTTTCATGTTTACAAAATATTTCTCAGATGGAACTTTCTGGTTCCAGTGTTTGTCATAGATTCCTTCAGTTTAACTTTGTGGACTTTAGGAGCTAAATCTCTAAATGCTTGTGATGAGAAATATTTTTATGTTCTTTTAAAAAATTCTTTGTTAGGAGTAAAGCCATCATTAGGAATTTGGACTCCAGAAGCTATTTGTCTGATGAAAAAAATTGTGCAGAACAAAATGATCTCAGTGAAAGTGGCGGACAAATTGGAAAACAGTTCCCTGGTGGAACTTGTAGATAGATCTGTGACGCCGCACATCAGTGTCAGCAAAGTGCTCATCGATGCAGGCTTTGCAAAGGGGGACAAGGGGGGAGTGACAGATAAGCCCAGTGACGTGAAAGAAGCCATTGGTAAGTAAATTGTCCACTAGCAAGGTCCATGCTGGAATTTAGATGGCTTTGTGAATATGCATGTTCTCCTATTTTCAGAAAGAATGTTGAGTACTTTTTTCTTTTTTAGGGCTGCACCTGCGGCATTTGGAAGTTCCCAGGATGTGGGTCAAAGCAGAGCTGCAGCTGCAGGTCTACACTACGGTCACAGCAGTGTGGGATCTGAGCGTGTGACCTTTGTCACGGCTTGTGGCAGTGCGGGCTCCTTAACACTGAGCAAGGCCAGGGATCAAACCCACATCCTCAGGGATACTAGTTAGGTTCTTAAACCACCGAGACTTAACAAGAATTCCAATGACTTGCCCTTACTCCCCCCCCCCCCCCGTACAGCGGCATGTGGAAGTTCCTGGGGCAGGGATCGAACCTGCACCACAGCAGCAACCTGAGCCACTGTGGTGACAATGCCAGATCCTTAACGCACCGTGTCACAGGAGAACTCACCTTTTGTCTTTTTAAATCAAACATTCACCTGAAGAGTATGTTTGGGTCATTGGCAACTGAAGATCGATCAGCAATGTGAATTTGAAACTTGAATTTCAGTGAGGTAGTAATGGTTAATTCTTAAGACTTACCAGTAAAGTCCGTAAGAAAGTCATTGTAAATTTGGTTCTTTGAAAGCAGATTATTCAGCAACACCACGTCTTACCACACCCCCCCCCCCACTTTAGCTGTTTGTTTTGCAAAATGTTCATTTATTTTCACAGTTCCCTTGGGCTTAGAAGCAAAAGTCAGTCCATTGGAGTGGACATGGGTTGAACTTGCTGTTGATCAAACAGTAGATGTTGTGGTCTGTATGATATATAGTCCTGGAGACTTTTACTGCCATGTGCTTAAAGAGGATGGTAAGTTAACTCTTAATTGTTTCTTTTCACCAATACATTGGCAAAGATACTAGGTCAAGATGAGTTTGTTACTGGTTGGTGAAAGTACTCTATTTCCATAAAGACCAAGTGGGTATTTGTACATCCAAGAAAGATACTGTTACACCTGGTTGCCTTTTATTCAGTTTTAAACCATTATTTCCATTTTCAACAGTCTCTGTTTTTAAACCAGTTTAGATTTCACAGAATGTCTTTTAAATTCACTTTTGAAAAATTTTAGTTGTTGATTTTATTGAAGGATAACATACATACAGATAGATGCACAAATAAGAGTGTAAGATAGCAAATTATCACAAAGTCAAAATGCTTGTATAACCGGAGTTCCCGTCGTGGCTCAGTGGTTAACGAATCTGACTAGGAACCATGAGATTGCGGGTTCGATCCCTGGCCTTGCTCAGTGGGTTAAGGATCCGGTGTTGCCGTGAGCTGTGGTGTAGGTTGCAGACGCGGCTCGGATCCCATGTTGCTGTGGCTGTGTCGGAAGGCTGGCAGCTATAGCTCCCGCTGGACCCCTAGTCTGGGAACCTCCATATGCCGCGGGTGCAGCCCTAGATAAGGCATAAAGACAAAAATAAAAAATAAAATAAAAAAATAAAAAATGCTCGTATAACCGACATAGGAGTCAAGAAATAAAACATTACCCGTAACCCAGGAGTTTCTTTCATGTCTCCTGCAATTACTGCCACCTCTTTCTTTCGAAAGTAAATGCTATCCTACCTTCTAATAACAACATAGATTAACCTTTTCCATTTGTGAACTTTATACAAATGGGAATCATACAATATGTCCTCTTCTGGCCTTGTTGCCTTTTTTTCATGTTGTCTGTGATTTTGGTCCACATTTTCACATGTGGCCGTGGCACATTTTTTGTTGCTGCCGTGGTGTGCGTGGCTGCAATTATTGTTCCACATTTGGGTTATTTCTAGTTCTGAGCTATAAAATGATGTTGGTATGAACATGCTTGTACAGATTAGTGCATATGCTCATGATGTCCACCGGGAATGTTCCTAGGAATGAAATTACTGGCTAAATCTTAAAGGGTGTGTTTATTTTCAACTTTGATCAATGAGTGCCAGAAAGCTCCCGAAGTGAGTATGACAGTTGTCAGTTTGAAAGTTCTAGTTGTTCCGTAGCCTCACAGACACTCTGTATTTTCCACCTTTTTCCCTTGAGCCATTCTGCTGAGCATCAGTGATTTTAACTTCTCTAAATTTGGGGTGTTCTCTCTACCAGATGAGGACATTAAACTAGACAGCTAAGTTCCTGTCTGGCTTCCAATTTGTGAGATTTGTTCATCCCTTCATTCAGAATCATCTGGTAGATAGGCTACTACTTCATATAAGAGAAAATCTTAAATATTTAAGTTTATTTTTTATTTTTCATAAGTGTTGTACAAGCCTATGGTACCAGATTTTAAAGCTACGAATGAGTAGATAGCAGAAAGTAAGTTCCCAGTTCCTCTTTCAGATTTCTAAATATCCTTCCAGTTCCTTTTCTCAGTATTCTTAATATCTTTTCGAAAATACTCGGTACATATGTTTGTATGAATATACATTCCTTTGTATATAGGCATGAATGGCAAAATACTGTAAAGAATATTTGCACTTTGTTCTTTTAGACCTCAGTTACTAGTTCACATTCTTTTTTCAATACACTTTTAATTTTGGAGTAACTTTAGATTCGCAGAAGGTTGCCAAGATATACAGAGAGTTCCTAGCTTCCTCTGTAGTTACCGTCTTATGCAGTTGTGGTACACTTGCTGCAGCTCAGAGACCAACACTGGTAAATTTCTGTGAGTGAGCCTCCAGACTTTATTTGATTCTGTTAGATGTCCTTTTCCAGTTCTGGGACCGTCCTTTTTCTGTTCCAGGATCCATTCCGGAATACCACATCACTGTTTGGTCTCCTTTTTCTTGGTTATGTGGTATTCCACTGTGTGTGGATTATCCTAATTTAATTAACCTAGGTGTGGATGCTAAAGAATTAGTGTTTCCAGGCCTTTATTACTTAGTCCTTGTACTCTGCAGTGTTTTTTTTCTGAGTGTATCCTTGGGACAGATTCCTAAAATTATAATTATTTACTACCTCAAAGGGTATGCATGCTTGTGCTTGAGAGAGTGCCCTCAAGAGGTTGGCCAAGTGGGTTCCTAGCAACAGGGCATGAAAGTGCCCTTTCCCACATCATTTCCAAGAGTGTGTCCTTACGCTTTCTTTTTTTGACTAATTTAAAAGGTGATCGTTTTAACTAGATATAATTTAATTTCCATTTCTGTGAAAGGGACTTTGCTGCATATTTGGAAGGTATTTTTCTTTTATTTCTGTAGCGTTCAGGTCCCCTTACTTGGCATTTTATTTGTTTGTTTGTTTATTTATTTATTTTGCATTTTAGGGCCATACCTGTGGTGTATGGAAGTTCCCAGGCTAGGGGTCGAATCAGAGCGGCAGCTGCCAGCCTACACAACAGCCACAGCAGTGCAGGATCGGAGCTGAGTCTGTGACCTACACCACAGCTCACGGCAATGCTGGATCCTTAACCCACTGAGCAAGGCCAGGGATCGAACCCTCATCCTCGTGGAAACTAGTTGGGTTCATAACCCGCTGAGCCACAACAGGGAATCCCACTTTGGCATTTTAAACCTTTCCATGTACTGTATCTTTCCAAGCACATCTCTGGGGTTTTTCTTTGGTAGTTTACTTTTCTCCTCGTCTGCTAAACAGCTCCCACCAAGTGTTTTTTGGCTGCCTAATTTGCTCTTTTGCCTCAGAGCCATTTCTTTTTTGGAGTAACCTCTCCTCTTCTAGCAAACAAATCATACTTCAGATTTCTCTGTGAGACCTTTAGCACACAGAGCTCACCTCTCTGGATTTCCTCAGCAGACACTGTGTGTGCCATCCGTTTAGTAATTGCATACGCTCCTTCAGAACAGCGTTTGTGTAACTTTCTTTCTTTGCAGGCTTGTACACTGTGTGCTAGTCTGTGATCATGCTCTAGCATACTGACACAGTGCCATCACCATGTCACTGTGCCCAGTTCATTGTCAGTATGGGTTTACTGAGAGTATTAACTACATGATGACTTATTTGCCCAATTAATTTTTTTAATAAGGAAAAGAAAAAGGATTTGGTGTACTTTATGGTGATTTGGCGATATACCTGAGTTTTTATGATCAAAATATTTTCCAGCTTTAAAGGAAAATCTGTTATTCTGTGTGTTTTTTAAATATTAAATTCTGTGTATGTATTGTGTTTTCAGCTCTAAAGAAACTCAATGACTTGAACAAATCGCTAGCAGAATACTGCCAGCAGAAGTTGCCTAATGATTTTAAGGCAGAAATAGGGCAACCTTGTTGTGCTTTTTTTGTAGGTAAGTTGCAATTGGTGCAGTCTTAACTATATTAAAATCTTTTATTTCTTGACATTCAGCCCTCGTTGTTGATTTATTTATGCTTTTTAGGGCTGCACCGTGGCGTATGGAGATTCCCAGGGTACCATAGCTCACGACAATGCCAGATCCATTTGTTTCTGTTGTGCCACGATGGGAACTCCAAGCCCTCATTTTTAGTATATATTTTCTTCCTGCTGTTTAAGCAGATATATTTCATAATCAAAATTAAATGCATGCTTGAGATACTACGTTTTTTCCTTTTCTCTTTAGAACAAAGAACCTCCAGATGATACTTTCTTACCTAAACTTTGTCAAACGCTTTTTTTTCTTTTCAGATTTTTTTTTTTTTTTGGTCCTTTTAGGGCTGTGCTTGTGGCATATGGAGGTTCCCAGGGTAGGGGTCGAATCACAGCTATAGTTGCTGGCCTGTGCCACAGCCACAGCAACACCAGGTCTGAGCCTGCAACCTACACCACATCTCGGCAATGCCGGCTCCTTAACCCACTGAGTGAGGTCAAGGATTGAACCTGCAAACTCATAGTTTCTAGTCGGATTCATTTCTGTTGGGCCACAACAGGAACTCCTCTAGAATTTCTGATAATATAAAAGCTAGAGAATGGGAGACCTGTTCACTGCAGACTCCTTGTTTCTTCTGGTCACCCTGTGCATGTTTATTTTGAAAGTACATTTGATGACTTTCATTTCATTGCATGTTTTTCTGTTTATTTCTTATATCATTTACCAGTAACAAGAGAAGGTGTCATTAGTGGTGAGAGTGTTATAGGTCTTCCAGTTTGACAGATGTGTTCAAGTTGACTAAGTCTTTCCTTCACGTCGTATTTTACTTGTTGGTTAGATTATGATGTGTGATGAGAATCCTCCTCCTTGGGATTTCTGAATGAAAAAGTAAAGGTGTCATCTGGGAAGAGCAAATCTATTAGCTGCTTTAGGCAAAGGATTTTTTTTTTTAAGAGATTAAGAATTTTAAATTTAATAGAAGGGAGATATTTCATGTTACAAATTATGTGTCAAATCCAGGTGATGGTAATTGGTATCGAGCTTTAGTTAAGGAAATCTCACCAAATGGAAACATTAAAGTACAGTTTGTGGATTATGGAAACGCTGAAGAAGTGATTGCTGATGAACTCCGAATGATCCCATCAAAATTTCTAAAACTTCCATTTCAAGGGCTACACTGCTGGCTAGAAGGTATGGTGCAGAATAAAAGTCTTCTCAACTGTCTTCTAATACTTAGGGTACATAAACTTCTCAGTACTAATATAATTTTAATATCGTGTGTAAGTTAGAAGATCCTGTTTCATATTTTAAAGATGCTGGCTAAAATGGTCCATGTGGATGTCAAAGCAGGGAAGCAGCTGCTTTTCTGTTTTTGTGATGGGAGTGAAAACCGATGCTTTCTCTTGAGGGCATTTTGCAGGATTCCTTTATCTCAAATAGCTCTTCCTTTTGTCTTGGCAGTTTTTTTGTTGTTGTTGCTTTTTTAGGGCTGCACCCTAAGCAAGTGGAGGTTCCTAGGCTAGGGGTCCACAGCCATAGCAGCGCCAGATCCGAGCCACGTCTGCGGCTCATGGCAATGACAGATCCTTAGCTCACTGAGCGAGGCCAGGGATCGAACCTGCATCCTCATGAATACTAGTCAGATTCATTTCCGCTGAGTCATGACAGGAACTCCTGTCTTGGCAATTTTACTTCTAATAATTCATCCCAAAGAAATAACCTTGTGATTTCACAAAATACACCCACATGGAATTCATTACACTGCTGTTAGTAGTAGCAAAACAACCTGAATAGCCAATAGTAGAAGTCTGATTAAATGAGGATCCCTATGTAGTCGTAATTCCTATTTCGTAGGATTCTTGTGAGAATTAAATGAATGTTTAGGTCAGGGCTTGACACTCAGAGAGTTCTGGTGTTTGCTTTTATTACACAGTCATTAAAATGTTAAATGTGTTATCGATTTGAAAAATAGTTCATGATTTAAGTGAAGGAAGCTAGTTTTAAAAGAGATAGCATTGTGGTTAAGAGGACTGACTGGGACCAGCTCTGCTGCCTGCCAGCTGTGAGACCGTGGATGACTGTTTGAACTCTCTCCACTTCCTTTTCCTCATGTGGAAAGAAATGGCACTTTTCTCAAAAAGGCTGTAAGAATGAAAGAGATATGGCATTTCCATTGTGGTTCAGAAAGTTAGAAACCCAGCTAGTGGCCATGAGGATGTGGGTTCAGTCCCTGGCCTTGTTCAGTTGGGTTAAGGGTCTGGTGTTGCTGTGAGCTGTAGTGTAGGTTGCAAATGGGCCTCAGATCCCATGTTGCTGTGGCTATGGTGTAGGCCAACAGCTGCAGCTCTGATTTGACCCCTAGCCTGGGAACTTCCATATGCCACAGATGTGGCCTTAAAAAGGAAAAAAAAAAGGAGATAAAGCACATAAAAGTGCCTAGCATTATACCTATTTTTATTATTATAAAAAATTCTTTATAAAAGAATTATGCGTATATGTGTGCACATGTGTATTTCCATTTGCACATAAAGATTGTGGAGGGTTGGATACCTAAATGTTAATCATGGTCATGTCTGGAAGCATTAGATGCTTTTTATTTTTCCTTTTGCCTGTTTTCTTTCTACTTAACTTTATACTAAGTATGTCTGGGATTGTCTTTAATTACGATGTTTTTTATCAGTGCTTCTTAAAATGTGGCCTCTCCCAACCAGGCTTCTGAAAGAAATAATAATTCTGTTTTTGCCTTTTGAGAAAAATGCCCAGTGTGAAGGTACGTTACTGAGGAAAGTAAGGACAGATCCTGAGCCTCCTAAAACTCTATTAGGATATTTGCAGATGCATTACCTGTAACTCAGGCATAGGCACAATAATATATAATTGATTATTGAAAAAAGACACTCAAGGAGTTCCCCTTGTGGCGCAGTGGAAACGAATCCGACTAGAAACCATGAGGTTGCGGGTTCGATCCCTGGCATCACTCAGTGGGTTAAGGATCCAGCGTTGCCGTGAGCGGTGGTGTACTCAGATGCGGCTCGGCTATGGCGTTGCTGTGGCTGTGGTGTAGGCCAGCAGCTGTAGCTCTGATTAGACCGCTAGCCTGGGAACCTCCATATGCTGTGGGTGCGGCCCTCAAAAAGCCAAAAAAAAAAAGGGGAAAGAAAAAAGACACTCGAAATCACTGACTTGAATGATAGTCTTGGCAAGGTCCAGTGCTGAATACTGGCAGAAACGTAGCTTTGGGGCACAGAATTCTTTCTAATGCTTTTCTCACTTGTCAGATATACAGCCTAGAAACAAACATTGGACTAAAGACGCCATAGCAAGATTTCAGACGTGTGTCTCGGGGATAAAACTCCAAGCCCGAGTGGTTGAAATCTCTGAAAATGGAGTGGGAGTTGAACTCACCGATCTTTCCAGTTCTTACCCCAGAATAATTAGTGATATTCTGATTGATGCACATCTGGTTTTAAAAGCCAGTTCACCATGTAAAGTCTTAGGAAAAAATATACCTGTAAATAAACACGATCTTCAAATTGATGCCTCAGGGCTTCAAGGTAACACTTTTTTAAGCACTTGTTATTTAAATTTGTTATCCTTTGCTTTTATAGGCTATGAAAAATTTTCTGAGTGACACAATTTTCCTGTAGAAATATGCCTTGTGGAAATAGATTAGTAATAGGTAAAGTTAGTTTAATATTTATTGAAATAGGAGTTCCCGTCGTGGCTCAGTGGTTAACGAATCCGACTAAGAACCATGAGATTGCGGTTTCCATCCCTGGCCTTGCTCAGTAGGTTAAGGATCCGGCATTGCCGTGAGCTGTGGTGTAGGTTGCAGACGCGGCTGGGATCCCGCGTTGCTGTGGCTGTGGCAAAGGCCAGCAGCTACAGCTGTTAGACCCCTAACCTGGGAACCTCCATAGGCCGTGGGTGTGGCCCTAGATAAGGCAGAAAGACAAAAAAAAAAATTATTGAAACATGGTTTTATTAAGCAAACACTGTCCTCATTTTTCATGTGGTTTATCAGGTATATGTGCATCACACAGCCCTGTGTCCCTTCCCAAAGTATGAATAAATTGTTAATAATCAGTAGAATACTAAGCTTTATCTTTTTCACGAGAGACCTGTGTTTCATGTGTTTTCAGCCATCTCTTCAGCTGAGCAGTGGAGGACAGTAGAATTTCCAGTTAATAAAA
The DNA here is from genome assembly GCA_004024745.2 of Catagonus wagneri. Lineage (NCBI taxonomy): Eukaryota > Metazoa > Chordata > Mammalia > Artiodactyla > Tayassuidae > Catagonus > Catagonus wagneri. The sequence goes on along the minus strand of PVHT021183705.1, from coordinate 15,967,344 downwards.
CTGTACATGCGAGCGTATTAGAAATCATAAGCCCAAACTTGTTTTATGCTCTTCCAAATGAAATACCAGGTAAGAAACCAAACCAAGTTTGAGACCTATTGATGCTGGTCTCTTAAACTGTACAGCGTACCTGAACTCCTTGGAAAGTGAGAGGGAGGAGAGGAGGGTGATGATTTCTGTTTCAATGTTTTAATTGATCATAACACTTAAGGAAATTTTTATTATAAATACCCAAATGCAAACATATGGAGAATGCCCTGAATTCAGCACCTACTCCGCCTGGTCTTGATAATCTGCAGCTTTTTTAGAACAAAACAGCGTCCTTGGTCACTGTATAATTTCTTGTTTAAAAATAGGTACTAGGAGTTCCCGTTGTGGCTCGGTGAAAATGACCCTGACTAGTATCCATGAAGATGCAGTTTCGATCCCTGCCCTCGCTCAGTGGGCTAAGGATCTGGCATTGCCACGAGTTGTGGTGTAGGTCACAGATGCGGATCGGATCTGGGGCTTCTGTGGCTGTGGTGTGGGCCGGCGGCTACAGCTCCAGTTCAACCCCTAGCCTGGGTGTGGTCCTAAAAAAGAAAAGGAAAGAAAAACATAGGGACTTTTCTCTGTTGAACTGTATTTACTAAGCTCACCTTCTACAGCCATTAAGAGAATATGAATGAAAACTCTTTTAGTTATTTTGAGAGTACTTTGTGATCATTCTGTAAAATCACAGTGTTAGCATCTTAGAACTTAGGGAACTGTTTTACAGTGAACCTGATCATGAAGAAAAGTGACATATAGATGTAGACTCTAATTTTCCTATTTTGTTTCATGAAAGTTTACAATTAAAACATCTCTTCAGGAGTTCCTGTTGTGGCACAGCGGAAACGAATCCGACTAGGAACCATGAGGTTGCGGGTTCGATTCCTCGCCTTGCTCAGTGGGTTAAGGATCCGGCATTGCCGTGAGCTGTGGTGCAGGTCACAGATGTGGCTCAGATCTGGCATTGTTGTGGCTGTGGCATAGGCTAACAGCTATAGCTCTGATTGGACTCCTAGCCTGGGAACGTCCCTATGCTGCAGGTGCAGCCCTAAAAAGCAAAAAAAAAAAAAAAAAAAA
>PVHT021183705.1:15896576-15961931 GCA_004024745.2 Catagonus wagneri | reverse complement strand
GCTGTTCAGTTTTGTAAGGTGAGCCACTAAGAAACTAATTGGAAGCTTCTTTGTGCACGGGCAGAGCTTGTCCACTTGGTGGGCTTCACTGTAGGGTGACCTGGCTCTGCCGTTTCACTGCGAACTCCTGACATTGGTGTCTTGAAGTGCTTCTGCTTGAGATGATTGTCTCCTGCCTGGAGTGCATGGTTTGCCTGACAGTGTCCTTGTAAACTTCCTTCTCTGCTCTGCCTTGTGTCCCCCAGTCTGTGGTCTCTGCCCATGAGTAGAAGAAAAACTCGTCTTCTGCCCATGGGTAGAAGCAATCACCCGGAAAGGGGGAGTGCTTTAAGTGCTCTAAAAACATGTATAATCACAAAACTGGTCATTGTCTTTAGCAGCTTTAAAAATAGATGTTATGTGTAAACGTGTTTATAAACTAAAGTTTATCGCAAGTCTTGGGTAAAGTGACTCTGCTTCTCTTATCCAGTCCTTGTGTCAGCTCCAGGTTTACCCCTACTTGTGAATGAGTAGTAGCACCAGGTATTGAGCCTTGGTTGCTTGGGGTTTTAAGATGCAAAGCAGGATGCTTGTGCTGAGCTCTGCTAAATCATTTCCATTCATGTGTCTGCTTTCCAGCTTCCAATATTGTCCTTTCTCTTGCTCTCTATCCTTGTGGTTTTAGGCCTTTTTCTGTTTAATCCTGTAGCTGTCTTTTCAGTAGGATCTGCGAGGAGTAGAGGTGGTGCTCGACTAGACTTCTTAGCGTGAAATCAGAAATCTGGGTGTGAATTTCTAAGTGGTGTAAATATAACTGTGAGTTACCATCTTGAGGGAGGAGGGCATCATTGAATAATGTGACTTCTTACTTGAAATTCCATTATATTTTCAGATGATGATCTCTGGTACCGTGCCATCGTTCTGGGGACATCAGATGCTGATGTGAGAGTGCTCTATGCAGACTATGGAAACATTGAAACTCTGCCTCCTTGCAGAGTGCAGCCAATCTCTGCCAACCACCTGGAACCCCCTTTTCAAATTATTAAATGTTCGTTTGAAGGTAGACAATTAAGTCACTTTCCAGTTTTGGTGCCTGTGGGATTTTTTTCTTTCTTTTTTTCTTTTTTAAGCTCTAAGTCTGAAACAAATTGAGTATTTTAAGCAACGGCCCAGACTTCTAAATATCAAGCAAAGTTTAGCAAAAAAACTCTCATCTTTTCTTTCTTTCATTCCCACAGAAATGATATACATTTGGTTCCGTCTTTGTTTTACCGATTAGTTTCAGAGAGTCGAGACTCTGAGATTCTGGTTTGCCCCTGGCTGCACAGCTAGTAAGTGGCAGGGCCAGGATGAACTGGGGTCAGTCATCTGACCTCCCACGTGGGGTTCTTCTGCTTTGTCACACAGACTGGAGACATTCAAATGATACCATTTGGAGCTACTTTATTATTCATACTATATCTGGATATTCATTTAGTTCTTCAGTTGTAATTTGAATAAAAGGAACTAAAATGGCTTTTTATCCTTACTCCTGATTTCTTTATCCAGAGGCCCCAGCTAATAATCATACACTGATTTGCCTCACAGTTCCCTTGGTTTTGACTCGGAGAGGCGGAAAGTCATCTTTATTATTGTTTGCTTCTCCCATTAGAATGTGAGTGCGCAAAGGCAGGCATTTGTCTGTTTTGTAGCTTCTTGACCTAAATTAGCGCTTGACAAACAGTAGGGATTGAGGAATATTTATTGTTTGATTTTTTTAATGCAATAGCAAAAGTACATCAAAGCTTACCTAAACCTAGCTCAGCTCAGTGTGCCTTTTGCTTGATATCCTTAGATAATTTATCTAACTATTATCTTTAAGAGTCTTGAAGATTAATACTCAGTTGTTTTTTTTTTTTCCCCCAGGGCTAATAGAATTGAATGGAAGCTGTTCTCAATTAATGATAGAACTACTGAAAAATTTCATGTTGAATCAGAATGTAATGCTTTCTGTAAAAGGAATTACCAAGAATGTCCACACAGTATCTGTTGAGAAGTGCTCTGAGAATGGTACTGTCAATATAGCTGATAAGCTGGTGATGTATGGTCTGGCAAAAAACACCACGTCTAAAAAGCAAAGTGCTTTCCATAAAGGTATTTTTTTCATGTTGAATTAGTAACAGACTTAAATGTAACCAAGAGCAGACGTAATCAATTCAGTTGGTCGGCTCTAGCCTTATCCTCTGTGGTCACATTCTCTCGTGTCATCCTTCTCCATACACCCAGGGGCTGGGTGCTGACTCCTATGGCCACCTCACAGGAACTGCCTAGAAGGAAGCAGACCTGCCAGTCCAGATTTTCCTTAGATCAGGCTCAGCAACACAGTTGATAGCATTGATGCTGAGAGCTCTAGATATATCAAACATTCAGAGTTAATTTTAACTTCCTCTTGATCCAGATCAAAGTGAAAAGAACTCCTATTTTTGAGAGTGGGTCTTCCTAGTTTTTTCGTAAGATGATGCTTTGGCAGGCTTGCCCTCAACTGAAAAGAGACATCCCATGTGTGATAGGCAAAGACTTTGGAGGTGAGGGCACTCACTTGGTAAAACCCAGGGCACAGTAGTAGATAGCATAAAAGCCCAAAGGAAAAGTTAACTGATCAAGGAGTTCCCTGGTGGCTCACTGCATTAAGGATCCGACATTGTCACTGCTGTGGCACAGGTTTGATCCCTGACCTAGGAAACTTATGCATGCCACAGGCACGGCCAAAATAAATAAATAAATGAAATAAATAAAAATACTGGAAGCTCCCATTGTGGCTCAGTGGTAATGAACCTGACTAGTATTCATGAGGACGCAGGTTCAATCCCTGGTCTTGCTCAGTGGGTTAAGGATCCAGCATTGTCACGAGCTCTGGTGTAGGTTGCATACATAGCTGATATCCTGCTTTCCTATGGCTGTTCTGTAGGCCGGCAACTGCAGCTTTTGGTTTGATCCCTAGCCTGGGAACTTGCATATGCCATGGGTGTGGCCCTAAAAAGACAAAATCAAACAAAAAACCTAAAGCATCTGTCCTGATGGGCAAATCTGTATATATTCAGACACCAGGTTTATGTGTTTGTTTGTTCTTCCTGTTATGTATAGTGTACATTGTCTAATGGCTTTCTGCATTTGCTTTTAGAAAAGACGAACAGGATGAATTGCTGCTGTACAGCATTACAGAAACAAGTGGGTAAAATTTCCTTTAAGTGACATTAGACTTCCAGCATTTTTGGGAATGAAGTAACACTATTTCTTTTCTCACCCTCAGGTTGAAAAACATGAACAGATTCTTCTCTTCCTCCTAAACAATCCCATCAGTCAGAATAAGTTTATTGAAATGAAAAAGTTACTAAAAAGTTAAGTAAGTTAAATTTGATGTTTTCGCCATTCTGTAACCACCAGCAGGACATCTCCAGCTGTGTCGTCAGGGCAGAGCTAGGGGGTGAAACGCGTTTTGTGGCTATACTTTATTTTGTGGTCTAAAGCTCTTCGGTCCGGCTGTAATGTTTTTTGCAGCCTTCCTAGGTTTTGTTGTGTGACCTCCCTTTGATGTTGCTAGTGGGACTGACAGCGGTCCAGGTTGCAATCTCCTTTCCTTCCTGTGGTTTGACACAGAGAAAGCTCTTGATGCTATGTGCAGGCACTTGTGAAAATTGTTGTGGGGTCAAGCTTACCCTGAAATTCTTTGTGTCCAGAGTGAAATTACCTCTACTTTGTATGTACTTCCATAAAAATGTTTAGCCCTTCTTGTGGAGAGGTTCTGAGGGGCCAAGAAGGGAAAATGGGCTGCAGCGGTAGTGTATTTCATTTTGAAACAGAGCATAATACCCTTCCTCTTGGGCTGTGCTGACTCCGGTTAAAGAGGCTATTGGTGAGTTTTGAATAGCGGTCCCCCAGCTTTTTTACTGCCTGGGCTCCTTTGTTCTAAGAAGGCCCTCGGAAATTACTTTGTGATCGGTAGCCAATTAGAACCTCTGCTCAAAATGAAATTGTCCTGGCCACTTTGAGGTGGTAGAATTCCAGCTGAAAGCAAAGGAACTTTGACTTAATACATGCACTCTAACGGGCTAAAGTGCAGTGTATATCCATTTGCAAGGTCCCAAGTTCTTCCTGCTCTGTGGGTGTAGCAGATCTGAAGGAGAGACCTACCGGGGTCAGACATATGCTCCATGTGTGATGGACAGTTGTTTTGTTTCTGTTTCTAAAAAAGTATGGCTAAGTTCTAAGCTAAATGTCATTCATGCATGATCAACAGTTTTGATTCTCATGATTTATATCTTGTGATGGTTTATTGATTTTACTTCACAAGCTTTGGTTTATCTTTAATAAATGCTGACTTACAGTTGCAGTTACAATTTTCATTCCTTTCTAATGCATTGTTTTAATGCTGATTGCTGTTTCATGTAGTTGATTTTAAAATCTTAAATTTAGTGATAATTTAAATGCCGTAGATTGAGGAATTTCTGGAATTTAGTTCTAGTGCCAAGTCAACATATTTTTAATCAAGTTGATTAACTTGTATATGTTTTTATCTTTTTATCTGTGCAGTAAGCTTTTTTTCCATGAGTATTGGCAGTGCTTGCATACACAACTTCAAATGAAACCTGTATTTTCTATTGTTTCTAAGTAGATTGAAGATGTTACTTAAAAAAAAGAAAACACTTGATTTAAAGCATAGTAGTTGAATTGGCTTTTCCCCTTTTGTGGGAGTAAAAACATATTTTGTCTATCTTCGAATACAGTATAATGCCCTATATTTCGGTAGTGCCTTATTTAATAACCACTTTTACATCTGACCATGTAATCTTCATGATATCCTGAAGATTAATAAAAGAAGGTAGCCCTCATTTTATAGATGAAGAAGTGAAGGCTCAGGGAGGTTCAAGGGCTGCTCCCAGATGACACACACAGACTGGAAAGTAGACCTTAGGTTTCAAAGCTGCAGTCTCTGTAATGCCCTTTGCTGCTTACTCCTGTGTGCAGAAGGGCATGGAACTAAGGGGTTATATTATTGGCGAAAATTACATACACGGTTCCTTAAGCATTCTTCCTTTATTGTGTTGAAAATATAGTTGAACATTTAGTTGTTTAAATCATTCTTCCTCGAGATAGAGAAAATGTGCTTAAAGTTTCATGTCTTATTATCGCTGGGGGCGTTTGTTTTAATTTGTTAGTAACTTAATTGTGAAATTGCTGAGCTAGGAGTGGTGTGAGATTAGAGAACATAAAAGTCTCTATTACTCAAAAGTGATCAGTATTTCAACATACAAGTTAAAATACAGTTGGAAGAAAGCAGACAGCTATATTTTATGTATATGAAAGGGAATACAGCCATATTGAACATAAAGCACTGTTAAGGCGATGGTGAATTTTTTTAACTGGCAGAATCTTATTTCTTTATTTAATCATTTGCTTTTTAGGGCTGTACCTGCGGCATATGGAAGTTCCCAGGCTAGGGGTCAAATCAGAGCTGCAGCTGCTGACCTACACCACAGCCACAGCAACGCTGGATCAGAACCTTGTCTGCAACCTACACCACAGCTCACAGCAACGCTGGATCCTTAACCTACTGAGCAAGGTCAAGGATCAAACCTGTGTCCACATAGATACTAGTCGAATTCGTTACCACTGAGCCACAATGTAAACTCCTGACAGATCTTATTTAAATGTGTAATTTCATTTAAAAGTGAATATTTGGTTTGCTTGCACTTAAGATAGAAGTTAAGAACCATAGTGATTGAGTTTTTATATAAGGCATAATGATAGTCAATTTTTCTCTTGCAGAAACAGTCTCTCTTGGAGATAAACACTTATGAGAAAGGAAACAGCGAAGGCTAGACTTAGGAGAGAAAGTACAGCATCCTGTGTTTTTGTTTACTGAAATTTTTTTCTTTAATCTTTTGTGCCTTCACTTTTGTTTGCTTACCATTCTCTTATTGAAGTTGGGTAGTTTTGTTTTTTCCCCTCTAAGTTCTTTCTCCCAAATTAAGCCTTGCAGAAAAGATTCATGCTAAATATATGGGAATATTGGGAAGGGAAACATAGGGGCTTTCTAGTGTACATACTGTGTTTATTGCTTAAAGGTACTGAAGAAACTATGGCTCCAGGTTAATGCTGGATAAACCCGGTTGATGGATACACGAGTTTTATTTTTTGGACTTTTTCTATATGTTTGATATATTCCATAATAAATGCCCTGCTCTTCTTGTCATAATCTGCTTCTAACACATAATAAATGTTCTTTGGTTTGTTGTTGCTTCGGTCTCTGTCGTTCTTTTCCTCTTCACTCTGAGGCCATCAGCCTCTTTCTCTACATCCCAGCTTGGATCACTGTTCTTTCCTGCTTTGAGCACAGAGTCTGCCCTTGGACTGTCAGTCACCCAGATCAGGGGAAGGCACTTTCTCCTTCTACTCCTGCCATCTGTGTATACCTTTCCAAATCTGTAGCCATTTAGGTTTTTAGTGTAGATAGATTTTACATTTTCTGAAGCACAAATACAGGTAATAATTTAATAAGTTAAAAGGCTTAACTTAGAGTATATATTTTCCTTCAAGCACACAAAGTCATCTTAAACTCTGAATTCACATGTGCAGAATTATGGGCCAACTGACTTTCCTGCCAGCCTGTGAGAGTTTACATTTGCATGATTTAAGTATGAGACTATGACAACCTAAGATGATGTCACCAACTCAAAGAAGAAACTGCTTTTTTTTTTTTTTGGGCTTTTCCTGGTAATGTGTGTCAGCTAGATTAAGTGGAGTTTTTCATGTAAAAAGTTCAAACATTGATATGCTTCTATTAGATAAGAATTTAAGGTGCTCTGTGCAGTGAAATTTTACCTTTTACTTCAGAGCCAGATTTCCCTTGGGTTCTTATTGCCAGCAGCATTGTGCTAACTTGCTTTTCTTATTGGCATGCATACCAGGAGCACTGATGCTTTGTTTTTGTTTGTTTTTTCTTTTTTTTATGGCCACTCCTGCAGCATATGAAAGTTCTCAGGCTAGGGATTGAATCCAGGCCGCAGCTGCTGTAAAGACAGATCCTTCAATGCACTGCACCAGGCCAGGGAGTAAACCTGCACCTCTGCAGCGACCCAAGCTGCTGCACTCGGATTATTAACCTTTTGCACCACAGCGGGGACTCCGATGCTTAGTTTTTTTATACTCTGTTCAATTCCAGCCACAATGAAAATGCAAATGAAAACTGTAGAATCCCAGTATTGCAGTGAAGCAAGTCAAAGGACACATTAAAACTTTAAGTCAAGGTTCATCAGATTCCAAGGTTTTTATCATATGGTACATGCTAGACATTTGAATCGAAATAGTTTAAACGGAGTTTTACATCATTTGGTGGTTTGGCCATTTACCTCGTTCCTGAAGAGACACATCATCTATAGCGCTAGAATCACAAGTAGAGAGATGGGTTAAGTGCCTCCTGGGTTAATTTGATGTATTCTCATACTAAGCTGTTTGGAGCAGATTAAAGAAGTTTCCTACTTTCACAGTAATTCACATGTTTATTGAGCTCCCGCTGTGTGCTTCACACCGAGGTAGTGCTGTATTTATTGTTCAGTAGGGCCTTGCGTGGCCCATCTCACCTGCCAGTCCCAGTCTTGAGGTTCCCTCAAAATACCTAGTTCAGTTACAGAGAAGTGCATTATTAAAATTAGTAGTGGACAGCATAGCACTAAAACATTAAAAAGCGGCTAAAAGCCACAAAGATGTTAAGGATGGGACATTGAAAGGCTGGTTATGATACAGTATGCATGGAGTGAGATGAAAGTAAAAGAATGATACTGGAAGAAGTTATCTCGGGGCAGGGGGGTGGTGTGGTTTGCTTATCAGTGTTTTTTTGGGTAATGAGCATCCATTATGCAATGACACTTTTGATGAAGTATGAAAACTATAGATTGTGCAATAATCAGCATTTCTTGAGTGCTTACCGTGCACAAGGCATTGGGCTATTTTGCTTTGTGGTTTTTGATTTACAAAAAAAATCAAGGCACCTTCTAGACTTAAAGGAAGATACTGGCAAAAAGACTTATTTACTACCGCACAACTGCAGTAACAGGACAGACAAACAGAGGGCAATTGCCATGACAAATAGAAACGATGCCAAAGTCAACATTATCGCAAGGGTCGCAGCAATAAATCCCGAAGAGTCTACAGCTGATGGCACTGCGCACCCCGCTGCACCACCCAGGGGCTGGGAGACCTGAGCAGAGGTAAGTACCTTTGTTTATCTGCCAGCCCTGGCCAATGCATTGTTTAGAAAAGGAAGAGCCGCAGGCTGGTTCCCAGAAGCGCTGTGCCCCTCTCTTGGGAGAGCGACCCTAGCGGTCGGAACACAGGATCAGATGTCGGTCCCTCGGTGGGGAACACAGGGGTCCCACGTGGCTCCCACCCGGGTGCCCGTTTCACGGGCCTGTAGCGCCCCCTGGCCTGAGCCAGGTGCCGGTAAGGACCGCCCGCAGTGGTCTCCGCGCCTCAGGAGGGCTCCTCTTGCTTCCTCGGACTCTCGGGACAGAAGACAGCCGGTCCGGCGCGGCGGAGTTTGTTCGGCATTGTCCGTGCGCGGACAAGTCGGTCCCGAGAGAGCGTACCTGGCGTGCGCTTCCCTCGCGTGCACCGCCTTTGGTTCCGGAGCAGCCGGCACAAGCCTGGGTGTGGTCCCTCCTGTGGGTCCCAGGCACGCGAGCGCCGATCGGAGGGCCGAGGACAGCAGGTAAGGGGGCAGAGGTTCAGTGGCTGTGGGCGGAGGAGGGAGCCACGTATTACACTCGACCGGCTTGGCACCGGTCGCTAACCTGGCTGGAATTTTGCATAAAGGCTGTGGGGACAAGCTTAAGCCTCCCTTCTAGAACATATGCAGGTGTTAAGGTCACTCCAACGTGGTTTTCCCCGAGCAGCCGAGTGCCCCCAGCAAGATCTCCGCAAGCAGAGCCTGAGAAGGTCCCACTGCCCTAAGAGTCTCTCCCTTGGCCTGCTGGAAGTCCAAGAGATTTATTCTCCAGGGTGATGTCACTTGCTGGGACCCTCCAAACCCCCAAATCTAGCCGGCTGGCCCAGCCCAGCCTCCGGCACTTCTCCAGTTCAAGGCCTGGCCGTCAGCCACCTTCTGAAACAGGAAAGGAAAGGAGAAGGCTAATGGCACTTAAGAAACTTGCCCAGGGGGCATGGATTTAAAAATCTGGTGGCCACACAGGCAGAAGAGAAGGGAGGAGAGTGCCTTGCTGCCCTTGCATTGTGGAATCAGTGGCCCCTGGCATTCATAGGGCTGCAGTGCAGTGTTTGGTGTCTTGGAACTGAACAGAGTCTGTGTAATTTTCAGATTACGCAGACCTTTAATTTAAAAACAAAACTTCTAGAGCCTCTAAGTGTTTTATGAATTGAGGTCTAAAGCGCCGTGGTCTGTTTTGCTTCTCCTGTGACATTATATTAATAAATGTGTGTTTATTAAGAGAAAAGAAGTCAGAAAAGAGGAGGAAACAGAAAACTAAGAAAGTTACTGCTACAGTTGGCAAAAGTCTTGGGAGTTAATTTGCAAATACTGCTGGCTTTCAGTAGCCTGCAGCCTTTCTTCTCCTGTGGCTGATGGGGTACAGAGTTCTCCTAGGCTGTTCTGGCGTAAGGCCCTTCCTCGTCTTGTGTAGAAATCCAGCTCAGAGCCATCTCTTAGTTGTGTAAGAATTTCCTAGACTGTGTAGGTCCCCACACAAATCCCAGAGAGCCAGCGGGGTTCCTTCCTTCATCATACCTGTTTATTTGACTGAAAACCATCAATGACAAATTTTTCTTTAAATCTGGGTTTTTGGTCTGTTATCCAGCACTTAGAATCGCTGTTTCCCCTTCCCTTCAGTAGGCTCAGTTTCCTGAAATGAATTATAGTCGGATGCCCATGTTTTTAGAGATGAGGAAACTGAGCCCCAGGGAAGGTTGACGACTGCTGGAGGGAGAAGGGGAGAGCCTGCCAGGAATGCTGACTTCTGGGTTTTTAATGAGCTTCCTAAACAGCACAGTCATTAATTGGGAGGTGATGACATTGAGGCTAACCTGCTGGTGAAAATGTGAAAAAAAAGCCTTTTGTTAAGAACGTGCCCACCAAGTGCGGGTCTTATGGAGCATTTTCACAGTATTCCCAACACTGGGAGGGTGCTGGGCACAGGGCAGGTGCTTAATAGCTTTTATTGAATAAGTTAAATTTCATGATTATCATCCATGGAAGAGTCAGCGGCACTATGAGGTGTTTTAGATCAGTGGTCCTCAAACTTTGGTACTTCAGAGATCAGTAAAAAAAAAAAAAAAGCCCTTTGAAGTAGGACTGTAACAGAATTGCTTTTTTTTTTTTTTAATGCTTGGCTGCGCCTGTGGCATATGGCAATCTATCTAATCTACACCACAGCAGTGCCCCAAGCCACTGCGGTGATAAAATTGTATCTTTAACCTGCGGTGCCACAGGGGAACTCCCAGAATTCCTCATTTTTAATTTTATCCCACAGGGACATTTTTAAATTAATTTTTTGTTAAATTAATAGTTGATTACGATGTGCCAGTTTCTGCTGTATAGCAAAGTGATTCAGCTATACACATGTTTACATCCTTTTTTGTATTCTTTTCCATCATGGTCTATCCCAGGAGCCTGGATATAGTTCCCTGTGTCATGTAGTCGGACCTTATCATTTATCCATTCTAAATGTAGTAGTTTGTATCTACTTACCCCAAACTCCCAGTCCATCCTTTCCCCTCCCCTCTCCCACTCGACAACCACAGATCTGCTTCTGTTTTATATATATGTTCATTTGTGCCACATTTTAGATTTCATATATAAATGACATCATATGGTATTTGTCTTTATTTTTTCTAACTTCAGTTGGTACGATAGTCTCTAGTTGCATCCATGTTGCTGTGAATGGCATTATTTTGTCCTTTTTTTTGGCTGAGTAGTATTCCATGGTAGCACCTCTTCTTAATCCGTTCCTCTGTTGATGGACACTTAGATTGTGTCCATGTCTTGGCTGTTGTGAATAATGTTGTTATGAACATAGGGGTGCATGTATCTTTTTGAATTATAGTTTCCCACAGGATATTTAGAACAAAAGTAAAACAAATCCCTCCCATCATCTGCAAGGCTTTTGGAGGTCTCTTTGGGGACCTTGCACAAGGGAGTCTCTGTCCCATGCTACACCTCTGCTTTAGCCTCTCCCCAAGCCAGCAAGCCGGGATAGCCAAATACCCTTGAAGTTCCTTCCTTTTAGGTCACCCCTTCATCTTCTAAACAGCCCCCACCAGCTTACGTTTCCCCTTCCACCCTCAAAACTGCCTGCCATCCTTCACTGAACCCTAATCATCTTCATCCCTCGCTTCCATTCCTGACCCCCAGTCCCTTTTCTGAACTGGATTTCCCTGATCTCTATTTCAGCAGCTTCACCCGGGCCCCAAGGAATTCTGCACTGTCATCTTGTGATCCCGGCAACAACCTTTCCAGGTAAGTAGGACAGGTAAAGTCACCCCCATTTCTGAAAGAAGAAAATCAAGTGACTAAAGTGAAGGAATTTACCTGAGGAGTTCGTGTTCAGGTCTCCTGACATGATTGGTGCTCTTTGCACTCCAACTCTGTAGCACATGCTGCTCGACACGCCTGGCCTGCCCACGGCAGAAGACCTGGGCCTGACTCCAAACTTGTGATTTACCAGATCTTTGACCTTGGGCTCCAAATTCTTTAAGACCATTTCCTCCGGTGTAAAAGTGGACCTGATTTTGTCTACCCTGTATGGTGTGAGTGTAGTTCAGTTAAGTTAATATACTAAATGCAGTGATAATCTTTTAACATCATACATTTAGAAAGTCTTTTACCATTGGGGGGAGACCTTCACACACTGTTTCACTGGGTCTTTACAACAATCTCAGTTTGTGAGATGGATGAATGAACCGAGGCAGGAGCAGAGTTGTTGCTTGCAGCAACACCCCCTCCCTGGTTGGAAGCGAGCTCGTCTGGACTTCTAGTCCCGTGTGTACACTTTCCAGAGTCCTGTGGCAGTGAGTTTGGGTCCTGTACAATTTTAATAAAGGATTTTTAAATACCATCAAAACAAACATCATAATCTCTTTTGGCTAAAACTGCTTTTTAGCAGGTGCAGCAGGTGGGGGAAGCCTGTGGTTTACGCCCCATCTCCCAGCTTTCTCCCTAACCATCCAGGGATCTAAAGGGCAATTTCTTTGTCCCTCGGTGCCGATTTCTGGTTGCTGGTCTGTTGAGTTCTGAAACTTTGTGATTCTGTTAGAAGGAGCATGACTTGCCCAGAGCAACTTTTAAAGCACTCTACTTGCCTTATCAGACGAGAAACGTGTCACCCACTTCCTGTGACTCTCTGGGTCTGAGCCATGTGTTTTGCCAGGGGGCCAAGGAATAGCCAAAAACCGCGGGTTTCCTGGTTGGAGACTTTTACCTCCAGTTTTAGAGTCTTCCTGTTCAGGTGTTGACTGTTCTTGTGAAGGGTTCAGATTTCTATCCCGCTGATGGAGAGGAGGCTGCCAAGGGCTAATCTAATATTCAGGGTTGGAATTGCATTTTGTAAGGAGGTGGAAGTGGTCTCTTTTTTCACCCTGCCTTCGTTTCATTTCCAGTCCTATAGGGGAAGGTGGGAATGATCCTGCGAAACTGCCTTCAGCTATTGCGTAGGCCCTTCTTTTTCAAAAGCAGCCTTGTTTGGCCTTCCTTTCTTCCTTTCTCACGGGGAACATAATCCCCAGGTAATGTAGAGTACAGTGTTTTGTGGCACCAGGCAGCAAGCCTCACTCACCTGCTGTCCCAGTGCTGCCAGTGCTGTGTGGAACCAGGATTCGAAGGCAACCATCAGATAAGACTCAAGGCTGGGGGGCGTCTAGGTCCATGTGTGAGAACACCGGAAGCCAGGAACAATGTGTGGGATTAGCGTGAGTAATGGAACAGAGAGGAACAAATGGGATGAGCCAGGCCTTGTGTAATGGAAGAGGCTCAACAAAGTGTACCTGGGAACAGAGGATCTGTTTCTCCCCCAGGATTGCAGATCACTCCCAAGTGCTTTGTACTTTGTACAAAGAACACAGAGGGTTCTGGAAACCTCAGGTTTTGTGCTCAAGTGTGGGAGTTGCTGGCAGGTGTTATCAGATGGAAGACTGGCCACAGGTGGGATACAAGATGACAGATTTTTTTTTTTCTTTTTGGTCTTTTTAGGGCTATACTCATAGTATATGGAAGTTCCCCAGCTAGGGGTCAAATTGGAGCTGTAGCTGCCAGCCTACACCACAGCCATAACAACATGGGATCAAAGCCATGTCTGTGATCTACAGCACAACTCATGGCAATGCTGAATCCGTAACCCACTGAGTGAGGCCAGGGAACAAACCCATGTCCTAGTTGGGTTCGTTACCGCTGAGCTATGACGAGAACTCACTAGGTGGCAGATTGTTAACTGTGCTTCTATTCCTCTGTCCCGCGCCCCCAGAATCGGGAGGCTGACAGACTGAACAGATCACAGGGAGGCCAGGAGGGGGAGTCAGATCCACTTACTAGCCGTCTGACCTGGGGCAAAACACGTCGTTTCTCCACATCTCCGTTTTCTCATCTGTAAAATGGGAGTAATGCACCCTCATGGGCTGGCTGCGAGGATTAGGAGAGAGAAGACACTTCAGCACAGAGCCCGGAACTGGGCACTTGAGTAAATGCTCACTAGACGGTAGCAGCTTTTGGTTTTTACTGTGGAATTCATCCTTAAAAATCTTTTTCAGCTGTAGGGTTGTATTTAGAATGTTGGCTTAGTATAACGAGAAAGTTTTGCTATGTGAGGTGGGGGGGATAAACTGAATATTTGAGGTGTCTGGGTGGGAATAGATAGTAAAGAGTGCTATGAACCCATAACAAGCATTTTTTCTGTTTTCGGTTTTTTTTTTTTTTAGAACTGCACCTATGGCATATGGAGAGTCCCAGGCTAGGGGTTGGATCGGAGCTCCAGTTGCCCGCCTACAGCACAGCCACAACAGCGCCAGATTTGAGCCATGTCTGTGACCTTCACTGTGGCTCATGGCAATGCTGTATCCTTTAACCTACTGAGCAGGGCCTGGGATTGAACCCGCATTCTCATGGACACTAGTCTGGTTTGTTTCTGCTGAGCCACAGTGGGAACTCCTTTGACTGGCCTTGAGATAACATTCGTTTCATTTATCTTGGTGTAAAGGAGGCTGCAGTGAGTGCAGCAAGTGCAGAGGTTCACAGGAAGAATCCCTCCGGCCCACCTGCCAGATGTTCAGCGTACCTACCCAACAGGCGTGTTTCTCACCTCCTATGTGCCAGGCTCCTATATGCAGCTTTCTGGGGCTCCAGCAGAGACTGAGACACAGTCCTTACTCTTCAAGGCATTTGCCATCTGACCGACAGAGCAGATATGGGCAGTTTCAGTGTGGGCCGTGTGACAGTGGGGATTGCCTGGGGGGTGGGGGCGGGGGCGGGAAGTGCTGCGGGGGTTTCAGAGTCAGCACCACCCGAGCCAAGCACCTATGGGGAGGTGTTTGATTTCTTAGATTTGTAGGTTGCCAGCATAATTTTTTTTTTAAATGAGCAGAATCTTCGGAGGCTCTGGAAAAAACATTCACCTGGGCAAGCAGAGGCTCATGACAGAGCAAGACATGTCTGCTTCGGTTTGTCACCTAGTGGAGGGAGGGGGTGCATGCTCACTGAGCACTTGGCAGCAGGTGCCTTCTGTACTCCCTTTTATTTGTCCTCACGGCAGCCTGCAGAGGCTGCTAGAATCCTGGTTTTGTAGAAATTAACAGGCCTGAGCCTCAGAGTCCTGCATGTGACCAAGGGCCAAAGCTGTGACCCCAGAAAACCATTCTGAACCTCAGGACTAGAGGGCATTGAGAAGCCTCGCCCCAGCCTGGCTCGCAGGCTGCAGGTGCGGACTTGTCGTACAACTGTCGTATGGAGTTAAAGGAAAGAAAACAGGTCCTTGGGGAAAAGGAAGGTCTGTCTTGCTGTCATACCCTGAAGGCTGGCAGGAGGCAGCCCGTTTCCTCTCTGTCCACCTTTCTCCCTTTGTCTGTTTCTGGGAAGTGCCTGCCTTTCTCCCTCTTGCAGTATTGAGTCTCCGATTTTCACTTTGTTTCAGTCAGGATGCAAAGCCTCTGACTTACCTGAAGCACAAGGGCTCTCAGCTACCTGGGATGGTTGGTTTCATTTGCTTCAGAAATGTTTTGAAATCCAGTGAGCTGAATAAACAGTAGAGTAAGGTCTGACCATCGTAAGTCCGTGATGGAGTTTTTTTTTTTTTTTTTTAAAACGAGAAAACAGCTTAGCAGCATCTGATCCTGCCTCCCCATCGTGCAGGTAAGGAACCTCGGCTCCCCTCAGCATCGCACGGCATCAGGTGAGAGGTGGAGTCTCTGGATCCAGGGTGCAGGCTCTCTGTCACCATGGGGCAGGGGTGGCTTCTGCCTGTCAGGGAGTCATAGTGTGCCAGCTCAGTGTGAGTGGCGTTCAGGGCCGTGGCTCAAGGTCCCTGCGCTGACCTGGGCTCCAGGAGTAGCATGGTTAGAGGAAAGTGTGTTGGATTAGAAGCCTGAGAGTTGAGCTGTGTCAGCGTCCAGGACCCATCCCCTTCTGAGCCTCAGCCACCCGTTTCTTTTTTTTTTTCTTTTTTGGCTGCCCCATGGCATATGGAGTTCCCTGGCTAGGGATCAGATCTGAGCCAAAGTTGTGACCTACGTTGCATCTGTGGCAACACCAGATCCTTAACCCACTGTGCTGGGCCAGGGATTGAACCGGTGTCCCAGCACTGCAGAGATGCTGCAGATCCTGTTATGCAACGGTGCAAACTCCCACAGTGACCCCTTTCAATCATTTCTGAGGTGTGTGCACTCATTCACTGAGTTTCTCTTTCATGCTATAGCACGCCCTCTGAGGGTGGGCATCCAGGCTCAGGAGCAGGCACTGTCCATGAAAACACCCGCCACCACTGGTTGTTCTGATTTCCTGCAATTCCAAGTGAGGTCTGGCAAAAGCACTGTCCTAAACACGAGTTACATCATTTTTAACTTTTCTGCAAATCATTTGAATCAACATTTCCTGAGTAGCGCAGATTATCAAGGCAGCCGTTGCTCTCAGCCTGGTAAGCAAATGCTCTGAATTCAGAGTCAGGTTCTGTTTTGTTCCTGCAGCTGGGAGGTGTGTTTTCAGTGCCCAGGCAGAGGTGCTGGGTGCAATCAGACAAATACGACAATTCATTTTAGTGCAGGTTGAATTCGAGGTACGTGCCTGAGTTGCTGAAGGTGACAGGAGGCTCCTGCTGGGTGTTTTGGGGAAGTGGTGTCCCTGGTGGAGGCAGGGGCGGGGCACTAAATCCATAAATGGAGACTTGGGGCTTCTGCCTTGCCATCCACATTCTTTTTTTTTTTTTTTTTTTTTTGCTTTGTAGGACCACACTTGCGGCATATGGAGGTTCCCAAGCCAGGGATCGAATCAGAGCTACAGCTCCTGGCCTACACCACAACCACAGCAACGCCAGATCCGAGCTGCATCTGCAGTCTACACCACAGCTCACAGCAACACTGGATCCTTAACCCACTGAGTGACGCCAGGGGTCGAACCCGCAACCTCATGGTTCCTAGTTGGATTCATTTCCGCTGAGCCACTACAGGAGCTCTGCCATCCACATTCTTAGGATTCTGGCCCTTATTTGGGATGTTAAAGGGACCTGGCAAGCATCAAGCTGCAGTTTCCCTGCTCTGCACTGCACACGTGTGCCCACCCCTCCTCTACTCACTCCCCATCCATAATATCTCCCTCAGAAACTGATAAGTTATCAGGCCCTGTGGAACTGAATTACCCACACTGAAAGCATTATTAGGCAATAAAAAACTTTACAAAAATGCTTTTGTTTCTTTCCCAGCTGTGTTTTTTTTTTTTTTTAGCTAATGTAGACAGTACAGGCTGGGTGACCTCGCTAGATTTTGGAAAACGAACACCTAGCCATCAAATCTGCCAAGAATCTAACTGCTTGTGAAGAAGTGAGGCTGCTAAGAGGCAGGGGCTTTCCTCGGGGTCACCTGGCTGGTCGGTGCCCAGGCTGAGCTGGGACACAGCGCACCTTGCCAGAGGCCGTGAAGGAGCTGGGGCTTTGGGGGGGCAGGTGTCTAGGGAAGATTTTGGGCTGTCCTTTAAAATCAGAGGCACTGAGTGTTCCGGTCATGGCTCAGTGGTTAATGAATTCAACTAGGAATCATGCGGTCATGGGTTCGATCCCTGGCCTCGCTCAGTGGGTTAAGGATCCGGCATTGCTGTGCAGTTCGCAGACGTGACTTGGATCCCACATTGCTGTGGCTCTGGCATAGGCTGGTGGCTACAACTCCGATTAGACCCCTAGCCTGGGAACCTCCATATGCCGCGGGTGCGGCCCTGGAAAAAGACAAAAAGACAAAATTACAGGCATTGGAATAAAGTCTTCCACGGCTTTGGGAGATCTGAGTCTTCTCCAGGCCACCGTAGTTATCATGGCGAGGAGCAGCCTCTAGGGTCATATCTTGCCCTGGGAAAGGCTGAGTCGTTGTCATCTTATTTGGGGTGGTAACTGGGAGCTCACAGAACTGATTGCTGATACATTTTTTTTTTTTCTTGTCCTGGCCCTATAGTTATATCAACATGCCCTCTTTCCTGTTATTGGAAGCCACCTGCATTTTCCTGTTTGCTGGAGGTAAGTTTTCCTGGGGGTGGGGATAAGGCGTCACCACCTGCCTGTTCTCAGAAAATAAGAGAGTGGAGAAGGGCGTGGTTGCTCAGCCCACCTGTCCCCTCTGTTGAAGCCATGTGAGTGATCATTGTAACACAGTGGCTTCATGGCCAAGGGCTTGGGGAGAAATGATATGTGTTTGGAGACAGATCCTAAATGTGGTCCCTGGAAGCCCAGGCAAAGGAGGGGTTCTGTTCCAGCAGCTCATTGTGGAACTTCGCCCTCGGTAAGCCTGTCTAATGTATAGAGCACTTAATCTGACCACCCCTAGGTTGTACAGGGGAAGCCCAGAGAGGCTGTGCCACTTGCCTGGGATCACACAGCTATCGGCAGCAGGACTGGAATAAACACCCAAGCCCCTCCCTCCCGGGCTGCTCCAGCCCCCAGCTCTGGGCTCCTTTGGGGACACAGGAGTGTCCCAGAGATCTCTCTCTAAGCCCTGGCTCTCTTACCTGTACAGTGAAAGGGTTTGAGTAGATTAGTGAGGCTCGGTCCTGCCAGCTCTTAGCACCACCCATCCCCCCAGCAAACTGAGGTTCTGGAGCCCAGGTAGGTGGTCCTTGGAGGTGTACTCTGACTTGCTTGGGAAAGGAAGCAACAGTCCCATATGCAGTGGCTCCCTTTCCCACGGTAATTTCCACGGCGTCCTGAGGTAGTTTCACAGCGGCACAGTGGGGATGTCACCCAGACACCGGCTCCCCTAACACCTGGCGTCTGCCATAACAGCTGAGCATGTGGTACAGTTACAGTAGCCAAGTGACATCTGTAGTAAGTGGTCCCTGCTCTCGGAGCTCCTCCTCCCTCCCATCCAGAGACGATGGCTGGCTGCTCTCCAGCTGGAGAATTTTCTGGTAAGACATTTAAAAAGGAGCAGCATTTTCCTGCAGGACCTAAGGATTCCTCAGCTCCTGGGCCCTTTGCCAGTCTTTCACAGGCACATTCAGGAGAGCTTAGTGCCTCCCTGCTTTGACGACAGGGTCAAAGGATATGAGCAGTTTTGTAATGCATTTGGTCAAATTGTGTGCAGAGAGCTGGGCTCTGGGAAGGACAAGTGTAGGTCTTCCTGCCTCAGTGAGCTTCCAGGGGAGTAAGGGCTCCTGGGGGCACCACTGCATCATGGGCTGGGCTGCAGTGGGGGGTCCCACGAGTTGGCAGGATCTTGTGACGTATGGATGCGGTGAGGCAGAAAGCCTCCGTTTCCTGGAAGACCACTTTGCTGAATGACGGAGTGCTTTTTTTTTTTTGATGTTGTTTTTGGGTTTTGGCAAAGTGGAAGTGTTACCCCTGCCTCTGCCCCAACATCTGTTGTATTTTATGGAAGCAGAGGATTTTTACCCCCTTAATTCAGTCTAGTCTGCACTGTAGTTGATGCCTTGTTTCTGCCTCTGGTGGCAAAACAGCAATGGCAGACTCTTCACCCTCACGAAAGATACGTATTTGTCTGACAGCTTTTGATTGTGGAGCCAATGGCTGGAGCCAGTTTTGGCCTGGAACCATCTTCTCTGTGGGTAGAGATTGAGGGGAGG
Source organism: Catagonus wagneri (assembly GCA_004024745.2). NCBI lineage: Eukaryota > Metazoa > Chordata > Mammalia > Artiodactyla > Tayassuidae > Catagonus > Catagonus wagneri. The sequence goes on along the minus strand of PVHT021183705.1, from coordinate 15,942,646 downwards.
GCATATCAGGTGAGCGGCAACTCCAGGACAGGGTCGGTGGTGAGCTAGAAACACTGCTTTAGTTTGTTGTTTGGGGACTAGTGAATGGAGAGAAGCCTCGGAAGGTGGAGCTGGGACCAGCCAAGGGGTAGCTGACCACTGAACTCCAGGGGAGCGCTGCCAACACCTCCAGAACCTGACATTATCTTCTTGGCATCTACTTCCAGCTCACTGTCCTGGCACTGGCAAAGCCCCCAGAGCCCACCTTCCCTTATATTGTTGGATTCCTTCCCCGCCCCCAGCCGGCTCCCTCTCCTTTCCCTCTTTCCCCAGCAGCACCCTCATCTCACATTCCTTCTCCTGCCCCCTTCCAGACCTGGCCTGCCCCTGGGCTCTGCCCACCCACTTTGCGCCTTCTGTGCTTACCTGCCGGACACTGCTGTTTCTAAGCACCTGCGTGTATACTTCTGACACTGACCACGTACAGCTGGCTTTTCAAATCATCCCTCCAAACGGTACCTCATTGCCTTCAGGGCTTTCACGGTTGTCTTGCTGTTCAGCAATCCTGGCAAGTTACCTGCCCTGAGTTTTTCTTGTGTAAATGTTATTGATTGCTCATATGCCATTATTACAATTTTACTGGGATAAATGTTATTGACTGCTCATATGCAATTATTACAATTTTACCTAGGTATTCTAGAGAAGAAAAAAAAATATGTCCTTGAACTTCCTATCCCAAACTTTCTAGCTCTTTTTCACATGAATTGAGCTGATTGAATGTATCAGCTATTACCCATGCCCTGGCTTTTTGGATGTTTGTCCTCATCAGTGTTTCTCTTAAACAGCATTGGAGGGAGTGTCTTGGTGCTCATTTTCTCTTCTTTTTTTTTTCCTGCTTTTCAGGGCTGCACCTGCGGCATATGGAAGTTTCCAGGCTAGAGGTCGAACCGGAGCTACAGCTGCCAGCCTATGCCACAGTCACAGCACCACAGGGATGTAAGCCACCTCTGAGACCTACACCAGAGCTCATGGGAATGCCAGATCCCGGACCCACTGAGCGAGGCCAGGGATCGAACCCGCATCCTCATGGATATGAGTTGGATTTGTTTCCACTGCACCACAACAGGAACTCTCTCTCTTCTCTAAAATTGTTTTTCCTTTGGATCAACTCCCAGATGTGATGCCTAGGGATCTCTCTAAAGATGTAAGCATTTTATGACTCTTAATTCTTTTGGCCAGATCTTTATCCAAAGGAGTGGTACCAGTTTAAAGTGCCACCGTGGGAAAAGGTTTTCCTGGTGTACCGTTTCTCCAGTTGCACTTAAATGTAGAACTTGACCATCTAAATTTCACCTTTAAAAAAGTATCCAGTTGAGTTAAATTGTTTTGCCACCTGTTGGAAATATTTCCCTTGTGCTTTTCTATGAATTCTTTCTTCTATGAGTCATCTGTTCACATCCAAGGTTAATTTTTAAGACAAGGAGCTGCACCCCAGAGGGACACCCAGTTATTAAGCCTAACTGGGGAGGAAACTTGTCAGATTCATAGGTTCCCTGTATCCTCTCTGTAAAAACTGAAAAAAATTTTCATTTTTCTCTTCAAAATACCCACATTTAAATCAGAGATGCCTAACAGAAGTGGTGTGACAGGGGGGTTTATTTATGTTATCCACCCAGTAATTCCAAAAACACGGTATCATTAAACTCCCGCGCGTTCCTGTTTCTCGCTTGTCACCCGCTCCTTCTGGTCACGTGACGTGGGGACTAAGACTTGTAATGACAGCTTTTGGTGTTTTCTCTCCCAGTGCCCCCATCCCTCTCCCTTCAGGAAGTCCACGTAAGCAAGGAGATCATGGGGAAGATTTCAGCCGCCAGCAAAAGTAAGCCCACGTTTTACTTAACCCTTCAGAACACCCACTTTTCCGCCTCCGTGTGATGGAGCCAGGGGACGCCATGTTACTCTGGTGACGCCACGCTGCTTCTCTCCTTTCATTTTCCCCATGCGGGGACCTGGTTGAGTTCCTTTTTCTGGGTAAAAACCCTGGGAAAATTCCTGTTGCCAAATTCTCGGCGTGCGCATGAAGGTGTTCTGTGAGGTGACCACCGGCTACCCAGTTGCTCCCGCTTCCCCACCACTGGGCGTCCCTGCGCATGCTCGGCCCATACCGGCCCTCCCCCGGGGCCCCGCAGCCCCTCCCTCTGGGTGAAACCCCTGCTCGTGGGCCAGGGCGAGGGGGCGGGGCACCTTCTCACTAGCGCTTCTCTGACTTCCGCTCTGGCGCATCTTCATGGCGAGGTGATAAAGCATGGACTCTGGAGCCAGACAGCCTGGGCTTGACTCCTGGCTCCACTGCTTCCTGGTACTTTGGATTTAGGGAAGTTCCTGAATTTCCCTGTGCCCCCTCTCTGTTCATCTCTCCTGTGGGAACACAGATTGTAAATCTATTTATGGGTGTGTGTGGGGGGCACCTAGGGAGCTGATACCTAAAAGGTACAGCGATTCCTTCTGAGGAGGCAGAAAATGTTCTAAATTTGACTATAATAGTGATAGACCACATCAGTGAATACACTAAAAACTATTGAAGTATATACTTTAAATGGGTGACTTATATGGTATGTGAATGATATCTCAATATAACCGTTGAAAGAGAAAAGCATCATCTATCTCAAGGTGGTTATGAGAATGAAATAAATCGGTCCATATAAAGTGTTTAAAGCAGCACCAGGTGTATAGGAAAGATGCAGTCAGTGCTGGTTATCATTTTCTTAGACTCCTAGGTGATGCAACCTCATGTACCAGGGTGCCTGGCTGTGTCCCAGACGAGATTGTGACCCTCAAGGGCGGGAACCAGGGCTCTTGGGTATCTGTCACTGGCCCGGTAGCCCCTTCCTTTAATATGGCTCAGTTGGTGTCGTTGAATTAGACTCTTCTGTTATTACACAGACGCTCATGTACGGGCCTGTCTATGAACATCATGCCCACGGTAGGTGTGTGCCCCTCACTGCACGGGAGGGCTGCCTCTGGCCCAGAATTTCTCCAGTGTTTATCTCCCCTTATGACAAAAGGAGCTTGGCCCACCTCAAGGTTGTTTCCACCTCCACTCTGCTTTGAGAATAAGATCTTCTTGGGACCAGACTGCAGGGAAACTGGTTATCACCCTTTCTGTCCCGTTCTCCTCTAGTGATGTGGTGTCCAGCTGCGGTGGACATCCTGTTTCTGATAGATGGCTCACACAGCATCGGGAAGGGGAGTTTTGAAAGGTCCAAGCACTTTGCCATCACGGTCTGCAATGCTCTGGACATCGACCCCACGAGGGTGAGTGCAAGTCTTTTGTTGACTTTGTATTAGGCCGACTTTGGTTGTGAGCAGCAGAAATCTCACCTTAAGCAGAAAAGGGCATTGACTGCTTGTGGAACCAGGAAGACGAGAGGATGGATGAATCCTGTTTCTAGGCACACTGGGATCTAGGAACTCAGTCCCTCGCTTTTTCTTCTCATATATTGGTTTCTTTGGCTGGCTTTCTTCCCAGACAGACTTTCCTTACATAGCAATGTTGCTCTGCAGTGTCTTTCCAGCTAGTCACCCCGGGAAAAAGAAAGTGGACTTTTTTCCCTGGAGAGCTGGCAAAAGTCCCAGGAAGGGCTCTGATTGGGTAGATGTAGGTCACATGACAATCCCTTGGCCAGTCATAGAAGTCAGAGGGAAAAGATTGTCTAGCCAGAGCAGAGTCATGTGCTCATCCTCATCCTTGGGGTTGGGGGGGGTAACACTTGGATTTCCTACTAGAAAGAGAGGTGGTGTTTTCAGAACAGTGGGACAGGGAAAGCACGCTGGCAAATAAAAACTGTAACTTCCTCTAACGACAAGGGTCTTCGTAGCTGAAACACAGCTCCTTACCTTCTCTGGTGACTTGAACAGCTGCTGCCTGATGAATCCAGCTGGTATCTTCATTGTGTTCTTCCGGTTCTAGATGACAAATCTTAAATATCAGTAGAGTGTGCTAGCTGCAGCTCTTGTTGGTAAAGAGGGTATTTTGGAACAACCCAATAGAAAAATGGTCAGTGAACACAGGCAGATCCCAGAAAATGAAGCACAAGTGGCCCTTGGATGTAAGAAAAGATGCCCAATCTCACTCAGTGTAATAGCAAATCTCTGGCTGATGTATCCCATTTTCCATTTAACTGGATTAGCAAAAATCCGAAATTTTGTTATCATGCTCCACTGGCAAGTATGTAGGAAACCGGTGTTCTCATGCACTACTGGTGGGAATGTACAGCCTCTCTGTGAGGAGACTCTAGCATTGTCCATCGAAATTACAAAGCCTTGAATCCTTTGACCCAGTAATTTATCCTACCAATGTGCATTACTCATTGCAGTGTTGTTTGTAATCATAAAAGATTTCAAGCAACCCAGATGCCTGCTCACAGGGGACAGGTAAATACATTATGTGGCCTTCATATAGTGAAACACAGGGCACCTGTAGGAAGTGAATGAGGAAACTCTCTGACGTGGAAAGACACCCAGACAAATTGAGTGTAAAAACTTAGGTATAGACGGGATGTGGAATATGTTATTTTTTTATCAAAAATAAAGGGAGCTGAGAAGAGTCTGTCTCTGTATCCGCTCGTATGTACAGGAATAAGCCCCGGAAGGATCTGTCAGAGGCTAAGCATCAGCTTCCCGTTGAGGGAGAGGCGGTGGGAACTGAGCCCGCGGGGCCCAAGTCCATCCGTATAAACTTTTTTATGGATCTTGAACCATGTGAATGACTCAAAAATCCAGTAAGAACTTAAGAAGGGTGTTTTGGTATAGAAAACTATAATTACTTATCACAATACAAGATGAGGAAGGAAATGGTTTTCCGAGATGACATTCCTGGGTAAATACTAGAAAACCTCTTGGATTTAGGAGCAAAAGTGACTTTCAGCAAGGGCCAGACTTTCTCCAGGATGGCCCGGCACCTGGGGAGGGTGAGCATGTTAGAGACCTCAGGCTGTCTTGCATGGTCAGAGCCGACATCATTCCATCTAAGCACATAGAGCCCAGACGTTCCAACCACAAAGTCAACCCATCACAGTCCCTCAGAGGCTGAGGGCCAAGGACTGCTGAACCTGTACACTCCTCCGCACACGGCCCTGCTTTTATTGTCTTTTTGCCTTATCTAGGGCCGCACCCACAGCATATGGAGGTTCCCAGGCTAGGGGTCCAATCGGAACTGTAGCTGCCGGCCCATACCACAGCCGCAGCAACGTGGGATTCGAGCTCCGTCTGGGACCTACACCACAGCTACACCACAGCTCACCACAGCAACGCCAGATCCTTAACCCACTTAGCAAGGCCAGGGATCGAGCCCACGTCCTCATGGATACTAGTCGGGGTTCGTTAACCGCTGAGCCATGGCAGGAACTCCAAGGGCCCTGCTTTTAAAAGGAAGTGATTCCCTGTGAAGTTTTACTAATTTTTTCATGGAGGAAAAGATCAAACACTGTTGAGCTTGGCATGGTGGTAGTGTGTCTGAGATGGGTAGGCTGGAGAGCCCAGCAGATGGCAGGTTGAAAGAGAAGAGCTGTACGGATTATTAGAGAACGTTTTACAGATGAAGAAAAAGGCTCAGAGAGGCCAAGTGACTGCCTAGGGTCGTGCAGCAATCTTAGAGGAGAGCTAATTGTGGAAGAACTGGGACTCTTGACTTTCTTGATTGTGCTGTCACAATCACATAGCACGTGGACAGCTGGTACTGTGGCGGCATCTGTGTGCATGCGTGTGTGTGTGTGTGTGTACGTACACGGAAGTGGGGGCTGCTGATGGAATTCAATGTCTTTAAAGAGAGAGTAAGAAACATATGACAAAAAAGCTTCGGGTGGTGCTGCTGGGAACAGCTAATCCAACCCATAGGTCCCCAGAATTCAGGGAATTTAATCTCAGTGTTGCCGAACCACATCTAGAATGTGGCATTTTTAGGTTAAATGTTGGCAAACCAGGCAGTGCCCACAACAAGGAGACAGAACAGTGAGAGGCCTGGACATTCCCATGTGAGGGAACCTGATGGTCATTTTCACGGGAACAAGGGTGTCAAGTGGCTCCACTGGATTCAGAGGGCAGAGTCTGGTGTGTGCTGTACTTGGGCTTGTCCTGAGAAAACATTCTTGCAGCAAGACTTGTGGAGCCAAGGAGCTGTTTATTCCATGAGCAAATGAGCACCTCCGCCTCCGAGCTGCTCAGACTTGCTGGAATTGCTAGCGAAGGGTTTTTGCGTTCGGGTGATTTCAGATGGTTCAGTCAGACTTGTGACTTCAGGTTTTCTGGTTTTGCTGCTGCATTTTGGCGTCATTTTCTTGTTACCTCCATGTACAAGGGATTTAATTTGCACCTTGTTTTACTTGCGGGGAAGAAATTTTCAAGTAGCTATAAAGTAATGCTTTTTATGGAGGCTCTGTTCTTGAGGTGGATTAAAGGTGTTTGAAGTCTTCCTCTCAGCTGCTTAAGCAGAGAAGTTCACTTCCTGGCTCTAATATCGGGGTTGCAGCAGAGTGATTACAGTGTGGTGAGAAATGGCGGTGGGGGAGGCTGCTTCTGAGCATGTAGTAAACTGAAGATAATAGGTAACTATTTTGTTCCCAGACCGCCAATTAAATTAAATGCCTAAACTACTGACTCAAGCTGTTTCCATCTTGTTTTGTTTTGAAGTTGGCTCCTTCCTGTTTAATTCAAGTAAATACACCCAGCTGTTGGTCTCAAGGGAGTTTTTAAAGTAATTCATTCACATGGTTCAAAAAAAAAAGGACATTCAGTGAAAAGTCTCCCTCCCATCCACACCTTTTCCTTTTGCTCCATCCCCACACCTGCTGTCTTGAGCATCCTTACAGAATCCCTTTATGCAGATACAAGCAGTATGAATGTACAGTCTAGCTTTTGCCCTTTTTATAAACACTGTTTTATCCCCTGCCTTTTTCTCTTCATGTTCTCTTGAAAGTCTTCCTATCTCTAGGTAGATAGGTAATATAGGTATTAATACAGGCATATATCGTTTTTTTTTTTTTGTTCTTTAGGGCCGCACCTGCAGCATATGGAAGTTCCCTGGGCTAGGGACTGAACCGGAGCTATAGCTGCCGGCCTATGCCACAGCCACAGCAATGTGAGATCCGAGCCGCGTCTGCAACGTACACCACAGCTCACAGCAATGCCGGATCTTTAACCCACTGAGTAGGGCCAGGGATTGAACCCACATCCTCATGGATATTAGTTTCATTACTGCTAAGCCACAGCAGGAACTCCTATATGTCGTTTTTTTTTATAGCTGATTAACGTTCCCTCAGAAGGATTTACCAAGGTTTAATTAGCTAGCCCCATATTGATGGACTTCTGCTATAACAAATATATTGTGAGCTTGTAAATATGTTATTTCACACGTGGGGAAGTACAGTTGTAAGATGAATTCCCAGTGGCTCCATGCGTTAGTAATTTTCAGGAAATACTGATAAATTACTGTCTATGGATGCTGGAACATTTATGTTCTCACAGCAGTGTTTGAGAATACTAGCTTCCCCCTGCAAACTTTGAATCTGGCTTTTTGCTGCATTTCATCGTGACACAGTCAAGCCTCTTTTCTTATTAAAGAAGCATTTTGTATTTCCTGCTTTGTGATCTCTGTTTATATCCTTTGCCCATTTTTCTGTTGGATTGTTGGTCTTTTATATGTCAATTCCTAGACACTCTTCATATGTTGAGGAAATTAACTGTCTCTGACATGAGTTGCAAATAATTTCTCCTTTTGTTTTCATTTTTTGGTTGAATTATGGTATGTTTGACCCTGTAGGATATTTCTTCAGGTGGTCAGATTGATCTGTTTTCCTTTACAGCTTTTGGATTGCAGGTCATAGCAAGGACTTTTTTTACTTTGAGGCTACAAAGATATTCTCCCCATTTTTCTTCCAGAACTTTTATGGTTACATTTTTCACATGTAACTCTCGAATCCATTTGCAGTTTATCCTCTATTCTCTAGCAGGTGGCTCTCCAGTTGTCCTTACTGACTAGACCATGTTGTTCCCACTGGTTTGAGATGCCTGCTTTATCACATGCTAATTTCAAGGGAGATTTTTAAAGGGTCACTTCCCAGAAACTCCTCTTTGAGGTTCTCTAGTACTGTGGTTTCCAGTGTCCGTCTCCCCCGCGTGCCCATCCGGGACTTGAATTTCTTCCTACTTAAGATGCCCGATGGCTCCTCCTTAGAACCTCCTGTGGGAGCACAGTCCAATGGGCTGTGCTCTCTGGGAGCAGATGCAGCTGGCCTGGTGTGGCCAAGAGCTTTGGCCATGGGCTCCTGAGCACCGAGCCTGCTCAGGGATCAGCAGTGAAGGAATTCACGGAGCAAGAAAAAGTCAGAGTTATTGTTTAAATATGAATCACTTGGCCCATTTGCAATCCTGGCCAGAATTGGGATTAATTATGAGAGTAATGCCTGAGAATGCAGTTTCTCCAGAAGTCTTGAGAGCCAGAGACTAGGTATAGGGGTTAGGCCCTCAAGAGGAAGCTTAAATGTCTGAACCTGTCTCTATTTGATATGTGCTTGCTTGTTTTCTTTCTTTCTTTCTTTCTTTCTTTTTTTTTGTGTGTGTGTGCTTTTTAAGGGCCACGCCTGAGGCATATGGACGTTCCAATGCCAGGGGTCAAATTGCAATTGCAGCCACCAGCCTACACGACAGCCACAGCAATGCTGGATCTGAGCTGCATCTGTGACCTACACCACAGCTCACAGCAACTCCGGATCCTTAACCCATTGAGTGAGACCAGACATCGAACTCGCATCCTCATAGATACTAGTCGGGCGGGTGAACTCCCAGCACATGCTCATCTTAAGGGTCCAGAGAATGACTTTATTCAGTTTCCCTTCTCTGGTTTTGCAAGGCATTGGATTTTCTCACCTGGCCTTCTGAATGAGGGTGCAGAATCTGGCATCAGCAGCGGTTCTCACTCCTTCTGTTACAGAGGAACTTCAGCTCCAGTATTGCTTGTCTCCAGTTAGGGAGCTGCTTGTCCCCCAGTCTGACTGTGGCCCGGAGGTCTGGCCTTTCCCTAGCTTCCAGGAGCAGGCCTGGAAGGATGGGTGGGCGGTGGCTGCGATTCGCCATGAGCAACCGGTGATGGTGGCTGTGTGTAGCTTCCGTAACATCTTGGGTTGGGGGTTTTGCTGAAGGCCTGTGCTGGCCTCAGAGACTTCGTAACTGTCACTGAGCCTTAGTGAAAATCACTGACAATGGCCAGGCTCCCTTTCTTATTAGTCCTGGGCCAGATGTATCCTCTGTATTTCGGTATTTTTGTATTTCTCCAGCAGTGTTGTGGGTATGATGAGCATCTCTGTGGGGAGTTCCCGTCATGGTTCAGTGGTTAACAAATCCGACTAGGAACCATGAGGTTGCGCGTTCGATCCCTGGCCTTGCTCAGTGGGTTAAGGATCCGGCGTTGCCATTAGCTATGGTGTAGGTTGCAGATGCAGCTCAGATCCCGTGTTGCTGTGGCTGTGGCGAATGCCGGCAGCTACAGCTCCTGTTAGACCCCTAGCCTGGGAACCTCCATATGCCGCAGGTGCAGCCCTAGATAAGGCAAAAAGACAAAAAAAAAAAGGCATCTCTGTGGATTGAATGAAATAATGGGTTGAGATGCTTAAAACAGTGCCTACCCCTTGGAGGCAGTCAGGAAGTGAACAGAGACCTTTAAAGCGCTCACAGCTCAGTCCAGAGAGCTGTCAGAACAGAGGCCGAATTGTGGAGGTCAGGGCAGAGCGGGCGGATTTGACTGTCTCCTTCCAGATTCTCCTTCCGGCCTTTGGAACTTCCTCTTAGGGAGATGAGAGAAATACCAGCACTGGTATTTGTGAGTGGGCAGGAGGCAGGGTCATTAACCTTTCTCGTCCCTTCTCATCTCCTCTTAGGGATGTTTGTGACCTGACCCCGCCCACGGCCCCTGGCCCCCTGTCTCCCACTGCAGGTCAGAGTGGGAGCGGTCCAGTTCAGTTCCACCCCTCATCTGGAATTCCCCTTGGATGCATTTTCAACCCAACAGGAAGTGAAGGCAAAAATCAAGAGGATGGCCTTCAAGTAAGTACAATCAGCTACCGCCAGGGTTAGGATGAAGCTGGATGCCCTCGGAATCGCCCTGCAAGGGTTGGGCCGCCTCTTGACCTCACACAGAAAGTAAGAATTCGGTTCTCAGGGCTGCCCCTGATCATGACACAATGATGTCCCAGGTGGAAACTGAATTGCAAGTTTAAAAAAAAAGGCAGCGTTTGCTGTTACTGTATCTAGTTGTCAGTTGCCTGGGAGAAAGGGCTGGTGAAGACAGAGACAGGCTAAAAGCACGGGGTGTGTGTGTGTGGGGGGGGGACCCTAGATCCTTCTTCCGGTTCCATCCCTGGTGACCAAGCAGCTGGGAGGGTTCAACACACTTCTTAGAGCCTCCTTTTTGAGATCTGGGAAGAGTGAGCACTCTTCTGTTACTGAGCGTGCTTGAAAAATGGAGACTAGCTGTTTCTGTGCTCATACGCATACACATCCTGTAAGTATATGTAGGTACTGGGTCATAGTTTTACTCACTTTCTAGATCAGCTCATGTGTATATATGCACATATATATGTGTGCTGCATACATTTTGTGTGTGAATATTTTATATGTGTATTCTCTACACACACATATACAGCTATGCAGATAGGAATGTGTGTTATACACAAACAGTGTTCTTCATCAGCCCTCACGGTCGAATGCTTTTCTTGCTGGATCCTCTGTGGTTCCTGCTGCCCCTTGCCGTAGTGGCTATTGAAGTCCCGCTCAAGTCCCTAGTCCCAGCCATGTTTCTTTTATATAGGAGTATAGTTGATTTACAGTGTTGTGTAAGTTACAGGTATACAGTAAAGTGATCCAAGTATACAGGTACATATATCCATTTTTTTTCAGAGTCTTTCTCCATACAGGCTATCACAGAATAGTGGTAAGAATTCCCTATGCTCTACAGTAAGTAGGTCCTTGTCGATTATCTATTTTATATGTAGTAGCGCATGTATGTTAATCTCAAACTCCTCATGTATCCTCCCCCCCACCTTTCCCCTTTGGTAATGATGAGTTTGTTCTCCAAGTCATGAGTCTGTTTCTGTTCTATAAACATGTTTATTTGTATACGTTTTTAAGATTCTACATATTAGTGATATCATATGGTATTTCGTCTTTCTCTATCTTGGTAGGCTAATCTCTAGGTCCATCCATGTTGCTGCACATAGCATTATTTCATTCTTTTTTTTATAACTGAGTGTCATTCCATAGTATATAAATACCACATCCTCATTATCCATTCCTTATTCATCTGTGAATGGACACGTTAAGGTTGCTTCCACGTCTTGGCTGTTGTAAATAGAGCTGCTATGAACATTGAGGTGCATGTGTCTTCTTGAGTTATGATTTTTTCCAGATATATGCCCAGGAGCATGGGATTGCTGGATGATATGGTAGTTCTATTTCTAGTTTTTAAAGGAAACTCCATACTGGTTTCCATGGTGGTTGTACCAGTTTACATTCCTACCAACAGTGCAGGAGAGTTGCTTTTCTCCACATCTTCTCCAGCATTTATTGTTGGTAGACATTTTGATGCTGGCCATTCTGACTGGTGTGCGGTGATACCTTATCGTAGTTTTTATTTGTATTTCTCTAATAATCAGATCGAACATCTTTGAATATGTTTTTGGCCATCTGTATGTTGTCTTTGAGGAAATATCTGTTTAGGTCTTCTGCTCATTTTTGATTGGATTGTTTGGTTTTTTGAAACTGAGCTGCATGAGCTATTTGTACGTTTTGGAGATTAATCCCTTGTTGGCCACTTGTGTGCAGACATTCTCTCAGACCCTTATGCAGGTTGTCTTTTCTTTCTTTCTTTCTTTCTTTTTTTCAGGCTTTTGTCTTTTTAGGTTCGCACTTGCAGCATATGGAGATATCCAGGCCAGGGGTCGAATTGGAGCTGTAGCTGCCAGCCTACACCACAGCCACAGCAACGTGGGATCCAAGCCACGTCTGCAACCTACACCACAGCTCACAGTAGTGCCAGATCCTCAACACACTGAGCGAGGCCAGGGATCAAACCCTTGCCCTCATGGATACTAGTCAGGTTCGTTAACCACTGAGCCACAATGGGAACTCCAGGTTGTCTTTTACTTTTGTTTATGGTTTCTTTCGCTGTGCAAAAGCTAAGTTTAATTAGGTCCCATTTATTTATTTTTGTTTTTATTTTCATTACTCTAGGAGGCGGATCCAAAAAGATACTGCTGCAGCTTACATCAAGAGTGTTGTGCCTAGGTTTTCCTCTAAGACTTCTATAGTAACCGGTCTTACATTTAGGTCTTTAATCCATTTTGAGTTTATTTTGCAAAGGCCCAAGCTGTGAGGTCCTTTTATCAGCCTCAGGCCTCTGTTCATAGGCCCCCAGTGATCTCAGCAGTACCCATACTGGGCACAACAGGAACGTTAGGGACCCCGTAGTTCCAGAGACCCCCCCCAGTGACCGTATCTCAGGTTGTTTATCTTTCCATTCCTCCACCCATGGGTGCCCTGAATAGAATGAGGGGCAAGTCATTTTTAAGAAAGTTCAAAGAAAAAGCATATTGGAGTTCCCTTCATGGCTCAGTGGTTAGTGAATCCGACTAGGAACCATGAGGTTGCGTGTTCGATCCCTGGCCTTGCTCAGTGGTTTAAGGATCCGGCGTTGCCGTGAGCTGTGGTGAAGGTTGCAGACGCGGCTCGGATCCCGCGTTGCCGTGGCTGTGGCGAAGGCCGGCAGCTACAGCTCCTGTTAGACCCCTAGCCTGGGAACCTCCGTATGCCGCGGGTGCGGCCCCAGATAAGGCAAAAAGACAAAAAAAAAGGGAGAAAGAAAAAGCATATTGATAGTTGTTTTTAAATGACATTAGTGTACACTGGCCTTTCCATGTTCCCTTGGGGCCTCCAAGAACAGTTCCTATAGAGAACAGTGGTGGCCTCGCTTCTGTATCTAGGGCCCAGACACACTGAGCCATACTTCTCCGGGTGAATCTTTGATCAGATGGTCTGAGTCAGAATCGCCTCGGGAGTGTGTTCAAGTGCACGTGCCCAGGCTCTCCCAGACCTGCCAGATCTCTCTGGGCCACGCTGCTTGGAATCTGCACTTCTAAAGGGTCTCTTCTCTCTGCCTCCCACCCTCCTGCCCTAGGAAGGTTATTCACACTAACATTTTTAAGCAGCTTTCTTGAGATATAATTTAAATACCGTAAAGTTCACAAACTCAGTGTGTACAGTTCAGTGATTCTGAGTATATATTTGCAGGGTTCTGCAACTATTACCATAATCTAATTTTAGAGCCTTTTCATCATCTCTGTAAGAATCCTCCTAAATAGACATTTCTCCAGAGAAGATATATAGATGGCCAATAAGCACATGAAAAGATGCTCAGTGTCATTGATCATTAAGGAAATACAAGTCAAAACCATAATGAGATGCTGCTTCACGCCCACTAGGAAGGCTAAAATGGAAGACCAACACTAACAAGTGTTGACAGGAATATGGAGAAAGTAGACCCCTCCTGTGCTGCTGGTAGGATTGCAAATGGTACATGCACTTTAAGAAACGGTTGGGCAATTCCTCAAAGTGTTAGTGTTACCGTGTGTCCTAGCAACTCTACTTCAAGAGAATTGTAGACATATGCCCACACAAAGCCTTGTACACTGATGTTCACAGCAAGGCTATTTCTACTAGCCTAAAAATGGAAACAATACAAAAGTCCAGTGGATGAATGGTTAAACAAAATGTGGTTCATCCATCAAATCAGAAATAAACGTGGAGTTCCTGCCATGGCTCAGCGGAAACGAATCTGACTAGCATGCATGAGGATGCAGGTTCGATCCCTGGCCTCGCCCAGTGGGTTAAGGATCCAGCATTGCCATAAGCTATGGTGTGGGTAGCAGACGTGGCTCCAATCTGATGTTGCTATGACTGTGGTGTAGGCCGGTGGCTCCAGCTCCAGTTCAACCCCCTAGCCTGGGAACCTGCATATGCCTTGGGTGTGGCCCTAAAAAGACCAAAAAAAAAAAAAATCCAAAAATAAAAAGCTAGGACTACATTAAACTCAGAACCTTACACACAGCCGAAGAAACAACAAAATGAAAAGGCAGCTGAGTGAATTGGAGAAAAGTTTTGCACACCATGTATCGGTAAGGTATTAATATCCAAAAAATGTAAAGAACTCATGCAAGCAGTAACAACCCAACAATCTGGTTAAAAAGTTGGGCGGAAGAACTAAGTCGGCTTTTTTCCATTGAGGACATCAAAATGGCCAGGAGGCAAATGCAGAAAACACTTAGCTAAAGCATACCAAGTGGAAGAAGCCAAGACATAAAAGGCCACATGTTGTATGATTTCATTTATATAAAATAGTCTGGAATAGGCAAATCTATGGAGACAGAAAGTAGATTAGTCATTGCCAGAAGATGTGGGGAGAGGGAATGGGGACTGACTGCTAATGGGTGTAAGGCTTTTGGGGGGGTGGTGAAGAAAATATTTTGGGCTTAGCAGTGATGGTTGTACAATTTTGAATTACATACACTAAAAACCACTGAATTGTGTATTTTAGAACAGTGAATTCTATGGTATGTGAATTGTAGTATTATTGATATAATATTTTATTGTTAAAAAAAAACCTTTTGTACCTGTCACATACACACAAACATTTGCAGAAGAAAAAGTTACCTACTGTTCTAAATTTAGGACTGAAAGTCACAAGCGATTAGGTGGCTTTGACTCAAATGATTCAGCCTTGCTCTGATGTGAAAAACTGTGAGCTAGTTGCAGTGATTTGGTACCAAAAGGCACTTTTCAAAGCTCACCTGGTACCTCTTACAACCCCTTGTTTTATGGAGGAGGTTACTGAGGTTGAGGAAGGGCAGGTGACAGGGGACTTGGCTGGGACCACAGGGTCACACTGCTGGTCCAGTAGCCCCCATGGAATTGTCTTTTCCTGCCTCACCCACCCCACCCTCCCCTTCTACCCCTCAGTGATTAGTTGAGCCCCTTCTCAGCAGTGTTGAAAGTCATAACTGCGAGCTGGAGAGTATGAGTCATGACCCGTGAAGTGCACGGCGCCCTGAGAATGCGCCAGATGAGGGCACTGCGGGTGGGGGAAGCGGCTCTTTATGTGTCTGGACGAGGTCAGCTCTTCCTTGGGGATGTGAATGGTTAGCACTTGCGTATCCCAGAACGACTGTAAGACAACAAACAAGGAAAGGAGGCAGTAACTGGTTCTTTGGCTACGGTTGCAGGGTCACTGAGGACACTGAAGATTAAGACACTCTGTCACTAATCAGAGCAAAGGAATGTGGGCCAAATGGGATCCACGCCCTCCCTGGGGCCCTTCACCCTTTTTCTTTGGGGCAGTTTTAAACTCTGGACTGATAAAAAGCACAGCTCTACCCAAAACCTGTTTGACTTGCCTTTCCAGGCAAAGGTGGTCCCCTAAAAGCAGGTTTTGAAATGGCTAAGAAACCGCTGTCATCAGTCACCTTGCTGCTTTGTAATAAGCTTAAGAAATGTTGCCATCAAGCCTCCCAGTGTTGTACCTCATGGTAACACAAAATTGGCAAAATGCAGCCCGCAGTTGGCTCCCAAACTCCTAGAACCCTATTCAGGGGGCTGTGCAAGCTTGTTCCATCATCTCATTAATTTCACAGTAGCAAAGCCCTGCATTTTGTGTGGTTAAATTTTTTGGACCCGTCTGTAGCTTTATCAGAGTTATGCTGTGTTTAGCTCTATGGAAAGAGCACTCACCGTTTACCTCAGCCCAAAGCCTTTTATAGCAGCACTGGTCTCTTCCAAACCCCATTAACATTTTTGTTTGTTTTTAAGGGCCACATCCTCGGCATATGGAAGTCTCCAGGCTAGGGGTTGAATTGGAGCTGTAGCCTTGGACCTACACCCCGGCCATAGCAATGTGGGATCTGAGCTGTGTCTGCGGCCTACACCACAGCTCACAGCAACGCCAGATCCTTAACCCACTGAGCAAGGCCAGGGATCGAACCAGTAGCCTCCTGGATACTAGTCAGGTTTGTTACTGCTGAGCCATAATGGGAACTCAGAAACCCCATTCACATTTAAATATCATTTTTAGAATACCTAAAATTACAAAGCACTCCCCCCCTTTTTAAACTTTTATTTGGGGTGTATTTTTCCATGAAGCCGCCTTATTTTCCATGTGGATCCTTTTGAATGGTTATGTAATACTCCAATGAACTGGGCTGTTACAGTGTATTAAATCAGTCCCCTAAAAGGACACATTTAGGTTGATTCCAGGATTTTTGTCCATTGCCAAAAACTCCTGTAATCAACATCCCTGTACCTACGGTGAGTATTCTTATGAATTATTTTTCAGGTCTGTTCCATGCACTACCTGCATCAGAATCACAGGGGGTGGGGGGCAGGAAGACAGGTTAAATGGAGATGCTCAAGCCTGGTCACACACCTACCCATTTGGACTCTGGGAGGGTGGAATCTGAGAATCCACGGTATCAAGTCTCCTGAGACACTTTCATGCTCACTAGAATATGAGACTAAAAAGATATACTTCTTGGAATAGGCTGCTAGTTGGTTCATTAGCACTACCACTGATGGAGCACTTACTAGGTACTAGGAGGCGCTGGGCCCAGCATTTAATCCTCAGACAATACTGTTACGTTCCCTACTTTAGCGGGTGTAACAGGAGTCCCTGGTGAAGTAACTTTGCCCAGCTTAGCTGGCCAGTGTATTGCAGCACTGGGATCTGTGCCCTTGTCCTTCCAATTCGTGCGTTGCTGTCGTAAACAGCAGTCCATCTGTGAGCCTTCACTCTCTGCCTAGTTTAGTCCTGTTGGAGAGAAAGTAGAAAATTTTCTGGCTTCAGACATCCCAGCCTGGAGCCAGACGCTGAGCTCAGAACAAATTCAGCTGGAAACACTGCACGGAAATAGGAAAGTGGAGGGAGCGGGATTTCCTCTCATTTCCCAGGGTTCCGGAGCCGGCAGGACTCTCACTTGAGTCAGTCAGGGTCAGAGGCCAGCAGGTCAGGTGCAGGGGTGGAGAGGGTGGGCAGCCCAGGCATTTGTGTGCCGTGGTGTGTGGGGTGTGGACAGCCCAGTGGAGCTGTGGCCTGGTCCTTCATGTCCTTGAAATTTAACTTCCCGCTGACCACAGGCTGGTGGCTATGACGGGGGGTGCTCAGATCCACTTGGAAAATCTGGATTGGAAAGAAAAAATAAAGTGGAACTCTGGAGGGACCAAGGGCAGAGCTGTATGAGAAATGAGAATGGGTTTGTGGAAAACAAGTGCTTTTTCTCCGATCCTGAAGCTTTGAACCCCTAGGAAAGAAGGAATGATCAGATGGGTGGGGAAGGGGCTGTTTTGAGGGGAGAAAGCAAAGTCTGGCTGAGAAGCTAGCAGGGTCTCAGCCAGAGCCCGCGGGGAGCAGTGCCTGGAGGAAGGTGCAGGGAGCTCCTGGCTTTCGGTGAATAGAGTTTTGTGACCATTTAAGTAGGAACTATAGATCAGTGGTGGCAAGTAGCCATAGAACAAGTATTTTAAAGCTTTGCCGGCCACGTGGTCTCTGCATAGTTAGTACATAAATGAACGGGCACCCGTTTTCCGTACTCATTTGGCCCACAGGCTGTAATTTGCTGACTCCTGGAGGGGAAGTGACCATTGGCTTTGGAATCAGCCTGACTGGGTTTCAACTCCAGTTCTCACCTTCCCTAGTCTGGTGAGGCAGGTGACTGGACAGGCCGTGAAACCCGATGGTTAAGAACTTGGGCTCTGGAGCCCAAGTGGAGGGCCCAGGGTTCGAGTCCTGGCTCCACCACTCATGAACTGTGTGACCTCTTTCTGAACTCTTGTATCTCAGGGCTGTGCTGAGAATGGTATGAGCCAAGTACCTTCACACACACACACTCACGGCACAGGGGTGCCGGGGCCGTGGCCAGCGCCCAGTTAATAACAGCAGTTAGTGTTCCTGGTCTCTGAGCAGGGGATTCCTCCTCGGTTACCGTCCACTGACAGGTCTGCCTAAAATCTGTTGTAGTGAGTCATTCTTTTCTGCCCAGTTGATACCCAGAGCTGGCTGGCCTCCCTCTGAGGACTTTGCCACCAGCAGGATCTAGTAGAGATCCCAAGCTCAGGCGACAGTCTCTATAACTAGGCCGTGAGAATTAGAGCATCTTGGCAGCCTGATGAGACGGGACCACCCCAACCTGCCCTGATCCGGAAGTGGTCAAATGATTCAGCCTTCCAGTGCCCAACCCTGAACTTGGAAGTGGGCCAGAAAGGCCTGATTGTGGAAAGGACCCTCATCAGACCTGGTATGAAAGCTCTGTCCTGCGTGCTCACGGATTCTTAGGAAGCTCAGCTACCTGCTTTCCCACCCCAAGGACATGCTGAGTTATAACAAGAAGGGCGTGGCACAGGGATGGGGGATGCCAGGTGGGTGTTAGATGGGATAGGCATTGTCCCCCAGACATCAGTGGAGAGAGAAAGCAAATACACACACGAAGAATGACGTTTTTACGTAATCCAACAGCTAAGCAGGGTGAGTGTCCGGGGGAAAACTCCGTTTCTCTTTGCCTTGCTGGGGTTTAGATGGGGAGGGAGTGACATCTCATGCCAGAATTGTCCCTTTGAGCCTCTGCTGGGAATAGGTGCCCATCATTTCAGGCTCTCATTCTAGTTTCACCTCTGGATGGCTGACTCATTCTTCTTTGTTCTTTCTTTCCCGGTGTGCTCAGAGGAGGGCGCACAGAGACAGGCCTGGCTCTGAAGTACCTTCTCCGCAGAGGGTTCCCTGGGGGCAGAAATGCCTCTGTGCCCCAGATCC
The DNA here is from genome assembly GCA_004024745.2 of Catagonus wagneri. Lineage (NCBI taxonomy): Eukaryota > Metazoa > Chordata > Mammalia > Artiodactyla > Tayassuidae > Catagonus > Catagonus wagneri. Next base: position 15,923,772 of record PVHT021183705.1, on the reverse strand, counting down.
TCCTCATCGTCACCGACGGGCGGTCCCAGGGGCACGTGGCCCAGCCTGCCATGCAGCTGAAGCAAAGGGACGTCACTGTGTTTGCCGTGGGGGTCCGCTTCCCCAGGTAAGAGACTTGGTCACCCTGGGTCCGCCCTCTGGGTCAGCCTGAGGACTTCCCAGCCACAGAAAAGAGGGGAGCTGGAAAGCCATCCTGGTCCTTCCGGGGTCTGTGTTTTCCTCGCTTTGCTGTATCGTCGCCTGCGCATGGGGGCAACAAGCCTTTGTAAGTTTGCATCATCTTTAATTTAGTCCAGACGCTTGATTTCACCTGCCAGAAACTTAAGTTTATTTAGACAGAAGTTGAAATTCATGGACGCACCGCACTGCACTGAGTGGGTCAGGGGCTTCAGTGCCATTAAGGTTCTTTATGTCCCCCAGTTCCATCGTCTGTGCCGTTTGCTCAGCCTGGTTCTCTGAGGAAGCTGGGGCTGTGGGTGTGGGCTGCGCCCCAGCTCACGTCTTCCCATGAGAGAAGACTCATTTCCCAAGTTTCAAGTTGAATAAGTCAAGAACATGTTCGGATTAGTCTGAGTCCCAGACCCACTGCTGCGACCAGGAGAGTGGGGGTCCGTGACTGGCTGCCCCTGTCTCTAACTACATTTCTCCAGATGCTGAAATAGGCCTTCCTAGAAGAGAGGGGACACAGGTCCTCGGTGCTCTCAGTCCTAAAAATGGAGGTGACCTCTGGGGCTGTCGTTGTGGGGATCAAGTGAAGTGACTCTGGTCTGGCCACCGTGCCTTTACATAGAAACCTCTGTGAATTTTAGTGTAGTTTTTCCTTGGTATAGATTGGTACTAGGGCTGTCAAGGATACAAAAACCCTCAGATGCTTACGTCCCTTAGTTGCCCCCCATATTGGTGGATGTGGGACCCAGATATGGAGGACCAACTGCAAGTTTTTTATTCTCTCAATCAGTAAACATAAGTTGTCTTTCTTGTGCCAGACACTCTTCTAGGTTCTCAGGGTGCACAGACAATGCAGGTCCCTGCCCTCCTGGAGCTTCTGTTCTAAGAAAGGAACTAGATAACAAACAAGTGAAGGAATAAATAAGTAATACAATTTCAGGTGGAAATAGAATGCAAAGGAGAAAAGAAAATAGGTAAGAGGTTACAGAGTGGTGGGAGTAGAGAGGGAAGCTATTTTCTTTTTTGTCTTTTTACAGCTGCACCTGCAGCATGTGGAAGTTCCTGGGCCAGGGGTCAAATCAGAGCTGTAGCTGTGCCCCGTGCTGCAGCTTGCAGCAATGCCAGATCCTTAACCCACCGAGTAAGGTCAGGGATTGAACCCGAATCCTCAGAGACCACATCAGGTCCTTAACCCGCTGAGCCACAACGGGAACTCCAGGACAGCTCTTTCAGATAGGGGGTTCTGGCAAGGTTCCTTTGAGGAGTTGTTTTTTTGAGCAGAGTGAAGTGAGGAACAAGCCTTCCAAGTAACAAGGAAAAGAGCAGGCAAGATAGGCAGATGGCAAGTGCAAAGGGCCTGAGACAGGAGCAGCCAGCTTCGTGTGTTAGAGAAACAGCAAGACAGCCAGGAGTGGCTGGAGCCCAGCAAGCAAGAGGTGAATTACAAGAAATAAGATAGAAGAGATGGGCAGGGGCCGGGTCTAGAGACTTGGAAGTTTGTAGTGAGTCGTCTGGGAAAGCCTTAGGGGCTTTCGAGCAGGGAGATTCCATGAATTAGCTTACATTTTTAGAAGATCACGCTGTGTGCCAGGTAGAGAATAGGCTGGTGTGTGGGGGGTGCAGAGGGAGAAGCGGTAAGAGGGGAAGTGGAGAGTCTAGTTAGGAGGCCTTTGGAGCAGCGCACATGCAAGATGATGGAGGGTTGTAGCCGGGAAGCAGCCAGGAGCCTGCTGAGGAGTGGTTGGCTCTCGGACATGCTTGGAAGGCAGAGCAGTGGCGTGACCAGCTTACTGGATGCGAGTGTGTGAGATGAGAATCGAAGCTTTTGGCCTGAGCCCCAGCATGCATGGTGGTACTCCTTACCGAAATGGGAAAGACTGGGAGAGGAAGAAGGAACATGGAATTCTGTCGCAGATGCTTCTAAGTAGAGAAGCTGTGAGTCGGGAACCCCGGAGAAAGGACAGGCATTGAGACTGAAATTGAGGATGGCATTTAAAGCCTAAATAAGAGCACCTGGAGCGAGGGTGTGCAGCGTGAGAAGACGACCAGGACCGACACATTCAGGTCAGAAAGAGGAAGATGAGAGGAGGCGTCTGAGGTGGCAGGGACCGCGGGGCTGACCTGGACTGTGCTGTGTCCTGGTGGCAGTGGCGACCACTGCTGTCATTGTTGTCACTGCCAGTAGGTTGGTATTAAACACAAGCTGCCTTATCGTTGGCTCTTTCTGTGTCCTCAGCTATAGGGAATCTAAGCCCCTTGAGAGAGTGGAGGGGACATTGCTTCGCGGCTCACTGCCCACCCTCATCCCCACGCAGTGCTGAATAGAGGGCCTTGCATGTAGTGGTCGCCCAAAGGTTTGTCCCTGAGGATGGAATCTCCTACAGGATGGAAATACTGGCCTGTTGCTGGGCTTTCTTCTCCAACTACTAGCTGGACTAGTGCTTCCCGAACTGTCAAGTTTTTTTTCCTCCTAATCCATCATTAACTGATACTTTTTTTAAAAATACAATAAAAATGAATTACTAGGAAAAAGAAAAACAGACAAAGTTGGAGTTCCTGCTGTGACACAGTGGGTAAGGATCCAGCATTGCCTGTGTGGCGGCTTGGGTCACTGCTGAGGCTCAGGATTGATCCCCAGTGAGCACAGTGGGTTAAGGATCTGGCATAGGTCACAGTTTCTTCTCGGATTCAGTCCCTGGCCCAGGAACTTCCATATGCCAAAGGTGTGACCAAAAAAAAAAAAAAAAAAGACAAAATAGAAGCTCAGATGCTTGTTATTTAACCCAGCAGACATATAGTGACTGTTAGGTTACTATACAGTTAGTTTCTAGATGCTTGTTGTCTGTGCTTATGAGATTCTGAATCAGGGTGAAACAGTTTGGGGGCCTGCACTGGCTCACAGACTGTACTTCGAGCATCTGTGGCTTAGAGAAGTCAAGAAGCTGTTGCCCAGGAGAGATGGGGCATCGCTCAGATCTGGCGGGCTGAGCTGCAGACACAGGAAGCCTCTGAGGAAGGCTGCTGGGCTCGCAGGCCCGCCTGTCCCCTCCCTGCCCTCTTAGTAAGAGGCCGGCGCACTGTGGACCAGAGGTCCTCCAACTGTGTTCCCCGGACCAGCAGTCAGCATCACCTGAGAGCCTGTTAGAAATGCACACATACGGGCCACAGCCCATAGAATCCAGAACTCTCGAATGCAAGGAGGCTCGGTCTGCTTTTTCTGGCCCTTGGTGATTCAGATGTCCGCCACAGTCTGAGAACCACTGCAGCAGGCAGCGTGAGGCTCTGCTTGAGAATAAAGACTGATGCTGCTTCAGACTCTTTCTTTCCCTCCTTTAGTGTATATGGGGCCACTTCTCTGACGGTCTCACCTCTGGCTGAGCATCTGAATTACCCAGGGAGCTTTTAAGAAGGTCTCTTCGGGGGCCCAAGGGAGGTGCCCACCCAATGCTAATGTGGGTTGGGAACTGAGACGCCCCTTCGGTGTTCCAGGCGCTGTCCTAGGTACTGGGCAAAATGTGGCTTCAGAGAATGGAGAGGTTTACACATGGAAGTTTAGAGCTACGTGAAGGTTTTGCCATACTGCCAGACCTTGGTCTGTTTTGCTGAATGTTTGGAGAGCAGGATTCTAAATGCATCACTGACTGCCTTGTCTTCATAAGAACAGGTTTCTCGCCATCATTTAACCCGTTCTTCATGCCCTAGGGTCATCATCCCACACACCGTTTCTGTTCTGGGCACCAACAATGCCCTCTGGCTGTTGAAGGCTGCCAGCCGCCTCCTCCGCAGGCCCCACGTTGCTGGCCTTTGAGTTCTTATTTCCACTGCTTGGGGTTACTAGCTGTTCCTGTGTTCTCTTGCAGTTTCCTAGAACCACTTACCTTCATTTCCTTTCTGGTTAAATTTTTCTCATCAGCTCTGGGTTCCAAAAGCAGACAACTAAATCTTTTGGGACGTGTCTTAAATAAGAGCCAACAGCTCAAGTGTGAGCCTCCCCTCTGAGCATATCCGTGAACCGTAGCGTGCACAAATCACGACCCAAAGCTGAATGTCCTTGAGGTCTTTCTGTGGCTGACTTCTAGACCTTACGTGCATCCTAGATGGATGGGCTTGCAGCTAAGTGGCTTCTGCAGCAGGGTGGCGGGGCTGTCCACGAGGAGCTCAGCATCTGGGAGGGGGGTGGGCAGGAGGGGGGTGAGTGCAGGCCACTGACCACTGTAACCTCTCCCCTGGGGCCGGGGCACAGGTGGGAGGAGCTGCACGTCCTGGCCAGCGAGCCAGCGGAGCAGCACGTGCTGATGGCCGAGCAGGTGGAGGACGCCGCCAACGGCCTCTTCAGCAGCCTCAGCACCTCTGCCATCTGTACCATCACCTCTCCAGGTGAGGAAGGAACTGGGACGGAGTGGCCTTGCCCATACAGAAGTGGGGTGGGGGTGGGGAGGGTTCCCCAAGGCCAGAGGTCAGGGCTCAGGAGGCTCCCCAGGGAGGAAGGGCAAGAGGAACGGGCCCCAGCAGCTCGGCCCTGGGGCCCTCTGCTCCATTCTGCACCCCCTGGGTCAGGCCCTGTGGGGTCTTTGGCTGGGAGATCAGAGCTTGTCTCACCGGGTAGAGAGGCTCAGGGCTTGGGGTCCAGATCTGGTGGGGCCCCCGTGCCTGTCTCCTGCTTGGGAAGAAGAGCCAGCTCCTGCTCCGTGGTCAGCACATGGGGCGGGGGGTTCCATCTTGGGTTGGGACCCCTGTATTCGTAGTCATCTTTGTCAGGGTCCACCCAGGAGCTAGAGTGCAGTGTGTCATATAAAACATTCACCTGCGCACAGGGCGGAAGAGCCGTGTGGGGCGGGGCCTGTGCAGAGGAGATGCTAGGAGACTGGCCGCCCCTCCCCCGTGCACTCTGCCCAGCGGGAGCCAGGGCTGAGGGTGGTGCAGCCACAGGTGGGGGGTGGAGGCATAACCCTGTCTTCCCCGTCTCGCCCGTGTGCGGTGGACACAGACTGCAAGGTCCAGCCTCACCCCTGTGAGCGCAAGACGCTGGAGACGGTCAGGGAGCTTGCCGGCCACGCTCCATGCTGGAGAGGATCTCGGGGGACCGGCGCTGTGCTGGCTGCACTCTGTCCCTTCTCCAGGTTCGTCCAAAGGTCTGGGGCCAGAGCCTGAGGGCACAGCCTGGGCAGGGGTGGCCGAGTACTCATGAGCTACAGCCATGGAGCACGTGACAAGGATCGGAGGAGACCTGGGAGGGTGCCAGGGACAGAGCTCTAGGACACAGGCAAGGTCCCAGCGACTCGGTGTCACAGTCTTGTAGACATACGCCCAGGCGCCCAGGGTGAGTGATGGGGGCAGAGTTGCGGCCATTCTGGAAGGCAGCCAAAAGCTGTCCCCACAGGGCAGTGGTCTGGACTTGGGATGGTGGTCTGGTAATTTGGTTCCTCTGAACACCAGTTTCCACATTTGTAGGGGCTGAGTGAGGCAAGCGGCTCAAGATCCTTGATGAATTCCGATTGTGGAGGCCGTAGGGGCTGCTGGATTCAGGATGGAGCTCAGGCATTCAGGCATTCAAGGGGCACCTGCCGCCCAAGCTACTCCCCCGCCAATCCGGACCCCGACTCAGCACTTTTCCAGACCACCGCTGACATGGCACCTGGTCAGCACCTGGTGACCCCACCCTGTCGTGCTCTCTGGAGGGCCAGGATGGCGTTTGAACGAGCTGCACCTTGGCCTCCGGGCCTGGCCTCAGCAAAAAGATCAGAGCACTCATACAGCAATGAGATGGATTGTCAAAGAGCCGGGCGGGCCATGCTGGGCTGATGTAGAGTTCAAACGCCATCCCAGCAGGGAAGGGCTGTGCCCTGTGTGTGGGTCACAGGAAGTGGGGCCTCATGCCATGTCGGAGGCTGCTAGAGGCTCTCTCTGAACCTGAGTTTTTAAGTGAAAGGAGGTAGTTCTACATTCCTCGGTGAACAAGTTTAAGTGCCCACCCTGAGCCACACAGTGGGCAACAAGGAATTGGCACAGTGACTGCCCCCAAGAAGCTCATGGGCCAGGCAGAGCCCCCCAGGTGCTGCCAGTCATGGACGAGGGGCTGCCTGAGCAGTCTTGAAAGATGTGGGAACCATCCAGAGCCAGGAGCCCCAGTAGAGCCTGGGGGGCAAGTACATGTCATGGCTTTGTGTTCAGACCCTGGAGATGCCACCACTAATGAGCTGGGAAGCCCCCCTGTCTATTTCTATATCCAGAAAGGGGGGTGATAACAGGACCTGCCCCAGGATTGTCGGGAGCACGCAGGAGTTAATATTGCAGAATGCACCGATACTGCGGGCTTCTAGAGTAATGTGTATTGTAAGCTTTCCATCAGTCCCCTCATTCAAGAAATACAGGGAGTTCCCACTGTGGCACAATGGGATCGGCAGTGTCTTGGGAGCACTGGGACCCAGGTTCGGTCCCCAGCCTGGCACAGTGGGGTGAGGATCCGGTGTTGCTGCGGCTGTGGTGTAGGTCTCAATTGCGGCTCAGATCTGATCCCTAGTCTGGGAAATTCCTAAGCCTCAGGGCGACCAAAAAAAAGAAAAGAAAGAAAAAGAAATACATAGGCTCTCCTAAGCTCCCAGCACTTCCCCAGGTCCTGGGGAAGCTGCGTGAGCGTCTCACAAACAAATCTGCCCTGGAGAGCAAGAGGCGGCAGCAAGCACAGTGAGTACCTAAGTGAACTATTAGGTGGTGCTAAGTGCTGTTGGGGAGAGAACGCAGCGTGGGGGTAGCAGGTGGTTGGGCCGCAGCTGCGGTTTTAATAACAGGGAAGGCCTTGCCGAGAATGCGGCATCTGAGTCCAGACCTGACGGAGGTGGAGGACTGGCTGAGTTCAGGTCCAGGCCTGCGGACAGTGTTTGCTCAAGGCCGGCTCCGTGTGCAGGCTTGGGTGGGGAGGGCAGGGCCCCTGGAGCTTTCTGGGCTAGGACATGTCATTTTATGAGGCCACTGGGAGGAGAGGCAGAGGGGGAGAAGAGTCCTCGGTAATGAGCTGGTAGCTCGATAAAGCTGATGTCAGCAACCCCTTGAGTCCTTAATAGACTTGACTTTTATCCCAGTGGATGTTTTGCCTCAGGAAAGACCCTGCCTTCAGGTGAGCCCAGTGAGCTCACCTGTCCCTCGGGTGGGCAGCCCGGGCTGGAGACTCGCTATGAGAAGCCCTCATCAGAAAGCTGTAGAGAACTTTGTGGCCAAGGCCAAGAGAATCTTTCGATGACACCATCCCTGGAGCTGTCACCAGCCAAGAGGGAGGATTTTCTGCCCAAGGGACAAGAAGCCCTTCCTGGTGCAGCCGCCCACTGCCCCCACAGACCTAGGAGGCCCAGGAGGCAGAGTGCCTTGGCTTTGGAGATGGGACTTGGATCCCAGCTCTGCTGCGTTCGGGTAGTTGTGTGGCTTTGGGCAACTTAATTGAGCCCTCTGAACCCATTTCCCCACCCAGAAGAGATTACTGTCTCTTCAGGTAGCTGTGGACTTGAGGTGACCGTAGGGACAGCTGGAACATGGAGGCCAGCACAGGAATGGTGGGGCTCAAATAGACCCCAGAGGTGGCGATGAGTGGCCTGCAAACCCTCCTGAGCTGCGGAACTCTTATGGACACTTGCTGTGCAGACCAGAAAAAGCACGTTCGAGTGGAGGCCATGGCCTTGGACACACTGTCTCCTTCCCTGTCCACTGAGGTTCCAGGGAAAGCAGCTGAGTTACCACATAGAAGAGGGAACCGAAGACCAGAGACGGAAAGTAACTTGCTTGGGGTCCCGTAGCCCGAATACGATTGTTTAATCCCAGTACCTCCTGCCCTTGCGGCATCGTGCGGGGCCCAGAGGATAACTCGTAAGAGGAAGCTGCTCCCCTAGTTCAGGGTCCCGGACACGGATTGCTCTAACTTCTGACATGATAACCAACTGACAGTATCTTTTTTTTTTTTTAATTACATTTGAGTAGTTTGAAACACTTCCCACTTGCCATGATGGCAGAAGTTAGGGTAGAATCAGGAAAGAAAATAGAAGGAAGTGTCTTTCTTGACTCGCTTCTGCATCGGCATCTTCGGTCGTCTCTGGGTTTCTAAATAACCTCCCCTGTCAAACTTCTCATCTCTACCATTTCTTTCCTTGGGCTGCAGCTGGAAGAGAGTGTTCTTATCCCACCCCGCCACCTGCTACAGGACCACCTGCCCAGGTACGGTCTGCCTCTTGGATTCTTCTGTTCTTTCTGGCCCTGGGACTCGGCTGGACTCCTGAGGCAGAAAGAGGGGTTGGACCCAGCTCCGGGGCAGAGGGATGCGTCCACACTGTACTCTTGCCTCCCTCGATCAGGGGTGCTTTTCCACCGAGGATGGGGTGAAGGCTCTGGAATGACTTCTTTAACCAGGTCCCCTTGCATGGACAAAAGGCAGGGAGGGGCTTGCACTGAGCACCAGCTCTGCACACAGCCTCACACTGAGCACCAGCCTCGGGGTGAGACACCTGAGCCTAACTTTCCTCCTGTGTAAAATGGGGATACTGTTTGCCCCGTGTCTGGTTCCCCCCGCCATCTCCCTGCTCTGGATGACAGGGGGTATCTCGCCTGGGGTCCTAGTGAAGGTGCGACAGACGATCCTCCTCCTGGGGGGCTTCAAAAGCTACAGAGTCCCAAGCAAACAGGAGGACCTATCATCACCATTAAGATCATTCAGCCAGGCTCCCCAGGGGGCCCTCCCCGCTCCTCACGCGCGGACCCGGGAGCGCGGGCTCGCACTGGAGTGTGCTGGCGTCAGCGCTCGTGTGGAGTCGCTACTCCCGATGAGGTCAGGAGCCTGCCCTCCGAAGGCAGAGCCAAGGGCTTTATGTGCTTCTCATTTTAAAGTTCCAACATTACTGACCTCTGACACGTGGGAGGAACTGAAAGTGGGGTTGTTTCTGCTCAGAAATTAAAGCTCAAGGACTTAGGGTTTCAGAACCAGAGTGACCTGGGTTTGAGTCCCAGCTCTGCCCCTTTCCAAGTACCTGACCTTTGGGACATGACATGTGTTTGTTGAGTTTCAGCTGCCTGTCTGTGACATGGGGGCTCACAGTGTTTGCTTCCTCCGGCTGTATGCGTGAAGTAAGATCATGCCTATAGAACTTAGCACAGTACCTGGCCCCGTAGTAGCTGCTTAGTTAAAGGCCACGCTTGGTGCTGTTAATGAGTGCCCGGTTGTTTCCATGAAACTCCAGCTGACCAAACTGCAGGCCTAGGTGCCCAGAGTTAACTCCAGTAATTCCTTCTTTACAAAAGTATGCACTTTAATTACAGCGATGTGACCAAGTACTATCGTAACATTTTTAAGGTATTGAGGGTCCAGACTTGTACGTATAAATTTGGGGGAGGGACACAAGTTCATAACACAAGTTCCCAGTATCGAAGCCAGAAGCCAGATCCCCCTGGACCTGGGTAATTCACCCCGGACCTTACTGAGCCCACCCCTGGGCATCTGTTACCACCCACACCCCCTCCCCCTTACACACCCCACTTGTTTCCCTTTCTCTCTTTGCTACACGTGTTGATGCTCCTTTCCTAGCGCATCTGGGGAAAGGAAGGGGCTGGGCCCGGTGGGCAAGGCGGCCAGATCCCTTCACGCCAGGCTGTTGACAGGCCCTCTCCGACAGGCCCCTGTGACTCGCAGCCATGCCAGCACGGAGGCACGTGTGTTCCAGAAGGACCGGACAGGTACCACTGCCTTTGCCCACCGGCCTTCAGAGGGGAGGCTGACTGCGGTACGTGTGCGGGGGGCTTCCAGGACTCCGACCTTTGCGGGGCTCCTGCTTCTCACCGGCCACCCTCTTAGCTCCGAGGTAGAAACTGGACCTAGAGTTCGTGCCACTTGCTTCCTAAGTTCACCATTGATCTGATGTCTCAGATGATACACTGAGGGCTCTGTGAACACGTGTCTCAGGTGGTGGAGCCCTGGGTGGGACACGGCTCCTGAGCTTTACAATGGCTGCTGCTTGATCTTTGAACATCACCGAGCCCAGCCGCAGGCTGGAGCCCGCCCAGCTGGGTCCTGGCTCTGGCAGAGTCTCCTTCTGTCTTCCAAGAAGAGGAGTGAGGAACCTCAACTCCTTTTGGGTTTAAAACTGTGAAAGGAAAATTATAATTGACTTTTCCCCCTGTGGTTATGAGAGTGTGAAATAAGACTGTGTATGTAAGTACTTATGTAAAGTTCTTAGACAGTGATTCACACATAGGACAGGATTGGTTAAATAACTTTTATTTTTTTGGTCTTTTTAGGGCGGCACCCATAACATATGGAAGTTCCCAGGCTAGGGGTCAAAACGGAACTGTGGCTGCCGGCCTAAGCCACAGCAACGCCAGATCTGAGCCATGTCTGCAGCCTACACCACAGCTCACAGCAACGCCAGATTCCTAACCCACTGAGCGAGGCCAGGGATCAAACCCACATCCTCGTGGACACTAGTCAGGTTCTTAACCCAGTGAGCCACAATGGGAACTAAATAAATTTTTTAAAAACTGTAGTGCTGGGTCAATAGGAGATTAAATGGGAAAAAACATGTCTTGACCTCCTAGCTCACAAGCTCCACAAAAGCAATTCTAGGTGGAGCATAGATTTAAATGTAGAAGGCAAAGTTGTGAAGCTTCTAGAAGAAAACACAGGAGCGTTATCATGATCTTGGGGTAGACAAAAGATCTCCCCAAGAGGACATAGGAAGCACTAACCATGATGGAAAAAAGTTAGAGGTTATATTTTTCTTTTGGAAGAGTGGTGAGAGATGGAGAGGCTTGGTGGGAGCCAGGGGGGCTCTGTGTCCGTCTCCATCTCCCTCCTGGGCAGGAGGCAACCCAGGCCGCATGTGGTGGTAGGGCAACCAGGGCGGGACCGTGGTTTGTGTGCCCCACCGCCTGACGGCCACTGTGGTCCTGACAGCCCCGAAGCTGAGCACGGAGTGCAGCGTGGACACCCTCTTCCTGCTGGCCAGCTCGGCGGCCACCACCCCAGAGGGCTTCCAGCGGGCGAAGGCCTTTGTGAAGCGGTTCGCACAGGCAGTGCTGAGCGAGGCGTCCCGGGCACGCGTGGGTGTGGCCCACTACAGCTCCGAGCTGGCGGTGGCCGTGCCCGTGGGCGAGTACCTGGATGTGCCAGACCTGGTCCGGAGCCTTGACGCTATGCCCTTCAGCGGCGGGGCCACCCTGACCGGCAGGGCTTTGCAGCAGGCAGCGGAGCGTGGCTTCGGGAGCACCGCCTGGACGGGCCAGGACCGGCCCCGCAGGGTGGTGGTCCTGATGACCGAGGCGCACTCGCAGGACGAGGTGGCCGGCCCGGCACATTTCGTGAGGGCCCGGGAGCTGCTCCTGCTGGGCGTGGGCTGTGAGGCTGTGCGGGCGGAGCTGGAGGAGATGACAGGCAGCCCGGAGCGCGTCATGGTCTACACTGGCCCGCAGGACCTGTTCAACCAAATCCCAAAGCTGCAGGGGCACCTGTGCAGCCAGCCACACCCAGGTAAGGACCGGTACCCATGCCAGCACCAGCTGTAGGCCAGCTTCACCTGACTTGGGGGGTCCAGCAGGTTCATGGCAGGCTCTTGCTCCTTTGGTTCCTACTTAACCAGGGCCTGTGCTGGGGGCTAGAACCACAGCCCACTCTGTTTACGTACTAGCCTTGTGATCGGTAACTTCTCAGCTTCCTAACGGTAGCACCTCCAGAGGGGCTTTGGGGAAGATTAAGTAAGACAAGCACCATACTCCCTGGTACAGAGTAAGCTCAACGTGTGCACTCAGAACTGCAGGTACTGCTCTTTTGTCGTTACTGCTGATTACGAGCCCTGCATCTACTACGCAGGCTCTAAAAGAGCAGCTCCCCAGTTTCTTTTTGGCAGCCCACAGAAAGAAATGCGTTCCAGCACATGCTCGTGCCCACAGGCAGACACAACCAGAACGAGACTGTCATGAAACGATGCTTGGCCTTTCTCCTTGGGATGTGTTCTGACATTACTCTGTTCAGTTTCACCACCCGTGTTGAGTTCACGGTTTCCGGGGAGCTCTGCCCCGGGGGTGGACGTGGCCCTGGTCAGAGGTGTAGCAGCTGAAGTGCTTCTGCGGGGCTCCCCAGTTTCTCTGCAGAGGTGGGAAGCTGCCTGTGGAATTCAGCTCCTCAGCCCCAGATGTCACTCTCACTGGAGGTGAGACCTTCCCGCGGGCGGGCGGGAGGGACAGGTATCCACCCGCCCACCTCCACCGTGCCCCTCCGGTCTCATCCCCCTTGGCGCTCAGCGGGGTTCTTTAAAAAATATTTTGAGAATTGCAGAAAAATTGTAACAGTATACAGTATACTGCATAAGGGGTCTGTCCATATACTTCACACCCAGTGTCTCTCTTAGAAGATGTTAGCCGGGTACAGTTGTCACAATTAATGAAATAGTATTGCTGCATGATTGTTGATTAAAGCCTGTACTTCATTCAAGACTTCCTTAGTTGTTACCTAATGCCCTTTTTCTGTTCCTAGGATCCCATCCCGGCTCAGCGCTACATTTAGTCTTCATGTCCTTCCTCTTAGACTCTTCTTGGCTGTGACAATTTCTCAGACTTGACTTGTGCTGGAGAGGCTTTTAAGAATCAGTGAGAGCCTCTTACTCCAGACTTTACACCTTTCCAAGTGGCTCCCCTCTGTACTGGGAACGACAGCCAAACTCCTTCCGCTGGCGTCCGAGAACCCCTGTGGTCCAGCACCTGCAGGCCTCTCTGTGGCTCCTGCATGGAGGGGTGGGGGGAGCAGCCACACAGGCCTTCTTGTGGCCTTGGAAGCACCCCACCCCAGCCCAGCAACTCCTGCTTTCTTCTCCTTCAGCCCTTAGCTGAAATGTTCCTCAGAGAAGCCCTAACTGCATGTCACCCTTGCTGGTCCCTCTCAGAGCATCCTGCTCTTTGCCTCCGCCGCTGCTCACATAGTTTGTAACCGTACATGGGTTTTATGTCTGTGAACCCATCGAGGGGAGGCATTGATGCGTTTTGTCCACATGGCATCGTTAGTGCCTGCGTATAGTGCACAGCACACGGAGGGCGTCCACAAGGGCGTGGCTTAAGCCCCAGAGCTCAGCAGCTCACGTACAGTAGACATTTAGTCCTCTCACATAACAGAGGTGAGCATGCCAGAAGCATGGCTCCGCTGTCTTACGTTTCCACCTCTAGCCCCAAGGTCACTATTTCTGAGAGAGCAGGAAGAGGGCAGAGGGGAAGTGGAAGGCAAGCATCCTCTTTTTCAGGCCATAACTTGGAAACTGCATGATAACTTTCAGTCACATCCCATCAGAACCTGCCATGTGGCCACACCCAGCTGCCAGGGAGGCTGGGAGTGCAGTCCGGGGGGCATTCCTGTATCCTGCTAACCTCTTGGGGAGGGTGGAGGATGACAGCAGACATCCCGCGGTGGGCAGACAGCAGACTGGCTCACCGCAGAGAGTCCCCTGGCCGCCCCCTGAGGCCCGCTCTGCTGTTCCACAGGCTGCCAGGCCCAGCCGCTGGACCTGGTCTTCATGTTGGACGCCTCGGCCTCAGTGGGGCCCGAGAACTTCGCCCGGATGCAGAGCTTCCTGAGAAGCTGCGCCCTCCAGTTCGACGTGAACCCCGACGTGACGCAGATGGGCCTGGTGGTGTATGGCAGCCAGGTCCAGACAGCCTTCGGGCTGGACACGCACCTCACCCGCACTGCGGTGCTGCGGGCCATGAGCCAGGCCCCCTACCTGGGTGGGGCGGGCTCGGCAGGCACAGTCTTGCTGCACATCTACGACAAGGTGATGACAGTCCAGACGGGTGCCCGGCCTGGGGTCCCCAAGGTCGTGATAGTGGTCACGGGTGGGCAGGGGGCGGAGGACGCGGCTGTCCCTGCTCAGAAGCTGAGGGACAACGGCGTCTCTGTCTTGGTGGTGGGTGTGGGGCCCGTCCTGAGGGAGGCACTACGAAGGCTCGCAGGTCCCCGGAACTCCCTCATCCACGTGGCGGCCTACGAAGACCTGAGGCACCACCGGGACACGCTTATGGAGTGGATATGCAGAGGTGAGTGGGGCGTCCGCACCCTTGGGGCTCCCTCCAAGCGGGGGGACCTCAGCCGAAGCCTTTTACCTCATTACACGGACAGCAGCTGCTCCCGGCCACCAGGCGCCTTCCAGCTGCCGGGTTGTGTACCAGATCCCACACTCACAAAACTCTGCAGGAGGCACACCTCACTGTCCCCGTTTGACATTTAATGAGCCGAGAATCGAGGACAGGCACCCTGTCCCAAACTTGAGAATGCGGAAGTTCCCAGGGCAGGGATCGAACCAAGCCACAGCAGTGATAATGCTGACTCCTTAACCACTTGGCCACTAGGGAACTCCCCTTTTCACCTTTAAAAAAGTATGTGGCCCTAATAATAGTAAGCACTGCTGTGTGCATGGCCCACCCAAGAGAGAGTCTGTAGCAAAGCTGTGTGGAAGTTGGGTCTTTGACCGAGCCACGCAGTATGGAGCCCAACCACATGCCAGGCTGTGGCTCAGGGGCCCACGCAGACATTAAGATGGGTAAGACTCTGCTCCTGTGGCCTCGCCTCTGTATTGGGCTTCCTGAGAGCGAGGTCTTGGGGGCCGACCCAGGCAGCGCCTGCTGGCACGTCCTCCCTTGCAGAAGCCAAGCAGCCAGTTAATCTCTGCAAACCCAGCCCATGCATGAACGAGGGCACCTGTGTCCTGCGGAACGGGAGCTACCGCTGCGAGTGCCGGGACGGCCGGGAGGGCCCCCACTGCGAGAGCTGTGAGTGGGGCTCTGGCCGGGGTGCTGGTCTGGGTCCTCCTGAGCTCCGGGACCACCGCTGAGGGCGGACCCCGGGCTTCAGTGGACGGACTCAATCCTTTGCTCATTCCTGCACGAAACAGTGGGTGCCCCCCACATCCCAGATGTGGGGAACAGAGCGGGAAACAGGACAGTGGGAATCGCTGCCGTGGTGGAGCTAGTGAGGGAGACACGCAGATAAGCATGACCTGTAGTATTTGAGATGCTGCTAAGCACACTCTCATTAATGAGAATGAACAGGGAGGGAGGGAGGCCTGGGTGGGGGCACGGGGGACCCGGGGTCACCGGCACACCACGGAGGATGTGGGCACGGATGCAGGCGGGTAGGCAGCTGAGGTGGGAGCTTCTGGGAGCCTTTGTTTCTATTTGCTCAGTGAAATGGGAGGAACACCCGTCATCTGAGAGTGAGTATGAGGAGGGTGTGGAGATCTGGGGAGAGAAGGGGACTAGAGAGAGGACAGAGAGAATTTAGTTAGAACAGCAGCCAGAGAACGATGCCCCTTGGAGCCCCAGGTTTCTGGCACTGGCAGAGGCGGGCTTTCTAAGGCCGGGAGTGACATGGGGCACCTCCTGCTTGGCTTATGGAGTGAGAGCGAGGCAGGATGGGGCCCATCGAGCTGCTCGTGGATTGAGAAGAGGACTCAAGACACCCGTCGATGTGTCCTCAAAGTTCACTTCTTTCCCAGGGGTCTTGAGAGGAGATGCCCAGAAGGCACGGGGCTCCAGCGGAGAGCCAGGAAGAGGGCAGCGGCCCCGGCCCACTGGGCCCTGAAAGGAGCATCCTGTCTCCGGGACCTGTAAGCGTCTGCCTCCAGCTCTGCCCGTCCCGGACCCAGGAGGAAGGGAGGGCCGGGCTGCAGACAGTGCTGCCTAGAGACCCGTTGGCAACCCCCCCAACGATGACGCTGACAACTTTTCACGTGTAAGTAAACGCTCTGCTGACCTGGGGGTGCCCTGCTGAGTGGGCGACCTTCCGCCTCTCCCCCGAGCAGGAACAGAGGAACCTGGGGACTTCTGATGGCCTGTTTGACTCTCCCGTTGCCCACAGCAAATGCTAACACTGAAGATTAACATTGAACATTGTTGGGACAGTCACGTCCCACCAAAAGGCAGCGACAAGAGGGTCACTTGGACCCCTGACGGGATGGGATGGCACTTCAGAATGGACCAAATGTGGACCTTTAAACACATCTTTGCCCAATGATGTCCTGGTTGCAGTCGTTTGTTTGAAAAGGGGCTTGAGTGGCATTTCCGACTTGTTCTGGTGACTGGTTCCGAGTGGGAGAGTAGGAAAGGCCCTAGACTGGACGGTGATTGATCAACCAGCCGTTTGCCTGTGGGGGAGGGGCTGAGTGTGCAAACAGCCCTGGTCTCCAGGGGCCACACAAGCTGGGCTTGGGACCTGGCAGCATTCCTTTCCAGGGGCTTCAGAGAGTTTACTTAGGAGAGCTAATTGTGGGGTGTTTCTTGAGTGCTTGTCTTACTCTTCTTTTATGGGGGCAAAAAGCAGTAGAATTCTTAAACTCAGTTCATACAGAACGAGAAAATTTAGGGAGATTTTGCTATTTTAGACACAGATCTTATGCTGTCTAGGTTTTAGTTTTGCTTCTTATTCCCAGTTCTTTGAAGGAATATTTTAAGAAATGTTTGTTAGGGTATTCCTGTTGTGGCTTGGCTCCTTAAGAACCCAGCTAGTATCAATGAGGGTGCAGGTTGGATCCTTGGCTTCCCTCAGTGTGTTAAGGCTCCAGCGTTGCCGTGAGCTGTGGTGTAGGTCGCAGATACAGCTCAGATCTAGTGTGACTGCGGCGTAGGCTGGCAGCTGCAGCTCTGATTCGACCCCTAGCCTGGGAACTTCCATATGCCACAGATACGGCCCCAAAAAGGAAAAAAAAAAAGTTGGTTATTTATTTAACAGGAATATTTGTACCTAAATGGCAAAGAGGTTTAGTTGGAATATATTCTGGCAAACAAGGTATTTAGCAATCAGTTCTCCCCCTGGGTGGCGGCAGTGTTTGGAGTTGGGTTTTCAGTAGAGCATTTGTAGAGCTCTGATTTAAATCCAGATCCTTTATTGTAGTTTTTATTTTTAATGTAAAGACTCCAATGTGATGTTTTTATAGGTAAATGTTCAGTGCTACCTTGATTTAAACACTGCTTAGCTTTAAGAACTTGAGGACTTCTGGTGCAAGAAAAATACTTGGAAAGTCATCACCACGTATTTTATCAGATGTTAAAAAGTCCAGTCTGTCCAGCACTGTGCATGACAGTCATTTGCGTTCGAGGCCTATTTTCAATCCTATTACTGCTGTTGCCTTGGCAGAGGCAATGTCAGAGCTAGGGCCACATGTCCACCTGGCAGATGCTGATAGGTGATGACAAAGAATCTACATGACTCCATTGTC
Organism: Catagonus wagneri; assembly: GCA_004024745.2. Taxonomy (NCBI): domain Eukaryota; kingdom Metazoa; phylum Chordata; class Mammalia; order Artiodactyla; family Tayassuidae; genus Catagonus; species Catagonus wagneri. Next base: position 15,906,382 of record PVHT021183705.1, on the reverse strand, counting down.
TTTGCAATAATAGCAGTTTAATCATTTAATAGTGGAGGTGCTTTGTTTGGTTCAGGGCTGCTATTTGGATGTCTCATTTTAATTGGACATCATAAAAAAAAAAAAAGCCACAAAACTGTGGGCTCTGAGCTTACATATCAAAGGCTTTACTTTTGTTTTTGTTTTTTAGGGCCACACCCGTGGCATATGGAGGTTCCCAGGCTAGGGGTCTAATCGGAGGTGAGGCTGCCGGCCTTCGCCACAGCCACATGGGATCTGAGCTGCGTCTGCGACCTACACCACAGCTCATGGATCCTCAACCCACTGAGCGAGGCCAGGGATTGAACCCGAGACCTTATGGTTCCTAGTCGGATTCATTTCTGCTGCGCCACAACAGGAACTCCAGGTTTTGCTTTTTCTTATTTTTAGGTCTCAGCCCTTGAAACTTTTTTAACCTTTTTCTAGTGAAGGTGCCACTTGAGGGATCAGTGCTTTCAGGGCCGCATGAGTGGTAAGGGAAATTCCTAACCAGATGGCCTTGGCGATCTTTTCCCAGCCAACCCTTTTTCTTTCTTTTCAAAGAAACTGGCTTTTAATTATACATGTAATATAGAAGTACGTCCTCCTTGGAAAAGCATACACATTGCAGGCAGATCATAAATCTTTTATTTGCACTGAATGTTCAGCCAGCTTGCTAAACGCTCTGATCCTAACAGTTACTTGAGTCTCTTGCTTTTCTCGAGAGAGATCATTTACAAATGCTCGCAATTTTGTCTCTTCCTTTTGAAGTTTTAGACTACTTCTTGTCATTTTGTATTGTTTAGGACCTCCAGAGTAATGTTTTTTTAAAAAGTAATGATAACAGCGTATATCTGGTTCTTGATTTGCAGCGACTTTTTCATCATTACACGTTACTTTTTTTGTGGATTCCTTGATAAGGAGCCCTAAGTAATTTCTAGATTACAGAGAGTGTATTAGGAGGGTTGAGATTTGTGTTTGTTTCCTTTGAGATGTTTATTTCACACTGAATTTTATTTCACACTGAATCTGTTAATAGGATAAATTACCTATTAGCATATTTTCAGTTGTTGAACCACCTCTGATTTTCTTGGATAAATGTTACTTGGTTGTGATACTGATTCTTGAAATGCCACCAAATTTCATTTGCCAATATTGTAAAGATTATTTTCATCTGTGCCTGAAAATGAGATTTAGTTTTTCCTTTGCGGTGTGTTGGAATTTTGGTATCTGAGCTATGCTAACTTGCTAATTAAAATGGAACACATATAGTCCTCAAACTTTCAATCTGTTATATTTATAGTATTTTCTTATAATTTAAAAAGTCTTGTATCTGTACTTAAGGCCTCCTTTTTAGTTCTACCGTTTAATATTGCCTTAAGCTATATTTTTTATTGGATTTGTCATCTTTTCAATGAGCCAGAAATTTGATTTTGTCATTTCAAAAATGAGCATATTTATTTATACTATGAACTATCTTAATTATTCCCACTAAGGCAACTCTCTAGTATTGATATATTCCCCCCCCCCCCAAAGAATTATTTAGGAGTGTGTTTAACTTCTAGGAGTATTGATTTTCAGTCATTTATATGTGAGTGACAGCTTCTGAAGATGTTCCCCATGTGTTAATTAGTATTAAAATCTTCTTACACTACTTGATGGAAGGAGGAGGCTTAAAGTCTCCTTCGGAGATCCCACCTTGTAGCTCCACCAAGTTTTTACTGCACATAGTTTGCAGTTCTGTGTGTAAATAACCATGAGGTTTCCCTCTGGAATTAGAAGTCTCCCAGGCCTTGTCCAAGTCATCCCATGAAATACAAGAAAGCCCAAAATACAATTAACATTTTATTAAAAAAGAAAACAACAAAAAACTCTTAACTCACCACTTGGGACACCAAGTGTTTATGACAAAGGAAATAAATGCCCTGGGATTAGAAAGACAATCAGAATCAAAAGACCTTTAGTTCTCAGGAACCAGTGTTAGAGAACTCTGATTCAGAACCCCCAGAAATGAGGCAGAGATGACAGATGAAATGTTTCAACCTGTGTTAACAATGCCATCGGAAGAAAAGGACAAGCAGCACAAAGAACAGCACTGCCCATTGAAGAAAAGAGACCACCCGAAACAAAACTGACCCCTTTTTTTCCTTGGAAAGGGCCTGGACATCAAGCACAACTTAAAAAAACAGGGACTAAGAGAGCATCATATTAAATAACTCTTCCTTAAAAATGGCCTCGCCACAGGACTGAATCTGTAAACACAGGGTAATCTTGTCTCTATGATAATGTAAAAAGTCTGTTAAATCTCAAAAGACACTTTTCACTGTTCTAAATTACAGGATTTTAAACATTTTTTTTCTATGTAATACAGCATCACTTAACTTTTTTAAAAAACACAATTGATTCAGGCTTGCTTTAGGATGGGAAAAAAGTCCTTAATTTATTGGGAACGGTGCCTCCACTTGGTCCCAAGTATTTTTCCCATTGCCGTTTCTCAAAAAAAACCACGGATGGTTTTACACAGTGGAAGACAAGGACGGTTTAACCCCTGACACTGCTAAGAGTCGGACAGGAGATGACCGCCAGGAGTTTCCGTCTTCCTGATCACCAGAGCCATGTGACCAGTGCAGCAGCACCCTGCTACCTCGATTTCTCTTCCCCCAAAGTCTCAACATCGGAAGCTTTTCACTTAAAAACCTTGATAAAGCAACTGATGAAAACCTCAAGGAAGAAACACAGAAGACCCCTAAATACAGCAATGTCTTGTCTACAACCAACAGACTTAGGTCTTCCCAAAAAAAAGCCTTTCTCATTGTTGTGTTATTTCCTTTGGCTCTGCGAAGGGAGAGAGCCTCCTCTTAGCTGTGGCTTTCCATTCATAGAACCCCAGTCCTTCCTTTTTCTCGTAAACAGACTCACCCTTCCACAGAGCTGCTGCTCTAACGAAGACTGTAAGGAAGCAGGATTGTCACCCAGGTCCGTGTTGACAGGAGATGAAGCGTGTTTCCTAACTTGCTCCTTTCTTCTCCCATTCCTAGGGTACCATGCAAACACCAGCAGCCCCCCCAAAAAAGGAAAGTTAGTTATCTTCTGTAGCAGCCTACCTATACATAGAAGACGCTGGGAAGAGGGACAGCAATTAACGTTCCCACTCCGTGTGTGCCCCACAGCCTCAGAGAGCACCTGTTCCTTGTGCAGCAGAGAGGGGGATGAGGGATGCTTGTCACAGCAGTGAGGCAGCAGTGGCTCAAGGCCTTCCTGGACTTGATACTTAGTCACTGGTGCCTCAGAGTATCTCAGGCAGGTAAGCGGGATGGAAATAAGGAGAGTCCACCCCAAAGCCTGGCAGCTCTGGGCTGCTTTAGGCAAATGAGTCACCTGTCGGAATCCGCCTCTTTAGTTTTCATGGCAGAAGTCCCTCAGAGTCACAGGGGTGTTTTTAATTGGAAGACTATGCCTCTCTGAATCTCCTGATCCTCACGTGGTGGGCTGTGCAAGGCTTCATACGCCCTCGGGCTGACTCGTAAGGTCTGAGCCGAGCGCAAGAGCCCTTCTGCGGGGTCAGTGCAAAGGCTCAGGCAAGCCCCAGACCCTGCCTCATCCCGCCCCCTCCCACTGAGCGCAGAGCCCTCACTCAGAGCAGGAAAGTGTCACCCGGGTCAGAAGGAGGCCCCCGGCATAGTGACAGTGCTGCTGTCCACCCAGGGCCCTGACAGATCCCGGGAGCAACTACTTACCTTGGCTTTCTGGAGGACGGTGCCTTTGCCCGTGACCATGACCGACAGAGGTCTGTTCTTGAGCGCAGTGGCGGAGTTGACTGGGGTACAGTCGGGGGCCAGAGTCGGGGTGGCAGCTTTGGGCTGTGGTGACAGGAGAGAGCGAGGACTGAGTTAAGGGGAGGGAGGTGTGACGCAGCCCCCCGAGCCCACTCCAGGAGGCCCGGCCCGCAGCACCGAGGAACGTGGCCCCCTGACTCACGCGGGGGCCGGCGTTCTCCAGGTGGGTGGTGTCCACGGTGGTGCCCAGCGTCACGGGCCCGGCCTCGGCCTTCTTCAGGTTGTCCTTCACCTCCACAATGCTGAGCTCCAGGTCCACGCGCCTGCGCTCCTCCACCCTGCACTCCTCGTCCATCTCCTTCAGCTTCTGCTCCAGGCTGGCCGCCGCCTCCTTGTCTGCAGCGAGAAGGAAGCTGGCTGCAGGAACAGCCTCGGCCAGAAGCCCCGCGGAGGGAGGGGAGGCAGGATTCGCACCCACTGCTGCCGCCAGAACAGGACCCTGGGTGGCCACGGCCCACGGCCCTGGGTCCCACACTCAGAGCTGGGAATGGCCTCTCTGTGTGATGGGCGGCCTCGAAGCCCAGATCCCGCATCAGCGTTCTGCGAAGGCCCAGAGGGAGAGCTCTGCCTTTCTTAGAGACTCAGAGACTTTTTTGATAGCTGCTGTCTCCAAAGGGAGAGAGAGGAGCTTTATTAATGACCCTTGGAGGAAGGCTGGGCTGTTTTAACCTGCCCCACACACTTCCCCCAGTCCTTCTGGCACGTGGTACTTCCTTGGTCCTAACCCAGCTATGGTCTCAGCCCTGCTCTCTGGTCCCGGCTGGACGGAAAGGAAACGCAGTGCTCGTCTCCTGACCTCTGGGCACCAGCAGCCAAGACCACTGAACCCTCAGAACCAGTGGGCACACATTTATAAACAACAGAAAGATCTGTGGTTGCCCGGGGACAGGAGGGTTGAGGGGAAATAGGTATGGGTGGTGAAGATGTTCCGGAATTGACCGTGCGGACGGCTGCACAACTCGGAATATACTGAAAACCATCGAGTTGTACCCTGGAAATGGGTCATCGTACAGTCCGCAGATTCTCTCTCAATAAAGATGTAACATTAATGTAATTTGTGTCCCCATGACCTTCGTCCACCAATCATGTTAGATGCTTCCCAGGCCCCAAAACCGCTTACACTCGTTGCTGCGAGTCTGCAATTTAAATATTCAATGAGCCCAGTTACTCTCTGAAAACTAAGTCAAATGCAGCTGAAAGGTCTTCCAAGAGACAAGTTGCTGAGAAACAGCTGACAAATCATATAAGGCTGATGTGGAAAATAACCTACAAAGACTTAGCTTTCTTTCAAATGAGTAAAACTTAAGACACTTGTAAAGAAACGATGGGAAATGAAAGGGGCACTAGAGGTGTGGTTAACGGGTAAGCGTGGGCACAGGGCTCCCGGCAACTGGCCCAGAGCACAGGGAAAGGCACTGGCATCACATCAGAAGATGGGCCAAGAAAGATACGTTTGTTTTAGTGAGAATCAAACATTTAAGGTCTAAAAACATAGATTTTAGGGAGTTCCTCTTTGAGGCAGCTATTCCAGCACGCCCTGATGCAGGACAGCAGCCTCTGAGATGGGATGGAGGCGAGGACCCTGCAGGGAGCGTCCACCTGTTCCAAAGGCTGATGGGGCTGCAGACCAGGTGTGCCGATCCAGATTCGCATCCCCCCGCCACCCGGAGAGCCCAGGCCCCTTGCCGGGCCCCTCTGCCTGGGGGCCCCTTACCTGTACACTTTAACAGGGTCTCCTTCAGCTCCCGTTTCTCCCTCCGGAGCTGAGCCAGGTGCCCCCGGATTTCCTCCTTCTTCTTCTCGAGCCTCTCCTTCTCCTCCGTGTACCGCTTCACCTCGGCTTCTGTCCTGTTCTTGCCAAGCTTGATCTCTACAGAGCCAGACAGGTTGGGGGACCCCCGGGTCAGCCAGACCGGCCCGTGAGAGCTGTCCCAACCCACTCCCCAGGCTCAGCTGGAACCCAGGACTTCGGCGGCGGAACAGAGCTGGACACCAGGCTAGCCTGGCAGGGACAGAAAAGGAGACTCGGCCCGTCCTTTCTTTGCTGTGTGATCTCAGGCAAGTCCCTTCACCTCTCTGAGCCTCTCTTTCCCCATCTGAAAGGGAGGGAAGCGGGCTAACTTCTCTAAGCCAACATTCAACTCTCATCCAGCATAGGCACCTGCGCTGGTTGCCTTCAACTTGTCCTTCACAGGTGGGCTGGCCGGGGTGTTGGCCACAGTGTCTGGGCAGCTTGATGGGAAGGAGAATTTCTGCTGTTCAGTCTGGATTTTGACCGCTGTGGTCGTAGGGGAAGGCTCCTCGGGTTCCAGACTCTCCTGCTGCATCTGCTTTGGGAGAAAGCAAGCACGACTCAGCTAGCCTGGGGGCCCGGCAGGGGGAGGCCAGCTCACCTGCTGGGGGCGGCCTGTACCTGCGACTCGGGGTTCTCTGGAGACTTTGGGAGGGGCTCCGCAGGGGCAGGGTCTGGGTCTGCAGGGAGGGCCTCCACCGGAGGGTCCTGCGGGGCTGTCGTCGGGGAGGGGGCCCGGGCCGGCGCCGCACCGGTGCCGTGCAGGAAGGACTTGACGGGCGTGAGGTCCAGGTATACTCGGTCAGGGTCGGACTCGCTCGGAGCATCTGTCACAGGGGCAGCTTCCTCAGGGGGTTCCACCTGCACAGGAGAGAGTCCTGGGGGCTGAAGGGGGCGCCGGGCCGGCTGCAGACCTCCTGTCCCAGCCCGTGGACTTCGCAGGACCTTCCTCCTTCCTGGGGGAGCCTCCTACTGAGCTGGATTAGAAGGCTCGGGTTTGAGTCCTGGGTTTGCTGCTCAAGAGCCGTAAGGCCGAGGAGGTAGTATCTCATTTTCCTGACCCTCGTTTCCTCCTCTAGAGAAGAGGCTAGAAGCACCTCCCTGTAAAGTGGCCGGATTAAAGAGAAGCCCTTTGCACAGCACAGAGGCCCAAGCCCAGTTACTGGAACCTGTTGGCAGGGTGATCATTCCATCTCAGCCGTCCTCAGCCTCCAGGGCTAATGGGGTCCGACAGCTACGAGTAAGAGAATGAGATCGGAACCTCTCCTCATGCCGCGAACAAAAATAAACTAGAAATGGATGAAAGACCTCAGTGTAAGACCGGAATCCAGAAAAATCCTAGACGAGAACATAGGCAGAACACCCTCTGACACAAATCATATCAGTAGTTTTTTGGATCTGTTTGCTAAGGCAAAAGAAATAAAAGCAAAAATAAACAAATGAGACCGAATTAAATGTAAAAGCTTTTGTACAGCAAAGGAAACCGTCAGCACAACAAAAAGACAACCTATAGAACAGGAGAAAATATTTGCAAATGATATGACTGACAAGGGGTTGATGTCGAAAATATATTAATAGGAGTTCCCATCGTGGCGCAGTGGAAACGAATCTGACTAGGAACGATGAGGTTGCCCGTTCGATCCCTGGCCTCGCTCAGTGCGTTAAGGATCTGGTGCTGCCGTGAGCTGTGGTGTAGGTCGCAGATGTGGCTCAGATCTGGTATTGCTGTGGCTGTGGCGTAGGCTGGCGGCTACAGCTCTGATTGGACCCCTAGCCTGGGAACCTCCACATGCACACCCGCAGCCCTAAAAAAAATAAAATAAAATACATTAATAGCTTATATGATTCCATATTAAAAAAAAAACCTGGAGTTCTCTTGTGGCACAGCGAGTTAAAGATCCAGCATTGTCACTGCAGTGGCCCTGGATCACTGTCTGTGATGCAGATTCGATCCCTGGCCCAGGAACTTCCACATGCTGCGGGACAGGCCAAAAATAAATAAGTTTACCACAAAACAAACAAGCAAGAAATGGGCAGAAGACCTTAATAGACACTTTTCCAAAGGAGACATACAGTGAGCTCATAAGCACATGAAAAGATGCTAATTATTAGAGAAATGCAACTCAAAACCACAACGAGACAGCACCTCACACCTGTCAGAATAGCTATCTTCAAAGAGCCTACAAATAACAAATTTGGAGAAAAGAGAATCCTTGTACACTGTTGATTAGAAGACAGACTGGTGCAGCCACTGTCGAAAACTGTATAGAGGTTCCTCCAAACACTAAAACAGAACTACCATAGGATCTAGCAATTCTGCTCCTTGGTATATATATCTGGGACAAGCGAAAACACTAATGGGAAAAGATACATGCGCCTCAATGTTCAGAGCAACTCTACTTACAATAGCCAGGATATGAAAGCAATTCTAGCATCCATCGGCAGATGAATGGATAAAGATGTATGTGTGTATATATACACATATATACACACAAGGGAATATTACTCAGCCGTTAAAACACTAACAGTTCAGCCACCTGCAGCAATGTGGATGGACCTAGCGAACATTATGCTTGGTGAAATAAGTCAGACATAGAAAGACGGATGCTGTATGTTATCACTTTTATATGCAGTCTAAAAAATAATAGAATCAAGTGCATATAGCAAAACAGACCCACAGAAAAAGAGAACAAATGAGTGTTTATCACTGAAGAGAGGGAAGGGAGGGAGGACAAGATGGGGCGTGGGATTAAGAGAAGCAAACTACTATGTATAAAATAGATAAAACAATGAAGAAATACTGTACAGCACAGGGGATAATAGCCATTCTTTTGTAATAACTTTTAGTGGCATATAATCATAAACATACTGACTCACTCTGCTGTGTACATGAAGCTAATATAATATTGCAAGTCAGCTATACTTCAATTTAAAAAAAAAGGGGTGAATGGTATCATCACTCCCAATACCACACCCTCCACCTATGGAAGTGACTGGAGTGGTTAACCAGCTCTTTGATCTAGACAAGTCCCCAAGCCAGGCGGCCGGCACAGCCCCAGCGTATAAAAGATGACCTCACTGCACCTTGGTTTCTACACCGATGGCCCTGCGGGAGACTTGGAACCCATTCCTCTTGGGGACCATCTAATGGTCTCTGGCACTGAGACACAGAAGCACCGAGTCCCGGCAGCAAGAGGAGGGACAGCCCCAGGCTGCTGCCGGCGGCACCCTTACCGCGGCCGTCAGCTCCGACATCTCCACGTCGTCATACAACAGCTCCTGGTGATCCTGGCTGGGCAGGCCGTCGATGTAAGTGTTCGGCTCCGAGAGCTTCCTCTGCATCAATCTGGAAGACAGGGCAAGAGGAGGTTCAGGACACGGCAGGAGAATGTAAAAGCCACCAGTCTCGAGGGAGTCACGGCACTGAGCGCTATGGTGAAATCCGGGGGCTGTGCCGGAGACCTGGGGACCAGCACTGACCTCATTTTAAAACGAAGTTTTTTGGAGTTCCCTTTGTGGCACAGCGGAAACGAATCTGACTGGGAACCAGGAGGTTGCAGGTTCGATCCCCGGCCTTGCTCAGTGGGTTAAGGATCCGGCACTGCCGTGAGCTGTGGTGTAGGCCACAGATGTGGCTCAGATCCCGCGTTGCTGCGGCTCTGGCATAGGTCGGCGGCTAGAACCTCCATATGTCGCGGGTGCGGCCCCGAAAAGGAAAAAAAAAAAAAATTTTTTTCTTTACTTTTTAAATTTTTTTGATCATGCCCGTGGTTGGGCCAGGGATCCAACCCAGGCAACAGCAGTGACCTGAGCCACTACAGTGACCATACTGGATCCTTAACCCACTGAGCCACAAGGGAGCTCCGCGAATCCATTTGTTTAGGGTTATCTCCTCTCTCTCTCTCTCTCCCCAGGGCCTTCTTCTTAGAACTCCTGGTTCCAAATTTCTCTTCCAGGAAAGCAGACTCTTCCCTACCCCGCCCTCTCCCCTTTAGGCTCCATCTGCCATCTTCTCGCCCCGATTCCTCCCTTTCAGGATCTCCTTCCAACGACAAAATCCTCTCTCATTTCATCTGCACAACATGCTTGGGGCCACACAGACCAGATTCCTTCCCCGCTTTGTGCCCTGGAGAGCAGATTCTGTTCCAGTGGCTGGCTGGCTGCCACGTCTACGCCACCCC